>JAUPFP010000007.1:401587-1038146 GCA_036925085.1 Brachycybe producta | reverse complement strand
GGAGGAAGGGAGGAAGAGAAGGGAGGGAAGAAGAGAAGGGAGGGAGGAACAGAGGGAGGACGGGAGGAAGAGAAGGGAGAGAGGAAGAGAGAGAGGAAGAGAGGGAGGCAGGAAGAGAGGGAGGAAGAGAGGGAGGGAGGAAGAGAGGAAGGAAGTGAGGAAAAGAGAGGGAGGAAGGAGGAAGAAGAGAGGAAGGGAGGAAGAAGAGAGGAAGGGAGGAAGTAAGGAAGGGAGGAAGTAAGGAAGGGAGGGAGGAAGAAAGGGAGGAAGAAAGGGAGGAAGAAAGGGAGGAAGGGAGGAAGAGAGGAAGAGGGAGTGAGGAAAAGAGGGAGGAAGAGAGGGAGGGAGGAAGGGAGGAAGAGAAGGGAGGGAGGAAGAGAAGGGACGGAGGAAGAGAGAGAGGGAGGGAGGAAGAAGAGAGGAAGGGAGGAAGAAGAGAGGAAGGGAGGAAGTAAGGAAGAAAGAGAGGAAGGGAGGAAGAGAGGAAGAGGGAGTGAGGAAAAGAGGGAGGGAGGAAGGAAGAGAGGGAGGGAGGAAGGAAGAGAGGGAGGGAGGAAGGAAGGAAGGGAGGAACAGAGGGAGGGAGGGAGTGAGGAAAAGAGAGAGGGAGGAAGGGAGGAAGAAGAGAGGAAGGGAGGAAGGGAGGAAGGGAGGGAGGGAGGGAGGGAGTGAGGAAAAGAGAGAGGGAGGAAGGGAGGAAGAAGAGAGGAAGGGAGGGAGGGAGGGAGGGAGGGAGGGAGGGAGGGAGGGAGTGAGGAAGAAAGGGAGGAAGAGAGGAGAGAGGGAGTGAGGAAGAAAGGGAGGAAGAGAGGAGGGAGGGAGTGAGGAAGAAAGGGAGGAAGAGAGGAGAGAGGGAGTGAGGAAGAAAGGGAGGAAGAGAGGAGGGAGGGAGTGAGGAAGAAAGGGAGGAAGGAAGAGAGGGAGGAAGGAAGGGAGGAAGGAAGGGAGGAAGTAAGGAAGGAAGAGAGGAGGGAGGGAGTGAGGAAGGAAGAGAGGGAGGAAGGAAGGGAGGAAGGGAGGAAGTAAGGAAGGAAGGGAGGGAGTGAGGAAGAAAGGGAGGAAGAAAGAGGGAGGGAGGAAGGAAGGGAGGAAGGGAGGAAATAAGGAAGAGAGGGAGGGAGAGAGAAAGAGAGGGAGGAAGGGAGGGAGGGAGGAAGAGAGGAAGGAAGGGAGGAAGTAAGGAAGGGAGGGAGGGAGAGAGGAAGAGAGGGAGGAAGAGAGGGAGGGAGGGAGGAAGAGAGGGAGGGAGGGCGGAAGAGAGGGAGGAGGAAAGAGGAAGAGAGGAGGAGAGAGAGGAGGAAGAGAGGAGAGAGGAGAGAGGAGAGGAGGAAAGAGGAAGGAGAGGAGGAGAAGGAAGAGGAGGAGGGAGGGAGGAAGGAGAAAGGGAGGAAGGGAGCGAAGGAGCAGAGAAGGAAGGAAGGAAGGAGAAGGAGGAAGGAAGAGAGGGAGGGAGGAAGGGAGAATAGGAGAAAGGGAGGAAGGAAGAGAGGACGGGAGGAAGGATCAAGGGCCGGAAGGAAGGAGGAAGGGAGGAAGGAAGGGAGGACTCGGAAGGTCCTTTCTTCCTTCCTTCCTTCTTTCTTCCTTTCTTCCTTCCTTCCTTCTTCTTCCTTTCCTTTCGTTCCCCCTTCCTGCCTTCTTTCTTCCCCCTTGTCTTCCTTCCTTTCTTTCTTCCCCCCTTTCTTCCTTCTTGCTTTCTTCCTGAGGAAGGAAGGAAGGAAGGGAGGGCCTTCTTCCTTGTCTTCTTCTCAGCCGCCTTCTTCCTCCCTTCTTCCTTCCTCCCGAAGGGAGGAAAGGGAGGAAGGAAGGAGGAAGGAGAGGAAGAGATCTTCCCTTCGTCCTCTCCCCTTCTGCCGTCCGGCCTTCCTTCTTTCTTCCTTTCTTCCTGCCTTCGTCCTCCCTTTCTTTTTCTGCCTTCCTTCCTTCCTCTCTTCCCCCCTTCTTTCTTCTTCCTTCTTTCTTCTTCTCCTCTCTTCTTTCCCGCTTCTCTTCCTTCTACCTATCATTCTTTCTTTCTTCCCCTTTTCTGTTCGGTTCCCTCTCTCTCTCAGTTCTCTGTCCCTCTGTCGTTCAGTTGTCGTCCTTGCCTCCCGTGACGCGCCGGCCTTTGCATTTCCATCTTTTCCGGCAGGCATCGTTTCCCTTCGGGTACGAGAGGGGACGAGGGGACGGGGACGAAGACGGGGTCAGCCTGACCGATGGCGCCAAAGATGGAGCCGCGTTGAGAAGGTCGTGCGAGGGGAGCCGAGGAGGACGCAGGCAGGACGCAGGGGGGATGCAGGGGGTAGCAGGGGGGCGCGGGGGAACGCAGGGGGGACCCATGAAGAGACACAGGAGGGGATGCAGGGGGACAAAGAGGGACGAAGGGGGATGAAGATGGGGACGAAGACGGAGACACAGGGGGACAAAGGGGAACGAAATGGAGACGAAGGGGGGACGAAGGGGGGACTAAGGATGAAGGATGAAAAATGAAAGATGACGACACAAAATGGCGTTTCACACCAAAATGGCCAAAAATGAAAATGTTCCAGATGCTCTAAAAAGTACTGAATTGAACTCAGGAGAGACCAACAGACCTCCAAGGAGGCTAATTTTTTCAGACTTCAGTCTTTGAATAATTTCTATTAGAGCTAATTTTTTTCTGAGGCCAAGGACACAAAATGGCGGCGTGAAAACCTCTGAAATGAACTCAGGAGGGCCCCGGCAGACGTCTGAGGACCAGATAAGGGGGTAAAAACAACGGTGATAAAAAATTTATTTTATAAATTTACGAGTTTAAGTAAAAAAAATTGCACACAAACAAAACACCCGAAATTCTCACATTAACAAAATAATAGTAATAGTAATAATAATTAATAATAATTTATAATTAATAATAATTAATAATTAATAATAATTAATAATTACTAATAATAATTAATAATAATAATAAAAAATCATTGTGCTTATTATGATTAGAATTATTATTGTCTATTTTGTAAATTACAGCTCAGAACTGGGCGAAACGGGAAGCACCCTTACCAAAATTGCCCTTTTGTGGTGGATGAACTTTTTAAAGGTTGAATCATTTTGACCAAATGGAAATGTAGCTCGAAAAACATTACTTTAAGACATAAATAGGTGAAGATATACATTGTATAATAAAATCAAAGTGAAATCAGTACAACATTTGAAAATGACGAAATCACAACACATGAGCAATCGGAGTTAACTCTCGTCGTCGTCGTCGATCGCAATCAAATTATAGTACTTCAATATACTTTGTAAAATTACCGATCGTGGACCGAAGCTTTTCTCCAAAGATTCGACAACGTTTACTGAAAAGAGGGACATCAGTCGGTTTTACCGACTCACAAATTGAATTAAGTTCCAATCGCAGAAACAACCTGTTATCATAAAATCAAACAAATAGTTAGAAAACTGTAAAATACCCCGCTAGAAGTTAATTACTGGAGGGTTTGTTTGAGGAGTAATTCTGCCGACGACGAGAACAGGTGACCGTTGTCCGAAGTTGTCTTCGAGTGGCACAAGTACGTGGTCAAACACCCTCCTCCCCCTCCGTCCATCGAATCCAACTCCCACATCATCTAAAATTCAATTAAAAAGAGAAAAACCAGAAAACTGTCAAATTAAAAGACGACAGTCGTTTTTTTTTTTGTGTACATCTAAAATTGCTGTCAGAGGTGATCGGTGGTCATCTTCGGTAGTCGAATCATCTAAAGGAGATCGCTTGAGGCGAAATTCTCTAGGAATGATCCCCAAATAGAATCCTACGACAACAATAGAAAGTCCGACGCCTAGAACGGTGTAAGCAGTGACCGGATCGGTGGCTGTTTCTGTGTGAGGGAACTGGAAGATAACTCGAGTAAAGTCCACCAGACCCAAACAGTTAACCACATCCGCAAAAGACAGAACTAGAAGAAGAACGATAACGAACGATGAGACGGTGGTGGTGGTAGCGGCGGCGGCACATAGAGGAGACATCGTCCACAAAAAGGGACAGTTTTACGGTGCTGAAATTGAAACGACAGACTGATTTCAGTCTCTAATTTTAACACCTCAATGTGTGTATATTTGAGTGGACTCTGTTCCCAAATCAAGTAATGTACATTATATGATATACGTATTTAAGTGCCTCGGTATGAGGGGGTGTGTGTGACACCCCACCTGAAAGTTGAGGTCATTCGAGTTAACACCTGACAAAGGTGATAAAACAAAAGTTCCATAATCGTTATCATCGTTGTTATTATTTCTTGGAAATATAGAGTCACTTAATTCACAACAAAGTAATAACCAGAGAGATTGATAAGGTTTCACGAACCACCAAATAATCATTAATTATTGTGACCTAACTTCAAAGTTCACATTTGCTTTCTTCAATCATTAATATGCATGTCATAATTCTTATAATGTTTGCTAAGTCATATACATAAGCACTATATAAGCAAGTGCTACCTTTGACTTGAGAGGCTACATCGCAAAATTACTTTGAAAAATCTCCACAAAGAGCGCTAGCATCGTTTTTCTATTGATCCCCATAGACCCGATGTTAAAGAAAAAATGTTAATTTTTAAAATACACACAGTCACGGCAATAATATGTTTATTTTTCATATTTAAAGTTGTCCAATTTTGATGGTTCTAAGTGCAATGTGCACCTTAAATATATGTTGACGGAGTGATAGAATGACAAAAAAAAAACCTATTTCAAAATCGCGAATTTCTAACTTCTTTCTTAACTCCATTGCGTACGCGCTCGTATATAAAGCAAAAAACGTCCATTAAAAAACCAGAAATAAATCAGCACATTCCCAAATGTGTTGGCTTCACCGTGGTTTAATTGTGTGTTTTTTTTAAAATTATTTTTAGGTATTTTACAAGCATTTTTTTTTAACAAGACTGCCAGTTTAACATTTTCAACTAATTATTGTACAATTCGATTTATAGATTGCATACAGTCTAGGGAGAGCGTCAAAATTATTGCACAATATTGATAAACAATTAATATTGAGCGTCTAGGAGCCACTTTTAAATTAAATTATATTTAGATAAGTCTTTATTAAAGTAGAACAAAATGCACAATTATCGTGAAATTTTAACACAATCAGGCATTGGTTGTTTAATGTCCCTCGTTGTTTGTTTGTTTTCAATGTTTTATTCTGAAACCTATGCTGAATAGTTGACGTGAATTTTTGAATAACACATGAAAAACAAACAAACAGCAAGAACATTAATAAAACAATGATTAGTTATAAAACTACCTATTCATCTTTATTTCTTTAAAATTGCACGATAATTGTGCAAGTAATTTACAAGAAATAAGCAAAAGAACTTACCGACTTATCGAAATCTCCATTGGCTTCCATGTTAAAAGTTTCGGTTTAACAGCAACGTTCAGAACAAAACATCGAAAACAACAAAACAATGTGAAATATTAAAAAAACTAATGCAAGTATGTGAAACTAAGTATTTTTGTACTTATTTTTTCAAGAATTCACGAAAATTCGGCAAGTAATTTGTGAGAAAACGGCAAAAAAAACTTACAGGTGCAGCAATTTTTCCATAGAGTTCTATGTTAAAGTTTCGTCTGCTAACTTCTTAGGGGGGGCCGTCTTTTAGCCTACTGCCACTAGAGGCGCTTTATTAGACATATGGCTCATTCTCACATGTTAAATAAATGTCCCCATTGACGCCACTGTTTTATGGTTTTATCACTGAATATCGATATCGAATGATTTGGCGTTGTATATATATATATCGATACATCACTGCAATGGTTGCTTTGGAATACGATGCGGTAATTTCTTTTAACAGCTTTTGAAATTGAAGATGCGTTTTGCAATTTGTTTCAATATTCTATTTATTTCTCTGTTTAGTTTCTGAGCGAATTGACTCGTCTTTTCCAAAGAACGAGGACTTCGGGCAAAGTGTTGCTCACAATGAAGAGATGTAGGCTACACGTCACTCTCTCTCTCTCTGTCTATCTGTTTTGGGGGGGCCCGTTTTTTGCGCCGGCTGTCGCGTCTCCCTTGCGTATTTAATGCAACTCAGTACACCTGCACTGAGCTCGAAAACCAATTTGGCAGGGAACGGAACGGGGGGAGGGGGCGGGAGGAATAATTCCTAATCATAAATGGCAGTCATTTCGACAAAATCGTCAGAATCCGGAATGTGTCACATGTAAGGACGTGACACGTTACGGGCAAATGCGCGGAGCAGATTAAGAGCCTAGAAACACTCCAGCGCACGTGCACGAGTTACATGACTCCACACCGTAATGATAAATTTGATGTTTCCAAAAACATGGGTCTCGATTCTAGCTACCTTTTATGCCTTTAAGTTGAATTTTTAACGATAATTAAAGGTGCAATCTCTTCTTGAATGTTGTGGCCAAGTATTAACGTTAACGGTTGTAATAGTTAAAGGAGTTTATATTTTATACAATTTTTAATTATGATAAATTTGCTTGACCCATGTTCAAATACCATTGACCTTAAAAAGGTCCCTTTGGCAAGCCACCTTTCGGTTCTCAAAAAAAAAACGTCTTTGAGCTTTTAAGAAAAATTGGGTGTATTCCTTAACACATTCTTCAGGTTGTTAAGGTAAATTCGTGATGTTTCGAATTGCCGTTAGGTTGCTAGAGCCATTTGAACAAATTTTGGAAGGGCCAGAATTGACCCGTGTGTCGTGGCACGTGCAACCCTGGAATGTCTAGGCTCTCGAAGAAGGCACGGTTTAAAAACGCGGCCCACAACTGTGAAAATTAAGTGTCCAGTTTCATTAACTTACTATAACCTCCTCTCGCCGCACAGACGATGGAAGAACTAAACCCAAGCCGAGAGAGTCGCAAAAAGGTGGAGAATCCGCGTTGCAGGCTGTTACGACGACGACGAGCACCGATTACCACTGCCTCATTCGAGCAAAATCGGGAAACACAAAAATAAGCACAGTGGTAAGGTTAATTCTAGATTATATTAATTTATTATCATCACGGTTAACCAGTTCTTCCCTTTATCAATGTTGTTTCTTGTATGTTTTCGTTTTTTGAAGGTACACGCGAAAGACGTCAACAAGTTTCATATGGCAAGTGATGGATAACAACGAAAACGTTCAATGGGTTTCGTTACTAACATTGGATATGTTCGAATTCGTTATTTTGTAGGCGTACGCAAACGTGCTCAAGGCCAACATGGATTCACTGAAGAAACACACCAATAAGAAAGGATCGACCAAAGGAACAACCAAAAAGACAAAAGCGACTCAATGAGAAAGAAAACAAAAAGTCGTTTTATCTTTGCCTTCTTTTTTTTTCGGTTTTATTTTCATACAGCAGGTGTAAATATAAATTACCTTTTTCTTTTGTTAAGCACAGAGAAGTTTTCTTCCAACTTGTGGAGTTTGTAATTTCTAAAAAAAAAATCAAACGAAATAAAATACGAACAGAAAAAAAAAGAATGAATAAATTGAATTTTTCTCTTTGTAAAAGAAGGTTTCGTCACCGTGAACGGAGTTATAGGTCCAAAAGGTTGATGAAATCGTCTCATAGCTTCGAAAATATCCGACGGTTGGATCGCATTCGTAATTGGGATTTCAATATTTGGGCAAAGAACGGGCTGAAAAGAAAAAGAAACACATTTGATTGGGGATTTCAGAAGTTGGACGGTTGAAATTTCAGAGCAATTTCTCGTACCCTTTTACGCTTTTTAGTTTTTGTTTTGGATGCATGTGGAGTCGGTGATGATTGTTCTGTCAACGAGAGTGGGTTCGGTGACAAAGACTGTTGAGACTGGGACGTTAAAGCGTCCGTCTGAGGAGGAGAGGTGGGTCGTGGGCTCTTTGGAACTCGAACACACGGGTAATTCTGATTGTACGTGACCGGTGCAATGCCACGCAATGACAAATCGTCCGTTTTCATATCGTTCTTCACTAAAAGAGCTAAATCGACAATCTGAAAATAACATTTTTTTATGAAATTTAAACGAAATGGAAATTTCTTCGTGAAATCGACACTAGATGACGCCACTAACACCGTACACTAATCACAGAAATGAGCAGACGACAGCTTTCGCAACAACAAAACCTCCCCGATTCAAGAATTAGGCACTTCAATTTCAACACTTCCACCAACATAAAAATTGTCCTGATTTATTGGGTGCTTAGGGTATTTTGTATCATTGTATGTTGGAAACTTCTCAAAAGTTTTTTTAATTTGAAAAATTACCCTGCAAGCAGCCAAAAAGGCCTATAGCAGAGGGACAAAAGTCTAATTGTAGCATATGAAAAATGCCTTGTCAAGACCCAGTACCGTCTTTACTATAAGGGCACACGGGGCCCGTGCCCAGGGCCCCCGATCTCACGGGGGCCCCGAAAGGCCGATATATTCGCTTACACGAAAAAAAGGAGCTCAATTTTTTTTTCTATTTTTAGGTAGATACCTACTAAGAATTACCGTCAACATTTCTAAATTGAAATGTTAATAGGGCACCAGATCAGATTTTTAAATTTTTTCTAATTTTTACTATCCAACGGGGCCCTCAATTCTTGTGTGCCCAAGGGCCCCGAGATGCCCTAAGACGGCCCTGTCAAGACCCAATAATTGAAGTTGAAATTGAAGTGTACTTTTTTAAAAAATTGCGCCTGATCATATGGGCCCAGAAAAGTGGCGCCACCTTCGGAACAAAATGATTTCGCCTTCTGCTCATAAAAAAGCAATTTTCAGAAGAAAAAAATTCTGAGTTTGTTCGAAAATAGAAGAATTTTAAAAAGGAATCGTGTAAAATTTACAATGACTAAAGTTCAAAATAAACGTTTTATAATTGTTTAAAAAAATGACCTCCTTTAATATAGTTATGAACAAAAAGTGACTCCTCTTTATAATATTTAAATAAAACAAGATATTTTATGAAATAAATCTTAATTCCTTTGCTCTTCTAGTTTGTAACATAGAAATTTCCGGACAAGCTGTCACCATCAATCGTGTAAAACGCCTAAATTTCAATGTATTACCTGAGCGACAGTCTCATAAGCCAAATAGTTGAACACTTCGAGAGCAATTGGATTTGGTTTCAAATCACTGTTACAACCCTTTAACAACCAATCACGAAATTTGTTGATGGGATATTTTCGACCTAGAAAATGAAATTAAAACAAAATAACGCCAAATTTAAATCATAATTTAATGACCATCTATGAAATTATTGTAAATAATAATTCTCTTTTCGTCAGATGGTTTAATACATTTTATTAAAGTGTTAGTTAAAAATAAAAAACAGTAGTTTAGGGATCAGTAAAACTAAAGGGGGGGGGCGCGGGAAATGATATTTGAAGATTTTCGAAAGTCATTGTTTAAAAGATGTCCATCCCCCCACCCCCAACATATAGGAAGAGAAGAGTGGCTTGGCGCTCATGTCAATATGCAAATGAATCCCCTTGCTTTTTCTTGTTCATTTTGTGCTACACATTCATTGTACTTACCACCACCTCACCTACTAAACAAAACAAACAGCAAGTGTGTTTCCTAATGAACACATCACTGTTTACCATATTTATTAGATTTCAAATGTAAAAGCTTGAGTGCCAGCACTCCAAAGCCAAGTTAAAGTAGGGAAAAGGCCATCCTCCTAAACCAATAAGGTTCCTCCCCCCCCCTTATCTTTATAAATATAATATATACATGCACTTTAAAAAGATAGGATATAGTAAGAAAAGCAAATGAAAAGGTAAAATTTACAAAAACACCCACGGTGAGAACGACGGTATGAACAAAACACAGTTCAGCTGAAAAACGTATCTAAATAGTAATAATGATGATTATGCACAAAACGTAAGAGAACTATTTTGTTGTACTATCATCATCATCATCATCATCATCATCATCATCATCATCATCATCATCACAGTGATGTTGAGACTTTATTTTTAAATATGTTAAACGCAAGTCGTCTCTTATTTACTATAAAGAGCGAGGGCCCACAAGAAAAAGTTGTCATTGTTGTAAAAAAAAACTTTGAACAATGACTTTGCAAGAAGAAGAAGAATATATTTGTACCTGATTCCGTTAGAAGAGAGCAAAAAAGATTAAGTAGGCTTTCATAATGTAATATACTTTACATGACACCGCATCCATTTGGTGTAATTGTCTATTACACGAAATGCACATAGATTGGGCTGATGCAAAACGCGAAATGGACATACATTTCATGTAATAAACAATTACACCAAATGGATGCAACATATATGTATTCTCTAAATTCAAGAAAGTTCTATCTTAATCTCGTTTAGAAACAAAATTAAAGTTGGATCGAAATCCTCTACTAACTGATTCAAACTTGTAGTTTTATTTTTTTAAATTGGAAGTTTATTCGTCGAATTGTTAGAATCGGTTTTTTCTTTAGTTTTAACTTTTAATGTAGACCACCTATAAGTGTAGAAGTAACTTATGCCGTTAGTGAGTAATTAGATTCAAATTTATCAATACTAACGTAGCATTTAATTTTTCAATTACCACCCATAACTCCTTTTGTATAGTTGAAACTGAAGGTGTGTGTTAAACAACATAACAAATACAGAAAAATGAAATACGTTGGTGAATAACTAAAAATGTTATTGAAATTTTTTTATAAAAACGAAAATTTAAATTTCAATAACTTTATTAAATTTTGTCATTGTTTATAAAAAAATCAATTTATGTTTGTAAATTACTAAATTTGTAGTTTCAAAAATATTTCAAATTACTTTCCGATATTAAAATAGCCACCGACTTTTTCCTCTAAAGAGAAAATCCTGAGGAATCTCTACCTGATTCTGAACAGAAGAAAAATGTTGGTTTTGGGATCTACAAGAGTGTGATTACTAATTACAGTAATATCCACAGAGAACCCAAGAAAGAGAAAAGAACCTTTCTCTCTCTCTTTCTGTTCAATTACCACATTTACCTTTTATTATCACGTGTAACATATATATATATATATATATATATATATATATATATATATATATATATATATATATATGTGTGTGTATATTGTAATATCGTGTACGAGGTTCTTAACATATAACAAATAAAACTCCCCCTTATTCCCCCACCACTCCTCACAGTCTTCAAGTGTTTCAACCCAATTTACTTTGTGTGTGTGAATCTCCATCTATCTTTCTATCTGGGCAACGGAGCGTTTTTACCGCAATAAAGAATTAAGTTTATGCCACCGACATATACTCAGTTTTATTCACACAAGTCCTTTGTTTTACCCATTTACCAAATAGTATAATGTATGTGTGGATCGAGTGAAAACATGTACAAAATAGCATTTAACTATTATCTCTCTCTCTCTCTCTCTCTTCTAGAAACATTTTTGCAATTTAGCACCTACTTTAACTACTATGCAGTTTGCAGCACATGAGTGGAACTTGTTACCCATAAAACTAAAAACACTTTTAAATAGAAAAAAAAATATTTTATGAGCAATAATAGCAATATTAACAAATGATACTATACAAGTACAGGAAGGCATTATATTTCGGTAAGGGATACGTGTAAGCCAGTGAACCACTCCAATAACAAAATTAAGAGAGATTATTGAACGGGACAGATTTATATTCATTTGTCATTTGTTTCTAGGGTGCTAATTCCTTTGTAGGGGATTTTATGCATCGAAATAAATTTTTTATTCTGGCAAATGCTACACAGCTACACATGCTGGACGTTTTGAACGTTTGTCTCTCTGTCACTGGCCTTCTTGCAGAGTCATTTTTCAAATTCAAAATACCATAAGAATATTTTTGAATTTGTAAAAGTATTACTTGCCTTCATGGAACTGAGACAAATGAACAAGAGTGCAAAGTGAACAACGATAAACAAAAATACAATCACTGAAAAACCCACTAAAATAATTTCCAAATTGTCCCCAGTTAGAAGAGGTTATAACTTATAGGATGTACAATATATGGTAATGTATATTGTCAGAAAAATTTCTTTATGAATTGCTCGCTCTTATCTAAAACAATGTTTTTCAATTTCCAAATTACCAAATTTCATTCGGTTCTCCAACACCAAACTGTCTTTAATCTAATATATAATACTTCTTAAAAGAGACTGACTGTTGGACCGGTTGGACCCGTATTCGGAAAAGTGGTGAAACAAAAGATATTTAAAATTGTTCCACTATTCTCTATTTCTAAATGTAAAATTGTATTTCGATATTATTTCTCGAGCTCAGTTTCGCTTTGAATTATTATGAAAATTTAAGCTTATTCCTTATGGCACCATATATAACTAAGTGTACTTAATGTAGTAGTAGTAGTAGTATTACTAGTAGTAGTAGTAGTAGTAATAAGTGCATAATAAAACTTGAAATACTTTGTTACATTTTAACAAACTATACATATAATATGATTAAGCATCACAGAATTCACAGCCTGTATTTATGGAAATGCAAATATTTTTTTTGTAAACAAACACAAAAGTGAATAACATGAGGTAAAACACAAGTTTTGCATCAGTTAAAAACATAAATAATCACACACGTAATACGTTAACATTCAACTCGAATGTTAATTATCTTTTCACTTGACTCTTGTCTATATATTGTACATCTTCTGTCCTCCTCCTCCCTCCTCCTCCTCTTTTGGTTTCTAAATTATCTAAAATTTCAACCGAAACCCAACTGAAGGCAACCAACAATCCAGGTTAAGAAACATCACCACAAAAACCAAAGTGTATCGTCGTCAGTCATTTTTTCCACCATTATTCAGACACGTCTATACATTTTCCAAACTAATCCCGAACTAGGTTTTAGCTTTTCTAATTTCCCAAAAGACTTTCATTAGAATAGAGAAGAATCAAGTAACCCAGGAAGATATACAATAATAAAAAAAACCCCACCAATACCACCACCACCACCACCACCACCATCAACTCAAAAAGCCCAACCAACGTTCGAACGGCCTCAAAAAACCGTTGACGTAGTAACTTATGCCATAGAAACATATATATATATATATATATATATACATATATATATATATATATATATATATATATATATATATATATATATATACATATATATATATATATATATATATATATATATATATATATACATAAGTTGTAACCAGATTTGCATATTATACTGGTGCACACCTAAACCTACACTAAGCTATCAATCTGAATATAATAGTAATAACACGGGCTCAAATCCATCCTCTTGTTCTCCCAAAGGCAAACTCAACTTTCTATTTCTCCTCTTATATTCTAAGTACATGTATACATAAAACAAATATAAAAGACTTTTCAAGTCGATAGATAAGATAAGATACTCTTCTTAAATCCTATACAAGTGGCACTTTTTATAAAAAAAAAAGGAGAGAGAGGGGGGGATGATATTATGCAAATTTGAAATTGATCTCGAGATCTTATATAGCTGTGTCTTATTGCACTATTATAATAACACATTAGAGATCTTAAACATGTATTTGGCGGATCGAGAAAACTCACTTTCACTCATAATCTGAATCCGTTGTGAAAAGAGAATGGAAATGAAATTTAAGTCAAACCGATTTGGAGCAATTTTAAAAGACAAATATCATTTGGATTTCGTAAAGGTCCCAGAAAGATGGCATCATGAGAGGGGTATAGTAAGAAGAAAAAAAGGGGTGATTGAGGGTAGTGTTTCCTATAATAATGTACTACTATTAGAAAAAGATGAGTCCATTGACTTAAAAATGACCTTTTCTAATTTTTTGGCAACCTTAAATGATGTACTACTACTTATTCAAGATTTCTTCTTCTACAAGGCGTAGATGGGAACCAATTTTGAGTTCCATTCAGAGATGACCGCCTGCTGTTTGCTTTCAAAACTAATTGTTTTTTCCAAGTTCTTCCAATACATAACATGATGATGATGATGATGGACCTCCTCCTCCTATAAGATATGTATAAAATAGGCTGACCAATTCATCATAACACCTTTTTTCTTATACACCTTTATCTTTTTCACCTGCTTTACGCAAAACAAAACGTCTTTCTCTCTCTTTGAACAAAAGACGCCAATGATAATAAATTTAAACGTTTTTTTAGTTGCTCATTATAAGTTCATAACATCAAGTCTCCAATTTATTAAAAGTTTTCAACAAATTACCACCCTTCCTCAAATTTTAACCAATAATTGTGTAAGTACAAAATGAGGCCACTTTGGTTTCTGGTTTATCTATTACTTGAACTGTTCAATGGTAAAAGCAGGTATAGGCAGGTGTTAAAGACTACATTTTGTGTGAATCAATTTCAATTATGAGAAATATTAATACTTAACTAAAATCTATTAACAAGAAAACAGAGGAGGGAGGGTCGGGTTCCAATTCATTGTCTACAACAAATTGTTGAAAATACACCTAAAATGTAAGAATAGCACCTTTTTTATGGTAGGCCTACAGTAGATGAAAGGTTCCAGAAGGTCATATAAGTCTAAATTACAAACTAAAATGGTCAGTGAACGGAAACTACTAATAGTTGTATATGCAAAACTAAAAAAAAGGTTAAAAAAAACATGTCCGTGTCCACATTAATGAAGTTTTCCTTAAGTCATTTTAAACTCATTATATTGTAATTAAAGTACACGAAAGGAAATTATTTCTTTTTCGTATTTAAAAAATATCCGCGAAATTACAGACCAAATCCAAGTTGCCAGATTAATTAGATCTACTACTTATCTACTATTAGCACGCAACCAACCAACCCACAAAAGAAAAAAAGTTGGCCCTTTTTTCACACCCACTTGTGGTTTAAAAAAAAAACACCACCATAATAATAATAATAATAAGCACACACTATGTATGGGCCACACAATTTAAGAAGCAAATTCATTTATTTATTATTTCTATACTTCCCCCCCCCCCTCCTTTTTTTAAGCCACACATTTTGAAAATGCATAACAATTTTCAATCTTAAGTTGAACTATCTCACAATGTTTCTCAACGTGGATGGATGGATGGCCATTGGTTACTGTTGCGTTTCAGCCGTTTCTATACTAGTACTGATGATGATGATGATGAAGCCTCAAATGTTGGTGGGCAAAATCATCTTTTTAATCATCATTTAACACTCAAACCGAAAACACGTGATTCCAAATGCCCTTCTCCAATTGGTAAACCATATTGGGTTGCGTGCAAAGGTGCAGTGAGATTTCGCTTTCACCACCACCACAACAACAACAACATCCTTCCAATGTCCAAACAAATTTGCGTTTGTTTGTGCATGGATGGATGGACACACAAGAGCAGACTCTGACTGACTGCATGCTGTCCACAATTTACCCCCTCTTTCATAATAAATGTCTTCCTCTCTCTCTTTCTCTTGTCAATTAATTCAAAACTAACTTTTCGCACTATTATCATCATTCATTCATTCATTTCTACACACACACACACACAAAAGGACGTCTAATGTTAGTATGTTACCACCATTTACAAATTGCATATTAAACTGATGCAAGATTAGAATTACTCCACATTACTATTACATATCGTCATTCTTTACGAGATTTCTATTTTTCTAACAATGGTTAAGAGTAAGGTGTGTTGTATAAAAGGCACAAAACGCATAATCATTGATAGCAGCTCCAACCCCCTTTTGGATACAATACGATACCATTTTTAAATGCAATATGTCCAAATAATAAATAGTTCAACCCAAATTGAAAATGCATAAAACGCGCAAATTGCATAATATGTGAGTCGTGTAATTTTATTTACTTAAAGAAAACTTTATTGAATAGAGAGAAAAAAATTCTAAAACCAGTTGCTTCAACAAAATCAGCTTGATTTTGCAACTTCTGTAATTACTTCTGATAATTGTTGGTTGCTATTAATTCTTTCGGCCATTTAATTACTAGTGCTATTTATATTTATTGCTTTATAAATTTTTACTTGTGTAAAAACAAACAATGTCATGCATATTTTCGTTGATTTTCCATTATGCAAGTTGTTGAATTTTTATTTACATTAAATTTTTTTTTTTGGTCTTCCTTATGAGCTGTATAATAACACATTGAAATATTTGTAGGGTTTTTCTGAGTAGGTTTTTTTTTTCTGGTTAGGGCATTGCACTTTCCAAATGCATCTCTTGTTCCTCAGTCACAAGCCCTTCATATGGCTACTTACGAAGTAATTTACAAATTCAAATTCTAGAATCTAAATAAAAACCTAACAAATGTTAAAATTAAAACTGTAACAATATTTTTTTTTTCATCATCATCTAAATTTTGTTGTAATTTTTGTAGAAATTCTGTGAAACCCCCCTCCTCCTCCCCCTCCCAGTGATGAAGAAGATGGGAGCTTCAAATAACGCATATTTATGAAACAAATGATGCAAATTATAATTGTGTGATATTAAATATACACATCATATATAAAAAAAGATGAAACTCACAAAAGGAGGAACTTCTGGCCTCCGCAAAAGCAATATACTCCTCAGTTCCCATGTGTTCCGATCGCATATACGCCCTCTATGTTTCAAAAAAGGAAACAATAATAATAATAATAAAAAACAATATAAATGAAATTGAAATCATTTACATAATTCTAATTAAAATTCCGATCCTTCTTCTCAGTTGGGTGTTTAATTAACAACACTTACCAAATCACGGTCTCTTTTCACTTCATCAAATATTTCTTCTTTTTCATTGAAAAGGGACATGAATTCACCTGTGAAATAATTAATACAATTAATGGGCTTAATGTGGCTACATTTCATACATTCAAAAAATAACTTTATATATAAGAAAAACGAATCGAACAATTTCTAATGAACCAAATGTGGTTTTTGGTTCAAATTCTCATAATAATAATATTTTAAGAACGCCATTAAAAAAGTATAAGATGAAGAGAGAGGAAAAAAAAAACAGCCCAAAGAATGTTGGAGAGAGAAGAAAAAAATCGTGACCAAGTCATTGAGCACGGAATTTGATGTGTATGAAGTTTTTTTTTTGTTTGTTTCTACCCTGATTATAATATTCGTCGTCATCATCTTTGGAGCAGAAAAAAAAACGAAGAAAGTTAGGAAGAAGTAAAAATGATGATGAATAGATATTACAATGTTCTAGTTACTATAATTTTGAAATTCCCACACAAAAAAAAAACAAGGAATATTTGACCAAAAAAAAAACATGTAAAAAAGAATTTTTTTTTCTGTGCGATTTTAATCCTTCCACAGTCCAATTTGTGGGTAATAATAATGGTAATAAAAAGAATTTTAATGCAACATCCTATAAAACAATGTTGGTGGATTAAAATAGAAATATATTTGAAACCGAATAAATCTTATAACCAAGATTACAAATACAGAAAACGCCACAACTGAAAATGCGACTGAAAATAAGAATTCATAGTTTTTTTCTATTTGTTGGGCAGAAAAAATAGCTCAGCTGAATTTTGTGTTAGAACGTTTCTTTTCAACTTAAATTTTAATTCTGTTTTCAGTTGGCGTTTTCTACATAATATTATGTAAGTTTTTGGTATAAGGGAAACATCGCACACACTGAAAAACCACCAGAAAACAGAAATAGAAATGAGAAAATACTTCTATTGATTTTCGCACCGAAAAGATCTGCTTACAAAGTGAAATTCAGTGGGATTTTATTCAGCGTGTGTGCCATTCTTCCCTAAGGCCAATATCACACACATTATGCAGACAACGTCGACTGAAAACTGAAAAAGTAGTTTAAAAAAATACAATTACCTCCAATTTACATCACTCTATTTTACTTATTTTGCTTTTATCTACCAAAGAAATAGAATAAACTTATATATGTATTTATACAGTATTAAAGAAAATATTTTTTTTCTTCAGTCGGCGTTTTCTGCCTGTGTGACATTGGTCTAAAATTCCAAAAGCAGAAAAAAAAATTGACATAGAAGTGGATTGATTTTTCTTTCAATATTATATTGTTTAACAATGGCAACAAATAAGTGAATTCGCATTTGAAGTTTGTCTTTTGTTCGACAGGTGGGGTCTAATAAATAGGAACTTCTTTTTTTTTTTTCTCCCTATAAATATTTCATTGCAATAGTATCATCATCATCATAATCACCAAAAGGCATAATTACAAAGCAATAAATACGTCAAATTAAGAGTCGTAATTACTATATATAATGTACGACCACCACCAAAGAAACGAGTCGGGGAGGGAGATTTCTTCTTCTTTTTTTCTCCTTTTCATAATATAATAATATTAATAGGAGGAGGAGATTCCCCGGCCACTAAAAAAATACTATTGCTTTCAAAATACACTATCAGTAGTACACTTAAAAAAAATAATCTAATTCCTATATACATTATATGTATTCCGTTGAAATTCTTTGAAATACCAAAACATTCAAATGATGATGATGATGCCACTCGTTCTCTCTCTCTCTCTTTCTTATGTTATCGCATATATTATATGAGGGGAAAATATTCTTTTAATGAGGTTTATGTAGCAGAAAATTGACGCCACTTAACTTTTCTATACAACGTCTGCTTCAATGTTATGTTATGTGTGTGACACTTTTTCTTAATACTTTTTTTAAGACTTCGTGTAATAACCATTATTAGAAGAAAAAACCGAATTTTAAAGAAGGAGGAGGAGGAGGAGACAAAAATAACTGAATTCAACCAAAACAGGATAAAATGTTGGCAAAAATAAATTGCCTAATAGCTAGTTTAATAATAGAGGTGTGTTCACACTAGAAATGTCTCCATGTGATCATTTTAAACATGTCTTAAGATGCGTTTATGTCTAAATCTCCTTGTTATCTCTTTCAATAGAGCACAATTAAAACAAACTTTTGAAGTGTTTTTTTTTAAAACTAGAAAGGTAGCTCAATCACTTAAGGGGATATTTTCGTGTTGATATCTTTCAAAATAAACTTTTTAAAGACCAAAAACTTAAAAATATTTTATGTTTAAAGTTATGTCAATTTTCAAACACACATACAAATCTCAGTTTGACAGATATCAACATAAAAATATACTCAAGTGATTGAGTTACCCTTCTAGTTACTATTTTTCTTTGCACCTCAAAACAGAATAATCACAATTTGAAAGGCGTTTACTCTTTAAAACCATCTTAAAATGTGATTATTGTGGTTCTTATTTGAATTTTTGCTTTTCTCTTGCAATAATCTAATGTTCTGTAGATTGTAAAAATAAAAATAATAAATCGATATGGGACGACTTCATGTTGAGAAACTGAGGCCAAAAAAAAATTTCATTAGGTTAGAATTTCCGTTTTTGTTTTAACCGACTGAACCGAATAAGAAAAAAAAAATATATAATTGAACAAATAAAAAGTTCGTAAAATTAAAAATAATAATAGTATTAAAAAAATCCAAAATTATAATTTGCACAGATGTACCGACTTAAGATTTTTTTAAAACTCAGCAGGTGGCCCATCCATTTCTATTTCTTCCTAATAAAAAAACAACAGACGGCCCTGTGAAACACAAACAAATAAGGCTGAATTGAATGAACCTACGAACCAACAACAACTCCTATCTTTGACGCCCAAGTCGAATTCAAAATTAAAAAAAACCAAAGTCTGGACGCCAAAAGGACGTTAAAAAAGAAAGGAAGTGTGACTCCAAAAGTGCTGAGAAAACATCTCGTCACGCAACCTCCAAAAGAGTCCAAACCCCTTGAAACCACCCCTTTAACCGAACCATCATTTGACTAATTTCTAATTTTTTTTTCACCACCACCACCACCCTCAACACCCTCACTTAAAACCCTCCCCATGGTTTCCATTAATTAAAATATGTAAATTACTTTGTCACGGCAAAACATCTCTTCTAAACACACATTAGACCTCAAAACCTAGAATTAACATAAATAGATAATGTCTTAGTTTTAAGATTTCCACTTCATGCTTCTTCTTCTTCTTCATATTATTATTATTCATCCTTCTTCGAAGTGACATCCGTTTCATTCTGATTTTTTTAGTTACTGAAACTCCAAGGATAAAACAGTTTTTTTTATCATTAGTTATATTAGTAAGTGGCCTCAAAAACAGGGCCGTAACAAGGGCACGCAAGGCCCCGGTCCATCGTTATTAGAACTTGGCTGCCTTTTTTCAATGCTTTTTCATCAGTGTCTGGACACCGACACTTTAAAAACCTAATATCCCAAAACGATTAAAAAAAAATATCAAATTGTTTGTGATGTCATGTAATTTAATTTTGCAATTTGTAACTTTTAATAATTAGAAAATTATGCGATACAACCAATAATTTTGAAAATTAATCTTAAATGTATAAAAATTTGACAAAAATTTGTAAAGGAAAGGACTCGAATCTAGAGGACCAGTAAAACCTATACATGGCCCTGCTCAACTGGCATTACAATTGAACTTGCAGTGTTGCATCCACTACATCTATCGTTCATTTTACAATATGTTTTGTGTGTGGCTCAACATGTACGTGTATAAAGAAACACTGTAGGCCTAAGGTTACATCTGTAAATTATTCATAAATTTTAAGATAAAAACAGGTGGCTGTTATTTAAATAATAATAATTGCACTTTTGCATCATTGTAACACTCCGCAACAGGTAAATAACCAAAGCTGGGGGGTCGCAGCCATTATTTTTTTTAATAATGCACATAGATGGCGCCA
The DNA here is from genome assembly GCA_036925085.1 of Brachycybe producta. Classification (NCBI taxonomy): domain Eukaryota; kingdom Metazoa; phylum Arthropoda; class Diplopoda; order Playtdesmida; family Andrognathidae; genus Brachycybe; species Brachycybe producta. The sequence goes on along the minus strand of JAUPFP010000007.1, from coordinate 1,017,504 downwards.
CTATTCCCCCTATTCGGAGTCTTTCGAACGCATTTCTTACCTGTCTGATCGATGGTACTCAGAAACTCCTGACACATGCGCTTCCTACTCCGTTTTCCTCCACCACTTTTTAAAAGAGTATCTATTTAGATAGAAAATAAAAAAAAAGATAATTACAGATAAATGTCATTTGAGTTCAGAATATAGAGGGCGCCAGTGTCTAGCAACAAAAACATTGGCAACCTGTAGGGCACAGAAGGAGGCGAAATTTTTTTGGTTCTTTTTGAGGGTCAGTCACTCAGGACACACCGGTGTCTGCATTTCATAATTTCATAAATAACCCCCCTCTCTTCTCAGGTGGAAATAAGCTCGGACTTATATATCCCGCCGTGTTTCCACGATAAATAACGTCGGCCGTAAAAGCGCCCTCTGTTGCAGGCGACAGTAACAGTCTCGAAGTACATAATGCGATGGGAACGACCTCTGACACCACTGGCATCCCAAGTGTTGAAATATGTGACCACTGGTCCAGACTCCCACCAACCTCAACCCCCCCCCCCCTTTGTACCCTACCCTCCAACAACACAAACTTGTATGTCTATTGCATCTTAATAGACACTCTTAATTCCAGTCCTTCCAACAACACCCATGAAGTCTACCGACATTTCAGGAACACTTTTTTCCTCTCTCTCTCTCTCTCTCTCTCTCTCTCTTTAGCGTGTCATTCCTCTTTTAAAGAATGTTTTTTTTTAAAAAAAAAAGAGGAGAGAACCACCACCACCTATGAGGTTATGACCAACCATATTCAAAGACTTAAAACCACAGTCATGGAATAATGATAATGATAATATAATCTCTAATCTCATCCATGTTTCCCACACGAATACAACTCAATTTGGACATTCCAGAAAAAAAATCGTTCTCTACCAAATAATCAATGGCCGAAGTTTCCATTTCCTTGATTCCTTTAATTTTAGATCAGGTACATACTGGCTACAGAATCCTGGGTCGGCAATATTAGGGTTAATACTTTGGCGCTTGCAACTTTAATTCGTTGTTTTTTATATCTTAGGCCTTGTTTCCACTGGAGCGAAAATTTGCACTCTATGAAAATTTCAATTGTTGAAAAACAACAGTTTACTCATATGATGATATGGAGTAATGTGCAGCCCAATTACAAAAGACGGGTCTCATGGGCTGCCCTGGTCTCAGCTTCAACTTTTTTTTTTCAAAAATATTCACTCTGTTCACAAATTACTTCTTAAAATGTTTTTCTTCCAACATCTCTGTTAACAAAAATGAGAATTCAAAGCAAAGACACAAAAAAAAACCAACGTCTAATAAAAATCTTTTTGTTTTTTGAAGATTTACAAGCCAAAAAGAAGATGCCAAAACAATCCCACAAATAACATCTTTTTGGAATTTCTTTCTCAGATTACTCGTTTATTATATTTTTTATCTGTTTTCTGTCCGTGCAGCTTGTAGGGGGCGCTCGCTTATTTTCTTTAACTGATGGCACAGTTGGATGTCCAAATAACCCAACTTGACTCAATTCACTCAAACGCAGGTCTTACATATACAGTACATGTATATGCCTTATATACAGCACAAAAAATCTAACCGCATTCCCATTCTCCTCCACCGTATATACTTGTATGTATGTGCTAGTACAAATATGTGTGTTTGTACATGGATTTTGTACGTCATGCCGTCAAAACTACACCTCCTACTGCCACTTTCCAGATCAACTTAATAAATCAGCTCGTTTTAAATGTTCTCCCACCCACCCCTCCCCACCCCCGGTGTGAACGATTTTCCAAATTCAGAATTATAAAGAAAAAACTTCGAAGTTATCCCCACCCCACCACACACAGGTGGACAGAATAAAATTTGCATGAAAAACTTAAAAAAAAGAGATCTCTCTCTCATGTGTTTTGTGTGTGTGACCGTGGTCACGTTCGCCTCGTGCAGACACTGGCACACGCGTGCAATGATAAGATTATCTGGAGCGATTGCAAAATTCGCGAATTTAGACACTTGAGAGTTGTACCCCCTACCCTACTATGTGTCCTCAAAGTAGGGCATTTCAACCCTGTAATACAGTATTAGGATGTTTTATGCAAACCTTTGGCCTAATTTTATCAGCATCATTATCATTATCATTATTATTACTAAGGCAAAAAGAATGGACCTTATGTCCAATAAGCGCCTCTAGTGGCAGTAGGCGAAAAGATGCCTCCCTCCCCCTTTAAGAAGTTAACAGACGAAACTTTAACATAGAACTAACTCTATGGAAAAATTGCTGCACGGGTTAAGATATTCTGCGGTTTTCTCGCAAATTACTTGCACACTTATCGTCAAGTTTTAAAGAAATAAAAGATAAAAGTACGTAGTTTCACAGACAGTCATTGTTTTTGTTTTTTTAAATATTCCTTATTGTTTGTTTGTTTTCAAAGTTTTATTCTGAATGTACCAGTAACCCCTACATGGAAAAGTGTTTTGAATAACACATTAAAAAAAAACAGGAAGAATATTTGATTGAACAATGATTTATTATAAAACTACCTATTTTTATCTTAATTTCATTAAAATTTCACAATAACTATGCAAGTAATTTGCAAGAAAACAGCAAAAGAACTTATGGTCATATCGAAATCACCATTAGCTTTCCACGTTAAAAGTTTCGGTTTTCAGAAGAAAACATCGAAAACTAAAAAACGAGGAATATTTAAAAAAAACTAATGGATGGATGGATTTTTGAAAAATTTACCAAAATTGGGCGAGTAATTTGCGAGAAAAAAAAACCTACAGGTGTAGCAATTTTTTTCCATAGAGTTCTATGTTAAAGTTTTGCCTACTAACTTTTTAGAGGCCATCTTTTAGCCTACTGCCAAAATAAACCCTACAACTAATTCAACTGTATGTTAATTCTAGGATAGCTCTATAGCCTCTAACAAGCCTCTTTGATTGCAAAAAGCATAATTCTTTTTGCCTTAATCACATGATTTCTTTTTTTGTTATTGCTTATACCAGTGGATTCTTCTGATTCCGTTCCGCCTCCTTCCACATTCAACAATACTTTCATCTTGTCTTTCAGGCTCAAATACTTGATCAATCGACTGATATTTGCCTGAAAATAGTAAAATGGATGAAAAAGGTTCGAATTAATAACAGTGCCACATCATTTTTATGGTTTATTAATAATTCTTACTTTATCTTTCCTCATGATGAACAAGAGTTCTTCGAGACCAATAAAGCGGCTCCCTCTGGTTGTCGCCAATTCAATCGATTCATTTAACTTTTTATTTTAAAAAAAAAACGAAAAACTTTTTAAAAAGTATTCTGACTTTCAGAATAATAAAACTAGAACGTGTTTTAGAAACTAGAAAGGTAACTCAAGCACCGTTAGGCGCCGTTTACACTTTTTTGAATCACCCTGTATATATATATTTAGTAATATTTTACACAATAGCATTTTGTGAAATAAATTTAAAACTAAAACTGAGATGAAAGTGCGCAGATGTTAAGCAATTATTTGAGGCTAGTTACACGCCGATCACAATCTGCCATACTTTATCTCTCTCTCTCTCTCTCCCTCTTACTATCATAACTATGTCTGCCACTTCTCTCCTCCATTTGGGCCTTTTTTTTCTACCTGATCTTTTTGCTGTTGTTGTTGTTATTATTGTTGTTGGTTCTTGTACATTCAACAAATTTTATGAGTTGCATCATCAAAATGATTTACTGACAGGTAACATTAAAAGAACATGCGAAGAGTAGAGGGTGAGAGTGGGAGGAAACAAGTTTTTTAAATAAAAAAAAAACCCACCGAGAAAATAATAACATTTGGTCCCCCATATTTTAAGTTGCTTCTTAAAAAAAAAGAATGCACAGTTTTGTAATTATTCTTTAAAATATATATGAAATTAATAAGAACATTCCATATACAATACCTCTGTCCACACATGGTGAGCTAAATGAATTCAAGTTAAATATGTTTAGTTGAATAGTACACTTAAGGACCCACGAAACCATATAAATTTGACTTTTACTACTTATAAGTTATTAATTATAATATAAGAACACACTGACTCTGAAACATGCTACTCGCTCGAAAATTGGAACTCGCTACAAGCTGGAAATCGCTCAAATTGAAAATTTGAAACTGGTTCAAATAGGGAGGGCCCTATAGACACAATGCATTTAAATGCATTCAAAAGTGTTAAGTGTAGACTAAGTATTAGACACAAATGGAAATCTGTGTCATTTATGAAGAGTGCCCCCCTCCTCAACAGAAAACATGTAAACAAACGTATATATAATTTTTTTTTTTTAAAAAAAAGTGCCCAAATGACGTCACATCGACAACCACAAGATGACTGACCCTGCCCCCCTCCTAGCAATGTATAAGGTACGCAATGCAACTGTAATATAGGGGGGGGTAGGAGGTTGATGGAGATGACCACAAATGCAAAATGGTTCTTCTGTTTGCCAAAACAAACCACTTCCTCTGTCCGCCACTCTTAATATTAAATAAAAAATTACTAAAAACTTTGTTATGCTTCTTCTTCTTCTTCCCTCTTTTTTTCTTTGGTTCCCACGTTTAATATGCATTTTTTTTAAAGAGATTTCCGCTTAAGTTTGTTTTGACCACAACCATGTGTGACAACCAGAAAAATACAAATACAATTTTACATGAAACCAAAAAAAAAAAAAAACCTGAACTTCCTTCTTCTTGAGTCGCCCCCGCAAAACAACACATTAAAAGTGAACAAAAATAATACAATGAACCACCACCTCCTCCCCACCCCATAAATCCCTGTTTCCATTAGGTAAAAATGTGAATTATCATCTGATTAAAATTCACTTTCATCTTTTGCCATAATTTTGACCAAGAATGAGTATTATGTAAAAAATAATTTACCAAAAGTGACATTTGCTGACGTAAAATGGTCTCTATCAATTTGGCTGATTCCAAAAGAGGTTTCGGACAATCTCCAAACCCAAACCTGAAATGAGAAATTATAAACTAGAAACTTACGAACTTGCTGTCAAAATTGTATGAATTAGGGTCAGAAAAAAAGCGGCGTTTAAAATAGTTCAAAATTTAATAATAACCGTTAAACAGTAGTCTTTTTAAAAAGTTACTGAATTTAGGGTAATATTCGGGTCCTAAATCAATTTTGAGTGTCCCTATTTACAAGAGAGAAAACGCCATTGAATATAATAACCCTAGAGGCCAAAAGTTACACAGGTAGCCAAAAATTTAAGTAAAGTAAAATAAAGAAAGAGAGAAAAAAAAAACTAGTTGGACCACAAAGAGAAAAATTGGGGGGAATTGGGCGGGGAAAGTAGAAAAAGAAAGATAGGAAGGTTGCAATTGTGGTTAGCCATCGTCTTTTTTGGCGGTGGGAACTTGGTGCTCTTAGGGGGCAATCGTGTTGACCAGGGGGCAAGAACGGAGGCAGGCTTCGAATCACGTTTAAAACTAATTTTTTTTTATCGTCGTGAAGACCACTTTACTAAAAATGGGGTAAGGAGGAGGTTAAGGGGATGGGGAGTCTCAGATCAAGATTAACGAAAAAAAACCCTTATGTGTGGGAAAACTAACCACAAAACAACAACCAAGAATTAATTGGAAAACAAGTGAACTTGAGCGATAGTAGAAAATAAAAGAAAGGGGGGCTCAGGGTTGCGGATTGAGGGGGCTCAGGGGTGGGTGATTTTTTTAAGGAACCATTTTACACCACATCAACAAATGAAATTTATGTATTTATTATGGAAAACAAAGTTTAAAAAAAAGTCCAAGTCACTCTTGGGTAGAAACGAAAGAAATATTGTCGAATTGACCCCTTTATGGATGAACTTTTGTTATGTGGGTCCACTAGCGGTCAGTCTCAGTTAGGGCCTATTTCAGCCAGGTCCCCCTCCCACCCACCTAACGGTAAATTCAAAGATTTAAAACAAAATGTACGTAATTTGAATTATTTTTCTTCAAATTAGAATTAGAAAAACCACTAAAGTAGACGAATGGGCTAAAAGTATTTTCACGACAATATCTTTTAAAATAAAACTTTTCATGATAATTTGAAAACATTAATTTTGAATCTTTCAGCCGAATAATTAAATATCTCATGCAAAATTAATAAGTAGGCCTATTCACATTTCGTCAATTAAAATTCAAGTTCATTCAACAATGAAATGTTCCAAAGAAAATTAGCTTCAGACTTAATTATTTGAAAAATTACTCGGCAACTTGCAATCAGACAAAAAGGCATGTATCAGAGGAACAAAAGTCCAAGTGCAGCGCGTGAAATACATTGTCAAGATGATGATGGTTACTTCGTTCTGAAATTTCAACTGCAGTTGTAATTACTAATTAGGTTTCTATCTGCGGGTTTAGACAATGCATTTTCACATGATTGCAATTGGACTAAATTTGTCCCTCTGTCACAGGCCCTTTTTTGGGCTGTTGAAAAAGTAATTTTTCAAATTATTCAGCATGTAAATATTAAATAAAATGAAAATTTGAATTTTGAAGGAATTTGAGTTGACTTTCGTTTAAGAAAAAGTTGAAGATGGCCTGCGTATATACATATATTATATATATAAATCGTAACTATCATCATTTTCCCCTTGGGCTACAAAAACATCTTGGCTGGAGAAGAAAAAGAAAAGATGCAAAAAAGAGATAAAAAAATTGCAATGATGATAAAGGTCTGAACCGCACTCACCTAACCTCTCTCCTCCTTTCAACCTTTTTTTCTTCTCATTTTTGCTTCCGTTCCATGGGAAAATCAACTTTCTAATTTGGTAAGTTCAACTCCTGGGCCTACAACTCAATGAGGGTGGGGGGAATCAACACAAACCCCTTATTCACCCACCCCTTTCCTTACCGCAACCACCACCAACACCACCACCTTTGGGTTACCTGGTTTTTTTTACCTCTTCTTTACTCTTAAGTAACTTACTAATAAGCAGGGATGACAACTAACTTATTATTGTGATCATCACAACTTTTATCAATGTTAGGATTCTAAAAATTAAAGTGTCAGTTATTCCTTAATGTATTCTGCTTCTTTCTCTAGACCACGTCCCGCACCGCACCGTGCGGGTTCGGTCAAATAATGATGATGAATGATGCGACGTATACGAGTCGAATTTGGCGAAATGTCTTTTATGACATTCTGCCCTGACTGACGTCAACTCCGTAATGATAAGAGAAATTATGAAAGACAACCGCAACAACCATGCCTCGCCCGGGATTCCAACCTGGGACCATGACCACCACAAGCGGAGGCTATATCTCCAAGACGCCGGCCGGCTTATTACTTAATGTATTATTAATGAAAACAATTTTTCAATGATATTTATTTCTCAAAAGGTTCACCAAAACATTGTAAAAAATTAGCAAAGTTTTCGGTTTTCTTTAAAAGTTCATTAAGATGGTTTTCAAATATAAACGCAACACGAAATTATTTTGTCTTTCAGGACCAAACAAAATTAAGAAAAACACGAAAGTGTTTTCTAATGTCGTTTAAAATGACCCAACAGTAAGCAGACGATATTTTTTTTTAAAATGACTGTCAATAAAAAGTTTATTTTGAAAGATACCAACATAAAATACTATTAAGTGATTCAGCCTTTCAGTGATTCTAGTTTTTAACAAACTTTCCATTTCTCGTCTTCTGGATCGCAGAACTGTGCATGACGATCTTTTAAAAAATCCCAATTTTCGCCTATATTTTATCACAAATTGCAAACTAAGTTTTCCCGATGATAATAATGACCACCATTTTAACCAGTCCTGCTAATAATAACGTATAGAAATTATAGTAAAAGTGGTTAAATGTTAAACTCCAGAATGTGGTTCTACTTTTTGTTTATTGTTGTCGTTTTTTTTTTAAAAAAAAGGTTCATTTTAAAACAAATGAGATGCTAATAGTAATAAATAAATACAAAAAAAATTCCCATCTTCTTTTTGTTCCGTGGGAAAAGAATGACAAATTTGAGTCGTTCACAACTTTTAACCTCTGGTCAGACAACAATGTTTGCTTTTTTATATATTACTTTAAAAGACAAACAAAAAACATCAATAAGAAAAAGCCAAAACAAAACATTTTTTTTGAAAAATATTCCAAGTAAACAAACAACACGTTTTGAAAAAAAATAGATCGTATTTTCAACAGTCGGATGGGGGGAGGTCTGTGTCCAGGGGTGGACGGGCACTGACACACGGCTCCTCCATTACCGCCGCCCCCCACTTATGGAACAAGAAGAACGACTGCAACACTCGTTTCCACTACAAAACTTAACTGTAGTTACATAACCAAGGTTATAGTTAACTGCAGACAAGCTAAAAGTGAGATTTTTGTGTTTGTTTCCATTTTTAAAACACTTTATACATGTTGTTAAATGATTTTGTGTCACTTCCTGTTAAATAGTTGTGCATTTTGTGAAATTTGCTCTCCTCATTCAGTCAGCAATAAAAAACTCACTATCCGCCATTTTGCTTTTAGGCTAAATTCGGTTTGAACATGGGAAAATGACATATTTAAAACATTCAACAATAAATGTGGTTAACCACATTGTGTCAATGCAGTTCAGCTAACTTCATTGTTTAGATATTTAACCATAGTTAACATAACTACATTTGTTTCCAATAGAAACATTTTAACTGCAGTTAATTTTTGTAGTGGAAACGAGGTATAAAGAGGAGGAGGAGGAGGAGGCTTATGATGGCAATGAGACTCACTGACTGACCATGCAAATGACCACAGGTGCCACAGCCACAACACTTGATGGGCCACTTTGTACTTACTAATAAAAAAAAGGAGAGAAAGATTTAACATTTTTATATTATTATTATATATTTTGTGGGATTTTTTTTGACAGCGTTGAGGGTTTAAGGGGTCAGCAACAACCCCGCCCCTTATTTTTTTTTTTATTAATCTGCTCTCGTAGTTCGAACTCTAGGGGTTAAGAAGAACTTTGGCCCATCATCAAAGAATAAAATAAAAAGTTCTCATGAACCTTTTTTGTTTTGTTTTTTTCTATGAAAGTAGAATGTCATGTACATAAATAATTTACAGGTCTTTGCTTCCTCCTCCCGCTTGTAATTCAGGCTTAAGTTGCTTTCTTCTTCGTGTTTTACATGTTATTTCTGTCTATCTTAAAAATAGGATGAGGAGGAGGTCCTGGGGACCCATGAACATTGCTATGTTAAAAGACAATAAAATATTTTAATGGATCGCTCTCTCTCTCTGTCTAAGAAGAAGTCAGAATCTTAAAAGGATTTAGTAAGACACAAAAAAAAACCTTTCCATAATACATCTCCATATGATTACATTACACATTAGGATATAATAAATACAGAGAAACTGTCCGTCCATCTTCTACACGACTAAGACGGCCATTTTCTCTTCTTTCTTTCAAATTTCACATTTTAATAACGTTTTATTGAACAGCTGAAATTTTTTTTAAACTCTTGTGTTATTCTGGATTTCAGAAGAGCCAGCAAAACACTAAAGAGTAGGCCTAAATTAAAATAAATCGTCTGCTTAAAATTGGGTTATTTTCAAACTGACATACAAAGCATATTTTTCAATTTTATCAACATGAAAATGATTAAATTACCCTTAAAGTGATTCAGTTACCCCTCTTAGTTTTTAAACACTTTCAAGTTCCTCTTAATTTTACTTTTGAAAGATAAAATTCCTATTTATTCATAAATGTTTTTTAAACAAATTTCAGTTCAAGTCAATAAATCGCAAATATTGCAAAAATCTGAGGTTCCTTGTAACCAACAGCAAGGTCCCAAGATTTCTAGGACAGTAATTAGTAATTACTACCCATATATGCCACCATTTTAATAAATTTCATAACTGATGATAATTAGTACTAATTACACATAATTAAAAAATCGGCTGTTTTTATATTGAGAAAGACAAATATAAATATTAGCCGAATACCTAGTACACACACCTGATAATTTAAATGCATTTAAATAATAAACGTGTTCTACAGAGTCCTGTGAAGGACAAACAAACTATCTCAAATTCAATTTATTCAGTTAATAATCTAAATATTGATTATTTCCAATTTAAAATATTAATAATTAAAGTCAATTTTTATTTGGTGTTCATGTCCTTTTGGATTCCGTATAATTCACCTAAACACATTTAATTTGAATTCATTTTATTCTGTGTGTACAAAGTATAACAATACCTTTTATAAACAGTACTAAGAAATCTGCCAAAAAAAAACTGGAAGAAAGAAAGTGTCAATGTCGAAAAAAAAAATGTCAAATCGCAAATTTCCCTTTTGATTTCTTCTGAATGTCACATGTCAGAAAGAAAAAAAAGAATGAAACAGACACGACGACAAGAATATGTCACAAACACACACAAAATCACAAGAAATGACACCCATGAGATAAGACAAAATATACAAAAAAAAGTAAAATCCCTCTTGTAATTGTCAAGGCATTAAAAAACAACAACAAAAAACGTCTTGCAAAATGCAAAATAAAAAAAGCGAATATGAAAAATGACGGTGGGAAATAAAGAGGAATTTTTGTTAGAAAAATTCAAGGGAGAGAGAGAGAAAGTTATACACATTAAAAAAAGATCTATTCGAGGCCAAAAAAATCTCTTTTTTTGGAAGAAAAAAAAAATGGTCTCCACAAATCAAACCCCCAAAAAGTGAAAACGAGTTCTTCTATTCTATATTATGTCCCTTCCTCCCCCCCTAACCCCGATTTTCTCCCCCCATTTTAACCCTCAAAAAAACAACAACAACAGGATAATTTTACACTCATTACGAGACATAATAAAACAACAGGTAGCTGGTTCCCAACTTCACCAAAATGTCGAGGATTAAGCCATGTTTTATGGCTCAAGAGGTGAGACGGTTAACAAACCTACACTCCATCTTCTAAAAAAAAATACAACCAACCATCCGAACAAATGTGTTCAACAAAAGTGGACTTAAATAAGAGTTGTGTTGTCCACTCGAATGTCCAGTAGATGGCGAACAATACACCACAATTGTGGAAACATCTCATAGAATTTCTCAATAGGTTTTCTTTAAGATGTCTTTCTTTTTATGAACAGCTGATTTTCAAACTCATGATTATTCTTGAGAGATTATAAACTAGAAGGGTAAGGTAACTCAATCACTTCTGAGCATTTCTATGTAAGATTCAAAATAAACTTTAAAGACCAAACATTTTTTTTTAAAAAAATGTCTGCTTAAAGTTCAAACAGCTATAAAAAGATATCAACATGAAAATAATACTAAAGTGATTTAGTTACCATTCTAGTTTCTAAAACATATTCAAGTTTCTTTTCCTTTTGCACCTAAAAGACAGAATAATTACACAAAGTAGGTAGAGGGCACTGGACACACAATTATGGACCAATTGGTCGTCAGACTGGATCAAGACGTTGTCTCAATCTTCTTTCTGGCTCAGAATTTCAATACAAAAGCTGTATGAAACATTCGAAGAAACAACCTCAAATGGCTGAATTTCTTCAAAAAAACTTTAATCCCGCAGCTTTTTTAAAAAATATTCTAAGTCTAAGACGTATTTCACCATATATAATAAGTATACAACAATAATAAGAAAACAACAAGAAAATAACTCAACAAAGAACAAGAAAAGAATGCAATAAGTTTTTAAAAAACAAATTCCCATTGGAACCACATGCAGTTCCACAAACGACCAAAAAAAAAAGAAGTATTTGGACTTGATTTTCGTCTACTTCAAATGACCAGCGGGTGGCATTATGATACATGTTGGTCAGTCTTACTAATACCAAAAATACTTCTTTTTTCTCTCTCTCTCTCTCTCTCTCTCCCTGTATATATAATGCGTAGAAATAGGTAAGTCTTTTTTAATAGTTGTTGTTGTTGTGCAACTAAATAAAAGTGGATCGTGGTACATTCTAGTATGTATCTATATCGTACTCAATGGATGACCCTCCTCCTCCCTTTTCCATATAATAATAATAATAGTTAGTCATTCATCATCACAGGAGTGGCTTTTATTTGGGGGGAGGAGGGTCGAATTATACTTCACCCTATACCCTACCTTACTCTAGGTAACCTTTTTAAATTGTTATTATGTAGGCTACAATAATAATTTAATAATATAAAAATTGTATTTAGAAATAATAAACGTGACCAATTAATTTAATTTTTGTATTCTCATTTCATAAGACAGAATAAGGTCAAACACACAAACAAAACCAAGTTTCTAAGGAGCTAAACCCAGAAGACGATGAAAAAAGAGGGGTGTGGAAACAAGTCCAAGGATGGTTTGGTAGGTTTGGTGTTTGTTAACTCCCACCTGATCACTACCGCCACCAACACCAACAACACCATTTGTAAGCCTTAATACATTGCCTATTCATCATCAAAAGTGCCTGAATTTAGAAAGAAAAAAAAAGGGGATTATATATCTATCTCACACAACCTCAATAAAGGATTATTATTATATATTAATAATATATATTCATGGTTTCTTATTATAGAATTTTTAGGTCCTTAGATCAAAATCAAATGACAAAAATCTTCCTTATGGTGAAAAGCGAGCTGAAATATGGTGTAGACACACCGCCGAAATCATCATCATCATTTTTATCATATCCATGTGTGTCTTGACTTTTTCATGGGTTTGTGTGGGTCCCATATATAAAATAGTATTAAAAAAAGCTATATTATGAAGAGAGAGAGAGAGAAAAGTTGCAATAGAAGAAGGGGAAGGAACCCCTTGATATTTTTCTTATCTCGGTTGCCCAGAAGGGCTCCCAACCTTAACGTCTTGGCTAACCGTCAAAACATTTCATTTCATATTGCATCCTAACCCACCCCTTTAATAACATCCAACCAAAAACGACTATTTATATAGATAGGAGGGTGGTGTCCCCCACATAAAAAAATCCCTTAACTTGATGATGGAACTGAGAAAAAGAAGAAGAAAAAAAAAAAAGGCAACTTCCCCATACTTCATTTCTGCATGAAAGCAGATTAAATTTCTGTTTGCTTAAGTTACAAATACACACACATATAGGAAAAGATCATCTCGTAATAATGTACTCAAAAAAATCCAAAATCGAATTTCATATTCACAATAGAAGAGAAAATATATATTACAGGGTGTTTTGCAAACTTAGAAATTCATTTTCAACATTTTCTAGAAGTGAGAAAAGCAGCTTTTGGACGTCGAAAGCAAAAACCAACAGAAAATGCATTTTAATAAGGTTCCATAGAAAAATACTTGTGTAAATGCAAGGTAGATGGCAAACTACACTCGTCGCCGATTAGTTGAAATAGAATGCCTATAACTCTAAAAGCGTCCAAAACAACCTTAATTATCAGCACGTGACAAATTTACCCAGAACACAATATAAGTGAAGAGAGAGCAACGTGTTGAGAAATAGGGATGACGCAATTAAAATTTTGCCACGTGCAAAAAAAAAGGAAGAAGGTGAGTCAAGAGTTGAAGAGTGTCTGCAGTACATTTCCATGGGAGGAGGGCTAGTGGCGCCATCTAATGTTATACGGGGACAAAATAAATGATATACTTGCATTCTTAAGTCGGAGAATCTGATAAGAAACTAGAATTCACAGGTAAAACTCTAGCAAAAACCTTTTCAAGATTCAATTCTTCTGGTTACTTTACTAATTAATATAAAATTATTAATTATATTAATCAAATTTAAAAATTTAACTGAGATTTGAAGGTACGCCTCTCCTCTTCCTTTCGTTGCAAACAGCTCTCTCCGTAGATCCACCATTGGTGAGTGGGGGTTGGGGGAAGGGGAAACAAACCTTCTCAACTTATGCTAATCACTTACTTAGTTAAAATATTGTAAAACACAAAAGTCATTTCGATTCGTCGTTTTCTGTTTTACTAGAAAAACGAAAAAAGTTCATGACTTTTTAGTTAAAAATAAATAAATCTCCCCTTAGACTCTTATTTGAACAACATAAAAACCAGTTATTAGTATAACCATAATAATAATAATAATAATAATAATAATAATAATGACAGTTGTTAAAGAATCGAATTCTCATTCTTTTTTTGTTTAAGAGCCTAGATCCACGTCCATCTTGTTGTTTTGAGCAGACGACAACAAGACAAATGAGTGTTCTTATATAGTGTTACTAAGACTGCAAGAAATCGCCTCACAATCGCTCAATTAAAATACAGTAAAGCGCAAAATGCAATAAAAACTATTGTTCTTCATGTGCTCGATTTATATAATTTTTAAAAAGGTCCTTCTATTTTTAAACAAGGTTCAAAGTCGTTCGTTTTTTCAACCCCATGTTAAATCCCATAGGATCAAAAACCGTCCCACACACATTTGAAAAACTCTCGTTAAAACTGATTTAGAACAATAACAAAATAATTAGCACATACATTCATGTATTGGCTTCACGATGTTTCCTTTTTATAAATTTTGAAAAGGTTCTTCTATTTTTTAATAACGTTTAAAATAGTACGTTTTTTAACTCCATGTTAAGTCCCATAGGAGCAAAACACCGTCCCACAAACGTTAGAAGAACTCCCATTAAAATGATTTAGAACAACCAAAAAAAATTAGCACGTACTTACACGTGTTTATTGCCTTCAGGATTATTCCTTTTTCTAAATTTTAAAAGGGCTTTCTATTTTTAAATAACATTTAAAATCTTACGTTTTTTAACTCCATGTTAATTCCCATAGGACCAAAAAAACCGTCACCCAAACATTTGAAGAACTCCCGTTAAAACGACTTAGAACAATCACACAAAAATTAGCACGTACATTAATGTATTGGCTTCACCATGTTTTCTTTTTATAAGATTAGCACGCGAAATTATTTTTCTATTAATTATTATGTGACTTCGAACCGGGAGAAAAAACGTTAAAAAACCGTTTTTCAATCAACAACGATCGCAGCGCCTACATTCGGAGAAATTTCGAATTAAACGATGTATCTAGCCTCTTAAGATCATTTTTCATAAGAAAAAAAAAGTCCAAACAACTTTTGGTGAAACAATCCAAGAAATGCCAAACATTTTACATTTTGCACAAACAGCAAAGAGAGAGAGACACGAGAAAAGCATTTATTTTACTTCAACTTTTTTATATATATATTTTTTTCTCTCATAATAATCATTTTTCTCTCTCTTTTATTTCAATATTTAATAATTCTTTTTTTTAAAAAAAGAGAAGGAATTGAAGACAATTGTCATTTGAATATGACAATCCATCCATCTGTATCTCAATGAGTAAACAAATTTAAAAGAAATATCATCTGAACATATTAATAAAAACTGTTCTTATCACCACCACCGTCATCATCATCATCATTATTATTAATATTATATTGTAATTATTATTATGATCATGAGTCATGAGAAATGTATTTCAGAATAAAGTAGTTTGAAAAAAGTGAACTAAAAAAAAAAAGAAGCTTTTTGTTATGATTTTTATAGCACATAATTGTAGATGTGATATAGGCCTACCTGAGTACCTGTAAACAGACCCCCTCCCCTCCCCCCTACGGGATATATGTATCAAAAGCCCAATAACCAAAGTTAACAAACTACCATTTTATTTTTTTTAAAAAAATAATAATAATGGGCGTTGAAAACAAAAAAGTAGAAATCACCTTGTGGTGAATGGATTACACAATATTACAGGTATTGAGATTTTGACATCTTAGAGCTCAAGGCGCCCTTCTCCACCCCTTTTTTCTTATGGGAGCCTTTACTATAAGTACACTATACAGAGGTCTATAGAACTTTGTTTTAAGATATTTTCGGCGGCACTAAAAGGGGTTTTTTTTTAATTTTGCAACTCCTCCCCAACTCCACTAACAAAGTAGCTACTGTAAGTCCGCATTTTCGATTATATTACATATCTATCTATATATAAAACCTATTCCAGAAGATACATTGTGGTAAAAGCCAAGGATCCCCCTCTTATTATTATTATTTTATATATTCTTTGCGGCAGTAACCATGAAATTAAACACGTTGCCCACCAGATTGCAGCCCCCTCCCCTTTTTACCTCGTACCTTTCACTTCCTTCCACCCACACCCCTATTGATTTTTTAATAAATGATACATTAATAACCATATTTGATGTACAGTGTAAACAAATGATTGACAACCAGACAGAACAAATAAAACCCTTCTTAATTATATAAATGAAGAGTAAACAAATAATAAATAAATGAAACTAAAGGTTAAAACTATATCAGTTTTTAAATGGCCATATTCAATGCAAGAATTGAGACAATTATAGTAAATGTTGCACTATTTTTCTTGCAACAAAATAAAGGTGTTTTTTCTTCTTCTGCATATATCTAATGTAGAAATTCTGCAAGAGTTTCGTCACAATTGGCAATTCCAATTTATTGGTCAATGAATATTGTTGTAAATATTGCCCGTGTTATCAGCACGATGCCCGTTTCGTTTAGGTACTGATCAGTGATCAATTGACAATTGGTAAATATAATTAATTCAAAATAATAGTTAGCTAGGATTGTGTTCAGAGGGGGTGGTTGAAGAGCAACTTGATGATGGGCCTCACTAACTGGGGTTAACTAATAATAATAAAATGTAAAGAAGACGAAAGTCAGTCCACTTGCAATTTCTATCTACGATACACAAATTATCTATAATTGTGCGTCTAACCAAGTGGAACTTTCGGCTTAAGCATGGAAGTTTATGTTGTAAGTTAGGATCCAAAACGAGGAGTCTTAAAATTTACGGTCGAAAATAGTTCACGCATATATTATTAATATTATTATTATTATTATTAATGCGTTCAGTGGCTCCCATTTTTGTTCACGTGTTTCGTACTAAACACGCTTAACAACAATTAAGGAGCACCAAACACCCATGTTACAATGTGCAAATTAATAATGGGAGTCAATGGATGAAAACTCAGCATTTGTCGGTTTCTCTTTTCCTTTTTCGTCATCATCACCATCACCATCATGAGCTTAACTTTTTATAATTAATCCCATTTAAAGTTGTCTAAACGTATCGATAGATGTGTGTAACACCATCCTAATTGTATAGAAAATCGTAATTAGTAATATTTGGACATGGACCCAATAATATATGCAGATAGAAAGATAGAAAATGTGGAGCAATATTTTAAATTATCTGAGTCTCAAAGTAAACTATTTTCCATATAAATAATAACAATGAAAAAATAGCCAGGTGGTCACCATTACAACAATGTATCGATATACATTAGATAGCTTCCTTAATTTGATATCTAAAAAGCTTTTAATATTAGCTAGCAGTCGCTTGACGTCTGCCTTTGAATGATTCCAGGACTGTAGCATGTCTGTCTGCCCTTCCATATATTCATGGTCAGTTTCCTTGGTTAGTTACAAGATGGACAAAACAAACAAAGCTGAAATTCTTTGGGGAGAAAACAAAAGTGGCTCCTTTCATCCATTTATTCATTCCTCCAATGTCAATTTGCACCTGACCCAAGGGAGATATTGGGGGGGGGGGGCTTTCCTATAGTTGCTACTTGGCAACTCAATAATTGACTCAAATTACCAGAGTGCTGGCTGGCTGGCTGGCAACTAGTAAGTAGCTCTAAATACAGTATAACAATATGGGATCAAATACACCCACCCCCACAAGTGAGGCGTGCCCCTTAAAACACAATGCCTGTATAATATTTAGGGGGCTATTAACCAGTTACATCTAAATGATGAATATTTCATTTTGATATTTTTCTTTTGGCGTCTGTTTCTTCACAATTTGTGTGAAGATGTGTAGACGGGGAAACAAAATGGTTCTATTTTTTTTGTTGCTTAGTAAAATACTTAATGGTGCACAAATAATGTTGTATCCCACTGTAATTCATGTGGTTTTTATCAAGTTAATTTGGCGGTGAACTCGAGTCCAAACTATTTCTGTCTGTTTCTTCCATAGTTCCTTAATTCAATTTAGGCTCTCCATAACTGTGGACATTGCGGCCAAATTTCGTCCCTCAACTTTGCCAAAAAAGTACTTTGCGTTTGTGTTCGCTTTTTTTTTATGTCGTCCATTTCTTATTTTAGTTTCACAAAAGAAGCTAAAGAAAATTAGAGAACAAACTCTGTAAAGAGCATGGAGGGGGGAAGAGGAGGGGCTCCAGAGCGCAATAAAATGCAGCTCCATCCAGCCTTTTTCATACATTGTCAAGTAATTTGATATTTGGTGGTAAGACGTCACACGGAATAGTGAAAAAACATTCAAAATGACTTCACTTAACCATTGCTAGTACCATGGGCGCCGGCAACATGGTGCAAATTCACCACCTTTAGATTTCAAACTTAATGGACAATTTTTTAATATTTTCAATAATTTTATGAAATATATCGATATATTCAAAAACGGTTATTGTGTATGTTGCACAAATTCGAAAATTTGGTGAACAAAAACCATATTCGCACATATTACCACCTTTGTAATAAAAATATATCCTACCAACGCCCATTACTAGTCTAGTGTGAACAGAACTACAAATATTTTTAAATACTGTATATGCCCAAAAAGGTGCCATTTTTTTCTTTCTTTTGAGTTCTATCAATTTAATTTTACAAAGGTTAAATTTACTCCTGAAGGTCCCTCACTTGTTTTTTTACTGCCTCCGTCTTCAATTCGTCCACCATAACAAGCTAGCCCTCCTTGTATGAATGCGTGCCAACCAACCAGGACCTTCCTCTCCCTTTCTCTCTCTTTCACTCTCTCAAAGCAAAGGATGATGGGCAGCGTCCATTTGCCTTAAATGGCACCTTTGATTGTTACATGGATAAGACATTAAGAGGTGAAATTGAAAGTACCGAAAAACACACAAAAGCTGTCAGGCATTTACAAATCCCTTTGTTAAAAGTCTCGTCAACCTCTTTCAATTCTCCCCTCACCCCACCACCTAACCTAACCACCTCCTTCTTCGTCACTCTACTTGATAGGAAATAAAACACAACCGGAAGTTTCGTTGACAATACTAAAAATAAAAACATACCACCCACTTAACGTATCCCAAAGTGTCACGGTAAAATTATTTCTAAAGGATATGAAACTCTACAACCAGAATGAACACTTAACTCGCAAGAAACACCAAAGAAGGTCTATAGTCATTCATATTAATAAAGGTCTAACAACTTTTACAAATTTACCTGTGTGCCATACATTTATTATTCTTATTTGTAAATTTGAATTGAATTCTATTATGCCATATGAAGAGTAAGAAATGAGCATTTTGTGCAAATCCGTTCTTAGAACCTTTCAAGAGTGTGTTTGTAAACGGTTCTTTGTACTTACATTATTAGCACAAACAGCAGGTAGAACAGAATATAATCTCCAATCAGTCAACTAAACTTTTTATTTTCTAGTCTTCTAACAATTTTCCAACAGCTGCAATCACAGACACAAAAAAAGAAAGATATCTGTTGTGATGAGTGGGTGGTTGTTTGGTTGTTGGCCCATTTCAAAAGTAGGCCCATTAATATTGCAAAAGTTACAAATAGGCAACGAGAAATGCACTTAACACATTTTAGTTTAGGGAGGGCTTAACACAAATTCTTTTTTTTTTGGCAACGAATAAGACTATCTCTTATTCTCTAACCTTCCACCTACCCAGTGCCCAACCCCCTATATCCTAACTCCTCTCACTGGTTCATCTCCTTACATTTTATGGGGGGCTATCTCTATACAAATTACACAGGACTGTTTAGTGGGTATGGAAACAAGGTTCATTGATAGTGTCACACTGCCTGCGCCTGACATACCTGTCATGTGGGGCAGTAGTCATCTCAACAACCTCCCTCCCTCCGTCCCTTCAGCTATACTAGAATATACAATGCCGCGCGTTTGTGTTTCATGCCACATTTTGATATGAAAAGAAACCGATAAAAATCAAGGAGCTAAAAATAAAACAAAGGCCAAAAAGAGAGCGAGAAGAAAGAAGAAAAAACAAAACAAAAAAAACACGACAGGTGACAAACAAAAGAGGAAATTTAACTCTTTATCGTCAGAGACCATCTTTTGTTTCCCCTTCCGTTTCACTCATAAGAAGAAGATATTTTAGAAGTTTGTCCACCAGAATCAACTTTATGTGTAAAGTATATACCAACCTTATATGATATGTATTTACATGTGTCCATCTGTGACAAACATCTGGAACACACAAACAACATCCCCCTCCTTTTTTTCTTGAAGAAATTCATAGTGAAAATTAAGCTAGCCATACACTATGCGACGCGGTCAGCAGACACAGTCTACCACACACATGATCTGTCAATATAAGGTGAGAAGTGTTTCGTCTCGCAGACACGGACCGGTCCGCAGATCCAATACACTTAATGATTGCTAAGTCAAAGCTATCAATTGGTAAATAAAATTTTTTTTACATAAAGCTTCCTATCAAAAGTTCATTATTTAAACAATACCTTTGACTTAGCAATCATTAAAGAATACGAGACAAACGTGAGATTTGGTAGGTGAGACACCATGTTTACAGACCGCGCATCTCTCACCGTGCATGGCTACTTTTAGGCTTAGCATTTTTAATATTTGAGATTAGCCATTTGCATGTAGAAATATATAAAATAAAAAAAACGTGTGTCAGTTCGGCTGATATAAAAAATGTCCAGGGTAAATATAAAAAAATAGCGATTCATCAGAAATAAATAAGAAAAAATGACACACCTTGTACGTATTTCATCCCAACATTCATTTTAACGTGATGCGTTAGATATGAGTTTAATTTGAATGTAGGGAAGCAGAAGGGGCGCGCCACAGGTGGTGTTCCTATATTTATAATGAAACTTAAATTCTGTTCTCATTTCTGCGTGTAACCCTTTAATTACAGATCAAACACCTGTACTATTCTTCTTCCAAATCCACTTGTTAAAAGACTACTTTACATTCTACTAAATCACTCAGTCCGACAACTTTTTTTAAAACACAATCTACAAGTTTCATCGAAAAAATCATCATCAAGATCACGTTCACAAATAAAGTAGCTCAAAATTAAGTTTCAAAATCATATTTCGACTTAATATATATGTATACAAAGTGTTCCAAAAAATGTATACACACTTTATTTAGTTCAAGTTAATAATGACTGCCATGTTTATTTTCTTAAAAAAAATTATAATTAAGAGTAAATGTTACAAATAAAGATTAGAGAATAAAGATTGAGAAGAAACTTGATTTGCAAACATTAATATTAATTATTAACGTATTTCTTGCATTTCTCTTCGATTTCTTCGAAGCTTCTTAAGTCTTATGGCATGAAATCGAATTGAATTTGTCACAAAAATACACAAGAGATGCGTTAATTGATATTTGCGGATCAGACTTCTCACCGATGTCATGTCAACAATGCCTTGATGAGAATGGAGGACATTTTTTGTTAAAAAAATGTATCATTTAAACATAAAACATGCAATGCTTTTGTTATTTAATCTTTATTTGTAACATTTACACTTAAGCCCCCTTTACACCTACAATTTTTACTTGCATTTTTGTGTCAATTAAATGATGAATGTTTTCGTTAATGATTTGTTACATAAAATGCATAAATTAATTTATTATAAGTAACAAGCGGCGCTTATACGTGCACAGCACAGTGCGTAGTGTGACAGTTTTTATTGTGACCTTCTAGCTGCAAGAGAATTTGGGGGGGGGGGGGAGAGGTGTGCTGTGATATGTTGCAGAGCGCATCGTATATAGCTTTGTAAATTACATAAGAATGATGCTGATCCTGAAAAAAGCGCTCTAGTAGATATGTGATCATTTAAGATAAATGGAACATCTTCTAAATTAATGCAACTTTGAACAAATAATTTAACATTCACGTCGTTATACACATGCAATGTCATATTTATAATTTAATTTATACATTTATTTAAGACATAATTGTAGGTGTGAAAAGGGGGCTTTAAATTATAAAATTAAATTAAAAAAATAAACAAAGCAGTTATTAATTTAAAACCAAGTGTGTAATACAATTTTTGGGACACTTTGTATATGTATACACACACACACACAGTTGAAAAGCCGTCCGTCCAAAAAGTTATCTTTTTTATTTCTTATTATTATTTAGATTATTACTATTTAGATTATTATGTATTGAGAAGAGAAGGAGAAAAGAGATCGGAATCGAAAACGGTAGCTCATTTTAGAAAACATACCTCGGAGCACCGATTTTCCGAAGAGAAAAAGAAAGGAAACAACAGAAGCTTAAACTTAGGCTTATATTATTATTAGGAGGAACATGGTCAAAACAAGCAGCTCTGCCCAAGTATTAATAATATATATATATACATACAACTCCCCCTTTCCCACATTGACCCCACCTCCATTTTCCAACATGAAAATAGCCATTAAAAAGTAGCCAGCCATCATCATCGTAAGATATTATATTGAAGGCGTTCTACTTGAGTTGCATTCTAATCACTTGTTTCTTTCTGTATTTTTTTTCTCTTTATAAAAACCCTCCTTATTATTTATAACTATAAATTCATACGCATTTTTAGTTCAGCACATGTAATAATAAATAACGTAATGAAAAGACCCCCTAAAGTGACCCACCACCCTCCCCCTTTTTTTCCAACAACCAAAAAAAAAACTCACCTGACATAAATCTAAATATAATAATAATAAAAAAATATAAGCTTTGAAACATATTTCGAAAGAAAATAATTAATTATGCTATTTATTTGCCAATATTTATGATGATACGAATTCTTTAATGCCATCATCATCATCTTATGCAAAGTTAAATGTGAGCTTTAAAAGAGGTCACACAATTTGATGAAACCCCCCCCCCCCCATTAAATGCCCCTTTTTTGGTTTCAAATGAGACTTGAGATTACTTAAATTACATTTTTTTTAAGTTTTCCCTTAAGCTGCGATCATGTTGGAAATATTTAAAGCAAGATTTACTTCAATGTGTCCTTTGAATTAATTGCAATTCAATCAGTGTGAGAAATAAATACTCTTTGCAAGACTCGTGTTGGTTTCTTGCAAGATTTCCAGCAATAGTTGACTTATTTTTTGCATGAAATTATGCGAGAAAAATAGCCAGTGTGATCATCACTTAAGCCGCCAGAAAATTAAAAAAATAATTATAAATTTCATCACGTAAAAAAAGTATAATTTTAATTATATATATATTTTGCCAGGTCTGTGTGTGTGTGTGTGGAATAACATCGGAATTTATATAAATTTGAATAAATGAAGAAATGAACAGCTTTTTTTTCTCAAGGTCAACTATAAATATGTTGCACACTCCCCATCCAAGAACCCCATGATATTAAATTGGAGAGGGGAAAAAGTTGAAAAGTGTAGAGAGGGGGGGGGGGGGAGAGAGAGAGAGAGAGAGAAACGTGGAAGGGGAAAAAGTGGGAGGTTGTGCCCAGCATTAGAATTTCTTTTGCTCAGCTGTTTTATGAACGTCATCAATTTCTAATTGGTTTGTTACTTGGTCTGACGTCATAAAAGGGCGGAGGAAAAGAAATTCTAATGCAGGACACAATTGCCTGTGAATTTGGCTCCCGTCATTTATGACGGGTTACCCCACTAGTATATAATATATATATTAAGCCTGGTCTATGTGTGTGTGTGTGTGTGTGGTTAACGCTCTACAATTTATATAAATTTAAATGAATAAATGAACCGCTTTTTTTTCTCAAGGTCAACTATATGTTGCACACTCCCCATACAAAAACCCCATGATATTAAATTGGAGAGGGGGGAAAAGGTTGGAAAGTGTAGAGGGGGAGAGAGAAACGTGGAGGGGGAAAAAGTGGGAGGGGGTGACTGAAATTGAAATGAAAGGAGTAAAAAATGAACAAACGACGCACATGCGCACACCAGAGAAAATGAAAATCATTTTCACGGGCAATTGTGCCCAACATTAGAATTTCTTTTCCTCCGCCCTTTTATGAACGTCATCAATTTCTAATTGGGTTTGTTACTTGATCTGACGTCATAAAAGGGCGGAGTAAAAGAAATTCTAATGCTGGGCACAATTGCCTGTGAATTTTGCTCCCGTCATTTATGACGGGTTACCGCACTAGTAGTTTAGGACATGTTCATCATCTTGATACAATGTCAACGATTACAACCAGACTTCAAATCTGTTGTCATTTTTAATGTGATTTTTAAAAAAAATATTAATAAACAGTGAGAATCTGATTATCATTTTATTAAGATTGCGTAATTATTATTTTCATCCTTATCTACTTTTTCTGGTACTTTTCTCACTCTGTAAAAAAATACTACATATTGGGGTTAATCATAAAAGGGGTTCCCCCGTAGCCAAATAAAATTGGGAAACACTCGATTAGCCCCAATTTTTGAAATTTCATTTAGTCCTTCAAGTTTGAAAAGGACTAAATGAAATACGAGAGAGAGAGAGAGAGAAAGAAACAAAATTGTCTTTCATGTTGAGTTTTTCGGTTTAAGAAAACGAACATTGCGATAAGTGAATCAATCATCGGGTGGCGGCGGTTGTCAAATATAATTAAAACTCATTTAATTAGTTGATCATCATTTATTTAGGTTTTTTTTGCCACCTTTTTTTTTTGTTCTAGCCTATTTTGCAATCAATGGTCACCTTAAACCTATTAAATAAGATACAATTAAGAAAACTTCCTAACCACCCCCCCCCCCAACACCCTCTCTCCTTGAATTTCCAAAACAAACTTAAAACAATTGAAGAGAGAAAAGTGTCTTTTCGTATAGATAATATTTAGCTAGAAAAAGGGGGTCCTTTCGATTCACACTAAATTACAAGGCCCCACATTTTTTTTATTTTTTTCATTTGGCCAAACATTTCACATCCAATTCTTAATCGAGTTAAGGAATTTTCATTAGTTATTTTTTTCTCTCTCCCTCTCTTTTCCTATAGAGAGGCCTAATTTAATGATACTCATCGTTATTGTTATCATCAGGTCGAGCCATTACTTGAATTACAATTATTATTATTATTGCAGAATATTTACTTTTGAGATTAAAAGTTGTATGGAAAAATAATAATAATAAAAATCACAATAGAATTTCTATAAAGGTAAGAAAAAAAATGGTCTCTTGACAAAAAAAATGTTTAACTGCCAAATTAACATAAATCTAAATTCTAAAGAATTTCAAGGTGAACTAAAAAGTACAAAACTTGTGGTCGAACCAAAGGATTGCTCAACGTTGTGACTACGGAGGGCCACATCTCACAACAAATCCTTTCAAATGGGCCACAAGTTGGTCATCTTTTGCTTTAAACCCACATAATTAGCGCAATGTTCAACTTGTTTTCTGAAGACTGAACTTCTTCTCTCTCCCTCCTCCCCCCATTTTCACCTGTCCCCTTCCCTTCCCTGAATCAGCTCCCCCTCCCCTTAAGATAAGATGGACACTTTATTGTATAATTTAACGAGCATTCGTGCTCGTCCAAATAAAAAGAATTCGTACATATGTCGTAGAAAATATAGTTCTCTCCAACAGATGTATAGCTAGATTTCTGAAAGAAATAACTACAGCTTTGTAGCACAGGCAGTTAGAAATCGGTCAGAACTTCAGTTGACCCCGCCCTTGTTATGACGATCGGCAACTTCTAATTGGTTGGTTATGTAGTCTGACGTTGAAAAGGGCGGAGCATGTGACGTCAGACTACATACCCAGCCAATTAGCTGATCGTCATAACAAGGGCGGAGCTAACTGAAGTTCTGACCGATTTCTAACTGCCTGTCTTTGTAGCACCACCGCGTTTTAAGCTAGACGTTTGACTTCCAATATGTTTAGATAATAACTTGAGAGGTAAGGGCCTTTTGATCTTTGCAGCATCGGAAGATAGGTGTTGTGTCATCAAAGCAAACTTAAAATCAACCTCAGTGCCATGTGTAGTTACTATACTTAAGTACCATTAGAAATCTTGATTAATTATTCCGTCTTTCCGGAACTAGAACGGTAGCTCAATCACTTCAGAATATTTTAATATTTGATATTCTTCAAAATAAACGGTTTATAAACAAAAATAAAAAATATCGTCTACTTAAAAAGTTTGGTCATTTTCTTAAGCTGACATAAAAAGCGTAATTTGAAACATATCAACATGAAAATACCCTTTCTAGTTTCTAAAGCAAATTCAAGTTTTTCTTGATTTTGCATATAAAAAACGGAATAATCAAAGAGTGTTTAGACGCTTTTGTACAACACTTTGAAACCACCTTAATAAAAAAAGGGTTCTAGCTTTAAAGCTAAAGCTATTTTTTTTTTCTAGAAATCTGAACGATGGTAGTTGCCGATCACTGAAGAGCTGTATTTTCTACTAAAATATACAAAGAGATAGGAAAATATCGCTCATCAAAATAACAAGAAGTTAAGAAAAGTACAAACAATGAAAGACAAAAAAAAATGATGCCGTCAAAGTCAAGAAAGAGAAAAGTTGTGGCCACCCACAACGCTTAAGTGCGGCCAGCTTAAGAGTAATAATAATTGGTCGGTTCGACACCCCCACCCCCTTCTAGTCCGCTTTTTTTTTCACCTGAAAATCCCACAATTGCCACACATATACCAAAAAAAAAAGAACAGAAAGGGAAGGTGTGACGTTTCTAATCTAAGTTGACAGCAAATTCATTCATAATGGGAGGAGAATAGACAAACACACAAAAAATGGACATTGGCCAGCCGGCCGGACGGCCACCTTCCATTATAATTAATCATTTTTAGAAACAACCGCTCTTAAAAAAATAACAAAAGACTGACGGAATTGTAATCTCATAATGGAAAAAGAAAACGAAAAAAAAACACCCAAAGAATGTCAACTATATTTAAAACAAAAGAAATGGAAATTAAAAAGAAGCCACCACCACCACAATCAAAATTATACAATTCTCCCCACTCGTATTAAAAATACGAAAATTGTCAGCCATTTTGTTATTCAAAATAAGACATTAATAAAAAAAAATGAGAAAAATACTTTTATGGTCATTTTTAAACTGACCATGCAGTGACCATCACTGCCACTTATACCTAGTACACACAGCTGATAATTTAAATGCATTTAAATAATAAACGTGTTCTACAGAGCCCTGTGAAGGACAAACAAACAATATGTCGTCAAATTCAATTTATTCAGTTAATCATCTGGAAATATTGAGTTAATTACTTAAATATAATAAACTATTGAACATTAAAATATTGATTTAGTATTTCAATTTAAAATATTAATAATTAAAGTCAATTTTTATTAGGTGTTCATGTCCTTAACTGGATTCCGTATAATTCACCTAAACACGTTTAATTTGAATTCATTTAACTCATGTGTGTAGAGAAGGTATTAGGGCAATATTTAAAACGTCCATCTCTCTCTCTCTCATCCTACAATAATATTGAACCCTAGAGACCATGAATCAAGTAAAATCTAAATTAGTGAATAGATTTTTGAATGCTTATGAACAGCTGAATTTCAAACTCTTGGTTATGTTTGTGGAAAAAATGAAAATGTGTTAGAAACTAGAAGGGTAGCGGAATGACTTTCCTGTTGGTTCCTTTTCAAAATGCTTCAAAAGTTGGATCATTTTGAAACTCGTAATAAAAACAAGTTATTATGAAAGAAATCAGCATGAAAAATTACCTCCCCCTTAAATGATTGAGCTACCTTTCTAGTTTAGAAAACAAATTCAAGTTTAGCTTAATTTTACTCCTGAACGACAGAAATAACAAAACAGTTGGTGGAGCGCCGTTGACACTCTTAATACAAGTTATAAACTTACAGTGGTATCAGATGTTATGTTAGGCGACTAAATAAGCGCCAAGCCAGAGTTTTGGCTTTTATTCAGTTTAGCGCTTATTCAGCGCCACCTTATACAATGATCATTCGCAACGTATACGATGAATATTATACGTAAACGTAGAAGAAGTAGAAGTGGAGGAAAGAGAAACCAATGTAAATTTTTATCCATCTCCCTCAACACCATGATAAATATTTAATATGCAATTCAATATGCAACGACGAATGGCATTATGAAAAGACGGGGGGGGGGGGAAAGCCACTCACTCACTGAATTCATTCAGTTGAGTCCGCCGTTGTCGTCGTCGTCGTTTTCTCAATGTCTTTTCTATATGTTCAACGCACTTAAAAAACACAGATAAAAAAATTCATGTTTGTTTCCAAAACAAACAAAAACAAAAAATTGAAACTGTATTAAGACGAAAACAAGACTTTTTTTGAAAAGACCAACAAAAAAAAACTTTTTATAAAAACTAAGTATATTATTATATTTTAATACGTTTTTATACAGGGTGTAGTTGTGTCTTAATCATTTCAGTCATAAGGTGCTTTTAAAAATTGTTATAAACAGCGCCTCTCGCGCAACTCTTAATTATTCTGTCCTTCAGGTGTAAAAATGGAGAAAAACTTGAATGTGATTTAGAAACTAGAAGGGTAACTCAACCCCTTTATAGTATTTTAATGTTGATATCTTTCAAACAAAGCTTTTAATATCTGTTTGAAAAAATGATTCAACTTGTTTAAGCAGTGGTGAATGGGGATAATTTTGTTTTGTGGGATTGACATTCGTATATTCATTTTGTTTTTATATATATGTACTTAACAATGCTTAATGCTGCATGTGGACTTTTATGTCCCTCCGCCATAGGCCTATTTGGCTGCTTGCAGAGTACTAATTGTAATTGTAAGCAGACAGATTTATTTTGAAAGAAATTTACTTGAAAACACCTTTAAGTTATTTCGTTACCATTCTAGTTTCTAAAAAAAAAAGGCTTCTAGTTTTCTCTTCTGAAAGACAGAATGAAGAGTTCGAAAATCAGCTGTTCCTAAACCATCTTAATATGATTTAATATTTTAAATGAAACAAACAAAAGGCAAATAAATAAGCCTTGGGTTCCAATGCCCTACAGGGGTGTCCCAAAAAAAAAAAACCCGACAGTCTCTTTTCTAATTGTATTTCCTATAAGAGCCACCAACAAAGCCATTTCATTTGTGAACACACGGTAACTTGTTATATATCTCAAATATTTATATTAAATTAATATGCAAGTACATTAATTAGAATGAAATGAATAGGAAAGTGAAATTTTTTTAAAAAAAATAATAATTTCATATCAGTAAAGGAACCGATTCTCAAGATATTAAGTTTTATTAAAGTTAATTAAGAAATAAATAATTAATAGAATGTCAACAGCGTGTTAAGAATTCTTAGTATGTTTGTGTCATTTTCTGAGTGATCTTTCTCTCTCTCTCTCTCTCTCTCTCTCTCTCTCTCTCTCTCTCTCTCTCTCTCTTCACAATATAATAACAACATGGAAGAGAATGAAAAGAGAGAAAGATAAAAAAAAGAAGAAAAAGTTTCTGAAAAATGCCCAAAGGAGTTGGGAGAAAAGAAGAAGAAGAAACAGATAAAAGTTCAGAGAGATATTTTTCTATGTAAACGTCATCGAAAATTGATGCATTTTTCAATTAAGTTTGCAAATGGAACGAAGAAGAAGAAGAAGAAGAATGGCAAAAACAAAAAGATGCGAAAAGTTGTTCATGATTTTTGAAGGAGGACTTTCAAACCCAAAATGAACAAAATCAAAAAACCTTAAGGATTGTCAGTCACATTTTTTCTCTTAATAATTTTAGAAATATAAAGCAATGAAATTCCGTGTGACAAATGAATGATAGATTTCAGAATCACAGCTCCAGAAACTGGAACCCGTTTCAATTCGGTGCCATATATTACTGTATACATAGGGTTCTTTATTTTTCTGACAATTCAGGATTATTTCAGCTGCACCACAACAAATTCCAACTGCTATTCAGTTTAATAGCTTTCTCTTTTGATATATGCTGCAATTGGACTTTTGTCCCTATGCCACAGGCTCTTTCTTGGCTGTTTGCTTGCATAGTAATTTTTCAAATTCAAATATATTCATTCTTAAACACATTTTGTTATGTTTTTTTATAAAGTAAAATAGACACGAGAACAGTGAGGATGATGATGGTGGTGATGATGATGATGATGAGGATGATGGGAAAATTCTCTCTCTCTTTCACTGTGAAGAAATAACGCGTGCTTTTACGATGCTCTAATTGGCGTTTTTAATTAAAAAGTGCTACGAGCGTATGATACAATGTATAAACGGCCTAAACATGTAGAAAGTTATTTTTTCAACAGAAAAAAAAAATCCTTAAAAAAACCTCAAAACGAACATGTGATCAAAATGGGTGACCGAACCCTAACCCCAACCAACCCCAAAAACCCATCCACTTTCTCAACCACATTCCACCTAACAAACTGTCGTCTTCTTGTACGTGAATACACACGTTCTATAGGTACAAAAACAACATTCATTGGGTTTCAGCAGCAAAAGAAGAAGAACACATAATTTAATGAAAAACAAAAATAAAAGCAAAAACATTAACTGTGATCCGTAGGATGCATAATGGATGGCGACATCCTCCTCCTCCTCCTCCTCCTCCTTATATACTAGAAACACCGAAATAGAAAGACTATTTGATTGCCTAAATTTGCCAACAAGGTAAACTCAATCAGAGCCACTACTACTAATGCATAAATAACCTCCAACCCCCCTCCCCTTTTTTCATCATTCTCTTTTGCCATCAAGAGTCTCTTTTCTCTTTGAGGATTCCCATCTATAATTCATATTCAAAAGACCTTCCCCCCCCCTAACACACTTTACCCTCCTACTCTCCTTAAACCTAAACCCCTCAAACCAATTCCATCTCAGAAAGCCACTCTCACTCACAATGTTTGAGGCTATTATTATGTTATACATGTATGTCCTTTGGATGAATTTGTTGTAAGATAGTTAGGGAGAGAGAGGGAAAAGCATTTCAAAATGAACTATTTTTATTTCAAAATATAATATATGTATATATATATTGTCCATTTGCCATTTTTATATAAAATGTCCACTAACAACAACAACAACAATTTGTTATTGGAAATATCGCTTCAAGAGGTTTTTTTTTCTCTCTTTCGGTCATATAATACAAATAACTATTCATTATTTATGAGCCGGAATGGAATAAGATTGTTAAAAGGCCTAAATAAATATATGCACTATATTTGTAGATGGACATTGGGCGTATTTCAATGGAAAAAGTGAGTGGACAGAAGAAGAAATGCAATACGGACACAGCCACCCCCACCTCCTACCCTCAAGCCACAAACATCGAAATCACAGAATGTATTTTATTTTTTTACTTCGTTTCTCAGTTCGTTTAGAAATCATGATGAGATTGTTGTATATATTTGAAAAATAAATGGACATCATCTGTGGAGATTACGATGACCTGAAGGAGAATCGAATTGAAGAAATGCATCGTCAATTCACTACTCAAACAAACAACTTCAAATAATATATCTAAATACCAATATTATATAAAAGAGGAGGATTTCGACATATTATTGTCTCATATATTTGTATTTCATATTCATATTTATTTTATGATGTCCAAGAAGAAGAAAAAAAAAACCAACTTACATTTATGAAAAAGGCAAAAAAAAAATTTCAAAAGTTTTCCAACTTTTTTTCTGGTCAACAATTGTGATTGTAAAAGCAAAAGATGGTTTTGTAGGCGGAAGAGGAGAGGTTGGTTAGAGGTTACATCCACTACCAGAAAGGTAAAGAAAGGAAGGACATTCCTAGGAAAAACAACAACAAGAGTTTCTCGTTTCTTAGCCAATCAGATGCAAGTTAAATGTTTATTTGTTACGCATTCGAATTCAATATCATGGAAAACATGATCAGATTTCAGTTGAAGAGAGAAAAAAATCATCATTTTCCATCTCTGGAAACCAAATTCTCTCTTTCTCTAGAAAAAGAGACAGGAGGTGAAATTCCCCATTTTGGTTATATAATATAAAACTAGATGGGGGAGGTTTTAAATGTGGGTAAAAGATGGAGGCGGAGGAGGAGGTTAGGGGCATTTTTCAAGTGGCCAGTTTTAATCACATTCCAGTGTCTCTGGCATATCAATGTGTACATATATTTGAGAGTGAAATTTCAGCTGATTCACGTGAATATATATGTAAATCAAACCCCCCCCCCCCTTTCACCTCTCATACAACATTCTTGACCAAATGAAAATCCAACAGCAGCAGTGGTGGTCAATTTCAACATCAAAATGTCCATCCATCCCTCGTGAAAAGCGACCTTTTCTAGGATCTCTCTCTCTCTCTTTTAAAATAAAGCATTTTCTAAGATTGGAAAAAGATCAAATCATTTTGTAATTCAAATAAATTCAAACAGAGGAAATGAAAAATTCAAGATTGTTGTTGTTGTGTATTTGTAAAGAGGGGGGGGGGGGCTTTTTTGGTAAATAGCATTCACAACAAAATCGGGGTTTTGACTCTTCAGAGTTTATTTACACAAAACAAGCTTAATATCTCCAATTTGGGCAAGCTCAATTGGTTTTTGAATAAATCTATCTCTAAAATACAATCTATATATACAACTAATGCAACCAAAAAAAAAGCATTCAAGAGTTTTATACTCGGGAGTTCCAAAGTGTTACTTACTTCTATGTATATTAACTGTTTGTCACTTGTGGAAGTTGTGGCCTATGAAGAGTGACAACCAATAACCCTAAACCCCACCTCTTAACCCCTTAAACAGGAGCCCCCCCAACCCAACCCACTTCTTTTTCTGTCATGCAATTAAAATTAAATGAGCAACCAAATGTAACTATTTAGGTCCGAAATGTCACGTTTCCATCTTCAATCGAGAAAAAAGACCTATATATATATATATATATATATATATATATATATATATATAATATATATATATATATATATATATATATATATATATATATATATATATATATATATATCATATGTAGAAGAGAGAAAAAAGTAAAGGGGCCGAAGAGGAGGAGGGGAGCGCGGGCCGTCCCCCATCGCATAGAATATATATATCTTCCATTCAATCCCTTGAACACACATGTACATTCTTTCTGACTTCATTTCCTATGTCTATTTTATTGACTGAACTGTCAATCTGTCAACGGTGTCTTAACCCCAACCTCCCCTATACAACCCCCTTCTCTGCATTAATGGATTAACTGCTAAATATGAAATAATAGTTCACTACACACACTTATACCTAGTACACAGCACCTGATAATTTAAATGCATTTAAATAATAAACGTGTTCTACAGAGCAATCTGTGATGGGCAACAAACAATATGTCGTCGAATTCAATTTGTTCAGTTAATTAACCTGAAAATATTGAGTTAATACTTAAATCTAATATTATAAACTATTGACAAAATATTGATTTAGTATTTCAATTTAAAATATTAATAATAAAAGTCAATTTTTATTTGAATTAGATATAATTGGCAAAAAGAAGTTGGATTACCACGTCCTCCTTACCATATTTCCCAACAAAACGGTATAAATTACAAATTATTATTAAATTATTTATTTGCCATCGAGTTATTACTTAACATTGTTCACAAATCTTCATTTACCATATTTGAATTTCATTTTAGTTTTCTTTTGTTTGTTTTTTAAAAGATGAAGCAAAAATTGACAGAAAACATTTGTTAGAAAAAACTCCATAAAAAAAAGGGAAGATTGAAAAAAAAAAACTGAAGTAAATCTGTTTTATATAAGAATACTTTCTATTCTTGTTGAAATTTAGCTTTGAAAGATGTGAATATTTAAGTGATATATTATTATATACATATATAGTGAAGAAGTGCATAAAAAAAACAGAAGAGAAAAACAAAATTCTTGAAACAAAAAAAAGTAGGGGCCTACCCCACCCACCACTATCACCATTTCTCGTATCGTTATAGGTCCTTAAAGAGTATTTTGCAAATTTTTGCATGAGAGAAACGTTACTTAAACAAATCTGACATTTGCAAGTTGTAAAAAGTGTTGTGTGTTTTAGGCAAAACAAAAGAGGAGCGCGGGAGTTAGGTTAGTGATAAGGGGAGAATTGGAGACACTCACTCCATCAGAAATGATGCACTTTTCTCCACAAAGTGACAAACATTTGTTGTCACTTTTTTTTTAGGCAATCCTTCTCCTTCCCTCTGCCCCCCCCCCACTTTCTATACACCCCACTCGACTTTCACCAAATGTATATAAGATGTTATAAATTTAAGAAAATGTTTGGATGTGAAATTGGGGGGTGTGGGGGGGGGAGCCCACCATCCTCCTAGTCCCCAATCCATATACATTTTACGCTCTCTTTCAATTTGCTTAAGTGATCTTCTTTCAAGTCCAAAACAAGCTGTTAACACATTTTTCTTATTATTTTTGATCTGTTGATGGCTTTTATAATAAGTTACCATAATATATAATAATCTAGGATGCTAACACGGTTCATCATCATCACCATCATCATATGACAAAAGTAATAATAAAACTTAAACGGTGGTCCTTTTTTAGAGAAGTTTGGAACTCACTTGTGATGAGAGAGACCTCTCATAGCAGTTCCTTGTTTATGTCTCCTATTTAAAATGTACAAAGCTCATAAAAAATGTTCAAAATAACTACATTATTACACAGTGAGTGAGTGTGTGTGTGTGTGAAAATGAGAAACTTTTTAAAACACAATCAAAGAAAAGAGTCTCAAAAAGAGAACAAGTATAATTCTTGTATTCTATATAATATATCACTGCCTCAGAGGCAAACTGTATTAAGTCACCAAACCTAAATTTTACAGGGGGGAAAAGCCACTATTTGAAAGGACTTAACAAGATATACCACCATCTAGCAGCCGATATGTAAAACTGTGGACTTAACACTGTTTACCAGCTGATGATAGAACTTGAGAAGCTGATTCATAAGATGTAAAAATCGTGTATTTTAACAAATGTGACTTAAAACAGTTTACGTCTGAAGCACTGATATAGAATACACATATTACTGTACAATATGTACATAAAGAGAGAAAGGAAGAGAGAGAGAGAGAGAGAAAATTGTCCTATTAACTTTTATCTAGTGGAATTAGTTGTCATCACAAAAAAAGCCCAATATTCTAATGAAAATTCCTTCTCCGACACATAACTGATTTTGATCCTGTTTTCTCTCGTTTTCCAAGTCCTATATGCTAAAAGAAACCCTGACTAATAATAATAATAATTATAGTCATAAATTCCCTTCTAGTATAAAATCTAGAAAAGAATTAGCTTTGTTGTATATAATAGAAAAGAGCATTTAAGAAAAGAGAATTCTCGACGTATAATAATAACAAGAAGAGATTAGAAATACAAAAAAAAAAGACGATGATGACACCGAGAAAACGCTCTTCTTCTTCTTCTTCTTTAATTTTCGATTCACTCTTGTATGAATTAAGTAATCATGAGGCCTCTCTCCCCCCATAATTTGCTATAGAAATCTCACAGTTGAGTTGAGTTGACGACAAACAGAATGCAAAACGACAATTTTCGTCGTTTACAACAAATCTTTCATTCCCCCCTCCCCCCTTTATATAACATAACTCTTAAATATTTTTCCCCTGCTTGTTTCGTCTATAATTATATAATTCATTTCTAGAAAGTCATTAAATAACAACAACATAAAGAGAAATCCACATCATTTTTTTTAAATAAAAACCCTTTTTATTTCTGTCTCTTAAGGGTATAATATTTTAATAAACGTCCACCACGCCGTTTTATAAGCCAAATCCATCGTCTTAATTCCAATCCATTTGCAATATGTTTTTAAGCTCATTTGTCCAAAAACAAAAATTTAGAAGCTTAATTTGTATTAAATAAATGACAAAATGCCCTTCTCTTTTTAAATATTTTATTCTTAAAAGTTCTCTCTCTCTCTCTCTCTTTTTCAACCTACGTAAATAATGAGAGACAAAAGCTAAAATGTTGTAAGTCGACCTCCCCCACTTTATCCCCCCATTTTCCCCTCTCCCTCTCCCTCTCTCTCTCAGTTGTTCTTTTAAACTCTGGTCGAAAGAACCCGGGATTGTTCTCTCTCTCTCTCTCTCTCTCTCTCTCTCTCCCGACGACATTTCATTCTTTATTCAATCGATAACATGATGTCCATTGTCATTACTTAGAAGGGGGCGGAGGGGGTGACATATATATATCAAAAAAGGAAGAAGAAAAAAAAGGGGGGGGGCTAGAAAGATGAGAAGCTGTGTTGTCATGGCAACAACACAAGCTTACTATAACCATTGTCTCTCTCTCTATACCTTGTATCGCTATATTTATATAACATTTTTTTTGTGGTGTCACAATAGGGTTAGACACGACTTCTGACCACGTCACCACCATCACCACCACACCAACCACCACCATTCTCTCATCGTCGTCGTCATCATCATCATCATCGCAATCAGAAATAAGAATCAAAGAAACAGAGATACAAAAAAGCACAAACATTTTGGGTTAAAGCGAACAAAAAAAAAACGCTGAAAAGAGATAAAAGAAACTTAAGACAAAAAAAAGAAAAAAAGAGAAATTGACCCAAACCAATTGTTAGACCAAATCAAAAATAAGCACTTTTCTAACTGAAACGTTAAAAACCAACCAACCCCCAAAAAAAATACATGTGGGTACTTTTGTGGCTAACAGAAAACTCAACTAACTAAAAACCCCTAAAACTACCACCACCACCACCATTATCACCGCAACCAAAAGGAACTTCCAAATAAAACAGCAAAAATATTATGTGTGTGTTTTAGCACTGAGACAGAGAGAATCAATTCTTAATTAAAACCAAGGACCATAATAATAAAATGGTCAACATTTGGTAAGACCATTGACCCCTCCCCCCCACACACACACTCTCCCCATCTTTCCCTCTTAATATTCTTAGACGGCAATCATATTTACAGCTATATTTTCTCCAATACATTTGTGATGATTGAAATAATAGATACGTATTTTATTTTAGAAAATTGTGCAAGATTTTTACAACAACTTTTGTTTCATTTCTTGCAATAAATCTTGCTGCTGCTGCTGCTTCTGTATGTAAATAGTGTGGCGCTGAATAAGCGCAAAATAGAACAAACACCAAATTGATCAAAAATCCAAAGCGACCAAACGCCAAACTGAATATTGGCGCGAAATTGAACAAACGCCAAAGTCAATAAAAGTATTTAAAAAAAATTTGGCGCTTATTTAGTTTGGCGTTTGTTTAATTGACCGTTTATTCAGTCATCTCTTCTGTAATTATTGTCAGTGTGAATGCCGCCTTAAGTTATTGCTTACAGAAGAATGGGCGATGCTGCTGCCCCTTTGATATAGGCAATCACTGATAGCTCTCTCTCTCTCTCTCTCTCTCTCTCTCTCTCTCTCTCTCTCTCTCTCTCTCTCTTTCTCTGTGTAATCTTCCAAATTACAATTGTCAACTACTTTTTCAAACTGGATATTTGATT
The DNA here is from genome assembly GCA_036925085.1 of Brachycybe producta. Classification (NCBI taxonomy): domain Eukaryota; kingdom Metazoa; phylum Arthropoda; class Diplopoda; order Playtdesmida; family Andrognathidae; genus Brachycybe; species Brachycybe producta. The sequence goes on along the minus strand of JAUPFP010000007.1, from coordinate 980,116 downwards.
GAAATCTTTGTTTTGACAGGAACCATTTATTATTTAGACGAAAACACTACAAATTACTAACAATAACAACAACAACAACTGAAGAAAAAAAAGTTGCAACTTCTTTTGAAGACAAACTTGGATTCATCATGTGTAATATTAATATACGAGTATATCTAGCTAAAAGTGCAAGTGATGACCAGTCATATATTAAAAAAATGAATGGGGTGGTAAGGAGGAGGAGGAGGCTAGAGGAAATGACCCCTCTCTCTCTCTCTCTCCTCCGCCCTATTCGTTTTAATGTAAGTGCTTTGACTTAAGACAACAGATCAGACAAAGTTGTTAACGCTCGAATAGCTTGACCAGCCAAGTGGACATACAAAACTAGCACAAAAAAGGAAGCATCAAATGACCACTCTCTCTTTCTCTATCTATCTATATCTAAACTCCACCCCCTTCCACCCTAAAGTTGAAAAAGCTTTTCGCTCTCTTTTGTGTTCAAATGTATGTCTACGTCCGCCGGTCAGTTTGACCGAGTGACCACAACAACGTCATCATCATCGGTCTCTCCACAGTCCAAAAAAAAGAGATGACCAAGAAAAATAAGAAGGAATGAATGAATGAATGAAAAAGAGAGAGAGAGATCAGTTTCTGCTCACTCGAGCAAAGAATCGTTCATTTATTGATTAAGAGGGTGACCACCACCACCAACCACCACCACGAGCTACCAAACTAGGTTTTACTGACCAGTGTGCTCCTTGCGGTTTTCAGTGTGGCCGAGAAACCCTTCCTTATTCTTCTTCTTCTTCTACTGTACTTTTCTCATTCTTTTTTTTTCAAGTTTGGACAATGGTCAGTCAGTATTGAACAGGAGACAGTCGATTCTAATTGATTGACCATAAAAATGTGGCCACTCGAATCTCTCTCTTTCTGAGTAGAAAATCTTGACCATAAGAGAAAACAGATTCAAAAGGAATTCTCATTGAATTTCAAGTGGGACACAAAAAAAAAGCTCTTGAAATTAAGCTTAACAACCTAGGTTTCACTTTTATCGATAAATTTGGTTAATTAACAGAGACGTCATATTTTCAAAGCGCATTTCAGCCATTTTTGTTTGTATGAAATGTTGGAAATATTTTATTTTAAACTTTTCTTACATATTACTGCCATTTCTACTACAATTTTATATTAAAATAAAATTTGAACTTTTTCATAATAAATAAAACTAAATATGTAAAAAAATAAATATCATCTAGGTTTTTTAAAAAAAAAATCTTGAATATGAGCTTCAAATATAAGAAAAACCGTTTAACACGAAATATTTATTTTCGGTTGGATCTCTAGGTTTAGAATAGCATCTTTTAACACGAAAAAATATGTTTAGTTCCCTTCCATTTTGTGTTAAAACGGTTTTTTTCAGTGTTACCGTTTATAAAAATCCTATTTACATGTTAATAATGAATGGGTAATTGTGACTATCGTTTCAATCAGTCGATTTTAACGTCAAAATTTGAGCAAATCATTGGGGAGAGAGAAAGGGTGCCCAAGGTGAGGGGGTAAACATAAATATAAAAAAAGCAACACCATTTGAGTGAGATTATATAGTCAGATAGAAAGAGAGAAACAAAAAAAAGTGCAAAAAAAAAAGGCGAGAGAAAACAAGAGGATGTAAAACAACATGTGTGTATCGGGGAATGAAAGGGAGAATGAACGGGAGAAAAAGAGCTTTTCGTATAGATTTTGTTTAAAAAAAAACCCCAACACTACGATATACCAGAGATGGAGGGAAGGGGGGTGGCTAGATAGACAAAAAAACATCACACAAATGTAACAACAACAAGAAAGAAGAACATAAGACACAAGGGAGTATAAAAGAAGAAAGACGCGATAAAGTCAAAATGTCACTCAAAATCTCTCTCTCTTTCACTCCATTTTCTATTCCTATATACATTATATATAGAAACACAAGAGATAGACAGATAGATCACCGTCTCCCTATCCACAATATAAAGAGATATATACATATATACATTTGCATACGTACACTGAATACATACATATACTTAAATAATGTTCTTCTATCATTTTCAGTTTCACGTTCAATAATATCTATCTCTCAACATACTTGGCAAAGATTTGTCTCTAAACATATTTCTATATGTTTAAGTTCACTTCCGGTTTCTTATCTTATCTTTTCTATATATTTTTTGGATAGACATTAAAGTTTTTCAAGAGAAGATCGAATGACGGAACTTTTGTTTTTGTGTTTTTTTTTATCAAGAAAGGAGGGGGGGGGGGGGGGGGGGGGGGGGTTGTGATTGGGTGACATAATATAAAGAGGAAGAAGCAGAAGGACTTAAGCCCCTATCACACTAGCAACCTCCAATGCAATTCAACTTGCAATGCAACCTGTGATGTGACTTGCAACTAGAAAACTATATCACACTATGCAACCTAGTTCCCCCAATCAAGTTTTCAAAAAAAATTCGTTTATGTCAAGGGGCCGATACATTCGGGGGAATCTCGTATGGTATCGGAAGCCATTTTACTTTTAATCCGCGTTTTACTGAATTTTAAAATTTCAAATTCTATTCTGGATATCCAGTGAAATGCAGCTAAAAAGTAAAATGACTTTCCATCCACACGATTCTGCTGTGAATCTTAGTGAAAATCGTTCATGATTTTCTTCAATGTCTGGGCCCCTTGGTTTGTGTCCATATTGTGATCAACTAACAGGAAGTTCATAAACCGGGAATTCGTTCAATGTTACATATGTCATTTCTGGCAAACGGCCTGATTGGTTGTTTGTCAGAAAGTTATATGAAAAGTCTGTCAGAAGTTGAACCTGTTCAACTCGGTGAGACTGAGTCTCACACTAGTTAAAAGGAAAGTTTTATCAAGTTGCATGTCATATAACAATATAAACATTGAAGTTGCATGTCACATTGCACATTTTATTGCATCAAAAGTTGCTAGTGTAATAGGGGCTTTAAACCAACATGAAATGTGTGTTTATACTTTAATAAGAGAGAAACTGGCAGCACTGTGTCAGTGTGACCATGTGAAAATGCATTGCAAAATTCGTATTCAAGATGGCCGACCACATGCTTTCACTAGATGGCGTTCATTATTTCAGAATGTTCCTTTTAGAGGTTTTGTTTGAGCTTTAGGGAAAACAGCAAACTCTAGTTTTCATTTCAGAAATATTTTTTAGAAATAATTTGTTGAGCTCTAGGAAGGCCTTTAGTTGAAATAAAAAAGCATAATTTCCTTACCCTTAATTTTGTTACGGATTTATAGGTTCCTTTAAATTGTGATTAGAGTTATTATCTAATTTATGTTTCATTTCGTTAAATTAAGAAAAAGTTATCAACATAAATATAATCGCCGTTTACAAATGGCAATGTCCACATATTAAAAACCTTGAGGGTCGTATTTTCTTAATGATTGCAAAGTTAAAGCAAGAGCTAAACTCATCGACTTTGACATGGAAAATGTCTACCAAAAGTCGCCTTTGCAATCATTAAGAATCTATCGGCACCGATACAATCGGTATGTGCCCATTGTATCGGGTCAAAATTCACTCGTCAGAAAAGTCCACCTCAGTTGGTGATGACGTCATTAAAATGGACCATCAAAGATAAAAGAAAAAGATGGTTTTTGGAGGTGGAAAAAGGAAAATAGTTGGGAGGGGAGGGGCCTTTTAAGAATTAGGTTTAGGAGGGGAAAATGGCGTTATTGACAAAATCGTGCGTCAAATACAGCCGCCGCTACAGAAGATGGATGAGAGTCGTTTTGTGCCTTCCTCTCTTTCCTCCTGATATTTGACACACACAGATGTCACACACACACAAGCATGCAACCTCCCTCCTTCCTCTCCCTATACATATTACATATACTATATATATATAGACCTACGTAGAAGAGCGCCAAAAGATGAAATACATAAAAAAAAATCGAAAAAGTGCAATGAGAATCAATAATGAAGGCAAAAGGAAAAGAGACAGAGAGAGGGTTGATATATATAACTAAGTCATTGAACAAGGGGATTGCAAAGAAGAGAGGGTGTTTAAGGAAGGAGAGGGAGAGGGTTTACCACAATCTGTCTCAATGGTAGAAAAACACACCAAGAAAAAAAAACGAAGAAGGCAAAAAAACAAACCAAAGGCGCTGTGTGGTGGTTGGTGGCGGTGGCGGTGATGGTGACATCAGAAAATTGAACATGTTCAATTTTTTTTAAAAAAAATCTAAAAATCTCACTATATAACAGAACTTCCACACATTTATATATTAAAACATCCTCCTCCACCTCCTTCAAAAACATATTTCGTTCCCCCAAATAACAAAAACACACAAAATGGATGCCTATTTTGTTTTAGAATTTTCTTTTAGAAAAAAAAAAACAAAGTAGAAAATAAATATAAGAAGTGTAACAGATCAGAAGACATAAAAAAATCGCTAATACAAATAATAAGCAAGTTTATATTCGTAACTAGAAAAGAGAGAGAAAAAAAGGTATGGATGGATGGATGGATGGAAGGATGTGTACCTCAAACGAAAATCAGATTTGCAAGTTGAGAGAGAAAGAGATTGACGTATGTTTGAAGGGTTCCGTTTCTTTTTTTGGTACCCTTTTTGCCACAGAGGAATAAGCGAGATTTTCTCACCTTCTTCACCCATTCAGCCACCCCACATTTACACACACACACAAAAACCAGAACGCTGACAAGTTACAAGCTAAAAAAAATACCCTCAAGAGTTCGTGATGCGAGAACAGACATACTTAACCCTAGAAATATATATACAACAAAAACGAAGGCAAAAAGTTCTCTCTCTCTCTCTCACACACACACACTCTCTCTCTCTTTCTCTCTTTCACTGGCAAACTTGTTCAACACATAATCGAATAAAACGTTGAAGTCATGCAGCAATTGCAATAGAATCAAATGCAAAAGAAGAAGCCAAAGTTGCCCCAATTTCCTCGGGTGGCTTCCCCCAGTAGTGGTTGAGTGAAACAACAAGGTTTAACTTTGGGTATGGGGGTTGATGGGAGGAGTGAGAGAACAAACGGTGGAAGAGTTATTGGGGGTAGGGGGGGAGGAGGAACCATCCGTATACAAATATTGTACAAGGTGATTCAATGACACCTTGGATCTCCCATTAAACTCAAGTCAATTTTTAGCAGAGTTTAAAATAGTGATTAAAAACTAGAATGCTGTTGTGAGGCCATGTTAGATGGCTTTTGATGTGAGTTTGAAAACGACGCAACGTTGTTTTCAAACTCTCACATAAAAAGCTATCTAACATGCAAGCTGTTTAGCATTTTAGTTTTTAAGCGGACGATATTTTTTAATTTTTATTTTAAAAGTACACTTAAGTGATTGAATTAGCCGTTCTAGTTTCTAAAAGAAAACTTTCTAGTTTCTCCTAATTTTGCTCTTCTTAAAGACAAAATTAATCAAGAGTTTGAAAATCAGCTTTTCATAAACCATTTTAAGCCACCGTCCAATTGATTGGAACGAATAGGAATCATACTACGCCCCACCTACCCTGAGGGTATAAGGGCCAGTCACTAATTCGGACAGTCACTAATTAATGTAATTAAAAACTAACTTGAGGTGATATCGTTTTCAACTTTAGAAAGAAAGAGTGAGAGAGAGAACTCACTCTGTACAATTTTAAATATATTTTTTTTGGGTGTAAGAAAACAGAAAGCAAAAAATAAAGCGAGAAAATGATCAAGTGACATAAAAAGCAAGAAGACTTAAGAAAAAAGAAGAAAAGATGCAAAAAAAAAAAGGAGAGACAAGAAGACAAGAAGATTGTTCAAGTGAGCATGTGAATGAATCTGTGTGCATCAAATTCAAGAAGAAGAAGAAGAAGATTAGGAAGGCGTGTCGGAATATCATACCGACAACGAACACGATGACTTCAAGCCGTTGGCAAATTAAGCGTACTTTTCAAATAGAAAGAGAGAGAAAAAAACAAGCACTTTTTTATTTGTATAAGTGTCTCTCTCTCTCTTTCTATCTATCTCTATACACTCAACAAGCATTTTATATAAGAAAAAAAATCTACACACAAAAAACTAGAAAGAGGAGGAAGAGGAGGAGGAGGTGGTGAAAATATATATAAAAAGCGGAAGCTTGTTTTTTTTTTTATAAAGAGAAATTCCTCTTCTCTCTTTTTCTCTACTTAAAACATCTAACACAGGGTGAGAAAACAGTCTTTTTTTGAATCTCTCTCTCATGTTTCTTCATTCGAGATCGAGACACCAAGCAAGCAAGCAAGCAAGCACACATAAAAAAATGCAGACACTAATAAAAATGATGTAATTACTACAAGTCTCTCTCTCTCTCTCTCTCTCTCTCTCTCTGCAACCCCCCCCCCCCCCCTTATATGCCTCACTCCTCCTCCTCCTCCTCCTCCACACATAACAACATTCACACCTCAGAGCATCCACAAAAGCAAACAGTGATTGCCGTCCTTCAGGAGAACATACCAACTAATCCAATCATTTTTTCTCCTTCTTTATTTCTAAGGGTACGTTCACACTTAGCGACAAATCAAACATAAACGTATGCAAACGAACGCGAACATGAAGAAAACTAATCCATACTGAGCAATCAAGGTTGAAAACGCATAGATTCGTTGATGTTGATTCGTTGATTGTTTAAAAAAAAAAAGGATTTTAATAATTTTTTAATTTCACTAATCTACACTTAATACGAACGCAAACAAATATTTTCTTTTGAAGTGCCGACAAGCTACAGATCATCGTTTTGTGATTCGTGGTTGTCGCCGTTCGGTTGTCGCCATCCACACTTGCATTTCGTTTGTGTTTGCTTTATACATTATGTTTATGATCATTCGTTAAGTGTGAACGCACCTTTACAAACACACACGGACGCACATAAAACACGTACAAACATACGCGCATGCATGCAAACACACACACACACACACACCCTGTACATAAAAATAATCGCAAAGTTTAAATAAACTAATTCATTTTTTGTATTTCTTTTTGAATTTCTATATTTTTATGTCGTTTTTCTAGGACTATAACCTTTAACTTGCGTAAGTCCCCTTTCTCCCTCTCTCCACCCATTATAAAAAAGCTGAAAAAATATGGTGAGTGAGTGTCTGACCAAATAACAACAACAACAAATAATAATAAGAAGAAACAAACGGCCAAAAGAAAATCCCAAAGAAATCATCATCTGTCAAGAAAGTCTGGATATAAACGTACTTTCAGTCTTCTTCATTCTATCATTTGGTGGACGACAACAAAAAAAATTATGGACTTCAAAACACAGAGAGAGAGAGAGATGAAGAGAGAGAGAGAGAGAGAGAGAGACAAAGATATGTAGTTGTTTTCATCATTGCAAAACCAAACCAACAACCGAAAAAGCAGCGAAAAATCTCCCGGAGTTTTTGCTTCTTTTTAGCCCCACCACCCCCAACCTCACACTCTCCCCAGATCTCCCTAAATCACCAGTGACTTTGAAAGAAATCAAAAAGCCCAAAAGAAGAAGGGCGGCTAAAATATTGCCCGCCCCCACCCCACCTCCCCTCTATTTTCAGAGATTGGAAAACATTTTTTTTTTTTTTTTGCTTCTTCTTGCTTTTGACCAATTCTTTTTTATTCCAAAAGAAAACTTCGTTTTATCTTCTACTTAAAATCAAAGACGACATATATAAGAAATGAAATTTTGAAGAGAGAAAAAAAAAATTGGAAAACGTGGGTGGGTAAAACGGGAGGTTGAGGAGGGGATTCCGAATGCCCAAAGTGAGAGAAAAAAAAAGACGGACACAACGGCTAGGAGTAGTGGACAACAAGAACAACAGCAGCAGCACAAAATACATATATAAAGTCGTCGCCAACCAAAGCGTTAAATCTCTAGCAACAGCATCCATATTTCGCCTGCTCTCTCTCTCTGTCTATCTATATAAATATAGAAGAATATACTGTATATACTGTACATGTATATATATATATATATATATATATATATATATATATATATATATATATATATATATATATATATATATATATATATATATATAAATGGAGGAACAGATTGGCACAATTTTCGAGACCCCGGTCGTCATTTGCCGTTACCATGGTAACAACATCCATACAGTAGCAGCTGGTCAGAATTGGAGAAAAGGCTGAAACTGTATGTGGGCTGTAAGAAGAAAAGAAAGTATATTGGGGGAGGGGGGTTAGGTTGAATTGGGGTCTCACAGGGTCCAAAAAAAAGTGAAGCAAATCAAAAAGAATAAAAAGCACTAAGTCGGTGGAAAAAAACTGAATACTTGGACTTATATATAAATGTAACCTTTCTTCAGGTCGATAATATATAAAAAAAAATAGTTAAAACTAAATTGTGAACATACAAGTTGACGCCATTAGAAAAATTGGACGGCTGTAAAAGTATTTTTTTCTTAGGGTCAAGGGTCAAAGTGGTGAATTAAGGCCATTTTAGTTCAAAATGTCTCTCTCTCTCTCTCTCTCTCTCTCTCTCTCTCTCTCTCTCTCTCTCTCCATAAAAATAAAGCTAGATTCGCTCAGAATTCTAGAGGAAAATATAGCTGCTTTTGGTTTTGAGACTAAAACCCTTTTTTAAGGTTCACTTATAGCTATTAAAATAGTATTTTATGTCCTTAGCTAAGGTTGCCATACCAAGTTTAGAGGTTGATAATTGGTTTGCTCACTGGCATCACCGTTTCCGATACAAAGATCACGTATACAGAGCATTATTTAACAATTGGGGGGGTCAAACTTACACGCAAGTGTGCCCAGCACTAAAAATTCGTTTGCCCCGCTCTTTTATGATATCAGACCAAGTAACAAACCAATTAGAAATTGATGACACACATAAAAGGGCGGGGCAAACACAATTTTAGTGCTGGGGGCACACTTGCCTGTTCAAACTTCTAGTTTAAATCTATAGCTAATTTCTACCTATATTGTAAGTTTATGTAGTCCGGTTTGTGTGTGTGTGGGTGCCTCTATATGCACAATCTGATTGGTCGAATGATTAGCAGACGTCACGTGCGAAATGCACGCGGGTTGCGCAGAGTGACGTAGAGTAGGATGGGTAAAATAAGTTAAGTAATTCGGTCCCTGGTTTCAGTGGTAACTGTGTGTTTTACTAGACCAAAATGCCACTAAACCACTACAGTATTTTCATAGTAATTTCATATTTGAAAATGATCGAATTTCACATGCCGCATTTATAGTGGCCATTTTTTGTTTGTTATGGGCGTCCTCCTCCTCCCCACAGGCAGTTAGAAAACGGGAAGAACTTCAGTTGGCTCATCCCTTTTTAAGACGACCGGCAACTTCTAATTGGTTTGTTGTGTGGTTCGACGTTGAAAAGGACGAAGCATGTGACGTCAGACTACGCAACCTACCAATTAGAAGTTGCCGGTCGTCATAACAAGGACGGAGCCAACTGAAGTTCTCCCCGATTTCTAACTGCTTGTTTATGGACGTCCTCCTCCTCCTCTCGTGATATCTGTATCAACGTGAACACAAATAAGACTCAGAGTATGATGATGTCAACCAGAAATGTAGACTCTAATAAATGTTTAGTGAAATATGATATTCAAATTGCCATTAATAAAGTTTATTTTTAAAAAATATCACCTCCATCTACCCCTTCAGTATCGGTTTATAATTCTAACAGAACTTTGACATTTTTATTTTATTAATGTTAATTCCGCAAATAAAAGTTTTAACGAATTTACTGTTGAGTTTTTAGGAGGAGGAAGAGAAGAAAGGCCCCTCCTCCCTCCAACCCCCTGAAATAAACGGTAAATAAACACAATAGGATGTGACAAAATACGACGACGCACAATGAATATTAAACAGTGAAGTTTTTTGTGTAATAGATTTTTGACAAAAAAAAAATAGAATTTCGACTTCAAAATAAAAAAGGTAGGTAGAAAGAGGAGAGGTGGGATACATTGGATTACATCGATGGGAATAAAAAAGAAGGCGGAATTTGTGTGTCAAGTTGGAGGAAGGAGCTCAAAAGCAAACACTAGTTCGTCACATTCTTTCGAATGCAATTTTTTCTCTCTCTCTCTCTCTCTCTCACCTCATTTAAACCTCTAATTACAGACAAACAGTTTTAAAATTCGAAAGCTAACCTCCTCCTCCGTCCGCCTTTTATAAAAGATTTAAAAGAATTGAAAGAAGAAAAAAAAAACGTCTCTGGAATTTAATATCCCCATCCCATCTCCCCCTCCTCCACCTCCTTCTAATCTTTTCATTCCCGTTGAACCTCCATTTAAAATTTGTCCAATAATAGAAAATTCTTGAAAAACAGCCCAATTTGGTCCATTTCAATTTGGACCTGATTCAATAGAAAACGCGGGATTTTTTTTTTTTATTATTCTCATTGAAAAACCGATGTTAAATTGCAGTTTATTGTAGAGAAAAGAAGAAAAAGTCCCATGATGAACAGTGAATTTTTGTATGGAAAAAAAAGGAAGGATAGAAGGGGTCAGGGGAGAAAAAGAGGAGGAGGAGGGAAGTTGAAAACCTGCCCAGTTTACATAAATAGACCTTCACTTGAATTTATATACTCGAGGTTCAACATTGTATATTGAAGGAGGAAGATGACCATTTTTCAAAGAGCATTGGCAAATAATTTGTAAATAAATAAGCAATGATGTTATATTGTAGTGCAAGAGCAATGCGCATGCGCACCCATACATATATATATATATATATATATATATATATATATCATTTTTATCTATCTCTCTATTCTTTTACGACATACAAATTGAAGAAGAGAAATGATTCCGGGTTTTTTTATTTTTCTTCTTTCCTTTTGTTTCCGAGCATGTGTTTGCCTTTGTTTAATATGCACACACGGTAGGGCACACACACACACACACTTCATTATTGACTATAATTTAATTTAGAGGCAATTTTCGAAAGGCATGAATATTTATGAGTTCGGTGACAGATTGCCCGAACATCGTCTTTCTGTAACATATGTGGTATTTAATTAAAACTGAGCAGAATTAAAGGTCGACGTTGTCATGGTAACCAACGCACTGTTTAAGCACCGATTTTGAGTGACATTGCAAACTTAGCAAAAGAAGGAACAGAAGAGAGAAATAAAAGGGGTGCGAGCTTCGGATGATGTAAAGGGTAAAAGGGGGGGGAGTAACTTGGAGGAAACCAAACGAATATGAAGAATTTTAAGACGAAAGTAAAAAAAAAAAAAGAGGAGGAGAATGATCAATCAATAGATGAGGAGGAGGAGGAGGATGAAAGAGAGAGGCTAGTCTAGTAAGTAGTATAGTGGCCAGCTGGGAATCAAAGGGGTTAAAAGGCTCATTTCAACTCTTATCTAAAATATAAATATAGGCCTATATATATGAGATGAACATCCACATTATCAGTTTCAGATTCCTCCTCCTCCTCCTCCTCCTTTCCTACTAAATTTTGAGTTGCAAACTAAGTCATTGCGTTTTTATTTTGCAAAATTCTTATTTCAAATTAAAAATTAAAAACGTTTTAACTGCAATTACAAATTTAACATGAATGCAAGCTTTTTTATCTGAAATAAGAAACAAGAAATGTGAAAAAGCATTTGATTTAAATTTATAATTGCAGTTAAACTTATTCAATTTAAAAACGTTGCTACAAAAAAAACGCAACGAGTTCATTAACAACCCAACATAATACGACAGGCAGTTAGAAATAGGAGAGAACTTCAGTTGGCTCCGCCCTTGTTATGACGACCGGCAACTTCTAATTGGTTTGTTGTGTGGTTCGACATTGAAAAGGGCGGAGCATGTGACGTCAGACTACATAACCAACCAATTAGAAGTTGCCGGTCGTTCTAAAAAGGGCGGAGCCAACTGAATTTCTGACCGATTTCTAACTGCCTGTCATAATACGAGCGCATGCGAGCATCCCATTTGCACGTGCAGAGAGACCCTCGCTGATTGTTGACAGCGACACCTATCTGCTGCCACTGATCCGTTTTTAATAGTCAAAATTAGAGAACTAAAATGTGTGTGTTTTTGTATCTTAAAGCCTGTTTCACACTTGAGGTTTAACGTAGGTATATAAAAGCAATAACATACGTAGAGTATACAATAAAGAAAGAGCCTGCTGCACACCTGTGCATCAGACGACGCAATTTGACATTAAAATATGAGCAATCATTTATCACTCCTTCTAGCCTGGATTTCACATAAACACACGCACACATCTTAGAAAAGTTGATAAACGGCGGAAGTGGAGCAGAAAGGCATTTGCGTCAAACCGACCTCCTTCTCTTTTTGGTTGGTTTTGCAATTGTGGACCACCATAAATATACTTTTCTATTCGTACATTTTTTTTTGTAATTCGAGAGAAGGAGTGTGTGTGTGTGTGTGTGTCAGGAGAGAAGAAGGGAGAAAGAGCCTTCACGTTCAAGATCCTGTTTATTTTTTAAGCATAAATTCAACACATGGGTGCCACCCACATATAGCAACAACAATTTCATCCTAAAAAACTAGAGAGAAAGTGGTGCCCCTGAATGTAAGCAATCACACAAAACACGATCGGTATGTGTGTTTTCCAATAAAACTATCAAATATAGGCCCCTCGCTCTCTCTCTCTCTCTCTCTCTCTCTCTCTCTCTCTCTCTCTCTCTCTATATATATATATATATATATATATATATATATATATATATATATATATATATATAAGAGAGAGAGAGAGAGAGAGAGAGAGATTTTAATAAATATCTACTAAGATGAGCTTATGAATGACGCCTTTTTCTGTGAAAACAACAACAGATAAATCGACTGACAACAAATTCCTTTTGCCGCTTTCAATGATATTTTACAAGCAATATATATATATAAAAAAACACAACAACAAACAACAAAAACATCGACAAAACTTAATTTTTAAACGCCCGAGATTTTCCTCTCGTTTTTTCTTTTCTTCTTCTTGTCTTTCAAGAAAGACAGAAAGATAGAAGGAATTCTACTTTTATATATAAAGTGGATTTGAGATGAGATGAGTTGAGAGAGCGAAAGAGAGAGAGAGAGGAAAAAAAACAATAGGGAGAATATAAGGGGGGGTGGGAGAAGAGAGAGAGATGATACAATGATTGTTCTTACTAAAAGCAAACTATAGCTTCAAGCGAAACAAGCAGAAAACAATGAGAAAAGATGAAGAAAAACAAGGAAAAACGATGAAGAGAGATTGAGTTGAGAAGAAGAAGAAGAAAACACAAATAAAAGAGTGAAGCTAATGAAATATTCAACACCAGTCAGTCGAATCTCAATGTACATTAATTAATATTCATTATTTGCAGATGAGCTCTATACACTTGAGGGAATAACAGGTAGAAAGAAGAAGAAGAAGCAACATTATATTTAGAACATTATATTGGAACATTATATTAGAAAAAGGAAAACAGATATACTGTATAATGTTTCTTCTGCTTCTTCTTCTTCTTCTTATCAAAAGAAAATGTTTTACAAAACTTGACTTTAATAAAGACAAACAGAGAAATGGCCTCTTTTTTTTTGTAAATCATGATGATGATTGCTCAGATGATAACATATCAGGTACAAATTCAGATCTAAATTCAAAAATCCTCTATATTTAAAGGAGGTGAAAGCAATCTGTTGCTGCAGTTATAGTCGGTCTGTTTCACATTTGCATTCACATCAGTACTGGACTAAGTTATATTCTACATAGAGGTACATCAATGTATGTGTGGCCAATGCATGGCGCCACCTCTACACTTTGTGCTAAATTCAAATGAACCTCCCCCCTTGACACAAAGTAGTGATAATATCGTACGAAATGACAATCTATTTTACTTTTTATTTCAGAATTAAATTTCTTTTCTGGATATTTCAGGTAAACGCGAATAAAAAGTAAAACTGCTCTATTATGAATTTCGGTGAATCTTTGTGAATCTCCACGATTCACTGATTACACAAACAGTGAGTGTGTGGACATCATAAAAGATATATATTTCATGTTCTCTTTAAACAGAGAAATAGAAAGACAATAGGGGCGGTGCATACAATTAAAACTCACTCATCCACGATGTTTTTCTATAACATACTAACAGTTGAGAAACCTCTATGTACAAAGACGTGATCGTGAAATGCCAACTGTAAACGTAGCTTACATTATTTTAATTCTATTATGTTTCACAGTCCACATACAGATGGCGCTTCGACTCCAGTTTTGTCCCGTTTTTAGGTTTTCTTTTGGAGGGTATTCGGATAGATCCCCCCTTACATAGACATAGGAGGAGGAGGAGGAGGAGGAGACTAGAAGAAGATGGGATATGTTATCATCATGACATCCTATGTAGAATTGTATACAGTTGGGCGCCAACTGATATGGCTTCAAACCGGGTTTGTTTGTTTCCCCAAATGTCAGGATCAAAGGATGTCGGGGCGGCTGGAAGGACTCAAAAATCACAACAACCCAACCAACTCCCCCCACTTTCATAGTAACAGCCGAATTTTATAACAAACACTTTCAAGTTGGTCCTCTTTTTTTCTTCTTCTTTTTCGGGTAAAAGATAGATAAAAAAAGAGTGTGGGATTTCTATTAACACCCTTTAAACAACAAGTGAATAAGGAGGAAAGGATAACACAGTGGGCCATTTGTTGTCTTTTTGGAACTGATAGAAAAAAAATCATATAGAACGACATGAACACACAGATGCAATCAACAGAACCAGAAATATCTGAAAATAAAATAGGAGGGAGAAAAAAAAGACCTTCGAAATATCATATAGAGAGAGAAAGGGGGGGGGGCACATCGTCATCATAATATTACTTTGGTTTCACAACCAACTTTTCAAAGTTTCATTTACAACTTCAGTTTGCAATTTTAAACTGATATAAAAAAAATAGTTGGCATCAGAAAAATTCACTTTTGAAACTTTTCAATTTCTCTTCCTCTTCTTACAAAGGTCCATCTTTTATTCTTTGTTTGTATTTTCAAATGAAAAAGAGGAAACAAGAGTTTTTGGAAAGAAATTGTGGCAAGCCAATGTGGAAATGTGGGAAGGGGGGGGGGGGAAGAGAAATAATCCCAAACGATTTTGAGGGTGGCAAACCTATTAAAACAAAAGACACCAACAAAAAAAAAGGAATGATGGGAAGGAAAATCCGATCGAAAAACAAAAAAAAAACGATCATTTCGATCTTTTGTTTTCATGTTGATACCAAAAAAACAAAGTAGAACAACAAGTTGCATCAAAAATGAGACAACATTTTAACATTTTCTATTATGTTCTTTTTCGCTTTTAAACAACTTACCACCCGAAAAACACAATAGAATTTTAAGGTGCATTGGAAAGCAGTGTTCAAATCACATTTACAAAATTCAACCCAGAACGATTTCAGATTCATGATCCCCCATCTCTACCATCCATCTCTACTGACATCTTCGCCATTTTCTTCACGGTCATACGAATTGACACATTTTAACGTGCAATCATCATCATCATTTCCTGTACCTTATCCCGCAAGCAGCAGGGTCGGCCTTGCTGGTTCTAACTCTCCACTCTTTCCGATTTTGCACCAAGCCCCCAGTGACCCCACATGCCACCATATCCCGTTTTACTACCGCGTCCCAGGTTTCCTTGGGTCTTCCTCTACCCCGTTTTATTCCCAGGTCTAAGTTTATTGCTTGCCTCAGCAGCCCATCTTCCCCGCTCCTGAGGACATGCCCAACCCACCGCAGCCTATTTTCATGCACACATTTTAACGTGCAATAAGTCTGCATTTTATAAGCAAACGCTAAGAAGATATTAAAAGCATGTTAGAAACTAGAATGAGTAGCTGAATCATTTAATAGTATTTTTATGTTGATATTTTTCAAAATAAACTATTTATAGTCGAAACTAAGAGACCTACATAAAGCCCATGGGCCAGCATTTTTATGTTAAAGGCCCACGGGCCTAGTGGGCTTTGTGGGCCTCATGAGCCTGGTGGGCTTCATGAACCTTGGTGGGCTTCATGAACCTTGGTGGGCTTCGTGGGCCTGGTGGGCTGGGCCCAGCATAAAGTTTCATGGGCTGGGCTGGGCTTCAATTGTTTACTCAATGTAGGTCTCTAGTCGAAACGTTTAAAAATATCATCTGCTTAAAGTTGAGTAACTAAAAACTTAATTTAAAAAATATCAAAACGCGTAAAAATAACCTTACCTGAATGAGTTACCCTTCTAGTTTCTAAAACAATTTCAAGTTTCTTTTAATGGTGCTCTTGAAAGACAGAAAAGATAACCAAGCGTTCGAGTTGACACACCTTTAAAATCCTTTTAAAGTTAGAAGAAAACGATGACCCAAAACTGAACATATCCACAAAAGAACAAACTTAAGAAACTTTTCCCTCCTTGAACTAGAAAATTATTTCTAAAATCTTCTTTATCCAATTTCTTTACTACTGCATATAAATTTCTGGTATTTTATAAGTAGAAAAATGTAATTCTATAATTTATGGGATTACAATGAAGAGAGAGAGAAAGAGAGCGGCGGATTCAAGCTCAGAGACACAGGATTTTCTTTGTCCAAAAATAACACATGGACCATAACTCCATTGTCCACTCAGTAATCATATTAAAATTCTGGTTTCATTCAATTCTCCCCTTATCGTACCAAATATGCATGAAATCGCATTAGAATTCGGTTTTCAACCCGTGTTCTTCTTCTTCTTTTGCACGTCATCTCAGCAAATGTCAATCATTGCCTATGATCCCTTCCGGTCAGTTATCACATGATAAAAAATACAATAGTTTTTCGAGTCTTATTTAAGAATATTTGGGACCTTGACGTTAAAAATATTTAGGGCAATATTATATAAGGGGAATAAGAAGGGGGTGGGAGAGGGACCATAATTTTTTTTTTAAAAAACCTTTTATTTTTCTTCCAAGAGTCTTTGACTTTTGGAAATAAAAAGTGAAGAGTTTCCCTCCCACCATATTCCCACCCCTTCTTCTTGCTTGTGCCTGAATCCCTCTCATTCATTCCCTGACTCCCACTGAGTTTGCTAACGTGTTCCTAATTCGAATGGCAGCAGCAACTCAAGTGAACCACCGTCGTCCCCCCTTTTTCCTCTTTCGAAAAATCATTACATATGCAAATGGAGAGAAAGAGAGAGAGAGATCATTTCATTGTAGTTCGTATAAATAACGTTTTTTGCACGATGGGACACTCACTGAACACTGAACAGTGAACAGAGAGAGAACCATATTTTATATCATATTGCAATAGAGTAGAATGTGCGACCCTACGTATGGAATATTAATAATAAGTTTCTAAAAAAATCCCAGCATATTACTACTGTATAGTCACAAGAGTGAACCTATTAAAAAAACGAGTTTAACTTCACTACTCTTGTGTCTTTTATATGTCGTAGAGAACATAGCTCTCAGAAAATCCTGCTATTTGGCTTATTACTAGCCTCCTCCTCCTCCTATTCTAAGAGGAATATATAAGATTCAAGGCGACGCGTGCTCACGATTCGAAGACGTGCAATAAGATGAAAAGGATGGGAAAATAGCTGATTTACCTGGTTGGTTTTTGATATTTAATTTGGGACGTCAACCTTAAACCATTTACTCTCCGGGACTGGCAACTCGTAATGTGTTGTGTGGCGACAGATGTTCTTCATAACACAGGCAATTAAAAATCGGGACATACAGCGAAGTTTATGACGACCGGCAACTTCTAAGTGGTTGGTTATGTAGTATGACGTCACATGCTCCGCCCTTTTCAACGTCGAACGACACAACAAACCAATTATAAGTTGCCGGTCGTCATAAAAAGGGCGGAGCCAACTTCTGTATGTACCGATTTCTAATTGCCTGTCTTCATAAAATGGTGAAACTTCAACAAGGCCTTCTGGTGACCATTGCGTCCCCTCCACCCGGACAGTATTTATTACTCTCTGGCGACCAGAGAGCAACAAAAACTGCCCATAATTGTAGTACAACCTTTTCCCACTAAAGTGGCGCTACTGTCACCACCATGTTAAGTATATGGTCACCACCATATATAAACAATAATTTTCACAGTTGCCAGTCCCGGAGAGTAATAATAATGGTCTAAGCATCAACATCTAGGTTATTAGGGATTTTGAAACAGTCAATATTATTACAATTGATAAGTAATTTCAATACAAGTCCAATTAAAAGTCAGTAAGGCCAACACAAACAAGCTTCCATGTAGAAGCCAGGATTCGAATTTCGAACATAGAACTCAAAAGGTGGCGCAGACAGAGAGAGAGAGAGATTGCTCTCAGTGAGACACCAACGATCGATTCATTAGTTATCGGAATAGCTATTTTCTCTTCCACATATTATATTCTTGTATTCTAGCTCAGTGAAGAAGCAAAAGTGGCAAGAACAACACTCTTCTCACTGAGTGACTGTGTGTCTCAATATGTGTATGTGAGGCTACACAAAGTTAGTCAACTTGTTGTTGTTCCATTCTAAGTAACAAAATAGCGAATGTCAAGTATTAAATATTGACTTTAGTTAAATGCAAATCACTTCATTTGCATATAACATGGGGAGCTCCATCCAAACGCATATATCTCGCGTCTTATTAGTCAGACAACAACAAACTGTGTGTGTCTATTAATAGTGAATAGAAAGAGAGAATCAAACTTCTTTCTCTCTCTCTCTCTCTTTCATTTTCATTTTCACTCTTGGTCTTTAATATCTTTGAAAACAGAATGAAGGAAGACAAAAGTTTTGATTTGCATGAATGACATTTTTAATTTCTTTTATCGACACTGAAAAGGTGGAGCTTTTTTTTTTTAAAAAAAAAGCCCATAAAACAAAAAAAATGTGCTGCTTGTTCTCTACCACCAGAGAGATCAGTCCCCTTATTCTTATCTTTAAATCACTCGTAAGGTGGCGCCACCAAAGGGCGCGCGATCCCTCAACAATTATATAACTTGAAATTTCAAGCAGAAAACACGAGTTACGATGCATTGTGGGTATACAATAAATATTAATCGGCTCATATAAATCATCCTCATTCATGTACTTATCAATTGCAACACAGTGAAACGTTGCAAATCATGTGTTTCTTTTGCAAACCGATTGAATATTGTTGATCCAATTTGTCCGTTTATTTAAGAAAAATTCTGCCTTAGGAATGTGTGTTCCAATATAAACAGATCGATAAAGTGACTTTTTTTTTCTTCTTATATAATAATATATACACATGTATACCTCTCCTTCCCGCATATTTTCAGGAAGGAGGTTGGGAAGGGGGAGATACACTGAGGCTTCAAAAGAAGCCTCAGAAAATTCAATAAAAGTTGGGTTTGGGTCTTGTAACTTTTGTTGGTTGTTATTGTTGTTTCAAGTGTTGAGGTGTCGATCGACTCAACAACAATTTAGCCATAAGGTGGTGAAATATTTTGGAAACAAACAACAATAGAAAATGTCTAAAAAAAAATAACTTCAATGCATCTTCTCTATTTTATTATATATGCACATTGTTTTAAGAATTCAAAGAACTTTTCTTCTTGTTTTCAAACCCTCAAGAAGAAAAAAAAAAGTTGCCACCAATCAGATTGAAAAATTCGGTTTCCATCACCACTTATTCACACACACAAACGAGAACTCTCCTTTTCCAATCCCGTCACACAAAAAAAACCTCCCCATTTGCCTAAGATTTATATTATTAGACAATCTAAGACCCATTTTTAATACTTGAAATTGTGATACAAAATAAAAAAAAGAAGCATTGCGAAGAAGTTATTTGATAAATGGTTAGAAGACAAAATTGAAAATCTATTTGGTTCAGTGAAGAAACGCGCCACAATTGCCGCCGCCACCGCCGCCACACCTTATTTAAATCGCAGGCAATCTCAGAATTTTATTTCCTTTGTTTTTTCACAAATAACTCATCCGAGTTGTGCATCACTCAAAATAAAATATTTCCATCATTCTCTCTCTCTCAACAAAACTCAACTTTCATTGAAATTTTGTTTCAAAAACCCCCTTTTTTTTCTCTTTCTCTCTCTCTCTCTCTCTCTCTCTCCAGGCCTTCCATCACTCACTCTCACTCTCCATCAACCAAGAAGAAGAAGAATATGTGGAAGACATGCATTTAGGCCGTTGGCAAATGATGGAAGCAAACTGAAACAAATTTCGGGAGCATCCTCCTCCTCCCCGTCTTCCTCAAACATTTCTTCTCTCCCCAAATAAGAAGAAGTCTTCAATTGAAGTCAATAAACATGAAAAGAAGAGGATTTGAGGAGAGAAAGGGGGGGCTATTTTTTGCATGTGTAAATCTCATAGAAAAAGACAAGAAACAACAATAAGAACCAAATGCTATAGAAAAATATATATGAATATATATATATATAAAAAAAAGTTTTTGCAAACACATCAGAGATGCAAAATACAAAAAAAAGGATACTAAATTAGATTTGCAGCTATATTGATAGATGGATAGATGAGAGAGAGAGAGCACAAAGAGAATTTGTTGTTGTCAAAGACCGACAATGGCCTCAAGTAACAAAAAATTGCATAATATATAGCTCTAACAAGGTTTCAACATGAGTTATAAGTTGAAACACCAGGTAGCGCCACAATTGCACGTACACGTAAAATAACGTCTCACCTCCTCAGACTGTACAATGATTTTTCTTAGGGGTTTTGAAATCTTTGAGATTCTAACCTTTTATATTATACTTGGATGGATATATGGTTAAACGCAAGACTCCTTGGAGGGATTGGGGAAAGAACACCCGAGGTAGTTGAGTGAGTGGCTCGCCACTGTGGCTAGCTACTACACATACAAACACACACACCAACCACTACCACATCACAAAGCCACAGAATCGCATACACAACCAACCGATTCAACCAAGGAACCTATTCATGCAACAACTCAAAAGATTCTAGTTGTGAAAGGGAGAACAAACCCCAGAACATTACACACGGGTTAGAGGGATGGAAGGAAGGAAGGAAGGGGGGTGGGAGGGATAAAACCCAGAATAGGAGAAAACAGACAGAATAAACCCGGGGTCACCACCCTTATAAAAATTCTATTTCATTCAGCACCCAAAAAAATCTCACTATATTTTAGAAAGGGGGGAGTTTTCAAGGGACATGGGGAGAAAACCCCAACTCCATCTTATTATACAATTTTTTGAATAAGGTTTTTTTTTGTTGGTAGAATGGAGATTTAGGGGAGGAGAGACCGAGAGAGAGAGAGAAAAGTATTTCATCCATAATATAGACACATTGCACCACCAATCTGTCCCCCTAAAATCTTTTTATTCAAGTCTGTGTGAATTTCTCCCCTTAATATTCGTAGATAATATAGAACTATACACCATTTCCATTTTTTTTTCTTCAAGAGTGAAGGTTGTTCACCAATTGTTCTCTCTCTCTGGATATATGTATGTACATATAAGAGGAACAACCTGTCTATCAAAAAAAAAAGAGGGTGACACTTCCCCTATTTCCAATGCAATAAGGCCTATATATTCCATATACACATATTCAAATTGTAACCTATTGGTTATTTTGTGCACACATACAAAAAAACGCAGCTGTGCTGTTATTGTGTACCACACATTATTAAATTGTGTTACCCAACAACGTCGTCGTCGTCTGTCTGTATATTTGTAACCCACCTTCTTCTTCTTCCATCCAAAAAAAAAAGTTTAGTTGACTGATTCAGATGACACTTGTCTCTCTTATTTCATAAAACTCCCCTCTTTTTTATTTCAAACAGCCCAGGCCAAATAGGCAAGGTTTATAACAAACACAAAGGACAAACACAAGACACACCAGATATATACAGTATATAGGAACATTGCATTTGCTTCAGTTTGTTGCATGCATAATAATAATATCAAATTGACATGGACAGTTTGGAGACCCAATATGAATGTACCTTTCTCCGCCTCCAATTCTATACCCGAACCTCCTGAGTTAACCCATCCGCCGCCTTCCAACCACCTTCATTTCAGTATTTCACAAAACTCAGTCAAGATTCCCAAAGTGAATCAACACAATTTGTCAACATAAAATGCAATTTTCAACGAAATGTGTGACGTATAAATATATACATGAGTAAAAGTGAATCTATTTCATTACAGTTTTCAACTATCTCAATGTAGTGGTGGGTGGGTGGGTTGTGAACTTGTGATGGCCCCAAAAATTGTTATCATCATCTTGGGCAACAAACTTAACTTTGTTCAAAGGAACAAACTATTCAAAATAATATCTTATATCCCATCCCACCTCCTTGTGTTAAGAAGGAAAGAGAGAGAGAGGATTACATATTTTTTAACAAGAGGCGACCTTTTGAAATGTTAATAACATAAGGTAGAACCACCACCACCGCCATCACTCTCAATACAAGTCTCAACCACTCAACACAGAATTATTCTAAAGTGGATGATGACATCTTATTTGAAAATCGAGGGGCGTCTCTTACCCTCCTGAAATCCCCCTAACTTAAGAAGAAGAAGAAGAAGGTTCGAGGTGGTTTGGGGGGGAGGATAAGGGGATAACACCACTAAGCTGATGGCTGAACACGCCTAATACTGTTATAACTTATTAGGTCTCGTGTATAACAACATTGCAATCATCATCTTACTGTTAAGGATTGTCATAAACACAATAATTCTTCATTTAAGGTTACGCTCAATCAATCATCAATTGTTGTTTTTACATGAATGAGAAACAAGAGTTCAAGTTTAAAAAAAGAAAGAAAAAACAGACGGTCAATTCTGGATTGTCAATCCTGAGTGTGAGAACATCACACACATTTTTTGGGAACAATTAATGATGGGAACCATAAGCAAATAGTAAACAAAATAGGCACTGTTGCCCCTACATAAAATTTCAAAAGAAATTCAAAGGATGGACAAAAGCAAGAAGTGACCGACTGTACTCACCTTTAAAAATTACCGTATAATTAAGTTCAAAAAATATTTTTCGTAAGATAAATTTGAAAACGTAATTTCAACAACGTTTACTGAAGAAGAAGAAAAAAATCATAGAAATTTTCATAAAAATGTTTATTTTTATATGTCGTCATGAATCTAAAAACACACATTCATCTTAACCTTTTCTAGTTTCTTACAAACTTTGTATTTTTTTTTTTCGTTAAAAAAGTTTACTTCTATTAATGTTAAAAAATCTTTGTCTGCTCAAACATGGAGGATTTTTCATCAGAAAAGAGAAGGAGGAGGAGGAGGAAACGCAACAAACTTAAAAAAGGCGTCAGAAATAACAAATGAAACGACAATGAAAAAAAAAGTACTAAAAACCCTTGTGGAGTTAGGAACCAGAATGAGTGAATGAGAGAGAGTTTTGTGTTAAGTCCGGAAAAACCTTTTTTTTCTTCTTCTTCTTCTTCTGTTGTTGAAATGTTTTTTCGCCCATTTTATTTTCATCTAAACTTGAATTAATTCATTAGCATGTTTTCCCCCTAATGAGCAGTGGAGCTTCATTAGCATCTTTACAGATAGACATTCTCCAATCATGTGTGAGCTGCTGGTGGAGGCAAATGACAAAAATGCATGTTATGTTCTATGTATGTGTGTCTATGTCTATATGAAATGTATGTGAGAGTGGGAGGTAAAAGTGAAAAAGGAGAAAGAACGAGAGAGAGAGAGAGAGAGAACACACAAAACGACTGACTAAACACGCAAGCCAGTAGTAGTGGTCAGTGAGCAGCAGCACGGTGGTCAGCCAGTCGGTCGGTCGGTTAAGACGGCGAGGCTCAAAAACCAAACTGTGGCATTTCTCTCTTCAATATTATCACAAGGCCATTACTTATTTAATAATATACCTCTCTCTTTCTCAACTTAATCAACATCATCTTTTTTTTCTTCTAATTTCTTCTTCGATTAATTAATATTTAAAAAAAAAAAGACTTGACTATTTACTCAAAAAATGGAGGAGGACAGTGAACTTTACTTTTGAAAATTTCTTCTAATATAAAATATAATCTCTTTTTTTGAGGGGGAGGGGTTTCTCCAACTATAATTTCGAAAAAATGAGTCTCCTCTTATCAGGTAAGAAAATGTCACTTAAGTTAGTTTTTTTTGTGTGTCTTGATTTCCTTCCGTCTTAAATAAGTTTAACCTAACTTCTATAAAAATCCCCTTTTCTCACAGCCTCCTCCATCCTCCCCCCTCCTCCTCATCACTTTACCAAGGAGAGAACCGCAACAGTAATTGTGCGGCTATACACAGTGTTGTCAATTGGTGGCAAGGCACATGCGCACTCACTCACTCACTCACTTGCCTCAAATCCGGTACCGTACTTATTATAGAGCCTCCCGCCACATACACATTATTATTATTGAGAGTGAGAGAGCGCCAATATTGCGCGGTGGCAGCAAACAACGTCTTAACGTTAAACAATATTATAACATAATAACAACACACACACAAAGGGAAAAAGACAAGAGAAATCAATTCTTTTGATTTACACATTTTCAATCTGTGTTTGCAAATATTTTATAGAAAAAAGAAGACGAAACAAAAAAAAAAGTTTTGGGGTTGCTTTTAAAAAGTTGTTTTCTCAGCAATGTTTGGCAAGGCCGCCTTTTTTTGTTTTTGTTACATAAAATTGTATTTCACTAAAAAAAAAAGAAGAAGAATTCTAGTATAAATCCAGACCGAATGGCAAAACAATAGAAAGAAGAATTGAGAAGTTACACACAAAGACAATGGATTTTTTTCTTTCTTTCTATCGTTTGCTTTATTAGTAGACATTTTTCTTTTATTTCATTTTTTTCTTTCTTTCTGGATGCACTTTTCTGTTCTCTCCACATTCAATTTCAGTCATTTCTCTTCTTTTTTCCGGTTTTTTTAAAGCTCGGAAAAAAGGACAAGAAAGGGGGGAGGATGAGGGGGTAAAGAGAGAGAGAGAAATGAAAGCGTTCAATTTTCTAATGCTTTTATCGGTCGTTTCCAGAACGTGCTAGAGATGCCAACGTCGTTCACTTGGTCACTTCATCATTTCAATTCCAATCGCAATAGCCGTTAATATAAAGTCAAAAATATAACCCCAAACCCCACCACCACCACCCCCCCCCCCCTTCCTTCTTTCCCCCTCTCTTCCTCAATCCCTATTTTTCATCCCTTTCCACCCTTTTCTTAATAAATGGGGTCAATCCTAGAAAACTCCTATTTTTCCGCAAGAGGGCGACACTTTCGCCTTTTATTACCCCACACAAATAAAAAAGAAGACAGAAATGTATTTTTCTTTTATGAAATTTCGCTAGGAATTTAATAAAACAATAATATTCGGTTGTTGAATCTAATAGCTTCATCTCATAATGAAGTTTTTTCTTCTTAAATTTTTGAAATTGTAATAAATACTAGAACACCCCCCCCCCCCACACACACACACCTTTCAATTATTTTAAAGTGCGATTTCTGTGATTATTCTGTCTTTCAGGTGCGAAAGATGAAGAGAAACTTGAATGTATTTTAAATGAATTCAAATTAAATGTGTTTAGGTGAATTATACGGAATCCAGTTAAGGACATGAATCAAAATAAAAATTGACTTTATTATTATTTTAAATTGAAATAATAAATCAATATTTTGTCAATAGTTTATATATTTTATTTAAGTTAATTAACTCAATTATTTTCAGATTATTAACTGAATAAATTGAATTCGACATATTGTTTGTTTGTCCTTCAGAGGGGGCTCTGTAGAACACGTTTATTATTTAAATGCATTTAAATTATCAGCTGTGTGTACTAGATATTAGAAACTAGAAGACTTCACTTAACTGTATTTTCATAATAAATTTCAAAATAAGCTTTTTATGTCAAGTTATTTTAAATTTTTTTTATCTATAATAAGTTTATTTTGAAAATTATCAACATTAAAATACAAATTAAGTGAGACTGAGTTACCCCTTCTAGTTTCTAACACACTTTCAAGTTTCTCTTCATTTTTCAAGTGAAAAACAAGAGAATAATCACGAGGTTTCGAAAATCAGCTGTTCATAAAACCATTTTTCTCCTCTTTACAATTCTACACTTTTTCAGTTTTCACTACTATTGATAATTATATAAAACACACATCCAGAGAAAGAGAGAGAGAGAGAGAGAGAGAGAGATCAAGAAGGAAAGATGGAGTTGTTGCCATGGCAACTAATGAGAGGCGCAAGGAGGCGAATCGTACCGCGTCAATAATACAACATCCTCCTCCCTCCCTGTCTTCTTATGCATCTCTCAGCTCAATCTTCTCTCTCTCTCTCTCTCTCTCTCTCTCTCACTGTTTGTATGTATGAATGTATGTGTTCTGTGTTAAACTGCTAACTTAATTAACACAACATATAAAAACGAATGCAAGAGGGATAGACAGATAGAGAAAGAGAGGAATGGGATTGGTCATATTACCAACCACCTACCTCCCCCCACCTCCTCTCGAATATCTTTTCATCTGCAATAATGAGACCATAACCTAACGTAACAATCAAGAGCTCAGAAACAGCATTTTTAGAGCTTGAGAAAATCACAACCCGTCGCGGCGTCCACAAACCCAATACATCAACAAACAAACAAAAAACGTACAACTTGAAACATACAAAGTGATTTAGTAGGTAAAAGAGGAGGAGGTGGGGTGGGGGGTGGGTTTAGAAAGAGAATTTTGGGTTTTCAAAATAGATAAGGTAGGTAGGTGGTGGTGGTTTGGCGGGTGCTTTATTGGAAAAACTGGTTTTTGGGGTTTGGGAATTTTGGTAATGTTCTTTGGTTAGTGAGAACAAGGAATTGAATTGTGATGTTTAAGCCTCAGTGGTCGGGGTAACAACACACTCACTCACTGCTTGCTTGGCTTTTTTTTGTCTTCCTTATAAAATATCCTCTCTTCTCTTCAAATCCAAATAATAAAAAGGAAATCCAAAATAATTGAACAAGTGGTTATGTTTGAAAACCAAAGGGGAACATGACCACCATCACCACCATCATCATCATCATCACCACCGAAAAAGCAAAAGAAAAACCCTATTCAACACCCTCCTCCTCCTCCTCACCTTTGCAACAACACCTTTGCAAACGTCGTTCACACCTTTCTATTATATTATAGACATATCAGTTTTTTTCAACTTTATTCTTGTTCTCATATATTATAATATAAGGTCTCTCTGAAAGAAGGTCTCAAATAAATTGTCAAAAAAAAAGAGGGTCCCAAAAAGTACAAAGACACAAATTTCTTCCAATACTAAACTGAATGGGGTTTTTTTTTTCGTTAACTTTTCTTTTTCTCTTTGGTTGTCAAACATTCATAAATAAAGTTAACACCAATTTTTGTCATCACCTCAATTTAAAAAAAAAATGCACAACATCGTAAAGATGGGAGGAGATTGGATGGACATCGTCCATTATTATCAACGTTCACACTAGAACGACTCTCAGTCAAAACTTGTGTCCATATATCTTCTTCTTCATCTGAAAAGTTAACCCCCCCCCCCTCTCACCCCTACCCTCTTCTTCGAGTCTCATTCCATTGTCATAGAAACTAGAACGGTTAAAAGTATTTTTTTTTTGGTATTTCATGATGTTGTTTCATTATTTATAAAAATGCCTAACTTTTTTAGGGTCCTTTGAGAATTTTAAATTGCAAATACGTTTTTTTTTAAGTTTGAACAGGAAAATTCTCTCAACTGACGGTTACTGACCAGTGACCGAAAGGAAAACCTATTGTTTTTATCTCATGATTGGAAACTACCGTCGTTTAGTTAAATCAATAATTATAATTGGTTGACAAGAGTTAAAACATTTCATTGTCAAGTTCTTGCCAATGTCAACACATATAAAGATACCTCTGCCCCTTCTTTTCAATAATTTTTAAGGCAGTTTGAGGGAAGCGCTTCCTTCAGCCCTTCATTCTTTCTAGTCTTTATTCAAGGCGTTCACACATAATGTACTTTTATAAAAAGTGTGAGGGTTTTTTCTTCAAATGGTTTCAAGTAACTTTGTAGTGACATACACTCAAGAATGAAAAGTCATCCATTTTCTTCCAGTTACTCTTTACAATTCTAGTTTTAGCCAAAACAAATGATTCTTTTTGCTTTGACATGCAGCGCCACATAGTTGTTGGGTTTGTATGAAAGAAAAAAAAGAAGGGGGAGAAAGAGTTAGTTGATTTTCT
Organism: Brachycybe producta; assembly: GCA_036925085.1. NCBI lineage: Eukaryota > Metazoa > Arthropoda > Diplopoda > Playtdesmida > Andrognathidae > Brachycybe > Brachycybe producta. The sequence goes on along the minus strand of JAUPFP010000007.1, from coordinate 951,955 downwards.
ACTTTGTAAGCCATGTAAAGAATATCTGTATGAGAGACTGGGAGGGTCATAAAATACAAGATTTGTTGGGAAGCCACCACTGACAAAAGAGAGAGAGAGAACAAGAACAACAACAAAAAAGGTTTTTGCGGGAACGAAATTCGAAAATAAAATCCTGTTTCAAAAACGCACAAACACATTGTTGCGAAAGACCACAAAAATTTGTAGGTCTCTCTCTCTCTCTCTCTCTGTGTGTATTGTCTGTATGTGTGAATGACAACAACCAGAAGAAATTAATGAGTGAAGAAATTAAATTAATTAATGAAGAAATTCTAGAATGTATGAAAAATATTTAAAAAAAGACAGAAAAAAGGGGTTTTCTTCTGGATTTTGGGGTTCAATAATATTTTGCGCAATCTCTGCAATAAAACATCATAAATTTTTCAATAAGTTATCTAAATTAGGGATGTCAATAACCGGTCGGTTAAACCGGTTACTCGTTTTTTTTTTGTTGTTGCTACAGTTAACCGGTTATTTTCGGTTTTTATTTTCCGTCAGTTATAACAGTTAATTTAAAAAAATAAAATTCAATAACCGGGTTGAAAAATTTGATTTTTTAAAAACATCGATTCATATCGATACGCAATATACCGTATTGAAGATATCGTTTTAATAATTTGATAATATATCATTAAGAAATATCGATATTTCGATATATCGGTTCTCGATATTTTTGGTACTTCTCTAAGTTCTCTTCTTCTCTTTTGTTTCAAGTTCCACCTGGAACTTGGGCCGATATTGATAATTTCTTTTATATCTGTAATGTTTTATTCATTTATTTCTTTACAGGATTTTTAATGTGTCTGAAATACAATAAATAGAGAAATATAGAACCCTATTTTTTCAAGCACTTAACGTCCCACTGTACTAATGTATAGTACGATGGAGCCAGGCTAGTAGCCATCATAACTAAACGGCCCAGTTAACCGAATAACCGGTTATTTAGTCCCAGTTAAACTGATCAGCTTAAAAACCGCTGTTTAATAACCGGTTAACATAAAACCGGTTTTTTTCTTTCTAAAAAAAATTGACATCCTTAATCTAAATCAAATACTTATAAATATTTTAAAAACAATTATTTTATAAAATGAGACCAATTCAATCACTTTAATTTTATTATTTATTTTATATAAAAACTGTTCAATTGGCAAATTATTATACAAATAGGATTATTTTATTCGCATACATTTTTAAAAAAATACAAATTTCAAAGAAATAAATCTGTATTTTTTTTAAACAAAAAATCATTTGATTTAAGTTGTGTTAGAAACTAGAATAGGTAGCGGAAATACTTCAATAGAATTTTCCATGTTGACATTTTTCAAAATAAACCTTTTTATACATGTAGATACAATTTTTAAAATATTGTCTTGTTTAAAGTTGGATCATTTTTTTTTTCTTTTCAAACTTGACATAAAATGCTTATTTTGGAAGATATCAATAGTGAAAATATACTTCAGTGATTAAGCGAACTACCCTTCTAGTTTTTCTCTTCCTTTTTCACCTGAAAGACAAAATTCAATTAGGAGTTCGGATAGGCCCAGTTTACACTTTAAAAACCATCTTAAATGACGGAATCCCCCCAAAAAAACCCGTGTCCATCACGAAGTTTCGTACTCAACTCAATATATAAAACAAAGAGAGGGAGGGTGACGAATGTGTGAATTCGGTATATAAATTGTTCTGTGTATATTTCTATTGTCCCCCCCCCCCGTTAATATCCAAAGAGAGAGAGAGAGAGAGAGAGAGAGAGGTTCAATTATGAGAGGAGTTGTCAATAACCATTAACATAATTTGTAAGCGTCGTCGGAACAAAATGAGTGAAAGATTTTTTCTTCTTCTTCTTCCTTTAAGTTCCAAAAGCAGAAAAAAAAAATTTCAAGTTTGCCAAAGCTATAAAAAATTTCAATTTGTAAGATCGTAAAAATGCCAAACAAACTGAACGAGAGAGAGAGAGAGAGAAATCATAATAAATCGGGAGCTGTAAAAAAAAAGTATATAAGAAGCTCAATCGTGTGTATTACACTTTTTTTTTGTCTTCATATTATATTTGTTAATATAGCTTCTGAGAGAGAGAGAGACAGAGAGAGAGAGACGATGATGAGAGAGAGAGAGAATGAAAAAGAAAATTAAAAGTTTAATCTAGTGCAAGTTGTTCACTCATTCTCTCTCTCTCTCTCTCTCTCTCTCTTCATATTATAACCTCCTCCTCCATTCCAACATCTTCTTATATGTTGAAGATTCACTTTGAATGGCTTAATTTGGTGCTTATGATGAAGAAGAAGACAAATCCTTGAAAGTATTTACTTGTGCACATAATAATAATAACAATAATGCAAAGCGAGAGAATTCTGCTGCAAACACACACAAAAGTAACAGAAACCCCCTTAACTTAACCCTCCATTTTTGTCATAAAAACACATTGCACACAATTTATTCAAAAAAGTGGTCTTCTTCTTCTTCTTGTCTATTATAGTGAAACACCTCTAATTTTTACCAATTATCCTCCCTTTCAAGTCCTACTTTTTATTAAAAATATTCTAAAACCAAACCAAATATTCTAAACTCTGATTACACTCTTTTGTCTTTCAAGGTAAACAAAAAACTAGAAAAGGTAAGGTGGTCAATCATTTTAAATGTATTTTTTCATGTTGATTATCTTTCAAAATAAACCTTTTTATGTCAGCTTCAGAAAAATGATCAAACTTTAAGGGCCTTGTTTCCATTGAGATGAAAATTTATACTTATCGAATATTTCAACTGGTGAAAAATACAGGCAATTAGAAAACGGGATGAACAGAAGTTGCCCTTTTTATGACGAATGCAACTTCTAATTGGTTGGTTATGTAGTCTGACGTCACATACTCCGCCCTTCTTTTCAACGTCAAACAACACAAGCAACCAATTAGAAGTTGCCATTCGTCATAAAAAGGGCGGAGCCAACGTTTGTTCATCCCGTTTTCTAATTGCCTGCATGAAAAATAGAAGAAACATGACTCCCTCCCTCACCCCATTCACTATCACAGGCAAAAAAGCCACGTTTGTTCAATTTTTAACCAGTTGAAATTTTCAAAAAGTTCAAATTTTCACCCCAATGGAAACAAGGCCTAAGCAGACGATCTGTTTTTAATTTTTGTCTATAAAAAGTTTATTTTGGAATATATTATTGACATGACCCCTTAAGCGATTATATCCCATTCTAGTTTCTAAAACAAGTTTCTTTTGAGCTTCTCTTAAAATTCTGTTCTTCTGAAAAACAGAATATAAATCAAATGTTTGAAAATATCACCTTATTCATAATAAACCACCCCCCCCCCCCCCCCCCCCCCAACTTAAATCAGAAACAAAATGGCTGCCGGCTTCAATTTGGAACCAAGAACAAAGTTTCTCTTTAAAAAGATAAGAAACAATTCAAAAGGTTGCTGCTTCATTATTATATATTCCTCCCACTATACTTTACTAAATAAGAGAGACGCGATTTTCAAAAAGACTTTTCTCCTTTTTTTTTTTTCGTAACTCATTTCGTTTATATGTTATTATGTTATATAGTTTGCTCTTATAGAAGAAGAAGAACATTATGGAAATTCGAATCAGTTTAATTATTGGACTTTGGGTGCGATTAAAACGCTAATTAGGACTTCTTGCTTGGAGATAAGACTTTGGCAAACAAGAAGAAGAGGGCTGCACACAGTTGATTAGGACGTAAGCCCATCTTCCACCCCCTGAACCCCTTTAAACCCCCTTAACCTAACCTCCTCCTCTATCACATATACACACAATAACAAACCCCCAAACACTTGACAATAATTTGTGGAGTAAGTTCATCAGGAGGAGGAGGAGGAGGAGGAGGATAACCCAAAAAAAAAAAGACAACGACGACGAATGACAATATCATTTGCAAAAGTGGCATTCAGTATTATATGCATATTTACTCTCCCAGTAACCCCACTCTCTCCCCCACCTCAAATGCAAAATTGTGTGCATGCCTCAAGTGTGTTCATATGGGGTTAAAAGAAAGACGAAGTTAAATTTGTTTGCAAGTATACACAGCTTATCTATGTCATTGTGACAGCAATAATGATGGATGGTGCTGCATCTTATGCAACGCAAAAAATACACGAGCTCCTCCTCCTCCTCCTCCTCGTCGTATACTATCACTAGGGTAAAATACCCCCACTACGAATGCACTTTTCATATTCAACATTAACATAAACTACTAACTTTACCTCCTCTAAAAGCAACCCTTTTTTTTTCTCATCTTCCGTTTCTAATCGTCTAAAATGTATTATAAAATGATATGAAGATGTACGAGTTTTGTTGAATAACATTCAGTGGTGGCGGTGGTGGTGGTGAATTTCACGGTAAACTTTACGGGTCCACCGCACACCAACCATTTTTAGAAACTATAATAATAATTCAACAAATGGAAACATTGGGGCAACAACCATTAACTGCAGGCTCCTTTTTAAGCCTATTTCCAATAATCAGATCTTTATCAACTTCAGATCTGTCAGATTAACCTTATACCTTGTACACACATACGCAGTTAAATGCATTTAATGCGTATAAACACGTTCTACAGAGCCCTGTGAAGGACAAACAACGAATATGTCGAATTTAATTTATTCAGTTAATTAATCTGAAAATATTGAATTAATACTTAAATATAATTAAATAAACTATTGTCAAAATGTTGATTTAGTATTTCAATTTAAAATATTAATAATAAAGTCTATTTTTATTTGGACTTCATGTCCTTAACTGGATTCCGTATAAATTCACCTGAACACATTTAACTTGAATTCATTTAACTCATGTGTGTACAAGGTATTAAAGATCAATTGCGCCTTTTGCATTATTTAACAAGTTTCACTAAAATACTTTTATTATAACAAATTAAACCAATTGTCTTATACCTTGTACACACATTGAGTTAAATGAATTCAAATTAAGTGTGTTTAGGTGAATTATACGGAATCCAGTTAAGGACATGAACCCAAATAAAAATTGACTATTATTAATATTTTAAATTGAAATACTAAATAAATATTTTAATGTCAATAGTTTATAAATTATATTTAAGTATTAACTCAATATTTTCAGATTAATTAACTGAATAAATTGAATTCGACATATTGTTTGTTTGCCCTTCACAGGGCTCTGTAGAACACGTTTATTATTTAAATGCATTTAAATTATCAGGTGATAATCTAATAAATTAATAAGTAAGGACTATTTTGGAAATATGTACGCATCCACAAATCGCAATGATTGTTACAATTTGCATATATATCTTAACTGTTAAGCAACGATCAAACTTTCTCTTATTTACTGCTGTTTATTTCTCTGCAACAAATTGCTAATTTAATGCAATTTCTTGCGCAATATATTTTTACAAGACGTTTGTGTCGCGTCGCGTGGACATTCACATCTTATTCTTAGCAATGAATTTTGCACAGTGTGATTTTGCAATCATTCAGATTGTGGTTAGAGGTCAGATTTAACCTACATTCCCTAGGAGGATAAACTTAGAAGGAGAACTCTAACCTCAGTCTAGCCTTCTTATTGCAAAAAGCATTAAATTTGCTTTTGTCTTATGGCGCATTTGCACTAGGCTGGTTGTAGCCAGCTAGCAGTATAGTGTGAACTGCTACCAACAGCTGCTTTCTCCAGCAGGCTAGTGATTTTAACAGCGGCTGGAGAAGTTGAACATGTCCAACTTTAGCAGCTAGTCGCTAGTCGTGGCACTAGTGGGTAGTTCCAACTCCACTGCTTGGGTTGGTTATTGTTAGATTTTGTGTTTTTGCAAGATGGTGATTGGATGACTTGCACTGCTAATACCAGCAGTGACTGGACAAGTGTGAACCCAAAGCAGCCGCTGCTTGCTGTTGCTGCTAATAGTCAGCAGCAACCAGCGGCTTGTAAACCAGCCTAGTGTGAATGCGCCTTTACTGATTTATATTGTGCTGTTTTTACTCAAACAGAATTTTTTTTTTCCAATTTTGAAGTTTTCTTTTTACTATTTTCGACTATTCATAGAAAGTAAGCCGACAGAGAGCGCTCTCTATGTCAACTACTTCAATGTATTTTTTTTTCAAACCCCCCCCCCCACAATATATGCAAGATCAGTATAATATGTTATATATGAACGAATTAATTTCAGAAAGCTTTTCTGCTTCATCATACATACACAAAATGCATAACCCCCACCTTAAAATGTGATATATATATAATATTGCATCCTCCCCCTAACTATTCCACCTCAATCCCACCCCCTTTTTTCTTATTCTTTCCCCTCACTCACTTATACTCATAGGAAAACACAAGGAGGAGGAGGAATGAATCTTCTTTGGAGAATTTTAACTTCTTTATTTCCTTAGCACAAGTCAATCTTTTCTTTTCAGTGAGTCAGTCAAGTGGTGCATAAAAATCTCTAATCCCAAGCACTGAGAAAAAGAGGCTTAACGTCAAACAGATGATCTTTCTACTTTCTTTCTCTCTCTCTCTCTCTCTCTCTTTCATTCTGATTTTCTTTGTCCACCCTATAAAACTTCCTCCCCCCCTTTCCCCTTCTCCCTTATTTTATGATAAAAAAAATCATAATATAAGAGCTGCTTGTGAGGAAGAGATTAATTTTTAATGCAAGGCATTTGTTCTTCCCATATATATTATTCTATATGTCAAATTTGAATGGTAGCCCAACTCTTATAATGTAAAAAGGTGGCTTGTGATATCAGCCATTTGTGTATTTTGGGAAGGATATTTCAATAAATCGCATCTTCTTCTTCATCCAACCATATATCTATGTAATTAAGGTAGTGGCAATATAGATAGATAGAGAGAGAGAGAGAAACGTTTCTTCTATTTTTTTCAGTCAAAAAATCGCGATTTTTTTTCTTCTTTCAAATTCAATTGATGGCAAATAAATTAAGGCGATTTTTTTTCTTCTTCTTCTTCTCTTTTAGTTTGATTCTTGATTTCTGAACACTTTACAAGAAAAGTGGTTGGTTGGTGGTGGATAGTGGTGGTTGGTGTCCTCCCCCAGCTCCCTTCCTCCGCCACCAACCTATCAACCATAACCGTAAAAAGGACAAGAGAGAATATGTGTGTGTGTGCCACAATCTTAAATTAAATCAATTACAAAAGAGAACTTCCCTTTAGGAATTGGCACTGATTCCCTTTTCCAACGAGAGACCGAACACACAAAAACACGGGCAGAGAGAGAGAGAGAGAAAAGAGGGAATTAAAGACATTAGAAATGGCGCCCACTTCCACCATCAACCCAAATTAGTTGCCCACCTGCCCCCCACCCTCATCACCACTAAAACCAACTCAAATTGAACAAACAGACCAAAAAAAAAGCTCTAAATTTCTTTTTTTTCTCTCTCTCTCTCTCTTGTCTAAAAGAGAACAACTATTTAGCTCTTATTTCATCATTTAAGTAGAAACCCATTTCCAACGCCTAAATTGTGGTAACAGCAGCAGCAGCAACATAATTATCGCTCTTATTTTAAAACACATCCAATAACCAATTTCTTTTAATCGATTTCTATCTTCTTTTACCAAGTATAAATTTAAATTTAAACTAATAAAAAGAGTTGTGTAAACACTTTTTTTTTCCTCCAAACTTCTTCTACATCGGGTGGGTTTCTTTGTTATAGCGCTCCACTAAACACCACACTTGGAATTTTCATTTCATGCAGCAAAATGATAATCTCTCTCTCTCTCTCTCTCTCTCTCTCTCTCTGTACAACAAGATTTAGGACACTAATAATTATAGGACCAACGACGACGACGAGTAAAAAGCTAAAAAGTAGGTGGATGAGGAGGCGGAGATTGCTTTTAATTACATATTCCTAAACGACTTTTTATTTTAATGTATGTTAAGAGAAATCTTTTGCCATAAACACCGTTATAATAGCTGCAGAAAACAGCATTTTTGCAGTTTTCCTTTCTCTCTCTCTCTCTCTCTCTAGATGCCATAGGTCCTATATATACATATAGATAATTTGTGAGTCCGGGTCAGAACATATGCGATGACCCACCCCCACCCACTTTTCTCCCAGTGTGCACAGTGATGTCCATAATAGGCGTTGAAGATTATAGAATTAGACCTAAAAGTTAATTTCACATATGTTGCTCGCTGCTGCTTCAACTGTACTGGACAATTATAAGCGAAAACAAGCATTAACTTTGTAGACGCATATTTAATTTAAGGCACAAACACACATTACACACATGTGAGTGTGTGTGTGCTTCATTCCCCCTTCATTCCAATATACGCCCATAAAAAGAAGGAAAACTGAGAGAGATTTTGGTGCATCATCATCATCATAGTCCCCTCTTCCCCTCCCCCATTTCTACTTTCTTCCCTTTTTCCCCTCAATTCCCCCAAAAACACAACCCGAAAAAGCTTAAAACAGAAGAGAGAAAGAGTTAAAAGTTAAAGTATATAGCAAAAGTTGATGATGAAGGAGAGGGGAGGGGTGGGGGTGGGGGTTGTTGTGTAACAGACGGAGCATCTATAAATTGGTTGCAAAGGGGGTGGGGTGGGGGGGGGGGGAGTTGCTTCGTTAACGCTGTTAATTAGCCCTTGGCACCATTGCAACCTCCGTATGCATATTAATCAAAAAACGTAGAAAAAGAACAACAGACTTAGACGAGAAGGAGGAGGAGGAGGAGATAATAGAGATCCACCTCCTTCTATGTGTGTGTGTACGCAATGGAGTTTGCAATGGAGTGTATAATACATGTGTATAGAAGTCCCTTGGCTCACCCGCCTCAATATGTGGTCGCATATATCATGCTAATTCTACGTAGGTGGGTGGGTGGCTGGCTACTTACTACTTTGACCAATGGCCTCACCCCCCCCCCAAACCCACCCCCTTATATACAAACTAACTCTTCTTCTCTCTCTTTCTCTCGGATTGGAAAAGTAACTTTTTGAAAAATATATAACGAAGAAAAATCCCAAAAGACACATCGACACCCACCTGAACAAAAAAAAAAATCAAACATATTATTCATAAATTCATAATTAAAACTTATTTTTGTCTTAATAAATTTGAAGAAAGTTGAAATTTAATTTATGTTTCAAATATAGAATATACTGTATTACACAACTGAACATTTGTATATTCATTTTGTTTTTATATATTTGCACATGTATATGTGCTTGACAATGCTTAATGCTGCATGTGGACTTTTATGTCCCTCTGCCATAGGCCAACTTGGCTGCTAGCAGAGTACTAATTGTAATTGTACTAAGTGTAATTGACATAAAGCAACATATCACATGGGAACGTTCGCAAAGAAAAACGCGCATAAAATTATTCTAAGCAAAAGAAATTATTAATTTGAAATCTTTACACATTTTTTTTTAATAAAATTCTATCTAAATTCTAGAAGAGCCATTTTTGTATAAAGCCTTTCTTTCCACTTCTTCTTCTTCTTCCAAGTTGTTCTTTGGTTACATGTTTTTTTAAAAATATGATTATTAGCCCTCGAGATTCATTATGAGATGATGTGATGATGGACTTCCTCACCCAACTTCACCCTCCTCTCCCATTCACCCCTCCATTACCTATCTCATTTCCATGATCAATGAGATAGATATATATAGTAAATGAATGGAGAATATAGGGAAAAAGGCGAGGGGAATTCGGTTGATTTTTCTCTCTCTCTCTCTCTCTCTCTCTCTTTCCATATCATGTTTGGGGCCCGGCGTTGCCATTGACAACAAGGATGACATCAACCTCATTCATTACTTTTGCTTGACTTAATTACCTTCACATCTGACCTCTTTTGCACCGGTGTTCATAATTTTCAGAACAAACTCGGATCAATTTCATAGAGCTAAAGGGGAAGAGAGGATAAGATGGGATGAAAGAAGGAGGAAAGGGGCGGGGGGGGGGGGGGGGGGGGGAGGGAATGGTGACCATAATATAGACGGAAAAAAAAAGATCTAAAAGTAGAAAATATTTAGGCTGCTGCTGAAAAATACTTGTTTTGGCATTTTCAAACTCCATTTTATTTCATCGTTTCAAGAAATAAAAATGACCCTTTTGTATAAAAGAGAGAAGAAGAAGGCCCCATAAAAATACTTCAGTCTCTCAATTTGTCTGCTAAAACTGCACAATGGCCTTTGGTCAATTTCTTAAATAGCGCGTCCGTTCAAGGTTCATTTAAGAAGACGAAGGGACGAATAGGAAAAGAAAAGGGGAGGGGGTGGGGGGTTTCAAAAAGGAACCAAATAACCCCCTAAAGACAAAAGCACGTGCTGACAAATTTACCCCATTAACCTCCCCCCCCTCTCTCTCTACACTCTAAATCCCTAAAAGCGACTTCTTCTTAAGAACCGCAACCGCCGCCGCCGCTTAAACCAATGTCCCTCATCCCATGTAAAGAGAGATAAGGAAATTAACAAGTGGGTCCTACCCCCCCCCCCCTAAGAAAAATAAGAAGACGATGGGTTTTAAGTTATACGACTTAATTGAGGGCGGGGATACAAGAGGAGGAGGAGGAGGAGGAGGAGAGGGGTGGTGGTTATACTCATATAGAGTCAATCACCACCACCCACAACAAACAGGGTCATATAACTAACCCCCACCGAAATGAGAAAATAAAAAAGTTTGGTAATTTTCAAAGGTGGGTTTGGTCAAGAAGACAAAAGAAGTTGCCAACTGCAATAACAATTGTGATGTCTTTTTCTTAATAAAAGTCCAGAAGGAAGAGAGCGCAAGCCAAAATGGCCGACCAAAAATACAACACTTAACAACCCAAGTGACCAAACGACGTTGACCTCTTTCCAGTGGTCAATTGTTAAATAGACACGCGCACGTGGACACCCATTTAATCCACCCACAATATAACACACCCATACAAAATTCAACCTCATAAATTTTTATAGTTTTATGGTAGAGACTAGAGAGGCCACCCCACCCGCCTCCTAACAAAAATCACGTTTTTATTATATGGCTTTTTTTTTTGTCTTTTTCTTCTTCTTCTTGAAGATGACATTCAAAATGAAGTAAGGGGGTGGTGGTCACTGCTGGTCAGTACGTGTCCACTTTGTATAATTGGATAGGTACTTTTTATAATAAAACACAAAGCTCTCTTTCTATCTATAACCTCCCCCCAATTTGTAATGACTGCGCTGACCACTATGTGTCCGCGTCCGGTGGTTATTGTGGCGTTTCATCATATATTGGACACATTTATGGACGTTTGGTTGCAATCAAATCAAAAGATAATTGATTTATAGCTTAAGTTTCTTTTTTGTTGTTTGTTTTTCAAACTTTTCAATAAAGATTATTAAAGTTATTATAGTTTTTTGTTGTTTTTCGTTAAACTCTTATTTTTACTTTGAAAGCTAACCAAATGACACTTAACTTAATAGAATTTATAACTGATCTCTTTCGTACAATGAATGGTGGTATATAAAAGGCCTACACACACTTGAAAATATTGGAAAACGGAACCGGAAACCTCCGTCCATTCCGCAAATGTCAGGGTGAGGAGGAAATTCTAGATCTACAAGAGACGATTTCATGAATTATGCATTCTAGTAAGGGGGGGCCAGGACCCCTTCTTTTCCCCTACATGGTCCTTAACGCTATTTTTACGATTCCCTTTTTACACCAAATTTTAATACTCTATGGGTGTTACGGAATGAATTTTCTAGAGAATAATTCCAGTTTTTTTTTCTCTCTCTTTATATTTATATTTTATTTATCTCGACTATTTCTAGAAAAGAAGAAGAAAAAAAAGTTCGCCATTTCTTGTTCCTACTACTACTGTAATGGATATGGGGTTAGAATTTTATATTTGTAACGCCCCCCCCCCAACCCAACCCCTCTTTCTTTCTTGGAGCAGTTAAAACTAAAACAAAAACCCAATTTTTATATTTCTTCCATGGTAACACTTTACACCTTTCATTTCTTTCTCTCTCTCTCTCTTTTACTATATAGACCATTTGTACCCGGAATCCCCAAAGGGCCACTCAATGGTTTTCATGTGAGCACAAACACCAAACGAACTAATATTATAGGTTTCAACCTCATGGTGTTTACGGACGGATATATATATATATATATATATATATATATATATATATATATATATAAAACCCAAGTTATAAACCGAAAAAACCAAACTAACAACCTAACTAATTTAGCTCCAGCCACAGAAAATTTATACACACCTCTCTCTCTCTCTCTCTCTCTCTCTTCCCTCCCATAGACAGTGAAATTCACCTTAACAAAAGATAAGTTTAAATATATTCAACTACACATAATCATAAACTGTAAACAATACAAATGCTTTTTTAACGTATGCGCATGCGCACTTCAGAATAACAAGCAGCAACAACAAAAAAACATGTGTGGCGCCCAAAAAACATTTCTCTTCGTCCAACAAGGGTCCAAATACACTACTACACATATAATGGACATGAAACATGACCATTATCACCCCCTTGTTTATGATACTTGTTTTGACCAAGCCATGCAATCCATTGCACACACACACAACCACTCTCTTCTGTCTTTACCCCAAATAACCTCACCCCCCAAAAAACCACCATAACCTTGCTTTTATGACCGAACTTTACTGCTGTTTCCAAATTACAGAGAATCTTCCTCTTGTGCTAGTTTTTTTTTGTTATTCCTGGGTTCTTGTTTAACGACACCCACCCTGCATCAACCACCCACCCACCCATATCCCCATTCCCCCCAAAATTGTTGTTTTTTGTTTCCATCTATGTCGTATGAATATCGTTCTATGTTGTACTAGGGTTCCATTATCTTCGAAGAGGCTAGAAGATGGGTTTTGATTATATTTATTTCCGCCTCCCGCTTCGTTGTTTATGGTGGGTACCCGGGTGACCACCTTCTCCATACGTTGAAATTCTATTAGAGATAGTAGTAGTTAACTGTTGTAAAAGGTGATAGCGGGTTGAAAGTCACGAAATATGTACTTGCACATGCGCAGTACACCTTTATATGTACCCGGTATCATCTTTCGGAAGCGGATAGGCGATTTTCTGAAAAATGTTGCGGCTAAATTGGTGATGGTTTTGCTAGCAACGATTTCGATGATTATCCTCTAAAATTAAGACTAATGTAACCATGGTACAAGAGAGTCTCAAGGAGGTTAACCGACGCCCTCCGTGATCCATCCCTTCTTCTTAGTTAGAAATCTTCTCTTCCTAAAATGGGGTATGGACTGGACTGGAGGATAATGATTATTTACAAGTGGAACTTTGGCTGTAGGCTTAGAGAGGCTCCTCAAAAGCTGTCAACTGTTGTACCACTTTCAAGAATGAAAAGAAATTCGGAAAAAAATCAAATTCCACAAAGATATAACTAAAACATGTCTTTGATCAAATACATATTAAGTTTCACTATACGAATAACATCAATGTATTTTTGGGGGCCTAAAGTGTAACAAGTTTTAAGACTTTTTTAGGTCATTGGAGGTTTTTTTTTTGGAAAAATTATTCAAATTACAAATATGATAAGAAGAAAACAATTGGAACGACTTCAGACAAGAGTTTGCCGCCGAAATACAGTTGTTATCCAATGTGAATACGCGCACCCATGAAAACATCTTCATAAACTCATACAGAATTCATTAGTATCAAATAGAAAGAACACACAATGAATGGTGGTGTTCTTTTGGATTCTGAAAAACAACATGGCCTCTTGAAATCTGTTGCATGTTTTTTAGAAATTTAGATGGATGTGAACATTTTTGCCGCTTGTAAACAACATATACAAACTGGCAAATGGTATATTAGTTATTAGCCAAAAAAACCCAAAGAAACAACATAGAGAACAATAAGAAAAGACAGGAGGAACAAAGTCTTTTGTGTTCTTCAATAGAAACCATCACAAGAAATACAAAAAAAAAAAGGAACAACACCAACATTCTTCGAACCAACAGCAAAGCAGCAGTGGTGGTGGTGGTGCATCGAGAACGCAATATAGAATTTCAACCTGAATACCCCTATGTTATTTAAGAAAACAAGTTCAAAAACAGAATCTAATAATAAGATATTAAAAGGAAGACGACTTATTAAATATTTTATGGGCTGATTGATGTTCATACATGTATTGATTTACCCATTATCTATTGAAAGTGCAACTATGTACTAATATGTGTAATAGAAAGGGGGCATTGTCCAATGTCCATAGCAGCAAGCAGCCAGCCAACATGAAAAGAAAGACGAAATTCTTCTTTCTCTTCTTCAGAATGGAGTTTTCTTCTTCTTTTACTTATGTCCATATTGAATAGGACACAAGTTTAACTGGATGAAATAAGGGAAACTGGAGCCCCCTTCTTATATTATGCAAATGTATAATATATATATATATATATATATATATATATATATATATATATATATATATATATATATACATATATATATATATATACATATATAACAGAATATAAGAAGTCCAACATTTTCAACGTCCACACATCCACTTTGATGATGATGATGGGGTCATATCATCAAATAAAATGTGAATATGCATATATATCTTATATGTAATCGCATTTGGCTACAAAGTCCTATCATCATCAACCATCTTCTTCTTTTGATCCAGCAGACTAGAATCACTTTTTCAATGGTAGGAAAGGGGGGGGGGGAGAGCTACACACTCACTTTTCCTTAACTTTTCTGGTCTTTTCTTTCTTTTTTCTTTTTTAGTATTATAGATTCATAGTAGGTCTACCATTGCGTTGAAATGGATTTTTTTTTTGCAGTCAAAGTCAACCCCGAGAACCACCAACTAAACCTAAACCTAAACCAAACCTAACCTCCTACTCCTGGAAACCCCCCCCCCCCCTCTCCCCAAGAAAAAAAAAACCTTTTGAAAGACTAGATTTTTAAACTGCATTACAAATGATTTTGCTTGCAAGATGGGACACATATTTCTCTCTATGTGTTTATACAGTGATCCGTTATGGCTTCCACGTAAGCCTCATAAAGGTCCATAAAAAGCTTTCTGGTCAAATGGTTCTTTTCTCCTCCTTACTCTCCATCTATCTATCTTTACAATGTGAATATACATTGCACAGACTCTCTATATGTACAATTGGTATGATGATGACTACACGTATTCATTCACATGTGCCATTTCACATTCGATTGTGTGTATATACAATTTGAAGGCCCTCCACACACTCTCTCTCTCAGTCTCTTAAAAGAATATGTCACACTAAATCCATTCAAGTAGAGAAGGAAGAGGCTTTTTTTCTTTCTTATTTGGGGTTTGTTTGTAAGGTGGGAGTGAGTGAAAATTGGACTCAAAGCGAGAATTTGTCATTTTGTGTAAATTGCAAAGATTTTCAAACAACAACAAACACAACTGAAAAAGGTGACTAAACGAAACCAAATTCTTTGATTCTTTATGGTTACTAGACACACTCACTGCATTTGTGTATATTACATTAACAACCCCTTTTGACCCCAAATAGAATTTCTATATAAATATTAGATACATCCATATTTATATTGATGAATGGATGGACGTTTTTTTTTTTTTGGAAATGGTTATCATCATCATTAATAAATAGAAATAAGTCTCTATATACTGTAAGTATAGTGTGTATGCGCCACCAGCACTAAAACACCCCTCTCTTTTGTGCGTTTGAAAACTGTGAAGGATCATCAAGGCTTATAAAGTTCAGTTCGCTTCAATCCTTTGAATCAGATTAAACCCCTTCTCCCATCCATCGATGACGATGATGATGATGATGAAAAATGTGCATAAATCAGAGAATGATGAAGCAAATTTCGCTCTCTCTCTCTCTCTATCAATGAAAACATATTGTATGTTTCAGGGGGCGGTTGAATCCAATTTGCCTCAGTCTCTGATTTCAAACTACAGTTTTGTGTGTTTTTCTCACTTTTCCAAACCTCAAGTCCAAACACACAAAAAATTGCAACTTTGAGGAGTTTTTTTTTTCTAAATGTGTTTTAACAAAGGCGTGAGTTTCATTCTTGCCATTCATTTCTCACTCGTATTCATCTTTCCTTACCATCTTTTTTCTACTATTTAAACTATTTTTCAAAGTTTTCTTGTATCAAACAAAATATGAATAGGTGATTTTTTTTTTAGTGTAAACGGTGTTTCCCTTATACGTTGTACGCACATTGAGTTAAATAAATTCAAATTAAATGTGTTTAGGTGTGAATTATACGGAATACAGTTAAGGACACATGAACCAAATAAAAATTGACTTCATTATTATTATTATTTTAAATTGAAATACTATATCAATATTTTGTTAAATAGTTTATATATTTTATATTTAAGTATTAATTCATTGTTTTCAGATTATTAACTGTGAATAAATTGAATTCGACATATTGTTTGTTTGTCCTTCACGGGGCTCTGTAGAACACGTTTATTATTTAAATACATTTAAATTATCAGGTTTGTGTTCTACAGTAGGTATAACTCTTGATTATAAAATGAAGAGAAACTTCAATATGTTTTAGAAACTAGAAGGGTAGTTCAATGACTTAAGTTAATTTTCATGTTGATATCTTTTAAAATAAACTTAATAATTATGTAGAAGTTCGAAAATCAGCTAGTTGTTCATAAAGCACATTAATTTAAAATTATCCCATTTTTTATTATTTAAATTATAAAAATTGTAAGCCTAAACAATATTTCACATTTTGTGCACAATATTTTTATATTAAGTTTTCTATAAAGAACAATATTAGAATTTCACAAAATGGTTAATATTACTGTAAGCGCTCATAGGTTCAATTTTAAATAAAAAAACCGGGATCGCATTGAAGTAAAACAATAGGAATTTAGGAATGATCATCCATAATTCCCGGTTCCTTTTAAGATTTACGAGCAACGTCGAGAGCATCTCAAAGAAATATAATAGAAGGGGTGAGGGATGGGGTGAATTTTCAAATTCGGATTTAGTCGATCAAATATGAAAAAAAAAGAGAAAAGGAGTGAAATTAACCGAGATTTTTCCATCATTAAAGATTGATCTATGGATCCATATCATATGTGAAATAACTACATCATAATATTAGATGTACAATCTATGATTTATTAATATCTTGAAAATATGGCGCTTACAACAAGAGAATCATAACTAAGGTATAGAAGGAGGGGGGGGGGGGGGGTGTTGTCTACAGTCGTACTTGTAAGGCCGACGGAGGGAGGATTAAACAACCTACTTGTCTATAGGCCTAACAGGACGCGAGGGGAGGTTTTTTTTTTTCTCTCCTCCTTTGGTCCACGTTGGAGCATTGAATAGGAGACTTATATTGAAGGAGGAGGAGGAGGTTAGGTTAAGGGATTAGAGTGGGATTACACACTGATTACAACATGGCAGAATGAACGCAGCACGGTGGCCACTTGAGTGACCAACACAGCTGCCCACTGTGACCAAAGCATGTTGTGAGCGTGCATAAATTATGGTTCTCTCTCTCTCTCTCATTTCAGCTCACATCTTTTACCGATATATTTGTAGACAGATCAAAACACGAAAACATCCTTCTTCTTCTTCTCTCTCTTTTTCCGATAATGATGTCCTTTACCCCCCCCCCCCCCCTTTCCGCAATTCCCCTTTTCTCTTATATGACACTTCACTGGTCACTCGTGGTACAGAAACACACAGGTCGTCGGTTTAAGGTCGCAAAACAAGAAAGAAAATTATAAACAAAAAAAGAAGATCTAGAAATGACTTTGTGAGCTTATTATAGAACCGATCAAAACTCATTCATTCATTCAATGTAACAAACTGACCAACAACAAACAAACAACAACTGGGGGTGGGGGGAATAAGGAAAGAACCATATTTTTATGGAGGATGCTGTTTATTTTTTAAATAATGATGATGATGTTGATGGTCGTCTCTATATTATATATTGTGTGTTGTAGAACGGAAAAGATGCGCTTCTTCTTCTTCTTCTTTAAGCCACTCAATATCAATATCATTATCATCATAGTCGTAATAACGATCACGAGGAATCGTTTTGATGTTGCTACTTGACCGATGGCCATATTATTAGTAGCAGACTATAGAAGGAAGTTTATATAAAATGATGATAAGAGATCTTTTTTCTTCATATTTAATAAGAATACTAATATCTTACTAGTATATTTACAGAAGGGTGGTAGTGTGGGGGGAGGGAAGAACACACATAATATGAGTGTGTTTTCTAATTCCTATTTGCTGTTATATCAGAGTCAGTATATTATTATAACCACTGCCATGTTATTAGTGAAGGATAAAAGTGAGTATGTATGTATGTATGGGGGATTGGAGGTTGGGGGGGTTATGGCATTGGCAATTGAAGTGGGGGGTTGTTGTAGGCCTGTATGTCCGCCTCGATAAAGGATTGCGGCATTACACGCTGTCTTTTGTGGGGATAACAGAACCACATCATTATTTGAGCTTTTTTTTTTTTCCTTTTCAATTTCTACACGAACACATATTGAAACACATACATAGTACATATATAGACAATGTATGTGTGTATATGTCTGAATAAAAAAGAAAGGTAACAAAATAAGATAGAGAAATAACACGTATTTTGATTTCATTAAAAAAAAAGCATCCGATTCCAATCAAAATAAAACAGGAAAAGCACAGCAAACTTCTTAACAAGGATAAGATGTATTTGTATATACAAAAAACACATTTTTATTTATATTCTCTAATAATTCTTCATTTTTTTATTATATCCTCGCCATTCCACGTTTACTTTATACAAGTTCGGCTTTTTACGTAAACTTAAAGCAATTTACGCCATTTTCGTTTGTAGAAAAATGGCTTTTAATCATAGAAAATATTTTAATTTAAACTTTTCTTGTATACAATCGTCATTTCTGGTTAAATTATTATTAGTAAACATATTTTAAAATCTAATTTTTGAATTTTTGCATTCAAAATAAAACTAAATATCTAATTTAATTTTTTTTTTAAATAATATGAAAATGATTTAAAAATTTTTTTCCTGCCTATCAATTCTCATTTCTTGTAATAGTTTAATAACTAATTAATTGTTATAATTTTACATTAAAAAAGAATATAAAACTTTAAAATTTGTAACACTTCATAAGCGCATATATAATCGTGTGTTACGAGACAAACGAAAATGGACGCTAATACGTAACCTGTATTAAAGTCAATCTTTGTCTAATTATAACGAGCCTTCGTTATAATTAGACCAAGATTTTTTAGTCACTTTGTATCCATTAAATATGGACCCCAGGTTAAGTTCCACCTGCTTCAATGGAATAATTATAGTTTGAATTCACCTCCTCCAATCCAAAGTAAAAAGACGAAATCATAGTTTCTAACTGATGATATAACTAATAATAATTCCTCCCGCGCCTCCATGGAAGGAACCTTCGCAACCGCCTCCTCCTCCTCCTTCACTTCCCCATAATCAATCAATGAAATTGTAACCCACCCTCAATCACCCCTCCATATTACAGACCTTCTAAAAACATATAGTAAAAAAAAATATGGTTGCAAAAATGTTCAACTGAACTGAACTGAAAATGAAAAAAAGCAGAAGGAAGAAAAGTGTTTCAGAGATTTCTGTGCAAACTCGGGTTAGTTCGGAGGAG
Organism: Brachycybe producta; assembly: GCA_036925085.1. Taxonomy (NCBI): domain Eukaryota; kingdom Metazoa; phylum Arthropoda; class Diplopoda; order Playtdesmida; family Andrognathidae; genus Brachycybe; species Brachycybe producta. Next base: position 932,291 of record JAUPFP010000007.1, on the reverse strand, counting down.
GAGGGTGGGAGGGAAGAAGGGTGGTCTTTCTATCAAGTCCAGTAAAATTAATGACCGAAACATGTCCGCCCAACAGTTGCTTGTTTGTAAGCCCTGTTCTCACATTGAGAATTTTCACAGCACTGATTTTTCGTCTTAACTTTATTCCCCCTCCCCGAACCACCCACTCACCCTCCACATACAATACAATTGAACCACCCCCTATTTCTCTTTTTTTTTCCCATTACACATCATATGGCATCCCCCCCACCCACCTATATCCACCCTTTGGATTCCTACTTCTTTATTTCCTTCCTTCTGCTTCAGAGAACCAATCGAACTACTTTCTCCCTGAATCCTAGAATCCATTTAATGCTATATATGCCTAGGAGACTAGAAAGGAGTCCTAACTCATATTAAAAAGAGCCAGGGGCAGGCTCCCCCCCCCCCCACTCTTCTTCCTTTCACGTTCGAACAGATGGCGTGCACGTGCACGTTCATCTGAAAGGGAAACAACAGCAACGCGGCCATTCAAGTTTTTTTTTTTTTCGTTTATATCAAAGTCGTCGTTATTTTTTTTTTGTAATAACCTAGAATTCCCCCCTCGAATCCATTTTTCTTCCTGACGTAAGTTCTTTATTGCAAAGTGGTTTTTAAACGAGACACCAACAAAAATGGCCCAGAAAACAGTTATTTACATTAATTACAAGCAGAAAATAATACGGCTATCACCCTCCTACCTCCTCCTACCTAACTTTCCTAAAGATACAGCCCAGAATTACGTCTAAATACGGAATGAAAAATCCTCAATATTATAGACCAGCGGTCGCCAACCTTTCGGACCTCACGGACCACTAAATTCAAAATTCTAAATCCCGCGGACCACTAATATGAATTTTTTTAAAAGATACATACGTTTGTCAAATAATGATCAGAGAAGTTCCATTTTATTAATAGAAATCCTTTAAAGGTTGTTTAATTGTAACAAAATTATTAAAGTTAGTTTAATTATTAGAAAATAATTGAAGCTTAGGGGAGAAGCGTACGTGTGGTGGGGAAACTGAACGAAATGTAGCTCTTTTTACGTGCCGCCGCATTTTACGAGAACTGTACGAGACTCCAGTACATTTCGTGAATTTAGTGCAATAGAAAGGCGAAAATTGTCATTCAGAATAGAAGAATTTATTAAGAATATTTTTTTTTGTTTTATTAATTAATAAAACAAAACAAAAAATGCAAATATTGTCCCAGATGTTTTCTGCGGACAACCAAAAATTTCTCGCGGACCACCGGTTGGCGACTGCTGTTATAGACGATGTCATCCTCTCTGTCTGTCTCTCTGTACGTGTGTTTTGTGTAAAAATAAAACGAAATCCATTTTTTAAAAAGGAAATTCTTACTCAATTATCCGAACTATATAAATGGAGAGAGTGACTGAGTAAATGAAATAAATTTTAGAATTGTACTTTCAAATTGCTTTCATATATTCAACAAGACTTCTTTTTTCATCTTTTTATTTTAAGAGATCTTCTTATTTTTTTAAAAGAAGAAAGTCATAAATTCCAAAATCCTCAAAGAAGAAGAAGAATATGAAAATCTTTTATGTTTCTTATATTGTTACACAGTTGATGGGTTCTTACAATATAAAATAGCAATTTAAATATCCATACAAAATGGATTGATATAATATAATTCATGTGAAACTTGTTTCGGATATAAAAAAAAAGGTGACACAAAAAGAAGAAACGAGACTAAAACGAGAACTAGGGGAAGGGGAGAGAGAGAGCCAATTTTAATACATCCCGATAGGTCATTTAATTTTAAGGTAATAACTTAGAAGAATTTCATTACAACTTAAAAAGGGGCGCCCTCTTGTGAATTCCTAATTAATTGAAAATTGTGTGGCGCCCCCCCCCCCCCTTCTTCCTTAAGTGGGAAAACGAATATAATAAATGAAACGATGTAATTACTACCAATAAATTATAATATACTGTATATAAAATAGAAATGAAGGTAAATGAATGAGAGACTTAGGGTTGATGAAGTACTTCCGGTCAGTGTTCTCCCTTCCTTCCTTATGTTACTTGCTTCTTCTTCTTCTTGCTTTTATAGGTAGGAAATTTAAGCAAAAGAAAAACACTTGAATCTAATTTGAAGACTTGAACTGAAATCTCAAAGTAATCTCAAAAATAAAAGTTTTATCTGATATTTTTTTTAAAAGAAAAACTTCAAACTTTCTAATTAATATTTGATTTTTGATAAATATCCTGCTGTTTCTCCTCAAGTTGTACACAAAATTCGTATTCGATCAACAATACTAATCTAAAATACACAACATGTTTATCTTATTAAAAAATGAAAACTTCCTTAATTTGTTAGTTGAATAACAAAAATATTTGTCGAGTGTTTAAAAATGAAAACGAAATTAACTTAACTGACAAGTGATGATCAAAAATCAATGATGATCCTCATCATTAGAGAGTTACTTGGTGCGAAATAAGGGCGTCAACAACAACAACAATAAACAACAAACAAGAAGTTTGAAGAAGATTCTTTGAAGGAATTAATTTTAAGGAAAAACCCACTCTCTCTCTCTCTCTCTGAAAATCAGGTAAAAAAAAGCCATAATATATAATTGTGTGTTTCATAAAAGTTTTATGAAAACTAATGTTTGTAAGGACTTTTCTTTTTTGGGCCAATGACACAAGAGAGAGAAATCGATGATCAAGTTCATTATTATTGTTTGTCAAAGTCTCACTTCCTCCTCCTCCTCCTCCTCCTCATCCTATATGGAATTTCCAGTTTTTACCTTTTTTTTTTTTCGGTTGAAAAAACTTTCAATCTTTTTTTTTCCCCAATGAAGAAGAAGAAAACGATGAAGAGGAATTTTTTTTTTCTTATCGTTTTCATCCTTTTCATTCTTTTTTACAAAAAAAAAGGAGAAGAAGAACAACAAAAACTGTTGTTGACAATCTGAGTCAAGTTCAAGGAGGTGAAAAAAAGCAAAAAAACTAGAAAGAAAAATGAAGTCTAAGCAGAAAAAGAAAAAGAAATCTGAGCTTGTTTTTGGTGTGGAATAATGTGTGTAAGAAGAAGAAGAAGAAGGAGAAGAAGCAATTAGAAAATCAGACGAGAGAAAATGTTGCAATTAGTCGTCGTTCGAAAAAGAAGAAGAAGAAGAATAGAAAAAAATTGCACAGGTGAACTCTTACTGTCTTCTTCTCTTCAATTGGAGGAGGAGAAATCATAAGATATATATTTCGGATGCTGAGCAACACAAATCTCATAGATACGATTCGAGGTTTGTTTGGAATGTTGAGAGGCTTCGTGTCAAATATTCTTTCTTATCATCCCTTCTAATCCTCATCATCATCATCATAACTTCATAAGTAATGTCTAAGAAGGAGGAGAGAGAGATGCTTTTTTATTATTATTCTGTATAATATGTATTCTATAATATATACCCACCATAGTAGTAGTTAGTTAAGTATTATTTGCTTGGTTGTCTCGGTAATTCTAGTGAACCGTTTTCAAAATACACAACTAAATTACCTACAACAAACAACACAGCAAAAGAGAGATCATCAAAAGAAGAAGAAGAAGAAAAACTCCACTTGGACAAATAAGAAAAACATTCCGCTTTTGTTGTCTTCTTCGTCGGATGACTTAAAACTTTTTTTTTAAAAAAAATTATGATTAAAGCACTCCATTTTCTATAATTAGGGGTTTTGTGATCACAATAATTAATATCGCAAAATTGGTCTGAAAAATGTATTAAACAAAGCCTCATAGGCTTCAAGGAGCTGATGGAGCTTTGTAGAACCTTTTTAGGAGTTTAGAAAAAGTCAACAAAAACTCACTCAGTTGAAATGGTTCAGCATAGGGCAGCTAGGTTTGTTTGCGACAGGCACAAATTTACAGATAGTGTGACTGAGATGCTGTCAGTCCAACAATAGCATAGTTTGGCACATCGCAGGGCTGAGTTAAGTTTGAAATTGTTTGGAAAAATTACATGTGGTGATTGTCCTAAACAATGGGCAGGACTGACCACTCTAAGAAAATTAGGAAGATTTTTGCTAGGACACATTCATATTAGTCGTCTTCCCCCCCCCCCCCCCCCTAGAGGAATAAGACAATGGGGAACACTCTTTCTGAGGAAGAAGTGGTGAATCCCACTGATAATTTTGTTTTGTAGGATTCACAGTTGTATATTCATTTTGTTTTTATATATGTGCTTGACAATGCTTAATGCTGCATCTGGACTTTTATGTCCCTCTGCCATATGCCTATTTGGCTGCTAGCAGAGTACTAATTGTAATTGTAATTATTCGGTTTTTCGTTTGTTCAAACTGTCACCTTAATCCAATTAGCGTTTATTCAGTGCCACCATTTGAAATGCCCTCACCCCACCACACACCCAAACTCATGAACTTTGTGGACCTTATGGGGGTTATTTCGTCTGGGCTTATTAGAAGTTTTTTTGTGTGGAAAACATTGAGTTTATTGCCCATTTTTTAAATACCGGAAAGAATTCTACTTTCTAGATTTTATTTGACTAGAAATACCCACACCACACCACCAATCTTGTTAACAACTTTTGTGCCCATTTTTTAAGCGTAGATTTTCTTTAAAAAAAAGTGGTAACGAATTTCTGGTTGGGCAACCCCCCCCCACCTCTTCCCCTAATAATGATCCATTTGAACACAATGATGATGAACATTGAGCATCATCATCATCATCATCATATTATTATTATTAGCACGAATGATAAAGCCCTTCTAGTAATTTACCTATCAATACACATTAACTAAATCACATCCTTTGTCTTTCGAAATTCATTTATTAATTACCCTGAGAGCCCCATTAAATTGGAGTAATGAAAACTACAGCGGGGACACGCCTGAAACCACCACACCCCCCACTTACACCCCCACCCCCTCCCAATCCCGTCTTTTAATAAATTATCTACAAGTTAACATAAAAATCTCAGCAAAAAAACACACACCAGATTTAAGAGAGTGGAATATACATGAAAGCCAATAATTGCTATTTGTGTTTTTACCCAGGTCCTTTTAATAGTATAATATATAGAGTAATTTACGACTACACTCACACAACACCCCATATCCCTCCCTCACTATATACACATATTATAACCTAACCCAGTGAAATGAGAGTAAAGAATGTTGTTCCTTCCTCTCTCTCTCTCTCTCTCTCTCTCTCTCTCTCTCTCTCTCTCTCTCTCTCTCTCTCTCTCTCTCTCTCTCTCTCTCTCTTCTCTCTCTCTCTCTCTCTCTCTCTCTCTCTCTCTATCTAACCTAAATGTATAATTTGCAATACACATTGTGTGTTTTTTTTGTTTGCATCTGTCGCTCTCTCTCTCTCTCTCTCTCTCTCTCTCTCTTTCTGAGCCAACACACTAATTATATCAATTACCTAAGTAGCAACTTATATTAATAATGAACTTTTTTTTTTCTGTTCATCTTAAAAGAATCCAAATGTATAATAGAAAAACACATATCTGTAGTATGAAGACGGACTCCTCCCATACAATACTAATCAAATTGGTACAGAGATTAGTAGATACACATATTCTATACAACTGTAATAAGGAGGGTTTAACCTGTTTACTATAATCAGTGATCAGTGATCACAACTACAGAATAACAGATAAGATAGGATCTGTAAGTGTCTAGTGTTTATTAGTCTGACAGTTTTGAATTTGATTCAATGAACCTCAGACCATTACTCGCCGGGACTGGCAACTGTGAAAATCTAGTCCTGCGATAGAGAGGTGACCATAGGGGGCGACTGAATAAGCGCCAAACTGAATAACCACCAAATTTTTGGCTTTTATTCAGTTTGGCGTTTCTTCCATTTGGCGCTTATTCAGTTTGGCGTTTGTTCCATTTGGCGCTTATTCAGTTTGGCGTTTGTTCCATTTGGCGTTTATTCAGTTTGGCGGTTATTCAGGTTTTTTGTAAATTGTGATGGTCCAAATATTGTGAGCTTTTATAGACGTCAGACTGTGCAGATTTACAGCTAACCTAACCTAATCTAACCAATCCTAACCTAACCTAACCTAACCAAACCTAACCTAACATAACCTAACCAATCCTAACCTAACGATGTGTTTATCACATTTTGGTGGTTATTCAGTTTGGCGTTTGTTCCATTTGGCGCTTATTCAGTTTGGCGTTTGTTCAATTTGGCGCTTGATCAGCGCCACCGACCAATAGACTTAATATTGTGGTGACAGCAGCGCCACTTTAGTGAGAAAAGATTGTACTATAGGTGTCCATAAGATTGTACAATAGCCACCAGAAAACACTGCTGTAATTTCACCAGGTTATGTATGGGACGCATCCGTCGTCATACAACACACTACGAGTTGCCAGTCCCGGAGAGTAATTGGTCTAAGATTGAACCAGATCCAAAACAAGCAAGAGAGAACACGCAACGACCCCCCATCTTCACCTTAGCCCTGGCTCCAGTATGAAATTAAAGAGTCCAGTGACCCACTATATAATATGGAGAGAAAAATAAAAAAGATGATTGAATGTTGCTAAGCTAAAGTCAACGTCGCGAGCGCCCCCACCATCTCATTTTCATAAGGAAGTAATAATACGGATGAAAGCTGCTGTCTAGGTAGCGCTCTCTCTCTCTCTCTCTCTCTCTCTCTTATCTGATCACAGATTCACTCACTAGGTGATCAACAAAACCTAGAAGGGGGGGACTTATAATTCGGGTTTTGTATTTTAGCCACCCTCCCACCCACCTCCAGAACCTGGATTGGGTTGGTAAGATCAGCAACAAAAATAACACCCAGAAGAAGTTGCAATGTCGGTTCTAACTTAATTTTCTATATTATTATTACTAGTGAATCTGATACTAGTAACAAATATACTGTATATAATAATATAAATTAATAAGTACTGGAAACTAAAAAAAGTAGGAACACACATTTGAGCGCCACCTATTGACTTGAGTTGGTTAAAACGTAGTGGAAATCATTTGTCGTATTAATTTACTTGTTAATATATATGTATGAAATATAAAAAACGTCATATTTTATAATTCAACCTTTTAAAAAGTTTATTTTTAAAAACGTTATAAGTATCAACTCAAGCCACTTGGCGGCACGGTGGTCGTCACTCGTCTAATGCTATTTTATGTACAGTTCCAACCGCCCCCAACCTGTATTGGTGAAAAATATCTACAATTTCTTAACAATCTTAATAATAATAATAATAACAGTAATAAAGAGATCATTTTAAAAGTTCCTCCTGTCTTTGAATAATAAAAGTTAAAAACTTAACGTAAATACGGAGGAAGTTAACTACCATATTCCAGTATGACGTTAAATCATCAACAGTAATTAGTGTGAACACTGAATATTCAAGGAAGAAGTAGTAGGCACAATCCATGTATTAGATTCATGATGACGTAAGACTATAATAACAATAACCAGTCATTAGGGAACAAACAACAGTAAATGACAATGGGGTACCCGCTCCCCCTTCTTCCCCTGTTGTGTACTTTCGTGTCCACCCACCCCACTTTGTACCATAAATGATCCTCATAAATATACATGTTGTGTTCAAGGGGTTTTAATAGTAGTAGTAGAAACTAGAAAGGTCATAAACTAAACAAGAAAACTTCTCTTTACATAAAATGCATACTTTTTTCAAACCAACCAAAAACACACACCAATTGTTTAAAACGACGACGACGGAGGTTCTTTTCAGTTGTGTGTAATTAAGACAATAGAAAAGAGCAATAGAGAGAAAAAGGGAACAACACACATATTAACAGGGAGAGAGGGAGGGAGACGATTAAAACAAATTTATGCAACTTTGTTGTCAAATAAGGTCCACACAAACACAAACGCGTTCAAATTCTCTATAAAATACATATAAGAAGCAGACATTCTCTGTTTTTTCATAAAATGTCTTCTTATATAAATTATAATAATTTCTTATTATTTACAATTAAAAAATAATAAATAATATACCGCTTTTCAAAGATCAAAAAGTAAAGTCGGAGATTAATTTGAAGCTCACAATCTATATAATAATTATATACATAATATCCCAGGTCTGTGTATGTATGTATGTATGTGTGTGTGGAGTAACAAAACCATTGAAGCACGTCGGAATTTATATAAATTTGAATAAATGAACCGTTTTTTTTTCTCAAGATCAACTATATGTTGAACTCTTCCTTTGGAAAGTGTAGAAGGGGGTGGGGAGAGGGAGAAAGAGAAAAGTGGGAGGAGGTGAGGGGGAAAAGGTTGGAAAGTGTAGAAGGGAGAGAGAGAGAAAAGTGGGAGGGGGTGACTGAAATTGAAATGAAAGGAGTAAAAAAAGGAAAAAAGGACGCGCATGCGCACAATTGCCTGTGAATTTTGCTCCCGTCATTTATGACGGGTTACCCCACTAGTAATAATAATAATAAGATAAGATAACAAAGATGAGCTTCAGCTGATCTTTGAAAGTTGATTGAATCAGCTGGTTATAAGTTTAACATTGCATTTCATAGGATGCACACTTAATGGTTCCCCATTAACGATGGAATCGGGCCTGATGGATCTCTATATCCATCACTTAATAGGTTTCACAGATCAAATGATCGATGAGTCCAAATCTGCCAATCTATAGTCGGATCCACCAAGTTAACCGATTTTGACTGACCGGATCAAACGCCAAACGTCGAATCTGATGAAATGAACTAAAATAACCGAATGACATATAATGTTATCCTTCAGACTGGATCTATGTGTGAACGACTGAAAAAAAAAGAGGAACGGATCAGGACTTGTGTGCGTTCACAATCACATCTCTCTCAGTCCAGATCCCATCAGATCCTCATCTTGATCTTCTGTCATAAACTCCTTTTCTTTTACAAGAACCATTTTTCAAACTGAAATATTATTTCCAAATTTATGAATAATGAATGGCAAATATTAAATTTTAAACAATTCATCCTCCTTTTTTTTTCTGTAAACTACTTATTCGAATAATAATAATAATAATGAGACTCAAGTGTCTCTCCGCCATTTCACACTTTAAATGAATTTCTAAATTTCACAATTATTGCAAGTGACATTTTATTAAACCTGATATACAATGATAACAGATTAATTGTGAAACAAACACAATCCCGCCCCCCACTCCACCCACTAAAAATCAAACCCTTTAATAAAACAACAAAAAAAAACCTGAAGACGGGCGCAATCCAGATATACAAACATGTCTTAAGAGACAAAACAACAAAAAAGGGCCCTAATTTAAGCATCATCATCATCATATAAGGTGGGTAGGGGGAAAAATAATAACAAGGAGAAGGATGAAGTAACATAATATAAAAAAGAAGATTTCTGAGTATAAAAATAGGGGGTGGGGGTTAATATAGTAAGATTATGATATGAGAGAGAGAGAGAGAAAAAATACTAAGAAGAGTATATATATAAATAAAGAGAAAGCCACAATCTTTCATAATGAGAATGGAGTAGTCCCCAAAGACGTGTGCGGGTTACCAGAAGAAGAAGAAGAAAAAACTAGTAGGGTAAAAGGGGGGAAAATGGGGGCCGAGGAGACGGAGAGGGAAAAAAAAAAATTACGCGCGCGGAAAAAACACAAAAGGTAAAAAGATTAAACACTTTCAACTAATTGTTTTTTCTCTTCTTTGAAAGAATTTAAGCCGTCATTTTTCTCTCTCTCTTTTTCCTCTCTTCTTCATCATCATCATCATCATCATCACAAATTTATGATAAAATTATAACAAAAAATAATACTAAAAGCTCCGGTTCTACTTTTATTAAATAACAGGAGAAAAAAAAAAAGTTAATCTAAGAAGAATAAAAAGAAAACTGAAACCGTTGCTAATTTTATCAATGGAGTAGTCGCCGCAAAAAAAAAACAAACAATGAGTTTGAAAAGACAAAACCTCAACTAATTCCATATATTAACAACCACCATAAATTAATAATTAAAGTTATTGATTTCAATTTTCAACAATTTTTACTAGAAATTTTCTGAATAGAGAGAGAAAGAGAGAGAAAAAAAAAGTTTTGAATTTTAATAATTGGTTTTTTTTTTTTCGTAAAAGAAAGAAAAAACGTCAGCAATTTTTTTTTATTTAAAAAAAAACCGACGAAACCGAGAATCAAAATTTGAAGTTATTGAAAATTTTATTTCAAATGATGCTGATGATGATTCCTTTTTGTCTTCTTATTTCCCCCCCCCAATTCTCCTTGGAGATCCACCACACACACACCACCCACTACCATTGTTTTCTCAGTAATGTGGTGTCTCCCAAGTAACCACCCACCGCCCACTAAACATCCCAACTTTTCAAGAATGTCATTTTTTTTTATTTAACTAGGAGATGGTTACCGGCAAAGTTAGAAAATCGGTCATTTTACACACTTCATCAGTCAAATCACCACATTGAATTTCGCTTTAGACAATGTGCAGAGTGACTGCCTTATATCTGCTTCATCGTGAAAAAGAAGCTTGTGACGTCAGAGGGGTTGGTTGAGATGTAAATAATAATTTAATCTAATTTTCTGGTTTAACAGGTTGGGAACATATATTTACTAATCCTGTGAATAATAGCTTAAAGCAACCTACTAACTTGAGGTGAATTATGGTTATTAGTGCTAAATACAGCAGTTGCAAAGATGGTTGCAAGAAAAGGGATATTATCGACAATCCCGACTAGAGGTGGGACGAATCCTAAAGGGTTCTCGAATCCTTCATATAAGAATCCTATATAATTCAATAAGAAGATGAAATAATATTAAATATTAAATTATTAATAATAAAACACAGTGTGGGTCGCCACAAGGTGATCCGGAATTGCAACCATCGTCGTTTTTTTGTTAGTGAACGCTTCTATTGGAAGTCAATGGAATTAAAACTAATTTTACCAAAAATGTTTAACAGTTTTTTTTAGGTTAGGATTTGAAAGACTAAAAAAATCTCGAATATTTTTCAAGATTCGCGGGATTCGAATGTCCACCCCCATCCTAGTTTAAACAAAAGGATTCTTTTGTTATTAACTTATTACACCTTTTTTTATTATTATTATACACAAAATGACACAATCGTAAATAATTCATCAACCCCTCTCATACGTTACAAACTTCTTACGATGTACAGATTTATTATTACTCGATTGGTAAGTTTCTCTACACCTTGAACGATGAACCTGTGGAATGACCAAAATTGCCTTCACTTTCCTCTCCCAACTTTCTGACACGCATTTAGAAATCGGGACAAACACAAGTTTACTCCGCCCTTTTTATGACGACTGGCAACTTCTATTTGGTTGGTTATGTAGTCTGACGTCACATGCTCCGCCCTTTTCAACGTCGAACCACACAACAAACCAATTAGAAGTTGCCGGTCGTCATAAAAAGGGCGTAGCTAACTTGTGTTCGTTCCGATTTCTAAATGCCTGTACTTTTCTGTCGTTTCTTTCGAACACATCCTTGTTAAAATAAGGGAGAGACTGACTGCAGGATACTCGGAGGAGACTGCAGTAGCAGCATGCTCTGGAGGATGTTGCCACGGCTGCAGATTACTCTGGGCTGCTTATATTTCTACCACACATATACACATATGCTGTATGTGTAAATTTCTCCCTCTTGAACCACCCACCCACCACAATAATCAACCAAAGAACTCAATACTGTTGACCACTCTCACTCATACGCACATTATTTCACGCTAACCTAGCAACCTTTTTTGTTTTGTTTGTTGCTGTCATTTTTCAATTGTCTTAAACGCATTCGAAAAACCCTCTCTTCAACGCTTAAAAAGACTGTATGACTCTTGACACATATGTGTGTGCCTGGTTAGAGAGTAGACGTCATCAAATATCGAAGAAAAAGAAGCTGAACGATGGGAAAATAGACATGTGGGAGAAAGAGAGAAGGTGTGTGTTGTTACTTCTATCTCTCGTTCAATAAAAAGAGCTTTCGTATGCTTTCTTTTCGTCTCTCTCTCTCAACGTCTTCTCGCATTTAAGAGGATTTCAAGATTTGTTTCGCACTTGACAGAAAGCAATCGAACATGTGTACATGTATTCCCCCCCCCCACCTCCACCCCTCCTTCCTCCGCACCCACACTTTACTCTCTCTCTCTCTCCCTTTCGTGAACATCTATAGAGAGAGAGAGAGAGAGAGAGAGAGAGAGAGAGACGAAGATCATCGAGAATGGATTCAAGAACATAATACAAAACAAACGTCACTTTTCTCATGTATAACTAAAGCTAAAGCAGCTTCAGTCCTTACTACAACAAACACATTGACAGAAAACACAGATTGAACGAAAAAAGAACTTAAAAAGAAGTCACCATCACTTAAGTTCACTCCTTAATACAAGAAAAGATTTAAGTAACTGAACTAATTTAAATTGGGAAGGGAAAATTGGGGGGGGGGGGGAGAGGGTTGGAAGATCTAATGAATTGAAATGGAATGAAAATGACTCACATCATATGTTGAAGTTCACTGATAAGCCAAGCAGCGGAGGATGACGACGTCAATCTTTGAGAACTCGGACTTGAACCCAAACCCACCGTCGCCGCCGTAGCCGTACAGGAAGAACTCTCAGACGACGACTGTTGCTGCTGCTGCTTAAAAAAGAAAAAAAAAAGATTCATATTTATTATTTAATCAATTTAATCATTTTAGTCAATTTAGCCCCTTGAGGTCCGCAATCATTACAAACACTGATTCCTCTATTTATATTTTTTGTTTTTAAGTTATTTCTTATTTTTACGTAAAAAGTCTCTGAGTTTTAAACGAAACATCCGAATTCTACGAGAATTCACGGTTTTCCGTGTCGACTTGAAAATGTCGGCCAAAGAAATACAAAAATGCTTTTTTTATAAAAACTAGAAATACGTTTCATCGGTGGCGCTGATCAAGCGCCAAACTGAATAAAAGCCAAATGGAACAAACGCCAAACTGAACAAGCGCCAAACTGAATAAACGCCAAGCTGAATAAACGCCAAATGGAACAAACGCCAAAATGAACAAGCGCCAAACTGAATAACTGCCAAAATGTGATAAACACATTGTTAGGTTTGGTTAGGATAGGATGTTCTGTTTGTAAATCTGTACAGTCTGACGTCTATAAAAGCTCACAATATTTGGACCATCAGAATTTACAAAAAACCTGAATAACCGCCAAACTGAATAAGCGCCAAATGGAAGAAACGCCAAACTGAATAAACGCCAAAAATTTGGCGGTTATTCAGTTTGGCGGTTATTCAGTTTGGCGCTTATTCAGTTTGGCGTTTGTTCCATTTGGCGCTTATTCAGTCGCCCCGTTTCATCAGATTAGAAAATACTTTTAAAGTAAGAATGGCAAAGGGAGAGGAGGAGTGTGATTACGTTTTCCTTTCTCTCTTTGGACAAATTCATCCACAAAATGAACCATATTTAAAGTGACCACTGGTCAGAACACGATATAAAGAACGTTCATTTTCAAATGACATAATTAGTTAAGACCTCAAAGTTCAAATGAGGGTGAGGGAGTTTAAGGGGAAGGAGGTTAAAGGAGAAGGGGAGTTCTCTCTACCCGCAGCCGATCAATACAATTAAAAACATAAATTACAAAGAAAAATGAAAAAAAGATCGCAAATAACGTCGTCCATTTTGAACAATGAAACATTATTTATTCCTCAGCCAAATCATAATACACGAAAATCAAATTTCTACGTAAGAGTGAGAAGAAGAAAAAAATGCAATATTATTACATAATATGAGATAGAGAGAGAGAATAAGATATTCAATATTCTAGAAAATTAATATAATCTGAGCTCTCTCGTCTCCATTTTACATTTAGAAAAAGGAGTCAAATTCAAGTAGTCAAAATAATAATAATAATTCCTTGTGGAAAAGTAGAAATGGAATCCACCCTCTACCCCCCTCCCCCTCCCCCTTTCCCCCAATACAGATAGATAGATAGAGATGTAGGCCTACTAATAATGGCGGAAAAAGAAGAACTACTTAAGAGTTGCCGGCGAAATTTAATCTGCTTTATTCGAATGCAATAGAGAAAGAGAGATGGAGGAATATTTTGTTGGATTTTGGGGGTTGAATTCTTCTTTTTATTATTATTATTCGTATACGTTGTTACACGTGCACGTGTGCACGAATACACGAAATATAAGGAAAATGAAATACACTGTCAGTAGGGGCTCACTGGCGGTGGTCGTCACTTGTGGTCGAACTCAACCACTCATCAGTGTCATCAACACTGTGATGCAAACCACCCCCCCCCCAATGGCGGTATAGCTAAATGGTTACAAAAAACGACCATTTTATGTGGCGCCACAAAGTGGTCAGTGTGAAGTAGGCTCAAAATTCTCTTTCAACTCCTATTTTGACAACTGTGTGTAAATAGCAAACTCAGCCAAATCGCCTTTTTCCCTTCTCCCCCACCTTTAAACCCCTTTTTATCATCGTCAGAATAAAAATGTATAAAAGATAGAAAAGACCCTTTTTTATTTTTGCTCACAATCGTAGAAATGACAAACCACCAGCCTATACATGTATATGGTGGATATAATAATTAAATATAGATGATGTCAAGTACTAACAAACAGAAAAGAACATCCTTGCACAAGGCGACTGAATAAGCGCCAAATTGAACAAACGCCAAACTGAATAACCGCCAAATTTTTGGCTTTTATTCAGTTTGGCGTTTGTTCCATTTGGCTTTTATTCAGTTTGGCGTTTGTTTCATTTGGCGCTTATTCAGTTTGGCGTTTGTTCCATTTGGCGCTTATTCAGTTTGGCGTTTGTTCCATTTGGCGTTTATTCAGTTTGGCGGTTATTCAGGTTTTTGTAAATTCTGATGGTCCAAATATTGTGAGCTTTTATAGACGTCAGACTGTGCAGATTTACAAACAGAACATCCTAACCTAACCAATCCTAACCTAACCTAACCTAACCAAACCTAACCTAACAATGTGTTTATCACATTTTGGCGGTTATTCAGTTTGGCGCTTGTTCAGTTTGGCGTTCGTTCCATTTGGCGCTTATTCAGTTTGGCGTTTGTTCAATTTGGCGCTTGATCAGCGCCACCCCTTGCACACGTGTTTGTGAAAAGAGACCCCCCCCCAATATTGAAAGTCTTATTATACATGAATGTTCAATAGAACCATATCATCATTGAATGTGCAAATCTAGGCTAATAAGTTCCAAAAATCAAAAGTAATACCTAAATCCCCTATCACACTAGCAACTTTTGATGCAATAAAACTTGCAATGTGATATGCAACTTGATAAAATTTTCCTTTCAACTAGTGTAAGACTCAGTCTCACCGAGTTGCACATGTTCAACTTTGAGAGACTTTTCCAGTAAACTTTCTGACAAACAACCAATTCCCGGTTTATGAACTTCCTGTTAGTTGATCACAATATGGACACAAACGAAGGGGGCAGACATTGAAGAAAATCATGTACGATTTTCACTAAGATTCACAGCAGATCGTGTGGATGGAAAGTCATTTTACTTTTTAGCTGCAATTTTACTGGATAATCCAGAATTAGAATTGAAATTTTAAAAATTCAGTAAAACGCGGATTAAAAGTAAAATGGCTTACGGAATACCGTACGAGATTCAACCGAATGTGTCAGCCCCTTGACATAAACGAAGTTTTGAAAACTTGATTGGGGGAACTAGGTTGTATAGTGTGATATAGAAGTTTATTACAAAGTTCTAGTTGCAAGTCACATCACGAGTTGTATTGCATCGGAGGTTGCTAATGTGATAGGGGCTTAAGTCGAACAACACGAATTGGGACAGAGTTATATCATTCCATTTAGACAAAAGTCATGTAATATAAGTTAGAAAAAGAAGGATAAAAAGAGAAAACTCCATGTATAATTAAATAGTGAGCAACTATACTATCCACCCCCCCCCCCCCCCTCTTTCTCCCTTCACTGAAATCATCCACATTTGAGATTTGCTTTCATCTCTCTTAATGTCCTCCGTTGCCATGGTGACGAATCACTTGGACATGAAAAGCCATCATACATTGTGTAGAAACCATTATATTAACTAAATTAACTAACAGTTGTTCGAGAATATTTAGAAATAACTGATAAGCCTCGTATTTTTTATTAGTACAGGGTGTGCGTCGGGTGTATTTTGCCAAGTAAAATTATTTGCACATTGGTTAACCCAGATGACGCAAATTCAGAAGAAACCCTAACTAACATCACACACGTTTACAATAGAATGAGGAAGTGGAAGACCAAAGCAATCTGTCAATTCTCACCCCACCCATTTTTAAAAGTAAAACCATCTCACTTCCCTTTTTGTAAATTCAGATGTCGTTACTTTTGGCGACAGATGCAAATGGCAACTTCCAATACTCCACCCACCTCCTCCTCCTCGTATAGTTGGAAAAATGGGAAGCATAATTATATGATCGCAAGGATTTGAAGCTGGATGCGAAAAGGAAGGTGGACTGGGTGGCGATATATAGATGGAAAGAGGGTTCCCTTGAACGACTGAAATTGCAGCTAAGCATAATTATCGCGCATAGTGGCGCGCGCTTATCTTTTTTATGCTGCTATTAAAATTTCTGCTCACTTGTGTGAAAGAGCACAAACACAAGTTAGAAGATGGCGTCTTACTCCTCCATTTTCTGTCGTTCTTCTCTACGCTACTCCGTAGAGAGAAAAAGACACATTGGGCCACCCATCTCACGCTTTAAAAGGGGGGCGGGGGCTAATACAATACTACATTATATTATATAGTGTTTGATGTTTGTTAGGTCGTTCACCAAACACGAAACGATAAAAAACATTCAAAACTCAACATGATGTTTCAATTCAAAAAACGCCTTATTAAAAGCCCAACTTAAATATAAGAGGGACCCAACTTCTTATTAACAAGCAACATTAATTAAGCAAGATGCAATAACCAATTCCAAACATTCCAACTTTTTAAGGTGGTTTTCAACTCGAACTCTGATAATTCTAACTCTTTTAGGTGTAAAATAAAGAAATCAGAAAAGTGTGTTAGAAATTAGAAGTGAAGCTCAATCTCTCAAATTTTAATTTCATGATGATATCTTTCAAATTATGAGTTTCTAAATGAAATAACTTTTAAGTTTGACTTAATTTTACTCTTCTGAAAGGACTTTAATCAAAGAGTTCAAAAATCAGCTGTTTCCTAATAAACCATTTTCAGCAACAACAACAAAAAAATAACTTTTGAAGTAAAATGATTGTTATTAGATTTGTTTATAAATCTCAACCCTAACTCGAAGTCGCCCCTCAACCACCACCCCCTTAGCATTTAATTTTGATAGTCAATTTCATAAATTATATTAAAAAAAAAGAAAGAAAAGCGATTGTTCTCTTTTTTGCGGTGCGATTTTTAAATAAAAAGATAAAAACTAAAGTTTATTTTTAGTCATTTTATTGTTGGTTCGTTCAAAAAAAAAATAATTTTCAAGTTTCTTAAATGACGCTTAAACACTAAAACGATTGCTCTAAAATGAGGGCAAGGGGGGGGGGGGAATTGTTTAAATTACAAGTTTTAAGTCTTCTTCTTCATATGAACAATTAAACACTGAACTGCGAGAAAAAGAAGTGGATTCAATCAGATCCTAATAATAACTGCAATGAAGAAATAGCAGCCGCCATCTTTGACACTAAACTCTTCTCTTTCTATTAAGTTTCTAACATGTAATTGCCTAAGAAACAAGATTGTTTGCAATTCCTTTGGATTAGTTCGAAATCCAACAACCTCCCCCCTCCCCTTATTTTCAGTCTATCTTGAAACGGATAGGCCTATTATATATATATACTGTATATAAAAAGACAAAAGAGATTCGAGAATGTAAATGAAATTGAATGAAGAGAGAGAGAGAGAGATCGTTGGAACAATTTCATATCTTTTAGGCTAATGAAAAATTCTCTCTCTCTCTCTCTCTCTCTCTCTTTAAAATGAAAATGAAAAAAAAAAAAACATCCTCCCTTTTTCAGGTCCAACAATAATTGAAAGAATGAATCTCTTCTAAGTTCCTCCTCCACTCTAAGAAATGATCATTTAATGATTTTGAAGTGTGTTTTTTTGTGAATGTGACAAGATTCTTCTCTAAATCGCTCTTATATATACTTAATAAGGGAATACTATACTGCTGTGTCATTTACAACTAGAATGGACAAGACTTTTCAATTATACGCACACATACCTACCTCCTAGTTAGAGACATCCATGCTCTATAGTTAAATAGCTTCCTAACAAGTTCATATTCAAACATACTAACCAATTAAGGACCTATTAAAGTGAATGAATGTGTCATTCACGAGTATACAACATTGCTGTAGAATAAATACACTGTACACCTACCTACCTCTTTTTATTATTATTTAAACAAAAGAAACATCTCAACTTGAAGCTTTGTTTTCAAGTTGAACTTGACAGCGCCCAAAACAGAACTTTACAGATCTCTCTATTAACTAAAACATGTATTACTACCATGAAAAGTTTTTTTTTTCACTCTCATCGTATTAACAGAAGAAGAAGAAGTCTTGTTCTTTCTTTCTCTCTCTCTCTCTCTATCTGTGTGTCCCATTTGCATAGATATGGGCCAATTAACGTAACAAGAGAAAATAGTTTTAAGCTGCCTTTGCTTCATAATGGACAAATTAACATAAATACGCTCTTTACCCAAATAGCCACACTTTTCCATCTCTTTCTCTCTCTCTCTCTCTCGCAATGGTTTAGTGTAGTCTATCTCTCTCTCTCTCTATCTCTCAATACAAAGAAAAGCGAGATAGACCCATAAAAGTGGAGAGATGGATGAAGAGGATGGTAATATTTTGGCACAATGATCATCGGTAGGCAGGCAGCCCAACTTTAATGGGTTTCAGGTCATAAGAAAACATTAGGGCTTTTAATAGGCTTTGATTAACTTAAAACAACGAAACGATCATCATCATCATCATCGACAAAATTCCTTTTTTTCTTTTTCCAATCCAATTCTTTTCTTTATTATGTTCGTCTATATGTGACGTCACACAAACGATAGTGATCCATTGTGCGCAACGAACTCCGGAACTCGTAAGCCCATCATAACGAAAACGAAGTGCTTTTCGAAAAAGGAGACCTTAATACATGCACACCCTGTATGTAGAGTAGTGCTCTCTCTCTCCCCCCCCCCCCTTTTTGTGTACATCTACCAGTCAATGTGGAAGAAACACCCAATGATGTATTGTAATGCCGTGTTTATAGTCGACCTAGTCTCTCTGCTCTATGTAAGCCTATATTACTAAAATGTAGAAATACATTAAAAAAATCTAAACCACGTTAAAGCCATATAATAGCATTATCCAGTTCTGGACGTTTTGGGCATTCTGTAAAATGTCTGTTAATATTACAGAATTGATGGTGGGTTCTTGCACATTGACTGGTGAATGTGTGATAATGAGTTAACTGACTTTCCACTTGGACCCTAACAAAACACGAGACAAGAATTGCTTTTTGTTTTTTTGTAATTTTCATTTTAAGTCGTTTTTTTAATTTTTCAAACCCAAATAATCACCTGTTTTAATACTGACGAATTATTAATATACAGAGATACATGTAGATATAGGACGATAGCATAACACAAAGAGAGAGAGAGAGAGAGAGAGCAAGGAGATGACGGACACGCTTGAAAAATGGGTGTCAAAAAGAAGGAGGGGGGTGGAGAGGGTGCATTATTATATCATTCATTGAGCTCACCTTATTCTCGTTCGATTGAGATTGAGCTGCAGCAGCAGAAGAAGAAGAAGCACCACCGCCGCCGCCACCACCTACGTCTTTATCACCGTCAACCTTACGGATCTTAGACTTGGGTTTAGTCATGGTGGTGGTGGTCGACAAAAATCAAAATATACAAGAAAAAAAAAACAACAACAAAAACGTCGAAGTAACTAAAACCTAGCGAAACACAAACGAATGGAGGCCGCCATCTTGAATTGCAAAAACAGGCCGCAGAGTGGCGCTAGTGAACAGAAGAAGAAGAAAAGGGAGGGAAGAATGGATTGAGATCTGGCAAATTTCTATCTTCTTCATCTTATTGAATTGACCCATGATCTATAATTCTATGAGCTGTGGTTCAGAATATGGTTTAAAATAAACTATTTTTAATATTTTAAAAATTAGTCATTATGGTAATGATCATATCTTTGTGTGTGTAAGCTCTATAATTAAGAAATATAAGAGGGAAATGACTGTTCAAAAAAAAAAAAAAAACTAAAAAGATTACGTTTTTCATATTGAATGACTTAATCATATGTTTCTTAGAATTATTTACGTTATTTTTATATGAGAAATAGAATTCCAGCACTTGTCCTACGTTATTATTCATAATAATGAATATTACAGTTTGAATTTCTGAACACACATAGATCAGAAATTGTTAACTGAAACCATTAAAACTGAGAAAAAAGGTGCTAATAATATGTAACTACCCAAGAGTATAAGCCAATATGCATGTATTAAATATAAATATTAGCAAATCGTGAATTAAAAATTAACATATTTTATTAGGACTACCACCTGACTCAACACCCCAATTCCTTATGTTACGGCTCTCATCACAGCTGATTTGAAAGCAAACAAAAAAGTAGAATAAAACCCACCACCCCTATGAAACACTATTCTAGAAATGAACTCGTTCCATTCTAAAAAAGAGGGGAGGACGAGAAGGAGGTGAAGGGGGGGTCTCCGGATGTGAGCAAAACTTTCAATCTGTATACATACACGGTACAAATAAAATAAAATAGTTCCACATCAAAATACATAAATACTTTTAAAAAATTAAACATACAAAAATGAAAAAAATAGTGTACTTTTGATAAAATATATGATGATGCTTTAAAGTATTACTTTAAATAAAAATATATATTTAAAGATATATATTTAATGCGGAAGAATACTTTGTATGAGATACGGCGGAAAATATGGAGGGAGAGGGAGAGGGAGGAGGAGGGGGTATGAGGGGGGAGGGAGGTGATCACTCTTTTTACTCTCTGGTTAGACATTGGGGGGAGTGGTACCAGCAAATAGCATTCCTCGGTTCATTCAATAAACCACAATACCACTGCTGAGGCTGAGCGTTTGTGTGCTGCTGCTGTTGCTTGCTTCTGTCGCTGGTGCTGTGGGTACGACTGGGGAAACCCCCACACATCACACTATACCATATAACCTAACCACTCTACCACTACGGTACTACTACTACTGCGCTACCACACCAACGTAGACCGAGAACGGCTAACCGGCGACCGACAGAAGAGAACAAGGGAGACACAGAAGATAAAGAGTGCGTGTGTCAGTGCAGTGCAGTGCTGCCCACCTATATATATATTTATATATAATGTGTTTGCGCGTTCGAATGCTAAGTGTGTGTGCCTGTATATAAGGGGCTACTTTTATTTAAAACTACGGACATCGTTGTTGCTCTTATAAATATTTCCTCGTCGTTTTCTATTTTAAATTATTAAGATTTAATTTATCTAATAAGAAAATAGATAAAACAAAAATTAACCAGTTTTTAATGATCGTATTTTGATCGCCACATGCATCTGCCCTTAGATCTGAACGGCTCGACGGCGGCCGTCTCTTCTGACCTCTCGGAAAAGATGACGGATTTCATGCTCGGAGAGCGGGCTCTGACCGAGGCGCTCAGTGAACATCCCGGGGAATTAGTTCGTACGGGTAGTCCGAACCTCGTCTGTTCCGTACTTCCAACTCATTGGCGTTCTAATAAGACATTGCCAGTCGCCTTTAAAGTGGTCGCATTGGGAGATGTTATTGACGGTACCATTGTCACCATACGTGCCGGAAACGATGAGAATTATTGTGCTGAACTTAGAAATCATACGGCCGTCATGAAAAATCAGGTCGCTAAATTCAATGATTTGCGTTTTGTTGGAAGATCCGGACGCGGTAAGTTGAAAACTTTTTTTTTCCTTCTTTATTTCATTTTTGTTTAAATCGTTCAACTTTTATATTCTGTTTTTTTAAATCATTTCATAAATGAGAAGAAGATGATGATTAATTATTAATACGAATATACTTGGTTTCAATCCGTCAACCCTTCGTTAGATCCTCGGTATTCAAAAAAAAAAACGTCGCTTAAAATAAAAAGTTAAAACTTAAATCATGATACAAAACGAGACTTTATAGTAAGTCTATTGGATTTTTTTTTAAATTTAACTGTAACGTTTTAGAATATTATTATAAAGTTTTATTAAGTTGGAAGAAAAAAGTGGACCCAAGAAGTTGTGTCACATTTAGAAAGGAAAAGGACAAGAAAAGGGCCCATGTTATTATATGGGTGTAGAAGGAGGAGGAGGACCAAAAGGATTTTAACAATGGTACCACCAAATTAGCAAGTTGGAACTCAATTATTGCCACAACTAGTTAACTACAATTTACCCATTAAAAAAAAACACCCAAAAGAAAAAGTTTCGGTGATAATCAGTTTTTCCACGAAACTTTTAACCTGTTTTTTTTTTCCTTTCTTTTCAAGTTTTCTCTTCTTTTTTTTAAGTTCTTTTTTAACTTTATTAGCAACAACTCTTCTAAAGAGAACAAACATAAAGAGAAAACTTTAAACTAATAAAAGTTTTTTCTTAAAAAAAAAAAAAGAATCACCTCAAAAGAAGTTAGGCACAAAAAAAAAACAAGTCTTTCTAATTAAAACCTTAACTATTACCACATTTAGAAAGGAAAAGGACCTTTTTTGTTATTCGAAGTTTGGGACACACACACAAAAAAAGTGCGTTTTCAATCATCCCACCGTCATTACAACACATAAATATTATTTGTAATAGGTGACGGGGTCTATTGTTTATTAACTAGATTTTCTTTCTACAATAATTATCATTAAAATTATATTTTGTGGAAGAGGAGTCCAGTTGTTATTTATTTGGAAGAGGGAGGGAGGGGGGGGTGTCCCATACACAACAGCCGTGGCCGCCGCCGCCGCCACCACTACAACCACCACCACCACCATCGGAGCCACAACAACCATCGAAGCCGCTCCATGGCCCATGGAAAATGAATGGGTTTTTATATTTGGACGACACACTTGGTTGATTTTTTCCAAATATGTTTCTCCCTTTTTTTTTTGGACGATTGATAGTAATAATAATTCCGCACGCAATTTTTATCTCGGTCGTCACTCACATATATTTTATTTTTTTACCTTCTTCTTTCCTTTTTTATTTTGGAAGTAGTAATTTATTTTAACATTTCTTCGGTCAACATATCTTTTTTTGTTATATTATTATATTAGGAGGAGGTGGATTCGAAAATAAAGAGAGAAGGAAGAAATAAAGGGTTCGACAGTTTTCTCTCTCTTTTCAAAATAAACCTAATTGCTATTATAGAAGGAAGTTTGAAATTAACTTCTTCACCAAAATCAAAAATACCAACAAAAAAAAAAAAAGATCACACAAAGTAAAAAATAAAGTGTCTTAACTATTGACCACTAAGGAGGAAGGTTGAACGCATTTACGGAGAGAGAGGTTCCACCAGTCCGTGGTTATCGAATTTATATTTCAGGCTTTTTTTTTTCTTCTCCCAATAAATAAGAAATATTTAATTAAAGAGACTAAACACTATTTCATTCAGATAGAGAGTTCGATCTCCCTTTTATCATTATTTGTCTCACTTTTCTGTCCGACCGATTTCTTTTTTTTTTTTTTTTTTGAGTCATCTGTGTAAAACTGGGCTGCATTTTCGATTCGAACTCAAAGCAAATGTTGCTGCTGAGTCAGCTATAACGACGACAGATTACAAATCTCTCTCTCCCTTGTCCTTCAATAAGACAAACTTAATACAAACCTCCTCCCCTCTCTCTCAACTCCCTGACTCATCTTTTATATCATCCCTTCTTACATTATATACAGAGTGTATTTTCTTCACCCCGTGGGTTAACAATTATATAGCAATAATAATTGTTCATCATGCGAGGGGGGGTTAATATTAGGTAAAAAAAAGATGATATAAAAACCCAGGCCAAGAGAAAAAAAAGAGAACCGATCTGTCGGAAAAAGAAAAAAATGACGACAATCGGGAAGGGGGGAGGGGGGAAATCGGTCTCGGTTTCAGTGGTGATGGTAATGGGCATAAAGATGCTCATGGTTACCCAGGAAACCACCGACCTACCAACCAACCAAGAGACCGACCACCCTAACAGACAAGACAGACCGAACAAGTTGGCCACAATCACAAATTATGCCATTCATCCGAACCAATTTTTCTATTATTATTATTATTATTATACGAGAGAAGAGATCCTTTTGAATTCCTCTCTGTTACATTTTCTATAAATAAATAGTCAAAAAGTGAATAATAAATAAATATACAACATTGAATACATTAAACCTTCGTAAATCTTGACTTTACACAAAAGGGATTCGTCGTGTCCCCCCCCCCTCCTTTCCTCGCAATAGATTTGACATGAAAAATTGAACCACAATGGACATAATAATATATACAATTTTAAATGCGCCGTGTCTTTTCTAAAGCATTTATCTACGTTAATGTGTGTGTGTGGGCAGTATTTTCTAACTGTATTTATAGACATGTTTAGCCTTTCTACTCTTGATATGAGATGAAAATAAGATCAATCCAATAGAAATGATTGGGTCTTAAGATTGGTTTATAAGTTTATATTATATAGAACAGCTGACTTTCGTACTCTTGATTAATTTTGTCTTTCAGAAGAACAAAAATTACGAGAACAGAAACTAAAAAAAAGTGTTTTAGAAACTAGAAGGGTAGCTCAATCATTTAATAGTTATTTTCAAGTTAATATCATTCAAAATAAACTTTTTATAGAAGGAGGGGGGGGGGGGGGGGAGAAATATCGTTTTTTTTTTTTGCTTAAAAGGTTGGGACATTTTCAAACGGCCATAAAAAGTTTATTTTAAAAGATAATAACATAAGAATACTATAAAATGACTGAGCTATATACCTCTTCTAGTTCTCGTCATTTTGATTCAGAGTTCGATAGGCGTTTTTCTACCTTTAAAACTACCTTAATTTGAACCCAACAATTTGAACCCCAGTTTACCGAAAATGATTAACGCGCGTAAAAGTGAGAGTCCAAATTCAACTTTCTTAAAACTTTGTTGTGTTTTTGGTTCACTTTTTTCTATTTTTCTTATTTGATCTCTTCTAAAAGTTGAGTTACAATTGGCCCCTTATAAATATAGAGGGAAATTGGGGGGTAAAGTTCAAAAATGGTTTATATCTAATTAAAATATAATCTAATAAATTAATATCTAATTATTTTATCTAACTAATCAGATCTTTTTCTTTTTTTTTCATTTGAAAATTCCAAATATTGCTATAATATTATGATGAAATTGTATTTTTTTGATAAGTTCAATTACTCATATCGATAACAAGTCTTTTTCTTTTTACGTTTCGTTTACAAACTTAACTTTTTAAATCTTAATTTACAAACATTTTCAATTGATGAAATTATAGATGACAAAATTAAAACAAAAAGAAATAATGTAATACCTTGTACACACACACACACATGAGTTAAATGAATTCAAATTAAATGTGTTTAGGTGAATTGTACGGAATCCAGTTAAGGACATAAACCCAAATTAAAAATTGACTTTATTATTAATATTTTAAATTGAAATAAATCAATATTTTAATGTCAATAGTTTATATATTTTATTTAAGTTAATTAATCTCAATATTTTCAGATTAATTAACTCATTAAATTGAATTCGACATAATGTTTGTTTGCCCTTCACGGGACTCTGTAGAACACGTTTATTATTTAATTGCATTTAAATTATCAGCTGTGTGTACTAGGTATAAGGGGTAAGCTAAAGGTCGGAAGAGGTTAATGAAGCGCCCCCTACTAATAAGAAAACAAGACATCTTAAGATAAGGAAAAAAAAAAAGACCAATTCCAAATGTTGTGTGTGTTGGTATTTTAATGAGGAGATTGCGCATTAACCCAGATTGACTTCGTTAAGCTCCAGCTTAATACTCTCTAAGTTAATCCCAACACCGTCGAATCCACCTCCTCCTCCACCTCCAACTCAACCTGTTTCGTGTCATTTTTAAATCCAACACCAAAATCCTTCATCTATTAAGTCCTCAAATTAGAAACTCGAGAGACATCGGTCATTAAGCGAATGTCCACTCGGTCTGGTCATTATGGTCACTATGGCGTCCAGCAAAAAAACAACAACAACCGGAAGTGATAAACAAGGGCCTCCCCCTCCCTTTTAAAAACTAGAAATACAATTGATGTTCAATATGAGTGTGTATAATATGGTGAGAAATAGAGAGAGAATAGAACTTAATTTAGATGTTTACACCCCCCCCCCCCCCCTCTCCTTAGAGAGAAAAGAGGTCCATCTCTAATTTAGTTACAATTGTAATGGAGCAGCAATTCATTCTTCTTTCTATCTGTTGTTCCATCTGAGGAAAAAAAAAACGTTTTTACAAATCGTTCCAGGAATACATTATTAGCAAATTCACATTGTTTTTTTTTTTGGTCCAAAAGGAGGTTGTGGATGAGGTTCCAATTGATATAAACGGGACACTGGTATAAAGGTTTAAAAGGCGGTTAAATGGTTTTTGTGGGTTTTCTCTCAACCCACCCCTCACCCCCCCCCCCCCCCATAATTCGGCCTTTACAAGACATTTTAGAAATAGTCTTAATTGGTCACGTGCAGTTCGGACAATGGGCCACATATTTATCCGAGAGAGAGAGAAAGAGATAGCACTTTGTTGACCAGTGGACATTAGAGTGAGCAACTTTAAAAAGAAGCCGTAGGGTTTGAGGGAGGGGGTGAGAGAGTCTTAATTTTGCATCTTGTTCAAAGAGAGGATCAGAGAAGAACCCGGGGGTGGAAGTGGGGTTGGGGGAGTTGATTGAAGACATGGGCTTTGGGGTGGCAAATGTTTTAATTGGAGGTAAAGAGCCGACGCCCGAGAGCCTCCTGACGAAAAAGGACTTTTTCATGTTTCAATTGAAACGGATAGAGGTATGAATTAGACAGAAAGGGTGGAAAAGGGGGGTGTCCATAAAAGGGGAGGAGGGTGATGGGGTGGACACACTGGACAGCAATAAAAAAAAGGACTGAAACGAAATCCTTTAAGTTTAGGTCACGCTGGTTGTCTCTCGTCCTCTAAGAAAACGGCTTTTTTTCTTTGGTTAATTGAGACATCTCCACTGTCAAGAGATAGAGAGGATGGTCAGCAGATGACCACTGGCTCAATGACTTGACCACACAGCAGGGGGTGGGAGAGAGTGGGGTATATGCCTATACACTCTCCTTATTATAGTCATATCCTTTACACGCACGCACACACACAAAAACACATGTGTGCGTGTTATGGTGGTCATAAAACAATTGTATATATATATATAGATAGATAGATAGAGAGAGAAAGAAGATATTTTGACCATCTTTGGTCAAAATATCTAAATATATATATATATATATATGGTGGACGACGACCACTCAGGTCGGTCATCGGTTTCAAACCGCTTTCATCTTTTCTGCTATCCATTCCGATCTAAAAAAAAAGAAATCCAAATATATAAAGTAACCTTGCGGGGCCACTCACTCTCCACTAACTAACTTAACTAAAACTCATATCATGTGTTTTAGTTTTTCTTTCGAAACTTAACTTTGGTTATGAAAAGAAAACCAATTTCTTTAATGTCTTTAAAATGAATTGCTGATATTTTCAAATTGATTGTTACAAACAGAAACACCAAATTATTATTATGGCGGGTTAATTAAAAGTAATTAATAAAGAGTTTTTTCTACTATTTTTGTATTATTTTTAATGTCATCCTTCTTTCTTCGATTTGTTTTAAATGATTATTGATTGATATTTTATAAATTTGTTTTGAATTTCATATTGAATTAATTGGTAGTAAGCGTGTTTTATTGATTTATTGATTTTTTTTCTTTCTATATATTATAGGAAAAAGTTTCAACTTAACAATCACAGTGAGTTCGAGTCCACCTCAAGTGGCCACTTATGGAAAGGCCATCAAAGTGACCGTGGACGGACCTCGAGAACCTCGAAGTGAGTTCCCACTCTCTTAATTGTTATTATTATTACTATTATTACGTTTATTTGTTGTTGTTGAATTCTTGATATGAATTCAAATAGAAAACAAGAACCATGGAACTCTTTATCTGATGATATATGAAATATCTTACTTGAATTTTAACTCTTTCCTGTTATTTTTGTTTTGTTTTTTGTTTTATCTTCCATGGATTTAAAGTGTGCAATAATAATAATTTCTAGTTTCTTCTCTATTTTAGAATATTATTATTATTATTACACATAATCTAGTTGTTGCTTGCATCATTTTTTTTTAAATAGTCTTTTCCCCCCACTTTGTTCCTCATTTAATAGCTTAGTAATGATAAGGATATTTTCTCAATGTTGCATTTTATTTTCATTTGAATATATGTTTTGCATGGTTATTATTTATTTCAGAAGGGGGTTGTTGGGAGGGGGGAAGGTAGAAGGGGGTGTTTCAAAGTTCTACATGTAATAAGATAGGCAGCCATCAACACCCCAACTATATTTATTGTTGTTGTTGTTGTTTTATGCATTCGTAAAGTATGAATTTGAAGACGATCATCATCATCGTGTCTCAGGAGCTATTTCAAATGAAGATAATCATCATCATCATCATTGTGTGCCAAGTGTGTAATTCGCTCCCACGCGTCCATCGTCCTATAAACAGATAAGGACCCCCTCCCCCTCTTAACCCCTTCATTATCCATCCATCTATCGTATTTTTAATACACACGAATTGAGAGAGAGAAAGAGAGAGAGATACGCGTCACTTCTTCCTTTTACCAACAGGCGGCTAATTCAAGAGGCCTACACAAAATGCGGCCCATCATGTTTAAATATGCGGCCCGTGACCAATTTTGAAAATAATTATCTAATTTTTTATTTAAAAAAATGTAATTATTGAGAGTTAGTGATTTTCCGAATGCATATTTAACTATACCGATCGATATTTTGATAAATTTAACACCTCTAAACTTGCGGCCCGTAGTGAGGGTTTTTTAAAAGAATAATATGGTCCTCACCCTTAACCGAGGGCCAAAATTAAAGGTCCAACTGACCATCGAGAGAGAGAGAGAGAGAGAGAGAGAGGGTGGAGGTAAGGGGGATGGGGCAAAGGGGGTCAACGAATATCTCTCACATTTCTAATTTTCTATACAATCCTTTTTTAATTGGATTATAGTAGAAGTCACACACACATAAGGTGTCTTTATTTTATTTAAATACATATTAAGTGAGTAGGAAAAGGAGTTAAAGATGAAAAGAATTATGGGAAATGAAATGAAATCATTCTCATAATTATTATTTTTTGTATTTCTACCATTATAACTTATATTTGTTTGAGGTTTCCTTTTTCCGCGTTTTCAAATTAACAAGTTAATTTCAAATCTCAAAATTTCTAATAAAGGGTATCATTAAATATTATTGTTTCTATAATTTAAATATTTGATAGAAGGAGAAAAAAAAGGGGATAATTCGATAATAATTACTAGGGCTCGGATTTTGATGCAATATCAACTGGGATGTTTCTCAATTTATGGCCCAAGAGCCAACTGTGAAGTAATCATCATTAGAGCAACTGCAATTATGTTATTTCTAATCAAAAAAGCTGGGTAGAGAGGCTAGATGTCTGGTTACTATGAGTTGTCAACTAGAGTTCTAGCCTCTAACCATGGTTTTTAATTTGAAAGAAATGAGATTGTCACTTCACAATTGGCACTTGGGCCACATATTGAGAAACAGCCCAGTTGATATTGCATCAAAATCCGAGCTCTAATAATTACAATACTATTACTACTACTACTACTGCCGTCTAGCGACAGATTTGTCTACCTGCTAAATAGATATATTTCAAGTTGGCGTGACTTTTAAACACCCACACAAACACAATTTAAATGAAATGTTTTAAAAACAAAATTTCATCATTTTGAAGAAGAAAAGAAAAAAAACACTGAATAAAATTTCAGTATTTTTTTTAAGAATGTGAGAAAAAAATGAAGTATTTTGGTTTTTTTAAAAAACAAAAACGTAATTGTTGTTGGAAGTCGTTCGACCAAAACCGAATTTCATTTTTGTTGTTGTTTTGAAACAAAAAAAAAATCAACCACAACAATTCACAAACTTTTAAAAAATTTGTGAATTGTAATGTTTTCATTTTAATTTATTTGTTGTTTAACAGAAACCAAGTTGGAGGGGGGGGGTTCCTATTATTGTTTATATTTATTACTACTGTATTTCACAAGAACGGTCAAGTCAGTCAAGTAACTTTCTCACGGTAATCCTTTTTTTTACTGAACAAAATTAAAACTTTTAACCAGAAATACATTATAAACAAAGAAAGAAAGAAGGAAAGACCCCCCCTTAAGGTTGTTCACCTTCATTCAGACTGAATTCAGAATTGAATTTTAATAATAATAAAGACCATTTCTTACAGAAAAGAAAAAAAAAGTGTTTCTCTTTCTGTGCAACTTTATACAACTTTCTGATATTTAATACCATCTTTATATATAACGACTGTTGTTTTCCCTATTTATTATTTGTGTTTCTACACAATTGTTTGACATCACTTGTAAATAAATTGACAAATTGTTTTGAAATTTACTACCCCACTACTCTGTAAGAATGAGGAGATAGAAATGGAAACCAATGAACAACTGACCCTTCTACTCTATACTACAGTCGCGGTTCCCAATCTTTTGCTCAAGGGCACAGTAGTTAGAAATTGCGGTACACTTGTTGGTAAATATATATACCCCCCTTTGAGAAACAACTGGTGGGGCGACTGAATAAGCGCCAAATTAAACAAACGCCAAACTGAATAAGCGCCAAATGGAACAAACGCCAAACTGAATAACCGCCAAATTTTTGGCTTTTATTCAGTTTGGCGCTTATTCCGTTTGGCGTTTCTTCCATTTGGCGCTTTTTCAGTTTGGCGGTTATTCAGGTTTTTTGTAAATTCTGATGGTCCAAATATTGTGAGCTTTTATAGACGTCAGACTGTGCAGATTTACAAACAGAACATGCTAACCTAACCTAACCAATCCTAACCTAACCTAACCAATCCTAACCTAACCTAACCAATCCTAACCTAACCTAACCAAACCTAACCTAACCTAACAATGTGTTTATCACATTTTGGCGGTTATTCAGTTTGGCGTTTATTCAGTTTGGCGTTAGTTCAGATTGGCGTTTGTTAAATTTGGCGCTTGATCAGCGCCACCCAACTGGTTTAGTGCTTAAATATCAAAATAAAGAAAGTTTTATTTAATTTGATTCTAATAAAAATTAATATTTATTTGAAAATATTAAATGAGATTAAACTCAATGAAAATGTCGCGTCAAACCTAGCAAAACTCACAGCAAACACACTCCTTGGGAATCACTACCCTAGAGTTTTAAAGATATTTTATGGGGTAGATTTATATTTCCACATATTGGACACACAATTAAGTCCTGATTCCTGAACTTTTTTCTAAGTTCATAACAATAACATAAGAAGAAAAATGTGTCAAGTGTTTATATAGAAGAGACGATGATGATGTCAAAGATTTCGTTTATTAAGAAACGCGATCTATTTTTGTTGCTCCGGAAAAAAGAGAGATCAAAATACTTTCTCTTTTGTTAAAATAGACGATAATGACGTTATTCGAGTGGGAGAGAGACGAAGGTAAAATTGATATAAAAACGCAAATCTATTGCAAAGGAATACAAGGACAGTCACACATCCATCTTACATTATATATGTAAACAGATAAGTCAGGAGGAAAAGTTAGAAATTACACATAATTGTTGTGTCTACATTGGCCCAATAATTCCCCCCCCCCCTGCCTTTAATCTACTTTTAAGTTAAATGCATTCAAGTTAAGGTATTTTTTTTATAAATTTTAGGATCTCGCAGAAGATGTTTTAATATTTAAATATATTTAACTTATCGTTATTTTATTATTTGCTTATTTGAATAAATCTGTTTTATTTCCGTCAAAAGTGAAAGCCCACAAAATGTGTATTTCCCCCTATTCTGTTGATTAATATTAATGAGCCCGGTGGTGGACCATTTCCGGCCACAATGTATTTCCTTACACAGTCATGTACTGTATATGATCAGATGACGTTAGCCTACGAGCAGCGAGCGCCCTCCAACGGCAAGATATGTGGTGGGATACAAATATTACCTGTTTATGTTTGAAGTACAAATAATATCTTAATTTGACAATAAATAATAAGATAAGTGTCTTATCTATCCCGGATTAGAACGCAGAAATAATAATTAATTCCAAGAAAGTGATCTCTCTCTCTCTCTCTCTCTCTCTCTCTCTCTCTCTCTCTCTCTCTCTCTTATCAAACATAGGGTTACAGAGTTTGCAACAAAAGTCCGTTCTTTTTTAAGCAAACAAACGTTTTTGTTACACCCTGTAAGTCAGTGTTTGTCTATCTGAAGACAGACAATTATTCCATCTTCTGTTATTAACTTATATTAAATTACGATATTAAATATGGGCGAACTTTATGATAAATAAAAATTAAAGAATGATGATGGAATTTTAAACGGAACCAACAAGTGATAAATCCAGAACCACCACCACTTTCAAAAAAAAAATCCTCTTTCTCTCCCTGTTTTCCCCCCAGTTTAAACCCGCGTTTTTAGACCTCGTTCAGTGGGGTGTTACCCTCCTCCTCCTCCTCTCCTATTTAGAGATTAGCAAGAAAAAAAGGCGTCTTATGTTTATGAGTAGAAAATTGCAGTAAGATGAAACATCTTCAAAGAAAATCTTAAATGTTTCATTTTAAACGAGATCATATGTTAAGACCGACGTCGCCGCCTCTCTTTCTATTTTTTTTTTTTTTGGCTCTTCAAAATGTCCCTTTTTCACTCTCTCTTCCTTATTATTATTATTATTATTATACAAGAGAAATCTTGTATAAAGAGGCTACACAACATATGAATTCAAGAAGGAGGAGGGGGGGGGGGGAGAATATTCATGGATATGTTTGGTTTTATTGGCGTCGCATATCTTTCTCAGTTTTCAAATAGGGAAAACCGGGAGGGGGGGAGAATATACTTGTTTAATCGTCTTTTTATAACATCTCAACAGAAAAACACATCTTTTTGCGATTTTTCTAAGAAAAAAAGGGGTTCACAGGGTGGACTACCCTTCTCCCCATGTTTCAGTACATCTGAACGAATATGAATGAACTGGGGACCCGGGGAGAGGGTGACTTGTTGTTACAAGTTGACTTGTGGTCGTCCTACACAACAACAATAATAGCAACCATACATTCCTGAACTGAACTGTCAGTCTTA
Organism: Brachycybe producta; assembly: GCA_036925085.1. Taxonomy (NCBI): domain Eukaryota; kingdom Metazoa; phylum Arthropoda; class Diplopoda; order Playtdesmida; family Andrognathidae; genus Brachycybe; species Brachycybe producta. The sequence continues at coordinate 898,886 of JAUPFP010000007.1, read as the reverse complement.
CTAGCCCTCCACTTATCCCCACAAGGCCTACTCAAATGAACAACATGACTATAATTATTATGGTCGGTGTGCTTGTTCTAGCCTCCACTTCCAAACCCTCATCGTCTTCGTCGTTTGGGATAAGTTACCACAGTCTAACTAGTTGGACAGACCGTTCCAATCAGCCTGGAACTCACGTAGCTACAGTTGTCGTTATAATTATTCAGGAACACACAAGGAAGGAAGGAAAGGCGTGGTTGGGTTTTCTAATTGAAAGCGTGTCGAACATGTGACAATCTGGAGACAATAGCAATTGCATGCCTGAAAGAAATTAGGCTCATAAACACCTGGGTTCCCTCTCCTAATTGATGTATCAAGTTGTTACAAGAGAGAGAAAGAGAGAGAGAGAGAAATACACCCTGGGTGTTGATTATTATACTTGGTTATTGTAGGTGCAACCATTCGCCATCTACCTTTTGAGAAGAGAACGAACGTTCTCGGTCTGCAGAATAATGCAATAACAGTCAATTCATTGTCTATTGACTCTATTGTATAGATGGGGAGGGGGGGGGGGGAAGTGGATGAAAAAAAGGCAAAATTGAATTTGGTTCTACTATGTGTACAATGCACAATATTATATAGTATACCCGTGACACCCACTTTCTCTGTTTACACCTCCTTTTCGTCGTGTAATGTGAACGCACAATTGACAATGTGCGTGGTTTGTATGTGTTAATGGAATTTTTCACCACATGTTAAACAACAATATAATCCATCCAGCTATTATTCCACATAGACACAAACTAAACGCCAACCACCAACTACTACTACTGTATTTCGTGTAACACCACGAAATATTATTAATTGTCAATAGACACACAAACAAACACACATTGTGTGAGGTATTATTATTGAGCCTATAATGTCCACCCTATCCTTTAAATTGATAAATTACCCTAGGTGTGTGGGGGGTGGATAGGGGATTGATATCCTGGACTTTCATGGAAGTACACCTGAGTCCTCCTGTGTCTATTTTTCCTTCCTTGATTTTGTCCAAATGAGAAGAAACGCATGTTTTGTGTGTGTTTTCTATTAGGAAAAAAAGCGGGAGGAAGGAGGAAATGAAACCGATTGAGGGAAACCGAAAAGGTGTTAAAATAATAATAATGGCTTAATGAATTGTTTTCAGCATTGATCAGTTTTTTTTTGTTATCATATATACATGTATATATTATTGTTTTTATGTTCGTGTCCAATGTTAATTGGCCACACGGCGGCTCCTTTTTTCTTTCACCCTCCCCAGTCCCCCTGCTCCCTCTTTTCATAATAAACCAAGAAATAAATAATAATAATAAAGAAAACCCTCCCAGTCTATAACACAGAATGCAGAAATGTTTATTGAAATGTGTTTGTATTTCTTTTCTATTTTTGTAATAATAATACAACAACATCAACAAGAAGCTTTCTAGTTTTCTAAATGAAACTGTTATATTAGGTGCCAATGATATTTATTATTATATCTGAATATACAAATATCAAGTTCTAAATTATTATTACTGGCACGCCAATAACCTTAATTAGTAGTAGTAGTAGTAGGCATAATAATTAGTAAATTAAAATTAAGACATTTCATGTTTAAATGACTTATTTTGCGCTCAATTTGCTACCATTTAAAATGAAGGTACAAATTCAATGAAGTTTTCACTTTTATTTCACAAGTTTTTCCCCTCATTTTTCTGTAATACGGAATGGAAAAGAGAAAATATTATATTTTAAAAGATATCTATCTCCCCAGTCACTTTTAAAAAGTGATACCTCGCTTTAAGTCGTTACCTCGGGAGAACAATACCTCGCTATAACGTACTTAATGACTAAAATCTTTTTTTTTGGGGGGGGGGGGGAGGTTATAACTCTGTACAGGCGACAGGCATTTAGAAATCGGGACGAACACAAGTTGGCTCCGCCCTTTTTATGACGACCGACAACTTCTAATTTGTTTGCTGTGTGGTTCGACGTTGAAAAGGGCGGAGCATGTGACGTCAGACTACATAACCAACCAATTAGAAGTTGCGTTCGTCATAAAAAAGGGCGGAGCCAACTTGTATTCGTCCAGATTTCTAAATGCCTGTGTACAGAAGCGTTGATTCTTACCTCAATTAACGATATCGTTAAGAGAGGTCAACATCTATTCATTAAAAAGAATTTCTTTCGATGGTTGAATTTTTAAAATTAAACCACAAAATCTGAACAACGTTTTTTTTTCAGTTGTGGTCAGTTAGGGTTGCAGCTGTTTTTTTTTTGTCTACAATGGACAAAAACGTTGGTTTCTTTTTGTAATTTAATAAATATCAACAAAAGAGTACGGTTTTTGCTTGTAGAAGGGAGTATGTGTGTGGGGGGGGGGTCACGGGGCCCCCCTTTGTCGAATTCAAAAGTAGAACTTTTTGTTTGATAATGAATTTAATTAAATCACTGAGACGTCAAACTGGGTGTCGCTAAATCACTGTTAATTACTGTGGAACACTGATTGAAACAAGGTTGAAGGTGGAGGGAGGACAGCTGCAGGTTCCAATGTTGAAAGAATACGGAGGGAAAAGGGGAGGGGGATCTTTACGTTATTAGGAGCGGGAGGGTCCTATGAAAAAGCATCAGGGGGATTGGGGGAAAGAGAGACACACAATACAAGAAAGAACCACGTGCAAACGAGTACACACACGAGCGAAGGGAGGAGGGGGGAGGTGGGAGAGCATCAGAATGGAAAATATTTCTGTTATTAAAATGATTTTCAAGGAAGGGGGGTGGGGGGGGGGGTATTTGTTTGCATGGGTGCTGGGAGTACATTTCATATCCGGTTTTCTCTTATATATACAGTAATAATAACTGTCGATTTCTCTTTTTTTCTTCTTTCTTTCAAATATATACACGCAAGAAAAGAATACACAATATACATACAGTGTATAGGTACAAATATATATAAATGTATCGAGTCGTCGTCTCTCTCTTATATTTTTCCCAACGGGAAAGATAAAAACATCAATAGCAATCATTTCGTGATTACTTTGTGGCCGTGTTTGCGGCGAACTCAAGATTACATTCGGGTGCAAACATGGATTCTTCTTCTTCTTCTTCTTATATATACATGTATATATATATATATATATATATATATATATATATATATATATATATATATATATATATATATATATATATATATATATATACAATAAACACACGTATAGACAGACACAAGAAGAAGAAGAAAAAAACACTGAAGTTCGACATTTGACTCTTTTTATTAGTGGAAATCCACTAGAGCGAAAAAGCATTTGAAAACCGCGCTCTTCCTCCTCCTCCTCCTTTTTTATTCTCTCTTCATCTTCTATGATCTTATTTATCCCATTTGGGGAAACAAGTGTATTTGGGGGGTGGGGGGGGGGGGTGAGAGTGACGTCACCTCAACGCCATGTTGAATTATGTTAACATGGATCTCGTGTGTACTAAGAGAAGAAGAAGAAGAAAAAAAAACCCTCCCTTCTCCTCCCTAAATTCTTCCCTACTTGTTTCTCTCTCTCTCTCTCTCTCTCTCTCTCTCTCTCTCTCTCTTATATATTGTAGGTTACACGATAAATTACTTTGGTGAAAATAAGAACATCTTTTGTAGTTTGTCTCCAAGATATAAAAAAAAACACACCAACAACACAAACTCTTGCTTAGATTTTTACTTAAATGCTCAAGGTGGGGGCGGCGTTAAGGGATGGAATTTTTTTTTTTTAAAAAAAAGGGATGAGGAGGGAGGAGAACTTTGTTTTGTCTTTTATATATACATGTATATATTATATGTGAATGTGAGATATACACATTATTATTATTATAAATAAGAAGCAAAAAGATGCGGGTTTTATCTTGAAGAAAAATAAAAGAAATATGAATAATAAAGTTTATGCAGGCGTGCAACCAACATGACAAGTTCTCCTCCTTTTTCTTCTTCTTATTTTTTGGGGCTTTTTTTAAATCAAAATGAACGAAAGAAAGAAGAATGATGGAGAGAGAGAGAGAGAGGAAATTGTATTAGTGTTTGGGAACGAAAAAATTGCCTGTAGGAAGAGAAGGAGGAGGAGAAAAGAAAGAAAGAAAGAAGGAGCTAAGTAGAATGTGGTTAAGCGAAGCGAAGATTTGTAGTTCCCTGGTGCAATAATATTATCACTATATATATATATATATATATATATATATATATATATATATATATATATATATATATATATATATATATATATATGGATAGAAAGAGAGAGTTCGGTTGGATGACAGTTCCAAGTTGATTGTGGGATTGTGGTTGGTTCGGTTACTTCCCCGTCTCTCTATCTATCTCTTACTCTCTCTCTCTCTGTCTCTCTCTCTCTCTCTATTACCATCTCTATCTTTTCACGTTACGAAAAGAGTTTTTGTTGTAAAATATAAAAATCATCTCTCTCCGATTTGAATCCACAATAAAAGTAAAAGATGAAATATATCTAAAAAGACTCTCTCGCGCCATTTATTCTAAAAGTCTAGATGAATAAAATATACAATTAAATATGGGGGGCAATGTTAGGTATAGTGACACTGAAGGTGCATTGCAGTGAAACAGATGCCTGAAACGGGCCCCACTCTTTTCTTTCTTTCTTTGCTCAATTGTATGAAGAAAATTAAGTGTGTCTTCTTAACACAAACGTGACATTCGTGAGTGTTGTCCAAAAATATAAAAGATTAGCTCAAATATCGACCAATGCCGCGTATTGTCAGTTGGACTTGTCATCCATGGACAGGAACAGCAGAAGCTAGTTGTTACACCGGTTGTTTCCACGTGAACATCATTGATCACGACCGGAATCGATGGGGGGTTTTTTTTTTTTCTTCTTCTTTCAATTCTATTGTTTTTCTTCTGTGTCATATAATATATAAATGCAAACTTCTGTTTCCAATCTGTTTGTCTTTCAAAAAATGGATGGTCCGTTTCCAAATGGGAATCTCAACGACTTCTTCCCTCTCATATTCGGAATAATTTGACCGTAGAATGTTTTAAATAAGACACACGTAAAAATATATAAGCAATCTTCCTGGTTAACCCAGTAAATGTATCTATTCCCGGTTAATCCTGGGTTCGGATTATATATGCGGAATTCTAATTTCTCCAAGAATATAAATTAAATATTGAAAGGACAACAAGAGATTCTTTTTTACTAAACTTGAATTTCCTGGCGACCAACAAGGGCTTTTATTTTGTGATATTGCCATTGTTCTTTCCCTTTTGTATTATTTTCCATACAAGAGGAGGCATTTGCTGAGTTGTGTCTTCGATTTGGTTGGAGATTTATGGGATCTTGAGATTTGTGTCATAACACAGCTGCTACCCCCTCCTACCCTTCTTCATCCACATTTTTTTTTTTAGATTTTTCAAGGTGTCGTCTTCTATTGAAACAATTCATTTTTCATTCGAAATCCAACTCGAGTTAGAACAGAAATTACATTTATGCAATGTCCTCTCTTCTTCTTCTTCTCCTCCTCCTCCTCTTGATGGACACGAACCATTTAGATAGAGAGAGGGTAGATTCCCAATGGACTCTCATTCTATTGTATAATGCAAGCGTAGTATCAATGCAATATAGTTCCAAAATGGGCAGTGAGTGAGTGACACACCTGTGCATCGGCAGTGAGTAATGGGAGAAAGCGAGAGACTTGACCAGTCCAGTGAATGACAGTCGTTAAATGACGCAACTCAACCTATATATATATACATCTTTCTAAATTCTATGCAATTCCAACATTCCATAAAGGACCTTTTCTCTCTTATTGGAAGTGCATTTAGCCGACGACGACGAAATTAATGAGGCGCTTTGCCATCAAACAAATTCACGGTTGCAACATTTTTAGAGCTGCTGTTCAAAATGTAGCACCCCCTATAGAAATGTACATGGATATGTAGGGCTCTACATGTGTGTGTAAATACGAATTGACTACGTACAACTTGGGGTTTGTTCAATGCTCATTAACGCGTACCGAATTAATTGCCCCCTCCATCTCTTTCTCTCTCTCCCTCTCCAACGTAAGAGACGATAATAAAAGAGAACCCGTTACTGTTATACTGTTAAGACTAATGGCTGAATACCATCATCATCATCATCATCATACCTAACTGATGAGAGAAATATGAAAAACGATACTGTTGTGAATAAGAGGAATCACCCAATGAATAGTGACTTAAGCCTCGTTTTCACGATGATGGTTTTCACGATAGTTGCTGTCATGAGAGCAGCAACTATCGCTAGAACTATCATCGTGCCAGACCACGTGATAGTCACTATCACACTGTTGCGATGGCACTATCACAACTATCTCGTTTGACTAGATAGTTAAAAGTACTGTCAAGCAATAGTAATTGTTGTTGTGTGACCGCCGCTTGTAGGGAAATATCCACTTTGTAGGGATATTTGGCTTCTGGAGGGAGAGAGACTCAATAATATATCTGTGAAGTAGACGTCACACTGTCATGTGATAGAACTATCACGTTACTTCAAGACGTGTAGACATTTGCTATCGTGAGAGTGAACTATCGCAACTTTCATGACAGCTATTCTCACGAAAACGAAAACTTCTCACTTGAAAACGAGACTTAAGTGATGATTTGTGTGGTAGGGTTATGTAAGTTCAAAGGTCACGATCAGTTTGAATGTTGGTTAGGGATCCCTATTTACTAATATACTATGATATATATTCCTTAGAACACATTCCATATATTAATCTTATTCATAATATTATTAGAGTCTTCCATGTTTTTCAGTTCTGTTTGGTTTCGGACACCGTCACACGATTAATTAACCAATTAAAATTAGTATTGCTCGAATTCGGTTTTTGACTGCAACTGAATCGATGAAAAAAACCAACACATGAGATTTGGGCCGGGGGGGGGGGGGGAGGGGGTAATACTCAGAATAAGAGAGACAACAAACGAATTTTTGTCATCTGTTTGTTTTGTGTTAGGTCAAGCGGTAGTAATGCGAATTTACTCGATGGACATCGTCCATCTGCAAATGTACACTGTACACACTCACCTTTTACAAACTCCATGGAAATGGCTACATTCGAATTTACACAGTTCTTGACATAAGTGTCTGTGTGTGTATATATTTGAGTAGGAAGGGGTTTTGGAGGGAAAGAGGGAGGGAGGGAGGGGGGAGATATGTGAATCCCACTATTTAATGTTACAATCTACATGCTATTGAGAGGTGGGGAGAGTGGACATGGAGGGGGGGAGGTTGGAGCAGTGGACATCTTCATTTTCATTCTGATCTCCCCTTGATCATCTTCACCTTTTATTTGAAACCAATTCAACTTTTTATACGTGACACAATTTGTAGTATTCATCCCCCCTTCTTGGTGGCGGCCATTTTTCGTTATTAGTAAAAAAAATAAGCCGTTTTTGTTGTCGTATTTTGTGTGTGTGTGTGATTAAAACTTAAGAAGAAAAAAAAACTGATTTTGTTAATTGGAACACTTTTGCAGGGCAGCAACAACAGTTCAGAGCCCTTGCCCTCGGTCAGAAACCTTTTCTGGACACTCGCTTTTCGGACCATCTTCGAGAACTCGAACACTTTAGGCGGAAAGGCGATCCAGTGGTCACTGGACTTCCATTCGAAATACCCAGGCGACTTCAAGGGGGTACTGGGACCGGACAAGGTAACCTAACTCACACATCCCCAACCCCATCCATATCTTGTTTTCTCGTTCTCTTTTTTTTTTTCTTTTCTTATAAAGTAGTTAACATTCACTTTGATATCTGTGATTGTTGCACTTCTTATAGAATTCCCATTAGTTTACAATTGTCAGTAGTGGATTTACCGAAAATGACCACATTAAATAGACAATGGTAGTATATGTTTGTGTACTTTTATGTATACTTGAAACACACATTGGAACTGTGTTTATAAGTGGAGAGGGTGGGTGGGAAGGGGAAATCGTGTGTTGGTCACAATGGTCAGTCTCTCTCTTTCTCTCTCACTTTGAAGTGGACATCCCTTTCCTTCCTCCTCCTACTCCTCATCATAGTATATAGTCAATTGTTGTTCAATTTCATTTGTGATCCGTATTTACCGGACACCCCTTTTTTATTCCAGTGGTCACTGAAGGGGTTCTCTTTCAGGGGGTCGAGAGAGCGACCACACGAGTTCTCGAGCCATTGGTCATTATTTGAGTGCTTATTTTACATTAAAATATATCCAAAATAGAAATGAAATCTTTTCTCTGTCGTTGATTGAAAGAGAGAGAGAGAGAGAGAAACTCAATTGAGAGAAATCTGGAGAACACGAAAAAGGGATTTATGGGGTTGAGTGAGGCTAACGGGGTTAGAGTTAGGGCTGCTGTGGCGGCAGGTGTCAGGGAAAGAGGGGTTGGGGGGGGAGGGGTTGAAATTTCCCCCATTAGCCCAGTGGTACCAACCGAATGTGGTTGGTTCCTTTTTGGTGGAGTGGTTTTGTTTTTCGGTTTTGGTCTTGGTTCTTGTGATCAATTCAGCAGGATCGGTGTATTTATTATTCCCTACCCCCCCCCCCCCCACCCATTTCTTTTGTCTATCAACACACGTCTTTTTTAGATTTCAAATCAAATTCAATGTAGGGTAAAAAGAACGGGGGGGGGGGGGAAGCAAGAGGGGCAAAATAATGTATTATTGCCGTAGTTCTCCCCAACCCCAGATGGATTATATTTTTTAAAAGAATGAACGTTTTGGGGGCTTCGTATTCCTCATTTGCATAAATACAGGAACACCGTATTAAGAAAAGCACACATTTGGTTAAATTGGGTACACACTGTATGTATTTAAGTATAAATGTAGTCTCTCTCAGCCTAATAATAATAATAATAATGCACTAGGAATGCAAGTGACACAAAAGGAAACAATGGAATTAGCAGTTCATTTGGGAATTTTGCGTTTTCTCACGAGTTCCCAACTTCTCTCAAGATTTTCTGTCTGTCTGTCTGTCTCTCTCTTTCTATGTCTCTCTCTCTCTCTCTCTCTCTATGTCTCCCTAAATAAAGATGGACAATGAGACTTCGTATTCAATGTACTACATCGTAAATGGGTATTTCGGTTGGTTCTATAGTTAGTTATTAATGCACATCGTTGTTGAAGACGATGATGATGATGATGTCTCTCTCATCTCTAAAATATTCATTGGACTCCCACTGATGCCCATTGTTCAGTCTTCTTGTTTTTAATACGCGAGAGCTTTTGTCAAAGTCATGAAGGGAAGAAGATGCGGGGGAAAAGAATAGTTTGGTTGGGGGAATTTACCCTTGTCCGTGTGTACAAGTTAGTAAAAGGGAAGTGACGTAATACATCAGACTATTTTGTGGGGGGAATTGAATCAAAGGCTGCATCATTATTATTATTACTGTAGGTTCAACACCAAGACAGAGGAATTAATAATGAGAGACAAAAGGGGGGGGGGAGGTTAGACCAAGATATAGGCTATATATTTGGGGGAGGGGATGGGGAGAGAGACGATGGACCGATGAATATTAGAATATTTTAAAGAGAAGGGGAAATAAGTCTGGTGCTTCTGCTTAAAAAACATCTCATAGTCTGTTCGAAATTCAACCCCAATTCCGTCTCCTCTTTTTTTGTTTGCGCCTTGAAACGTTAGTTTGAATGGGGGGGGGGGGGGTAGATATTGGTTAGGTATTATTGGAAATATGAGGGGGAGGTGGAAGGGAAAAAAGGGGGAGGTCTTTTTGTTCTATTTGGTCACCCAATGTGTATGCATCTATATTTGAAAGCAGCTTATAAGGGGCTGCATGCAAATTACAACGAAATCTCTTTTTATCAGAGCGTTACATATGTGGGGGTGGATTGAGAGAAAAAAAAATGAGTGTAGAAGGTCCTCCCCCCCCCCTCCTCCTTTTCCACCTTCTATAGAGGGTAATATCTTATATAGAACGTCATTTTCAAATGTGTATGAGATTCCCCTTCTCATCCCCCCCTTACCCCGGGTCCCTTATTTCTATCCGTTTAGAAAGACAAAAAAAAGTTGATGATGGTCGAAGAAGAATATTATGGATATTATTATTATATATTGGAATAAATAGGGTTGAAATTGGAAAAGGGGTCGGAGGGGTAAGGACACTTTGAGGGTTTTTAAGGGATTTTTTTTAGAAGATGCGTTTTACGGTATATCGTGAGGTCGACGCGGTCAACGGTTCTGGTTTTTGTCTTCAGCCTCCTTCCTCCCTCCCTCCCCCTTTGACTCCCCCCTTACTCAATAGAAAGAGAAAAGAAAATATGCAAATTCAATCCCCTCTTTCTCTCTATTTCTGTGTCTTTAAAACCATCCTTCAATGGAGGGGTTCTCTCTCTCTCTCTCCATCTATCTATAATATGATAACAGTATATTTCTAAACAGAAGGATTACTCAGAGAGGGTATTTTTCAAAACCTCTTTTATTTCAATGTATGAAGCCCCCCCCCCCCCCCCCCAAAAAAACTCTAAACCTAAAACCGAACTCACCAGTGGAGTCACCACCCAATCATTCCCCCTAAACCTCAATAGTAATACAACCAACATATAATATGTTATTATTATTATATTGGTTTGCTTTCATCTTAATATATTTTAAAAATCTACACTATAAAAGATATTCGTCTGTTAGTGGCTGGTGATGATCGTAAAAACAACCACAATTAAAATTGGATTCTTCAAGAACCACCACCATCATCCCCACTACTCATCGCGATATCAAACACAAGATTCAATTAAGAATTAAAACCCTCCCTCCCCCTCCTCCTCTACTTTTTAAGCCACACTTTTAAGTTTATTTCTTGAAAATAGCTTAACTATTAGCTGGTTAAAACTATATAAACAAAAAAACTACTGTTCGTGGATAGTTAAGGCCACTTTTAAAACATCCTTAACTATGTAGTAGTAGTCGTCGTTCGGAACATACCTTCCAATTTCCGCTCTCAAAAAGGGCCAGTTTTTAATAAGAAACTTTACAAAAGTGAGCGAGTTGTGTTTACGAAAAAAAAGCCTTTTTATTGAGTTGTTTGTTTCTTAATGAATGATTTTTAAATCAAATCTAGTGCGAAACTCGTCCATCCCACTTTCGATAAGACGTTTTCATGTAAAAGTTGACCTTGTTTAGAAGTTACCTTTGACTTTACAAAATCAACGACGTCTCAGTATAGTCTTAAGAGACATTTCTTAGGCCAGCAATTAGAATACGGGCCTTGTTTCATTCTATCCATACTGAGCTTTATGCTCAGCTATCACGCTTTATGATATATTTCTAGTTTACCAGTAGAAAAACTCGGCAAAGTGAGTGAGGAAAGTGTTGTTTGTGTGAAAACCTTTGTTAAGAATACCGTCGATAGGAAATACTTAATGATAATCAAAGGTTAATCATGAGTGCTAACCTTTTTTTTTTACAAGAAGAAACTTTATACGAAAAGATGATTAGGTTTATTTATACCTTTGACAATCTCTCATAATTAGCCTCATATTTTGTTAACCTTTTCGGTCCCACAACAATTACTAAAGGCCCTAAATTTATAAACGGGCCACACGTGCAGAGACGGATGGGATAATCCTATATGCGAAATACAGGCTTGAATGTCTCCTCCTCCTTCCATCTTTTAATTTTCTCACACTCGGATCAAATATCTACTTGGCCTAATTCACACTGATTCAACTCTTAATAACATGTTAAATAAGTTAATAACTACCTTCCATCACCGTGGTGTTTTTTTTTTTTATAATAATCATTCTAATTATCACCTTGATGGACAAGAAGCAATAATTATTAAAAATTCAAATTCAAATTTCTTTTGTTAATTTTTTTTGTTGTTGAACACAGATCCATCTCAAGGTTTGCATTTGAGCGCCGAAGCGGCGGCGGCCGCGGCCCATTGGGGAGCTTATGCTCCTCATTACTCATCCTATTTGGCCGCAGGAGGTCTGGGAACGGGAACAGGAATTCAGGGAACAACCTTCCCAACGCCAGCCATCTCTTATCCGTCCGACATTGGAAGCACACAGACGGCTACCATGATTGGTCACGATGGTTCTACCACTAGCGCCACCAGCCCCACTGGACACCTTCACACGGGTAACATTTATTAACCATATATATACCTTACGAACACAAAACAAAGTCTTAAAATATAAGTCAATTCTCCAATAGGTGATCACACGGGAACGGCGAATGTGGTGTCGACCGATTTTTCGGCTTCTTTGGCCGATCAACACGCAGCTGCCGCCGCTGCAGCCGCAATGGGACTCAAGGCTGACTTAGACCCCCATGGCGCCTTCACTTTTGGACACACGACCACGGAACACGACACTCACTTCCCATCGATGTTAGTTTCGCGTTATGCCAAATCGGCATCCGACTTCCGGTTGTCGGACACCACCAGATTGAGCGAAAGGTTGGCCGCAGCCGATCACGCTCGCTACACAAGCGGCACGAACTATGCAGCAGCCGCGTACGGTCACCAGACTCCGGCTGCAACCACAACCACCGTGGCTCTACTGTCCGGCACGACGAACACTTATCTGGCCAGTGGTCACTCGAGTTATCCACTCCTGTCACCACACGGTTACTATGGCTCGAGCACCACCAATCCCAGCGTCTACCTTAGCCCACCGATGCTCCCCGCCTCCTTCCTCTATCCCCATCTCTATTCCAGTGTATCCCAATCTCATCTACATCCCAACCTCATATTTCAGGGCACGGACTCTCTACGTTCGGCCATGGACGCACTCTCGTCCTCGTCCACCACGTCCACGTCTTCCCAACATCAGCAACAGACTCAGGTGGCACTGACTCAACAAAGGAGTTTGGGGAGTGGAGACAGTGTGATCGGAGGCGGTGGTTCCGGTGGGGGAGTGACCGGAAGTGCCGCCTCTTTGGGGTCATCCACGGCAGCCGTGGTCGGAATGGCTCGTATCTTAGAGACGGCTGCCAGTGCAACACAGAGCCACGTCGTTCAGGGATCGACGACGGCAGCGACACAAGACGGCCACCTTGGGTCACAACAACAACAAAGTGGAGCTTCCACGTGTACTGATAACACGAGTTCACGGTTTAGTAGTAGTACGAATGGACACGGAGGTCACTCGGACGCCACCGTATGGAGACCTTACTGATAAATAACCATTTCAACCAACGAGAGAGAGAGAGAGAGAACGGGAGCTCAGCCCGGTCCACTCGTCTCATCTTCCGCCGACCCCTTTGGAAAGAGCTTCCTGTCGTAACCCTAGTCGTGGACCAATTTAAATCTTGAGTGCCGTCGCGATCACGTGACCCCCCCTGACCTTATTAATTTGTAAAAATGGACGATCCCTTTGGTGGGTAAAAGTGGCCTGTTTCAGAGGATCTCTGTGTGTGTGTCAGCAGAGATGAGTTTAGATGGGATTTGTCATTTCGTGCGTGGGTTTAATAAATGGGAGGTGTTTCAATTTTATCATTAATATGAATTATGACTTCAGTGATAGAGAGAGAGAGAAGGGGGCTCACTCAATTAGGGGACTGTCTGAGGGCCGACGGCGGGCCGCCTGTTTCGTTCAAACCCAACAACAACGTCTGTGATCATTTTCTTAAATCTTAAAATCATTATTTATCTTGTTTACAAAACTCATAAAAAGCCATGAAAAATACTTTCTTTTCTCCCCTCAATTTCCCCCCCCCCCAATCATCATCATCATCATTTTGCTCTTTTAAACTTTTAAAACTTTTTTTGTGATCGAAAATAAAAGAATTGTGGTCTCAATTTTCTAAACAAAAATACTTTTATTGAATTTCTCTGAATGTTTTTTTTTTAAATATTAAATTTAAGAAAAATAAGGATTCGTTTTACATTACAAATTCAGATTTGGAACTTTGAAATTTTTAATATTTATTCCTTTCTTCAGTAAATATCCTTATTTAGTTGCGTCGCGCGGTAAGTGTCGCCCTCTGGCGTGCAACGTGTCAATCAATTGACAACCCTCCCCCCCCTCTCTTTCCAACCTCGTTTAAAATAAGAAAGAAAAAAAAAAAGAAAAACGGTAATGAATTAAAAGTATTTTAAATATAGACATAAATATATTATTATCTTTCAAAAATGGATTTTACTCTCATCTTTTCTTTAAAAAATGTTAAAATCAGAGGACGGAAAGAAGAAAATTGTATATTGTGAATTTTGTACAAATAAAAGAGAAGAGTGTGTTTATTAATAATTTAACCAATTAATTTTCCCTACTTTTTTTCTCTTAATTTTTTTGCAACTCAAATCAAATAAAAAAGGAGGAAGTTTACCTGATAAGAAGGGGACCATACTCGTTATGCCACCTAGTGAGAAGAATGTAAAATTAACAAACCGGAAGTTAGAAATTAAAAAATACGCGCCAAAAAATAAACTCGCCTCAAGTCTTCAAAGAGAAAAATACTTTTCTTTCCAATAAAAACTTACTATGAGTCTATGTATATGATAAATATGGTTCTTTTTCGGTGCAAATATCGATTCAGCTCACCTGCTTCATTGCTTTAGTTTTACGGACTTTAACCGTTTCGTTTTTGGCTCCAAACGTCATCATTACGTGACTTACACTTTATGTAGTGCAAACTCAGTTTAACAGAACAACACAGTAAAATGTTCAAATACCATGTTTATAATAATAATAATAATAATAATAATCGTTCGGGTATGTTATTTGGGCAAAAATAAGTCATACTTACACGTAAAAAAAGAGACTGAAACACGAAGTACAACACAAACTTAATTCATTGGCGCCATTTTTGAAGAAAAAAAAAACCTAGAGAAAGAGAAATTCACTGCAGTAGCGCCGTCTATCGAACGTCTCATAAAAGTTAAAACTAAAAGAAAGATTTGCTGCTGTGGCGCCACCTATTTACCATATCCCAAATCTCACAAAAAAAATTAGCACAATCAGATACAGGCATATAAAGACAGGGACACACAGATGTTTGCTCCGCCCTTTATGAGCGTCAGACCAAATATCAACCAATTGAAAAAGGCGGGGCACGTGACGTCAGAACAAATCAATTAAAGTTGCCTGCCTTCATAAAAGGGGCGGAGCAAACGTCTGCGTATTCCTGTCTTTACTTGCTTGTCAATCAGCTATCTTGGTCACAGAAAGTTGTATAAGTTTCTGTCTTTCAGATCATATTTTTCAATTTATTGTTCATAAAAAGTTTATTTTGAAATTATCAATATTAAAAATATACTAAGTGATTCAGCTACCGTTCTAGTTTCAAACACTTTCAATTTCTCCTTAGTGTAGTTTTTCTGAAACACAAGATAAATAAAGCGTTTAAAATGAGCTGTTCATAAAACATCTAAACGAATTTTATTTACTGATTTTGCATTAAATAAACTGAACCAATTTAAAATTGTTTAAAACACATTTCAATGAGGCCTACTATTGGGTGGCATTCGTTTTTCGAACCGACATCAGAGACATGTACTGAAAATCACGTTAACTGTTGTTACTGAGGGTCAACAATAACGATACCATTGCCAATTTACCATTTACAATAAAAAGCGCCCAATAAAATAATAAAAAATTGAATTCACTGATTTGTTTGATAAAAGTTTTGCGAAAAAAAAAGCAACATAGCAACAACGAGATTTCGAGAGACAGTTCTTTTCGTGGAGGGAACTTTGTATGATAAACCAACAAATAATAATAAATTATTATCATTTGCCTTCATTTGCAAACTGATAAAGCGAAGCTATTCTATCGAGGAATTCGGCAAGGATCTGCCTAAGTGTTGCATCGTTTCCGTGAGCAACCAGAGTGCGAACGAAAGGAAACGTGATTGGCAAAAGAGATTTAAACTGACGATCGTCCACTTGACAAACGAAATCAAAGATGGACAGAAGCATTTCTGTTCGGACCTTGATACAAGCGTGACGATCCTTTAAAAAAAAAACGAAAAACGAAGTTAATACGACAGATTACAAGATCATGAGAAAACCTACTTTCAATACGGATGGAAGTTTCGTTTCTTCGTGGTTCTGTTTAGACCTCACTTCCTGCGCCTCCACCCATTTGAACGGTTTTTTTGATCTCTCTCGGTTCATCGATGGCATTGCATGTTGCTGTTTCCTCCTCTTAAACTCGCTGACCATCGTGTCGATGTCCTTCCGAGTGGCTACCTCGTATACGTGAAGCGAATCTCTACCGTCTTCCGCCTTTTCTTCCCCTCCATCACTATCTTCTTTTTCTTCTTCTTCATCTTCTTCTTCGTTGTCCAGTTTCAGCTCCTTTAATGCCTCCTCGGCTCTTTCCGGCGATTCTACAGATTCTTCTTTTGATGCGACCGTCGTAACCGCCTCCTCGGAGCCACGTTCTTCTTTTGGCGAATCCGTGGTCAACGTCGGCGACTCGTCGACGTCGTCCGACTTCTTTTTACGCTCGTCGTTCTTATGTCTCATCTCCATGTAATCGTCCGTCTGTGCAACTAAGAAGAATATCGGCTGGTCCTGCAGTCTCGCAAACTGATCGTCGTCCTTTCTCGTAAATAGTTCCGCGTACAAAACGCTGACGTCGCTAAACGTGGTTTTCAGTTCGGAAACCCACGTTTGGTATCCGGCAACATGATCCTTGGTATCCTTGGATTTGACACCAAACTGCAACAGATGGAGACACATTTCCAAGAGTGCAACCGTTCTAATGGTCCAACTGGCTCCAGATTGCTTATACAGATTCGCTGCCGCACTCGCTCTCGCAACCTTCTGTACCAAGAACTTGAGACCAGGTCTTACGTCGAATTGACAAGACACGTCATAAGAATCCTTCAGGCAAAACAGAAGAGTAGACACCTGTCGATCGGACAAGTAGCCTACCATACCTTGAAAAACATTACAATCAGTCAACAAAAAATAAATCTCGTGAACACAAAACTAACCGGGAAGCTTTGATTCGGAGCGAACGCTCTCGCAAGACGTCGAATGAGATCCAATCGGCGGCCGAGATGACGACGGTGTGGGTGCTGGACTCTGAAGGAGAATATTGGCTAGACTGGGAACAACGTGCGGCATTCCGTTCAATAAGATCGATCCTATTGTCTGAAGAAGTATCTGATGGGATATGAGACCGACAACCATCGAGCGAAAAGAAACTCTTGAGAAAACCAAAGAAAAACGATTAAAAAATTATCATAATCACAGCATAAACCAATAATTGTTAAAATGAGTTCTTCTAACTTGACAACGTTTGCTTCGAACGTGTGTCGCTGGTCGTTGTTGTCCAGTGGATACAACAGGAAGACGTAAGACCTATCGTCGTCGGCCGATTCTTCGAGGAGGCCGTTCGACAACGACTGCTGGCTGTCCAGAAGAAAAACCTAACAGAAACACACGAGACAAAATGGCGTTTTCGTTATTTGCATCGAATACCCCCGTCCACAAGGTGATCGTTGGGAGAAACCTGTTCGGCAAGCTGCTTCAGTCGTTCGTTTTCTTGCGGCGAGCAGTCGGAACTTGCGGCCACTTTAACCTGACAGGCGTCGCCATAAAAGTTGTCCGAGTTTTCATTGAACGCCACAATAAGTTGTCTTACGTTAAAAAGACTGACGTTTGAAGCTCTTCTCAGCATTTCGCAAACCACTTCCCACATATCCGCAGTGAAAATGGAGCCACTCGTCACGATGACGTGCCTCATACACGAACATCCGAGACGTGCGATGCTCTCGTTAGGTTGAGACACGCATTCCGTCATCAACTGAAGCAGCTGATACAGCACGAACATTCCACCTCTTGCCGTTTGCAGCTGATTCAATTCTAAAATAAGTATTACATTCGTTCATAACCGATTACAGATGAGGATCACATTTATAACAGACCAGACAACTTAGTAAGATAGTCGACAACAAGATCAGTCGTCTGCCCACAACACTGTTTGAAATTCGACGCAAAACCTTCCCATCCGCGGTGAAGCCTCGCAGTTCGGCGTAACCAAGATTGCATCATAGGCAGTAGAATGTGGTTGACGACGTAGAGACCGAACTCGACACCTTAGAACAAACACACACGAATATAAAACATGAACTGATGTCGTTTTAAACTCGGCTATTTTAACCATCAACTAACCAGGAAGCTCGAAAATCTTGTGTAACAAAAAAAACAAAGTTTCCATAGTGCATGGCTGATAACAGCGTGGAAAAGTGGCCACCGCTCCCACCAAACCCTCCAGCAGGAGACACCACACATGCAAGATGCCGGACGGCTGCTCCAACTCTTGCAATGTCACCAGATTCTTCGACAACCAATCCAAATTGGCTGCGGCGTTTTCATTCGCGTTTTTATCTGATTCTCTATTGAAAAGAACAAGATTCTGGCCAGAAATTTCAGGATCGACAATCTGACTGGCAGATCCAAGTTGAATCCTGTGGCAGAAATGGATACAAATAAGGTGGGTTTAAAGTGTAAACGGCGCCGCTCCAACTCAGGTCATTCTGTCTTTCATTAGCAAAATGAAATGAAAAGTGTTTTAGAAACTAGACGGGGGTGGCCGAATCACTGAAGAGTAGTTTCATGTTCGATACATTTTAAAACAAGCATTTTATGTTAAGTTTGAAAATGACGCAACTTTAAGGCCTTGTTTCCACTGGGGTGAGAATTTGAACTGGTGAAAAATGGAAGAAACGTGGCCCCCGCCTAATCACTATCATTTCACCAGTTGAGATTTTCAAAAAGTTGAAATAAACGCCTCAGTGTAAACAAGGCAAAAGCAGACAATACTTTTTTTTAAATTACTGCTAATAAAAAGTTTATTTTGAAAAATATCAATATGAAAATATTATTAAGCGACTGAGCTACCTAAAACACATTCCAGTTTCTCTTAATTTTGTTTCTTCTGAAAATCAGCTGATCATAAACCAATCTTAAGCGCATTTTTATCATTAACCTGTTAGATGAAAGAAACATTGGACAAGACGGCATCTGATGCATCGATGCCAGAATCCCACAGCATTTGTGAATGCACTTAAGACATTCCAAGCATAGATCTGGTACAGTTCCCGTCGACTGTTCACCAATTACATCGTTATCCCCTTTGATAAAGCATTTTTTTAAATATAGAAATGAAAAAAAAAACACGACTCCATCCGCGTCTCTTTTTATAACACATTAAATGCTTAGTATACATACCTGAACCTTTAATATGCTTCAAAAGACACAAGATGCAATCAACGGCAGCATTAGCAAAAACTAGAATGTTCTCCGTGTTGAGAAATGCGTCGAAAACATCGATTACAGCACGAACGTGACTAGAATTGAGCCTCAAATCTCCTTCCGATTCGACAGCCGCAACCAGAAATGGAGCAGTCGAACGCACGGCTCGCAGTGCCCCAAAAAGAGGACGCCATCCGGAGCAGATCTCCGTTTTCGAACCTTCGACAAACTCGCATATCGAACTGATTATCTAGGAATTAAAACATAAAACCACATTTAACCAAAACGACGGCCGACTAAATCCGCTACGGTCGTACTTGATCTTGAATGTCAATGTCGCACAGTTCTAAGCAGAGAAGATTTTCGAACGGTTTAAAAAGAGCCTCATTAAAATGAAAGTACGGCAACTCCGATTGACTCGCAAGAAGAGCGCTAACGATATCGTGAATGCAAGCAACTGCACGCTTAGCCACGTCTTGATCTTTGTGACAAGCTGCCTGAAAACGACCAACGCTTTTAATACAGTGGGATAGCTAAAACGAATAAAGCTCCAAGAGCCGTACTTCCATTAGATGCAATCCGATGACGCTCCAGGACTGCATCACATGTATGAGAGGTCGCCCACTACGAACGCTCTTCAACATCACGTCCCCCAGACGATGAAGCAGCAACATGTTACCACGATAATGGTGCGGAAACGAGTTCGATTTCTGGTGATGTGGGCTGCTCGAAGAGACTCGTTTAGTAACCTTGGAGAAGAGAGCCGATTGGCTAGCAGAACACAACTCCTTAAGAAAACCGAGAAGCGATCTGAGATTCAATTTGTATGCGGCATCATCAAACAACCTGCAGAACAAAACAAAGAAACGTAACAGAAAGGAAGCACACGTTAAGAACGCACGTTAAAAATGGGAAGAAGAGAGACCTGTCAACTTGTTGCGATAGAGAACACAACATTTGGATAGTCTGATCCGGAGAAAGAACACCATTGGAACTCAGGTTTGTGACGTTCTGTTTCATATAATCGACCACTGAGAATGTCTGTGATCCAGACGGAAAAATAATGGATGGAGGAAAAGATTCTTCTTCCTCCTCGTCTCTAAACGGAGAAAACAATTTCAGCAACAAAAAACTAACTTTTGGTTTATCCTTATAATTATAGATTACTTTAATTCGTCTTTATCCGATTTTGACGGCCACATCTCTTTGCGATGTGACGACTTTGAAGTTGAGGAATGGGTCAATCCTTGGCTGAAATACGAGTGTTCGAGATCTGCTATGTACGAACAACATCTGAAACGAGAAAAGAAAAAAATCGGAAGATTTCCTTCAACAAAAAGAGAAATCCAATCAAACAATACCTGAAAACGTGTTTCCAACAATCTGGACTATGACTGCCCAACTCCAAGCCATGCGACAACATTACATCCATGCTGAGAACGTGCGAAACGTGGAGTTTGATCGGTCGAGATCGATTTAGAAGACTAGACGATTTCAGTTTTCTACGGTGGATGGGTGTGGAACCTTGCTGCGGATCAGCAATGGGACAAGATACGGTCGAAAGTAAGGCGAAAACAGTTTCACAACGAGAGTGGAGATCTGACGAACAGAAAGAAGCAAATTATAAAACGACTTCAAACGTAGAAAATGTGAGATTCTATTGTCGATTTTAAGCTTACTGAGGATGTTACTGAGACGAGCAGCTTTTTGCAATCCGTCTAAGCTGCTCGCGACAGCATCTCGAGCCTTTCTGTGCTCCTCTTTGGCATTTTCAGTCCCCAACATGAGGCCGATGTTGTTTTTGATACCAACTGCATTTTTCTCGTCGAGTAACACGGACAAAACATCCAAAACTCCATCCCAACAACCGGTGAGCACACGACGAGCAAACTTTCGACCTGACACGCAATAATGTAATATCATTTGGTTAAAACATCTTGTTTTTTTCGATAATTAACTGATTAGTAGAACCGACCAGCCTCCATTTCAAGCCCGCCGTCGTTACTCGTGACAGCTTTTTCAAGCCGATAATAATCGGACAAAAGGTGTTCTCCATTCGCACCATCAAGATCTCAATTGAAAAGACAATAACAACAACTTTAAGAATAAATATGCCAAAGATGACCGCAAAAAAGTACCCATTAATTAAATTAAATCACCGGTCAAAAGATTGATAAGAGCAGAGTTGTTCTTCGACAAACGATCATAACCGGCATTTTCCAAATAATTGCCGACCAAAACCTGTTGGTACAACTCGGCCAACCAGTCGGCCGATAAGTAGACTAGAACTCCACTTCCATGAACGCTTTCAATGAATTCGTCCTGGAAAAAAGTGGGCGACGTTTAAAAAACTGTATCTTCCCGTACAAGAGTCCAAATTGGACAAACTTCTGTCAATGGTGGATCGCCTTTCAACCCGTTATAATAATTAGACTGAATCAATTTCAGGTTTAAGAGAAGAGTTGTGTAAATGGCCAAATAAACACCATCTGCATTGATGATCATACGATGAATCGCCTGATCTTCGTTTGAATCAGTTTCACAATTCTGACCAACGACGACAGCTGTGGACATAAGAAACACTTAAGATAACGAACAAGAATGAAATCTTTCTAATTTATAGAGGTAGCCAGTCACCTTCACAATATTTAGAAGCAAACTCTTGAAGAAGTTCGTCTGCTTCGATGGAACTTTTAATCAAAAGCCACGAACGCAATTCGTTCTCGAGAAGTTTTACAAAATGTCTCGCATTCCGACGTTCCTGTTGAGTGTAAACGTCTCTCGTCTCGTACAGACGAGCAACTCGTTCTTGCTCCTCTCTACATTCTTCTTTACCCATCAGAGTCTTCGGCATTCGTTTTCGCCTCTCTTCTTCGACTTCGTTTTCTTCGTCAATCATCTTTCAAAATGAAAACGTTCTGCTTACTCGATGACCATAAACTGAATTTAACATTCCCTTACGTCGTCATTGGCTTCCATTTCCTCATTTTCAAAACCCTCTTCTGGACCTTCGGTGCTACCAGACGAGTCTGTCTCGTAACCGGACGGCGGGTCGCCGTCACAATTATTTTTGGGTAGAGATAGTTCTTCTCCGTCGTTCAGTGAACATTCCACCACAGACGTTCCCGTCGCAGACACAGCATATTCTTCCCCCGATACATTCGCGTCGTTTTCTTTGTTGTCGTCATAATCACGGGTGTCCAAAACTTCCTTTAAATTACAGTCCGTACTTTTGGAATCGCGCAATTTCACGCCAACTTCGTTTTCATCGTTGTCTTTCATCTTCGATTGTTCAGCCACAGAATATTTCCTCATCAATAGGGCTATTTTCTGCACTTTTTCCCAAGTCTCGTAAGTCATGGGTCCTTTATAGTCGCAGCTATCCAAGTCTCGATAAAGAGAGTTTAGAGTCGAAATGTGTTCCGTCGAAAGTCCACTTCCTTCGCAGATCCGTTCCAAAGAATCGAGTAGAGCCACGACGCAATCGACACTCGCATAACAGAGTAGACTGTCACCACAGTGAGAACACTCGACAAAAGCGTCGACGACCCTTTTTATAGTAAAAAAAAAATACGATTACGTCACCAAAACGATAAAATTACGAGAGGAGACCACGTTACAGTTTCAACAATCCTAGATCTGTGGAGCACGAAAGCTTCTTGTCGATAATAAGGGGAGGTCCTCCAAAATTTAACAATCGATCGGGTTTCTTCATTATCTGAATAAACAAGAACCACTTAGCATCAAACGAAAAAGCGACTTACTTAACGATTCGTTAACCTCTTTGGTGGCCCTCAGTGCCTCTAAACGATGAACGGATGGAGTGTGGAAGAGAAACCTATGAAACATGGATTCGAGCATCGGTCGAAGAGTCGCCATCACTCCAACAAGTCGAACCAACTCCACGCATATACTAAATCGATCCTCCGTTAGATGAAGTACAATAGAAAAAATCGATCGTTAAACTAAAACCTGTAGACGGTCTTCACTTCGGAAGTGGTCAACGTAAGATGGGATTTGACAGTCGAGCGACTGACAACTGAATGGATATCGGAAATTCCAGGAGTCCTCGACAACGGAACATTCTTATCCGACGACGTTGGATTTCCGAGTAAAGATAAAAGTGTGGGGCACAATTCTCGCCTAAAAGATCACAATACTCTAGAAAACGACCAGAAAAACATCAACTGCCGTTTATTTCGCATGCGTACCACAAATAGTCTAAAAGTGACGTCGAACGACAAGAAGTCTGCGGTAAACTTGAAACCAAAGTCAAAACGGATTCCAAGTAGAATGGAACGACTCTTTCCTTTAAGCTGCTGTTATTCCTTTAGCAAACATAAAAGGTCAATCAAAACTACGAACAGAATACAATCAACACGCACTGCAATAATTAACACACCTTTGCTGTTGCTGTTGAAGATTCGTACAGAGGTGATGCAAAATGGGTACCACTTGATCGAATATCGATTCTTTCGTTATCTCATCTGCAGAATAGACGAAATTATATAAGACACTGATCAGCCTAGAAAGGCACGTATGAAAAGCACGAGTGGTGCTGCTCATTCAAACTCTGATTATTCTTCACAAAGAAATTGAAAGTGTGTTAGAAACTAGAAACTCAATTAAAATTTTCATGTTAATATATATTTTAAAATAAACATTTATAAATAAAATTTAAAATGCACAATCTGCTGACATAAAAAACGTTATTTTAAAAGATACAAACAAAAAAACACCATTAAGCAGTGCTTGAGCTACCCTTCCAGTTTCTAAGTTTTTTTTTCTCATAATTTTGCTCCTGAAAGCCAGAATAACAAGACAAAATAGCTAGAGTTCAAGAAGGGAGTTTACACTTTAAATCACACTTAATACACTAATAATTACACTTATTCATCAATTATCTTTTTCCTTCTTTTTTTTTCTCCATTTTTATTCATTTCTTACAAAAATGTTTTTAAATAAATTTCAGTTAAAGTTTCAAATGAAATTCTTAGCAATTTCACCTGAACTTTCTATATTTTCTTTTTATTACTAATGTACCTAAATCACTTAATTTAAAAGACTATGCTAAAAAATTAGAATATATTATTTTTTAAAAAAAAATTTTCATTGAAATAAAACAAAATAAATGAAGTTGCAGACAATTAAGGAAGTTGATGGACACAAAAGCAGTTAAGTGAAGTTAGTAAAGGGTTAGTCGTTTACCTCGATCACAGTTTTGTTGACATTTGAAGTAAGGGTTAGCCTAAAAACAAGACCGACTAAATTGATTAGTGATTGATGGCAATCAGTAGATACTCGAAACAGAGAGAAAGAGAATGAGAGACAGAAACGAGAGAAAAAGACAAAAGAGAGTTTTCCGGTCTCTCTTGTTTTCGATATAATACTTATATACCCTAGCTGCTCTCTCCTCCTGATCCAAATGATCGCAGAAGGTTCTGAGCGTCTGACTCGCCGTCGCCTGCGAGGCTATCCTCACGGCCAAGCTGCCACAGAAAAACGAGTCTTGGCACGTGCCGAGGATGCGTAAAATCACCGATTCGTTCATGCTCCACCAGGTGGCGCAAGCCATATTCAGGAGCACGTTCAGGACGTCCACTTGGACGTCTTCCGGTTGGCTGCGTAGAGAAACGACGGCCGTCAGGAGCTGAGACGGCATCCACTGTTCTTCGGACTCGCACTCGAGGTTCGAATGGAACCGATCGTCCCTCAGAAGTTTCTTATTACAAACGACATCCAGAAAAACGAGATGAGCTATATCCAGATGTATGATTAAATGATAAAACGCGGTGTTTTATACCTGGAAGCCGCATACTGCAGCAGAAACCAGCTTTGAATTACGTGATTCCAGAGCCAACTGAAGTGCGGTCAAACATCTTTGACTGAAATAAGGAAATTCAGCGACCGAGTGAGGCCGTTTAATGAGCGAGGGAAAGGGAAACGTCAAACGAATTCAAAGTAAAAGCAAAGGGAATCAAGTTTTAGAAGCTCTTTGGTCAAAGTATGCAAATTACTACATACCGTAGTTCGTACGGAGGAGCGCGGAGTGTGCCTTGTTGAGCCTCTAGGAAGTCTAACCGTAATAAATAAACATAATAATTATAATAATAAACAATTTAGCGGTGCGGCTTTTTACGACCCCAAACATAAACATAAAGCTACCGTCCTTTTTCCTAACCTAACTCCGTAATAACTAAAAATTACCGTGAACTTGCTGACAAACGATGCGAACTTCAGCCTGTTTTACACCGGAACAGTCCTTAATTATCTGCTGCAAAAGATCTTCCATTATTGTGTATTTCTTCACGTTTTACAGACTGAAATTCACATAAAACAACATTTGAACAAACGTAACATATGGCACGCCATACGCACAAACACATACGTACCAAAAAAAAACATTTCGCACCTGTACCATTTGATCGCTAGATGGCGTCGAACGTCACATCGTTTGAAATAAACATTCGAGTGACAGATCACATGACATCACATTCTTGAAATGACATATTGTCTAAAGTATTAATATAGCGCCATATCAATGTAATCATGCATTGCATTAACAATTTAAAACGCCATATTAGTATACCCATCTCATTTGTTTCTTAGCCATTGTAGGCCCACAAACTATGCTTCAATAACACACTAAATGAACGTAGACTTATTCGTGTCTTCTTTTCTTTCTTCTTCCTCTGACATATCGGAGTATCGATACGTTTAAGCACAACTTTATATCGATTCTTTTCGATGTGTTTGGTATGCTGTTGGTGATTTAATGTGAAAACCGTAAATTTCTCAGTTCGTTACTAAACTTCAAGCGATAATTTAAGATCTAGAAAATGCAGCGCGTAGTGTGAGTTCCTTTACTACTTATCTTCTAGTTGTTTGTTTTTTTGAAGGGTGGGGTGGGCCGCATGGTTTCGTTGAGGGAGGGAGTGGGAAGAGGACGCTGTGGCGGCGATGGCCATGTGCTTTTCTTGTTGCTCTCCAATCATCATCAATATCATATAATTAGTCGTTTGTATTATTTTGTAATCGATGCGCGAACAGGAAGCCAAGTACTCAAAAGGGGAAGCGGGCGCTTCTGGAAAAGGAACCGAAACTGATCGAGAACACGAAGACAGCGATTATAATGCGGGGGGCCACGTGCAACCAGTCAACCATGGATTGCCTCAAGGACTTGGTGACATTTAACTCCACGTCGCACTTTTCCTGCCCCGTTGAATGTTTTATGCATAAGTCTACCTCTTTTATCTTTTCAGACTGCATTAAAGAAACCATTCGGTGTTTATTACAGCAGGTGATCGTAGTTGTTATTAAAGCACATTTCGAACCAATTGAAGTGAATTTTGACTTTTGATATAAACAGGAAAAACGAAATCAGACCTTTTGAAGATACGGTCAAGTTGGAATTATGGTCAAAGAAACGAGATTCCTCGTTGTTTGCGTTCGGATCTCACAGCAAAAAAAGGCCAAACAATATCATCTTCGGTCTGAACGTTATGTCTCTCATGTTAAGACTTTCGTAAACTGACTCGACTTGTTTTACAGGACGCATGTACGACTACCACCTGCTGGACATGGTCGAACTTGGAATCGAATCATTTAAGGGTCTTTCGGAATTTAAAGTCAGTTCAATCTAAAACGATAGATGGTTGCTTTCTAACTGTTTGAGGAACGTTTCGTTCGAAGGTCCCCAAAATCGCCTCGGGAACCAAACCTTGTCTCCTGTTCGTAGGCGAACCTTTTGATAATCAGCATGATTATCAACGAATCAAGAGCCTATTTATTGGTAACGCGTAGTCATTTAATGGAAAACGATCTCGCTTTATTTTTGTTTGCCTTTCGAAGATTTCTTTCGTGGTACCGAAGTGACCGGTCTCCGTTTGGCCGGATTAGAACACGTCTTACTCTTTGCAGCCGTCGATGGTAAAATACACGTCAGGAGCTACAGGTTTGTCCATTTAGAATAGGGTCGAGGATGGCATATCAATTTAATCGCTTCCATAGGATCGTTATGAAGAAATCGGGCGTCAAAGTACCTCGCATAGAACTGGACGAGATCGGACCCAGCATCGACTTCACTCTACGTCGTATGAAACTCGCATCGGACGACCTCTTTAAAGCGGCCACAAAACGTCCACGTCAGTTAAAGGTCAACTCCTGCATTCTTTTGTTTCCGACTCATGACCAAAGAGCTAAATTGTTGAATTGGCTGGTTTTTTTTTTAATTTCAGGCAAAAAAGGTGAAGAATGTTTCAAAGGACAAATTGGGAAGCAAATTGGGCCGTGTTCACATGCAGAAGCAAGAGATGAACAATTTGCAAGTACGAAAACTGAAGGGTCTGAAAAAGTCTTTGGAGCAACGGAAATTGGAGAAGAAAATAAAGACGTTAAAGCAAAAGCAAAGTTTGAAGAAATCTGGAAAGGAAGAACGTCGAGACGAAGACATTGTTGTCAAGTGATCCTGTCTGTTGTTCTATTTGCGGATTGTAAAATAAAAATCATTGTGAGAAAAACAATAAAGAAGAGTTTTGATTCAAAAGACGAAATACCAATTTATAATAATTATGTTAAACTAATTTTTCATTTTATTTATCTTTCGTTAGTAGGAATTAAATTCCTACTTGTTAAGACACTCGCTTTGAGTGTGTGTTGCAGAAAAGCCACATTGATACAATTCTAAATGAAATAAGGCGTTGTTTTTTTTCCATCCCAAATACTTCAGTTTAGAGTAAGGAGGATAAATCTCAACAAGGACAACGGTCCTTTTTTTGATAGGGCAATTTTTACAAGAGAAAAAAAAATAAAGATTTAAAGAATAACGAGAAAATTAAAAGAAATTCTAATAGAATGAATAACCAAAGTGGCGGCGGCAACGCAGCGTCTCATTTGGCACCATTGTTAAAAATAAATATATTTACATAACGTAAAAACAAAGAAAAGATCATCTTGTTAAAAAAAAAAAAAGAATACTAGGAAATTAATATTTGCTGTTAATTAATTTTGCACTAAAGCAAAAATAACACCAAAGTGAAAGAGGGGGAATAATACGATCGATTCCAACTAAACCGATCATACATAACAACAGGTGACCTTAGCTTGGCCTACATTGTACTTCCGACCTATCGGAGCCATCACTGTCCTCGTCACCCTCAAAAACGCTCCTTATTCGATAGCCCATGTTCATGAGCATCACTTCGACGGGATCGGCATTCATTCGTTTTTGATTCGCTATAGCAGCGTCCTCGGAATCCGTCACTTCGCGGTCGTCTCTGCGTCCATCCTGTAAATGACGCAAAATAAAACGAGTCGATCAACTACTTCCAATAATATTTTGACGGTTTCATACCTGAGGCCTCGGACTCCACAGTCGGACGACTGGGTCGATGCCACTCGTAGCCAAGAAGCAGTGATTCCTATGTGGCTGCAAACAGTTAACTATGGATTCGTCACCACGAAGGACACGAACGATGTTTGAAGTCAAACGGTCCCACATAAAAAAGGAACCATCGTCTGAACCGGCAATGATATACTGCCCATTACTACAAGGAATGGAGTGGTTTAATGAAAACAACAAATAAAACGTGGAAAAGAGCAAATTTTAAGTATCGAGAAAACCTTCCAAAATAATTAGCCTCCTTTATATCGGTCGTCGTGTTACAGTGCCCGCAATAACGATAATCGTAATCATAGGCGGCCGACCTCCAACATTTTTCCTGCTCGGAAATCTGAGGTTTTCTAGTTGACGAACGTAAACCAGATGGAGAATGGTGGCTCCCACCATCGGCTCCTATTTTTATCCCTTCTGTAATAAACGAAACCAAACACTTGATTATAAAAACGATAAAAACGGTCTTTCCTCGCAAATAACCTTCAGGGGTTGCATATATTGCCGCATTGATATCACGGTCGAGAGCTTCACAAGCATGACTTTGAGCGTGATCGGGGAATCGGCTTTTAAACAGTTGCAAGCATTCGGCAGCTTCCTTCGTCCACTGTAGTTCAAAAAGACAACGAGCCAGACGAAAATGAGCTTTAAGATGATCCGGATCAAGACGCAACGCTCTGTGGCAGTCTCGAAGAGCTGCATAAAGATCCCCATCCCTAAAAACATCACCACATTTATATATATAAAAAAAAGACTTAAAACCGTTACAAAATGCAAAGTGTGTTTCCGTGCCAGCATCTTTTCATAAAGCCGGCCGCTCTATTTCCATATAGGATCGCAGAATCGGGAGCCAACTGAAGCGCCTTGTTGTAGAGATTAATGGCTAACGTGTACTGTTGCTTTTCGAACACGACGTTCGCTCTCTGTTTTAAAATTTCTGCTCTCGGAGGTAAAAGCCGACCGCTTCGAAGTACTTTACGTGATTCTTGCGTTCGCGGCGTAACGTTCGACATTCCGTTGGTCGTCGTAGTTCCGTTACGATGCTGGCCTCCATATCCATTTGCAGATTCTTGATTGACATTTCAATAACAAATAAGTAGATGAGTTTCTTTTTCTTCTATGCCTTTCATCATCATCATCATCAGAAACATTAAGAAAAAAAAATTGCCTTTGCATATTCCAGACGTCAAATAAGCAAAACGTTGCAAATCTAAAGACTTTGGTTTCTGAGACTGGTTCACGTTGAACACGTAAACCTGTTCCCCACCCAAATTAACGAGAAGTTCACTTCCATCGGGACTGAAAGTGAGGTACGTCGAAGCGAGAGCTCGATATCGCTTCTTGAAATCTAATTGCCTCAAAGGTAAATGACCTAAAAGAAACACACACGAAATGATCCTCAATTAGGCCTCCAAAAGTATTGTGAAAATCGTTTAACATCAAATTGAAAGAACCATGTTAAAAGAATTGTTATTTTAAGAAACCGGACCGAAAATATATTATTTTGTGTTATCCAATGTCACATTAAACGGATTTCACTGTATTTCAATGAACTCTCACCAGGGACAAAATACTGGACGCAACCGAGAGGTAAGTTGTCGTCGAGACCTAATTCTATGTTCGATGATCCATTCGGACGATCCCAAGGCGACCTCTGGTTGTGTTCGGGCGAATACTAAAAGATCGAGATATAAAACGAGACCGTTCAGGGTTACGTAAGACGATTGCATCATTATTTACAGTCATTGGAGTTATCATGCGTCGGTCGTAGAGACGAACGTAAGGATCGTTCGCTCCGACGGCCAACATCTCCGGTTGAAACGGATTAATAGCTAGGCACTTTGCTTCCGTGTTCTTGCCCATGTGATTGGTCAGATTTATGAGCACGTTGTTACAAGTAGCAGCACACGAATGTGGCAGCCTCAAATCAAATTGCCTGAAATGACATTGAAATCGCAACCGCTAAAGATCGAGAGAAAATGCTTGCAAGTGACGTACAACAAGAAGTCCTCACATGACCGTTCCGTCTTCTGCGGCACTCCAGAACATAAAAGGGACGTTCGGAATAGTAGCCAACCTCTTTACTCTTCCGCCGTGACAGCTGCACACGTACGTCGTCTCGGAAGCAACCAGATCGTGCACTCTTATCTTGTAGTCCGCCGCCCCACTCACGAGTGTCGTATCGTTACTATTCGGCATAAACTAACAACGGAAGAGACAAACTGACAGGTTATAAATCGAGACCGAACAAAGTTTATACCTAGTTTCTGAATCTTACTGAATCATTTAAAGATTTTCTATGGTGATATATTTTAAAATAAACTTTTTAACGTTAAGTTTCTTTTAATATTATTAAGCACTAAACATATTCGAAATAAAGCTGATTTTTCTGAAATGCAAAATGATTAGTTTTAAAATCAGCAGGTGAAATCACATCTTCAAAGCCATTTGAAAAATAAAGACGGGTGAAGACCTTGACTGAAAATATGTTTCCATGATGTCCAGTGTGAATGCTGTGGAGTTTCCGATGTCGAAATGGATCCCAAACGATCACCTGCTGATCGTCCGAACCGCTGGCCAGCAACCTAAGAAACGAACAAATCTTATGACGAGTTAGAAACAACTTCAAGAAACACCAAAGATGATGACGGTTTATCGTACGTTCCGTCTTCGTTCCATTCCAAACAGTTCACACATCCAGAATGACCCTGAGAAAACAAAATAAAAAGCAAAAAGAGGAATAAATAGGAATGTCAATATCCTATAATTATTAGTTAATTGCAAACCTCTAATTCGAATTCTAGTCCGATCCTTTGGATCAAATTATCTGTGACCTGAAGACGACGTTGGAAACTCAAACAACTTCGATCCTTTTTTCATTTAAAAGAAAACATCCAGATAATGTTAGAAAACGATAAACCAATGATAAGCTGGTTACAGGCGGTCAATTCTGGCTTGTCAATCCTGGGTTTGTGGTAACATACTTATTTGTTAAAATAGCACACAAGCAATAAGTTAAAGAGAAAACCCAAAAGATGGCCAAGCCAGAATTAACCATGTGTGCCAAAGTCTTTAGAACTTTCAAACTGACGTCTAATTCGCGACGACGGCAGAACTTCACGACGCTTCCTACATCCATAATTCAGTCAGTATAAAAACCTAAACTAATGAGAAAGCGGAAGCGAAACTTTGGTGCCAAAAACAACGACGGTTGCGGCGATTGACCCCGACCAAGAAGAAGTTGATGAGGAAAAGGAGGAAGGGGATTTCACTTGAGAACCCTCCATCCAAAACAAGTGCCGCGATACAAACCTACCAGGTCAAATTACCTGCGAAAATAAAGCATTTCATCATTAGAATACAATTACAAATCTTCCATTCAAAATTAACAATAAATTACACGAAATAAAACTAGAATAATAAATAAAAATTTACATCTAAACAGAAAATCAATGGCGGAAAACCAGAAAAATAAAACTATTTTTCAACAAAAAAGCACCAGGTGGCACTACTTCTCCAACAATAAATACTACAATGAAAACATAAACCATTAGGTGGCAGCACATTATTGTTAGAGAACGCAAAAACATCACGTGATTGTTTCAAGATGGCAGCGCCCGCGGCAACTCCATTTCTAATCATTCAAAGCGACTGGAATGATGCTTTAAAGTGATGTTATTCTTATATAAATATACAATTTGAAAGGATCTCTATGGCTTTTTGTTCAAATTGTTTGTTTCTATTGTAGGGAACCGTCGGGAAAGGCCTGGATTACTTGTAAAACAACTGGTACCGTTCAATGTTCTTATAGATGTCACTGTCAATTACGCTTGTTCATCTATTACAGGAAAGCAGGGGATTCATGGAGAACTCAATTCGTTTGTGACTGACACTAATCCTAAGCATATAACTGCGTCGGATCAATTCAGAGTCGGAACTGTCAGTGCAAACTCGATCCAGGTGTCCCATTCGGATCCAAATTGCAAATGTGAATTCGTCTGTGCGTCATCCACATTCACTTCCATACACGTGAAGAGTATCGTCTCGATCGATGTGACGCCCGGTGGACTCGGAGTGTCGTCTTGCACTCAAAACAAACTCCACGTCTGGGAGACAGAGAAAGGAGTCGTTCGAGTAACAGATGTCATTCATAAAATTTAAAATGTTTTCCATTTTATCTCAGAGAGAGGTTTTTTTAAATAGAGAACTCTCGTAGGACATGTTGGAGACGTGTATTCATGTCGCTTTTTCCCATCCGGTGTGGTCATCCTTTCTGGTGGAGCCGACATGCAGCTTAAAATTTGGTCTGCTGAAACGGGACAATGTGCCGCTACTATGGTGGGCCACGTAAGAGGTATATGATAAACGAAGTGCTGACAATCGTCATTACTAGAGAGGCAACACTGAAAACTGATCCATTTCAGCAATCACGGACACTGCAATCATCGAAAGGGGACGTAACGTAATCTCCGTGTCTAGAGATGGGACGGCTAAACTGTGGGACTGCGGAAAGAGTAACTGCTTGGCTAACGTTGCCGACGTGGGATGCTACATCAACAAATGTTCCGTTTCCGCCACATCCGACGTCATCCATGCAGACGGGACAAATTTAGATCAAAGTTTGCTTTCATTTTCAATCTTAATGATCGTCGTTCTGATTCAAAAGATGTTTCGTTTTAATATAGGTGACAGAGAAGTAGGAACCGAAAATAAAGTTCTGTTGTTGGCTTGCGAGGATAAAACTCTTCGTGGCGTCGATGTTCGAAACAGAAACGAAGTAATGTCAACGTTGAAGAAAAAACACAACGAAATGATTAAATGGAAACAATATTTTACCTGTTTAGATATTCGCGTGTACGTGTACAGATGCCGTAAATGCGTGCTGCTTCCTTTCTTCTTACGAGGTCGTTTGCGGATGTCAAGATGGCGTTATATATCGTTACGACCTCCGTAACCCCAGGTGAAAACTTTTTCGCGGCCTTTGTCGATGTACGATTCCTCATCTTGTATGTCAATTCCGATGCAGTGTGGCGTTGTACAGTTGGCTGGACTCTGCGGCTGCCGTCCTTACCTTGCATAAATATAAAACGGGTGTTTTAGCAGGGAAATGTAGGTCTCACTTTCTCCCATACCGTGGTTTTAATAAATTCACACGTTCGTGTTTTCTTGTTTCTCAAACAGCCGATGGTCTTTGCATCTATTACGACTACGACACAGACGAGAGAATTCAATTGACGGGTTCTGACTGCGATCCGATCTATTCCGTGGCATTCGGCGGAACGCATACCTTTACGTGTTCCAGAGACGGTTCCATAAGAAAATATTTCGTCTAATAATAGCACTCAGAAAATCGTGTTTTTTTTTTCGTGAAAGAATACCGTATTTAATAAACCATTTCATGTTTTGAAAAATTATAAAAAAAAAATTGTAATGAAAAAAGCAATCTGTTTTCTACAAGTCTACTGTATAATCACAAGCCAATCTCTTATTGTGATGGTGGAAACATTGATCAGATATTGAAAAAAAAACGTTCGAATCCAATAAGGCTCAAACGAATGTCTACTAACCGCTTCTACTGTTTGCAATGGCCATTTCCCCGACATCGAAATAGTTAATGCAGTTATATAAGGACACTTGCTTTGAATTAATCGGTAAAGACAATTGCTTTTATGCAAGAGAGCGCACAACCAACCACATCACAAACTTATGGTGACCGTTTGCAACGTTCTAACTCCTAGCTATTTCTAAAACATCTCTATTATCTTGACTACAAAAAAATGTTTTACTTCTATGTATATTTAAAAGTTCACTTTCAACTGGAAATATCCCCTGGCATTTGGTTATTCAAAAAAACAAAAAACATCCTAACAAAAAAAAACCGTCTTCTGAGACACTAGATGTCTAGAAGAAGAAAATTCAGCTTTTTATGTCAGTTTTAAAATGAGCCAACTTTTTGGTCAGATAATTCTTTTCTCAATGTTTGGTCTGAAGAAGTTTAAAGTTATAAACAATGTTCATTTAGTCTTCCAGTGTCTACAACACATTCAATTTCTTAGTAATATTGCTACAGAAAAGTAGAATAACCAGAATTTGAGCGAAATCAGCTGTTTGAAACCGCCCCAATTACATAGCTGCCCAAAAAACGAACTGTGAGACAATTTAGAAAATATGTATAAATAAGAATACATAATAAAGTCAAAATGTAAAAATGCACACCTGTGTCTCAAAACTGGACACACGTGTACAGTATTTTGAAAATGACTTTAGAGTGAGATTCAATTCCAGTTTAAATAAATGAGTTCTAAAAGGAAAACGAGATTTCATTTCAAATTCAATTCCCATAAAACATCTAAATCTCTAGTTCCGGTTCCGCATCTTTGCGAATGATCGAGTAGTGCATCCGACGATAGACGGGCCCTCCGAAATTATGGAACATTCCGACGAGAGCTTGGCGATGGGCGACGGCCACGATCAACAGGGTGGAAGAGATGAGAAGAACGATCAACGAAAGAACGACATGGACGAAACCGAAGACAGGTTCTAACAGAACCATTGGAACTTGACACTGAAGATTGTTGGTCTCGAGAGACAGGATCAACGCCCCCGTGTTTGATTCCGGAAACCCGTCCTTGCACGTGTAGCCTTCCTTGTTCATGACGTGGACGTCTGTCACGTGCATCCAAACGTAGAAAGGGATCATCTTGCAGTCACAGTCGAAGTTGTTGTCGGACAGATCGACCGTCACGTCGCCGATCACGTCCAGGTTATCCATCGTAGAATTTGGAAGAAACTCGATCAGATTCCTTGACAGATCCAGAGTGTGGAGACCCTTGAGACAGGTACGGTTCCAGAGGACATGAAAGATTCCGTTGTCGGACAGATAGATCTCGGAAAGAGACGGAACGTCACAGAAAACGTCCATCTTGAAGAACGGTCCAAGGTCGTTCCCTCTGAGAGAAACCTTCGTTAAATGTCTAACCGGACTGTCCCGAAACAATCGGACGAGTCTCTGAATTCCTCCTTCCGAGATGGGGTCACGACCCAGCCCCCGATCCAAGTGGAGTTCCTCCAGAAGCGGCATGTTGGCGAAAATCCTCGTGTGGTCACCGTCCACGTTCCATTGATTGTCGTTCAACACAAGGACACCGACTTTTGGAACCCTATGAAAGGCTTGTCCCTGAATCTCGGTAATGTTGTTGCGACTGAAATCGATCTTGATGAGCCGATCGTATTTCCTTTCGTCTCCGAACACGTTCGGAGGAATGATCGGAATGTCGTTACCAGTGAAGATGAGGATCTCGGTCTCTATAGGGAGTTGCTTTAATACGGACACATCCTGGAAGCCGGAATTGGTGCAGTTCGTGACGTAACGGTCTACACCGTTGACACGAACTTTCCCGCACCTGCACCTGAACTCAAACTCGGCTTCACAACCGGTTTCTAAGCTGGAACTCCAACAACAAAGGAAACACAACGAGTACACCAATGTAAGCGTCAAAGAAAAGAACTGCATTTTTGTTCAAAAACCGTCAAAAATGAAACTTAAAATAAAAGTTCTGAAAACAAAGAAACCGTCGTCCCAGAGGGCGCTGCTTGTATTACAACCTGTTGTTCCTTCTATCGTTTCACACCTGATGAACAAGAAGTGGCAAAAAGTGTATTTAGAAGTTTACTCCTTTGAACCAATCGCAATAAACGGTACAATAAAGCGTAAAATTCTCGGTAAATTTATCTTACTGTTTTTTTCTCTGGGACCTCCAGCGTTAGAAGGTCACCACAATCACTAAATCCTCATTTGCACCTCAAGTGTACCTGTTGAAAGCGAACTAAAAGAACAATGACCCATGATATCGATAATAAACAACCGCTTATCGAGTATATCGATACCGCCTATCGATATGGTGGCGGCAACAGCTGTGCGTTTCGAAACTCATCCAATTCCATCAGCCCGTGCAACAGATGGTTTATGAAGTCTGATTATTCTGCTCTTCAGAAAATAAAAATTACGAGAAACTGGAAAGTGTTTTAGAAACTAGAAGGGGAAGCCAAATCATTTAAGGGGATATTCTCATGATGATATCTTTCAAAATAAACTTTTTATAGACAAAAATTAAAAAAATATCATCCACTTAAAGCTGAGTCGTTTTCAAACTGACATAAAAAGTTTATTTTGAAAGATATCAACTTTAAGTGTATACTGAGCTACCCTTTTAGTTGCTTTTCCAAGTTTTTCTTCATTCTTCACCTGAAAGACGACAGGATAATCAGAATTTGAGCACCACCGTTGATGCTTTGAAACGTGGTTCAAATTTAAACGCAATTTTTGCAAGTGTGTGGCCAATGTTGAACTTTTCATCAAAATGAATTTTTAGATTTTTTTAATAAGTTGATAAATATAAAAATGAAAAATGAAAAAAATAAATAACTTGAATGTGTTGTTGGCCCGAGTTTGATTATGTGAGGGAGTTAATTCACACTGGGAGTTGAACGGTACTCAACCGTTGGACGAATTCCAAGAGGTACATCTGAAGCCTTATTTCAACAGGATTGTTGGTGACGAAAAAGCCGGGAACTCCGGCCTTCTCCAGGGTAACCTGCTGGTCGCTTACCTGCCAATTACAATTATTGATGATCAGAGCAACGGCGATCATTCGATAGTTTAATCGTAATACCTTCTGATCGAGCTCCAGGATGAGTTTCATGTCCATCCTATTCGTTTCTTCTTTTTGTCTCTTCTTCAAAGCCTGAAGACATCATAAACATAACACAATGAAACCCGGTTTTTAAAAAAATTAAAGCAGGATCAAATAAATTACGTTAAGCTGTTGCTGCAGTGTCGATTGTAGCAAACGAGTACCATTCGAATTTAAACCCTTATTTTCTTGCATCATCTCTTTGTGTTTTTTCTGCATGTCTTGCATTTCGACTGAAATAGTTTTTTGCATTTTTAAACAATCGGTCAACGTTATCTTGCACCTGAAGTATAGATAAATCAATGCAATTACATTTCTGAGCATTGACAATCTTCATTCGTTGACTAAACAACGTTTTCTCGGTCATCGTTTGGATTTCTTTGAGTCCGGATACGATTTCGTAAACAGTTCCGTCTAAAAGGGCATTCGTGATGTCAGAAAGCAACTCGTTCGGAAGCCGCTGTTGATATTTTCTAGTCAGAACAAGACATAATATGAAAAAGAACGAAAGAACGTGTTCTTCCAAAGGGGGATTGTTGTAGCTTAGACTATTACTATAAGTCTAAGGTTGTAATGGTCTAAGGTTTACTCACGGCGGCAATTCCTTCGCCATACTCTGCATTTCATTCAGTAAGAAATAGTGCCTCTGCTGCATTAATTCTTTCTTAGCTTGGATTTCGTTGAAGGCTGCTAAATAACTTTCATGATTTAATATACTTGAACTAGTAGAACTAGAACTGCTGAGGGTCCGACTGCAGCAAGGATCCATCTTGAAAAAACAGCTGACGAATATTTTGAAGCCGCCGCCGAATCACCGCTAATAGCGACTAACACGAAATAATCATCCAAGGGAGACGACATAGATAAAGATCATGTAGGAGATTCACCGCGATTCACAGCAGAGCATACGCATCACAAGCCATTTTACTTCGCATTATACGCGTTTTATTGCACACTCAGAATAAAAATGAAACGTTTAAATCGAGTAAAATGTAGATAAAAAGTAAAATGATTTGCCATACTGTACGAAATTCATCCACACTGTGTCGCCCCCCTTATCGCCTACATAATCTTCTAAAGCCAGAATTCAAGAAGATAATTTGGCGCCTCAAAATGTAACGTAAACTCTCTTGAGTATGGTTCCAAGATACAAAAATACTGTTTGATGATTTTTAATATTATAAGATTTTCCTATAAAGGCTATAATAAAATATTACTCCGATGTTAACAAGTTGCAGTTCAAATGCCAAGTTAATTTCTTGAATGCTAACCTAATGCTCTGGATAACTACAATCTACATAAAAGAAAAGGCAAAGTTGTGACACAATAAGAGGGGGGTGAATTATTGTTGTGGTAGACAGGTATATAATGATAAATTCGGTGATTCAAAGCCATTTTGACATCACGGAGAATGTGACGGATGTCTCTTAACTATTCAACTTTCTACGACTCAGGTTATAGTTAGCCGGAGCATGCCAGTTCCGGTTCTAAAGAGGTTGCTTTACAGCTGTTTTGGCCATGGTTATAACTGTGCTTGGAGTTGCAGGACAGGTCAAAGGTCATAATCTAACCTCTTCATTGGTGAGAAACAAACTGACATTTCTTCGCTTATAATGAAAAAGGAATTCCTTTCCATTCACTAGTATAAGAAGAAACAGAAGTCAACGACTGGTTTTTTTATCCGGCTGTCACAAGAACATGGCCGCATTGCGCTGGAGGGTGTCACTGCCAATCGTTGTACTTAGTTTGGCGCTAATTTCAAACAGTGTCGTTTCCACGGTGACCGGTTTCACGAGCAATGGGATTGGCATCGTTCCTAACGGTACGTGCGGCGCATTGTTGAACTCGTACGCGGTTGTAATATCAGAAGTGGTACGATGTTCTGCAACGCACGCAAGGCCTTTTACTGTATGTGAGGATTGCATGGATATATACGAGCATTGCTCACAGACGTACGAAGACATGATGAAAGTATAATAATTATATTAACTTATAACAACACGTTAAGTTCAATCTTCATTCGAATATCTTTTTCGTAGAGCGAAGAGAGCGATGGGACAAAATGTAGAGATCTTTTACTCGATTCGGATAAGATTCAAGTTGTGAGACAACTTAAGGGTGCCATCGACGACGTATGGGGCCGATCACAGTGCACAAGAAAGTCCTAACTCATAATTTTTCACAATTTATTCTAATAAAGAACATTCGCATTTACAGGTTGCTATCAGGAAGTTGTCGACGACAAAGGCAACATCACTTACGTCCTGTCTAATTCTACAAAAACATTCAATGATCTCGTAAACAGCACACTGAAGTGCATCAGGGATAATACAAATGTATAAAACGAGAACGAAACCAATTTCAGTATTCACTAATCGTATGTTAACGTTTAGGAAACGTTTTTGGGAGAAAACGTCATGAAAACGGAACAAAAAAACAAAACGGTTTGCGAACTCTGTGCCGTGAATTACAATAATCTAAACAAATTTTATAACAGTCTGGGTTCGTCCATCAACGAACTCTGCATGGACACCGTGGATAAAGTACTTTTTTTCTGGTTGAACAATAAACGACCCTGTTCCATAACATAATCTAAACGTTCCGTTTCAGATGAATTCCACTCGAATAATTTGGAGTAAACATCTTCAGTGTATTCATCACCACAACACGATCTGGGGACTGTTTCTCTGCACTTCCATCATTGGAGTGTTACCTTTTGCATTTTATTTCACGCTGTGGTTACAGGCAGATAAACAGGAACACTGCGTCATTCCTCGTGAGTTTGTAACGAACATATGCGTTTGTAGATCATCGAATCTAATTCTCACCCGACTTTTGTTTTTTCTTTCACATACAGAGAAAAGGCTGGTCGCTTTGCATAGAGCTACGATTCCGTGTGCTTGAATATATCATAATAACATAAGATCCCGTAATTGTATTTTGTAATATAATGATGATGATGAAAAAAAATATATATATATTTGGAATAAAGTTCATTTTACTATTTAAGCATTAAAACACAATGATGAATAATTATTATGTAATGAATTTGTTGTTTTCATTTTTTGTCAGATAAATGAAAATATTGGTCGTGAAATTATATAAAACAACACTTTAGCTAAAGAATGAAATTTAAAAATATGAACGAATTTGTTTTTTTAAAAAAAAGTGGACGTCGGCGATGATCATTCGCTATCAAAACTTGTCCTGAAATCGTTTTAAAAAGTACAAATCAAAATTAAGTTTTAAGTCGTACGAGTTTCGAGTTAAACGTACAACATTTAGAAATAACTAAAGGTAAAATAGAACCGAAGGAAATAAAAAGTAAAAAATAAAAACTGAACTCACTCCACCCTTTCCCTTCCTCATTTTGTTAACATCCATTCTAAACGAACAAAATAAACGTGAAAGAAAACAAAAAAAGGACATGCAAATAACATTCAAGGCAAGTTGAGAACTAGATTTTACTCACCTGTGTCTCGCCTTCTTATTTCCCTTCTTGATGCGATGCGAATTCTTCGATACTTTGCTCAGTCCTTCCTTGTGCGACGACGAAGACGTCGGAGAAGACGGAACCTCGTTCGTACCAGAGACGTTCGTTCCACCGTTCGTCACTATCGCAGCAACCAGAGGATTCATTAAAACTCCTTGAGCTGCACTGCTGTTGCTGTTATCCTCGCTACCGCTGTTTCCCGTTTGCGATTCGGATTCACTGTTTCTATCTGTAAACATTTTTGTATTCTAAAAACATAAGATTCGCTAATTTCATCACAGATTTAACCTTTGTCATGTGCCTGATCGACGATGCCACTTACAGCCTAGAAAATGAGACATAGAAAAAGGTTAAATCCATATTTGAATGAAGATTTTGTGAAATGTCAAAAACGTTGTTTGTATTTACAGCCATAGACGTGATGGACGACTTCGAAAAGAGACGTTCATTCTCCTTGAATTTTCGATTTCGTTTATCTGCTTTACTGTTTGTGTTTCTTTTATGATACAAAATAATAAATGACGACTGTCAAGTTCATTCCAAAAGATGATACACATACTTATTTGCGGACAAATATCGATCCCATCCTCTTATTATGTTGCCATACAGTTGAGTATCTTCCAGATAACTACCTTCGAACGCATAGATTTGTCTCTCGAGGTTGGCGAGTGTGTCCTTTAAAACGAAACAAACATTAACCGTTCAATGACGACTATGTTATGAGTTAAAATGGGCAAGAGAAGGGTTTATTATTTAGAATATAGGAACGAAATGTCGACTCATTTCGCTCTTCTTCTGTCAATCTCCCTCTCTTAATGCACGTTATGCAGCTCACGTGGCCGTCAGAAAAGTAAGAAACGAACGAATTTCACGTGTCATTTACCGCTATTTCACTCCTTCTCTTCACTAATTCTGCCAATTCTGCTCGAGTATCAACGGTAGAAGCAGGTGCCTTCGTCGCCATGTTGTGCTGAAAATGGCGCCAATTTAATGGGAAGTAAAACAGTTTCCATTTATTGTCGCACATGCGCAAGTATGAATTTTCGATTATCGCGCCATCTACTTCCGAGAAGTAGAAAACAAAACCCGCGAAAATTGACTTACACCTGATAATTTAAATTCATTTAAATAATGTGTTCTACAGAGCCCTGTGAAGGACAAACAAACAATATGTCGAATTCAGTTTATTCTGTTAATAATCTCAAAATATTGAGTTAATTAACTTAAATATAATTTATTTAAACTATTGGCAAAATATTGATTTAGTATTTCAATTTAAAATATTAATAATAAAAGTCAATTTTTATTTGGTGTTCATGTCCTTAACTGGATTCCGTATAATTCACTTAAACACATTTAATTTGAATTCATTTAACTCAATGTGTGTACAAGATATTAGGAGCGACATTAA
Source organism: Brachycybe producta (assembly GCA_036925085.1). Classification (NCBI taxonomy): domain Eukaryota; kingdom Metazoa; phylum Arthropoda; class Diplopoda; order Playtdesmida; family Andrognathidae; genus Brachycybe; species Brachycybe producta. Next base: position 856,707 of record JAUPFP010000007.1, on the reverse strand, counting down.
AGACAATTTGACAGTGTTTTAGAAACAAGAAAAGTAGTTGAATTAGTTAATAACAATTTCATATTAATATATTTTAAAATTATGTCAGTTTGAAAATAAACCAATTTTAAGCAGACAATTCTTTTAAGTTTGGTTCATAAAAAAGCTTATTTTGAAATACTTTCACGTTTTATTGTGCCATAAAGGTTGAATAATCACAGATAATGAAGATAATCTCAAAGATTCTTGACTCTTGATCCCATGTTTTAGAATTAATAACAGAAAAGATAACACATAAACAAGTATTGAAACAGTTTTTTTTATTTGATGAAACCTTGGCTAATATCAGTTCATATCTGCCTCAATTGTATTAAGTATTGCATATTTTAAGAAATAAAAAAGGATCATTTCATCCAAAGAAACAACAACAGAAAGTACACAACAGTTTGTATCATAATCTACAAACGGTGTCATGAAAAAAAAGAGAAAGATTTACTGAGGCAAACCAGCATTGACGTCAGATTCGATTCCACATTCGTCTTTACCTCGAAGGATCTTAAAGAAACCTTTAATTGAAATGTTAAACACATTAGCAATCTATAATAATGAAGGTAAAAAGCGGAAATTGCGATGTTCTGACCGTTATCACCCCAATCCGGATTCCAAGAGTTAACACACAGCCAGTACGGCGTTCCACTGTCAACTCCCCAACCGAGCATCTTTATAGCATGTCCACCTAACGGTTCCCCACTCACTTGCTGATAAACGCCTATGTTAACGATAGTGAACGATATATATAAACACATTTTTAAAATAAAGGTTTCCTTTTTCCCTTAGGATTTGGGTTTTCACCTGATTTGTACAAAAGAAAGTCGGCATAAACGGTGAAGTCAACTTCAACCGGACCATTGGTCATGATTTCCGTTTGAATCTGAGTTACCTGGCTGCTAATACTGTATGCCTTTTTGCCTGCATGAAGCAAACAATGTAAAATAAAACCGAAAAAAGTTTCGAAATGATGAAAATTATATTACCCTTGATCTTGTCGTTAGGATAAGTAACGTCGTATCCCTGACGACATTTTTTTACGCAAGGCGGAGTGTCGACAGTGTCTCCGCACGGAGGAAGACTTCCATTGACGTGGTGATCACACGACGGGATCGTGTAAGGAGCACAGCCTTCGTTCGAGTTGTAGTTACCACCCGTTACGATTCCATCCCTGACCCAGAATTCCCAAGCAGCCGACGGATACCCACCAAAGCACCTTTTAGTACGTAAAGTAACAAAAGTGTGTCCATAAAAATTAATAATTTAAGACATTCGTTCTTACCCATCTCCGCAATCTCCACAGCACGTTAAGAGATCCTGAGCCGAAATGTGAGCATTCTTCTCTCCATTCGAATGGATGCAGACACGGTCCGACATCGCTTCAACAGCACCAAAAGCCTAAAGTAAAGAAGACGATGATTAATTTAATAAAATTGTTTACACGATCGGCCTAAGTAAATCGCAAGACGACTGACCCAACACGAACCACACGATGCCTGGTCTCGAACCTCTTTGATCGTTGGACAATTTGGCCACTGTTCTCTCGCATCGAAGTTATCTGGAAGGTTCGAGGGAACCTGGTGGAACATAACCGGTAGAGTCTTTCTATTAATATTATTAGGATGGACACCTAATAAGGATTTAATATATTTCATTGGAGTGTTGGGGTCGAAGTTCTGTCCAGCCTGTGAAAAATTTCAAAGAAAAATAGACAATTGGTCAATAACAATATATAAATTAAAAACCATTTGGGTGAGTGAATGTGAATTTTGTTAGAACCTTCCAAGTGGTTTGCAAATTGTTGATGTGGTCGATCATCTCTCTGGACAAAGCTTTGTGGGCATTTGCGTCGCTAACACAAACGACGCCCACGAGAACGGCAACAGCAAAAACGAGAGCAGTCTTCATCTTTCTTCCTTTTCTGTCACACAGATCTGTGTTTGATCGTAAATGTTCTTCAGATGTCCTGTTCTTACTTGCTGTCGCACACCTTATGAGTTACACCTGTGTAATTTGATTACCATTTATAAGTTCAGAAACAAAAAAACCTTTGGAACCGTTTGTTTTCTCTTTTTTTCTCAAAAATAATAAGATTAGAAAAGATGTGAAAGTTACAACACTTCAGATAACTGAAAAACAGTCAAGTGTTTGTAGATTGATTATAACTTATTAAGAAATTCTTTCTCGTTTACAACAATCACATGACAAATGATAAACCATAATTTCCTTTTTATTTATGAATCACCTCCTTTTAAACTTCCCCACTGTTGTTGCACTTTTCATACTTTACGAAACAAACAGAAGAATTAAAAAAATGACACCATGGACAGCAAGGGTCATTCCATATCAATGTCGCAGTTGACTCGCTGAAATCGACACCAAACACATTTTTGCATCCAATAATCTGATAACAATTTAAAATAGAGAAATACAATACTTTTAAAAAAGTTTATAGTAAACATTCGGAATGACCCTTAAATTTATCCTTTAATTTATTGTCGCTAGATGGCGTGATCTGTCCTATAAATATAAAATCTGAGATAAAACCGTCCCAGTTCTTTTTATATAAGAATGTTATGGCCACGGTCCACCACATACGGCCGTGACAAAAGTGAATTATGAAATGGCGAATGACACGGTAGGTTAGGTTATGTAAGATGGTGGGAGAAAAACGAAAATAAGGAACGCTCCTTCAACTAGCAAAAATGCTCTGTAGTCTGTAGATAAAAATGTCATATTACCTACAAATGATACTGATTACTGATCCAATGAGTCAATGGGCACTTGCCAAACAGGCATTTAGAAATTGGGAAAAACACAAGTTGGCTCCGCCCTTTATATGACGACCGGGAACTTCTAATTGGTTTGTTGCGTGGTTCGATGTTGAAAAGGGCGGAGTATGTGACGTCAGACTACATAACCAACCAATTAGAAGTTGCCAGTCGTCATAAAAAGGGCGGAGCCAACTTGCGTTTTCCCCGATTTCTAAATGCCTGTCTTGCCAATACCAGATGGCGCTAGTACATGGTGGACGTCAAGTGGGACGACATAAAAGAAAATCATGTACGAGATTCACAGAAGAGCGTATGTATTGGAAAAGTTGTTTTACTTTTTAACGGCGTTTTACTGGACACCAATAATACTGAAATATTCTGAAAATCCAAAAAGAAAAAAAAAACGTGGATAAAAAACGTACAACAGCTTTCCATACCGTATGTGAGTTCTCCACCTGTGTCGCCCCCTTTGGCGGACGTCGTCTGCTAAATAGTAGACGTCGAAAACAGTAACTTGTTCCCGTATCACTGTTATCTTGTAGTCGATAAAAAGATAAATTTAATGTGATAAGTTACTGTCTTTTGTTATCTTTACAATTGTTCGATATTCGATGATTACCCCAAAATAACGAGAGAAACAAACCACAGATTACTTGCCCTTGGCATTGATATAAGATAAGGTTTTCATTTTTATTTCTAATTTTCTAGATGTGTTTTCACATGGACATCACACCGACGGTATCATATAACAGATAAGCCAAAGATATCAAAATATATTGGCCTTGACTTGAGGACCATCTCTGGGTACAACTGCGAGAGGAAAAAAGAGAAAGGGGCCATGAGCCGTGATGTCATTGTTACTAATGGTATCTTAAGTGATGGTGTGAAGATGAAACCTCCAAACATCGCCGTGTACGCTGATAAGGACCAATTCGTTCACCTGAAAACGGTCCTTCACAAGTGCGTCAACATTTATTGTTACACTTTCATACACTTGAATGACAAGAAGGTCAAGTGCGATCCCTGGAGGGCAAATGTGGAACTTCTGGTGGTTGCCAAAGAGAACATTCCGGTCGCAATCAACAAGATATTTTACGAGTACTGGCAAAGGGGGGGGAAATTATTAGACATCTGTTCGGACTTTGTCCCCACTTTGTTTCCAGGGGCCTTAGAGAGACAAGGGCCATGGAGCCCCGACAATGGCCGAATAGGGGCCATCGATACTCTCACCTCATCTCGAATCTCTTTGGAAGTTCCAATAGCTCCGTTTCTTATTCGAGAGAATGCCTTTCAAAACCTAACGAGCATTGCCCTCAGAGACACTAGTGACACTGTTCTGGTCGGTCTATTGACCAGTGATGACGTCCCTAAGGGCACGCTTGTTTTCTCACAGGTAAAATTCGGGTTGCGGCGTCTGCTGTAATTACTGACTATTGTCATTGTTAGTTCTGCCATCTCTCGGTTAAAAAAAAAAACAGCCAAATTCAAATACATGAAATTATTAGAAATTGTACATTATTGTCATAATGATTAATTAACTGACGTAAAATTTAAACTATATTTTTCTAAATTTCTAAAAACAATTATTACCAAACATTGTATAAAATATGTAGGAATGAAAAAAGGCACATTTTTTCAGGAATTTTGTTTATTTCATTTGAAATTTTATAATTTATCAAAATCTCAACACGTAAGGGCACAAAAATTGGGGCATGACGGGTTAAAAGTTGCTTGAAAAAGCGTCATTGCAATAATAGCCCAAGTGAAATGAACGAAAACGCCTTTTCCAAAAGAAAATGACAAAATTTATAATAATGTACAGTGTGTGGTTATATTTTAGGCCCGTCCTAACGTTGAAGAACTCGACTTTTGGCGTCGATTGTTGAGTACTCATTTGGGTCTCAACTGTGAAGAAAATCCAGAGACTTGCGTGACTCCTTGTTACCTGTATGCCAATAACAAGGTATACACACAAAGCCCTTTTTTCTTTGTAAATAATAAAATATAATCGACTTTTAACTATGAATCAGAGGAGACTCCAACAGTTTTTGGATTGTATGGAATCTCACACTAAGGATGGTCATACTCTCAAGAGTTCGGCTCAGTTTAGTCTGGATCTAGTGGAGGCAGGAGAGAACATTCCACCTGTGACACCCACTCACATTCCCCTCGTCATTTCGAAGGAGCATGGGAAAGCGAGCGCCCTCGGCTCTTACTTTAGGCACCTCGAAACGGAGGTGTTGGGAAAAGTTGTCATTTTTGGCGACGTCCTGCCTTCGACAATGGATCTCCTAGATAGGTAACTAGGAACCTCATGTCTCAAAAGAAAGAGATGATGTTTTTTTATGGTTGGTGAATTGCGTGTTTCTTGCAGCCATACTATGCCTCACGGAGTGACTGTGATCGCCTCCAGACAAACCCGAGGCAAAGGTGCGCTTATAATTATAAACCCACTGTACCAAACAGTATAACAGAATATACTAAAATCTAAACAAGGTCGAAGTGAAAACTGCTGGTTGAGTCCTGAAGGATGTGCCATGTTTTCCGTCCTCTTACGCATTCCGATCCACTCAAAATTGGGCCAGAAGTTACCCTTCATTCAGCATTTAGCAGCCATGGCGATGGTGGACGGCATTCGAACGTTACCGGGATGTCAAGTAAGTTACAATCACTAAGACGATTCCTTGCATGATGTTAGGGAGACGAAGAACAATTAATGTTCAGTTAATTAAGATAAAAATGTATATAGGTCATGACTTATAACACATAAATTAATCAAAACATTTCGTTGGTTATTTCGTTATTGATCAGAAGTTGGATTTACGATTGAAGTGGCCCAACGATATTTATTACGGCGACAAGGTGAAATTGGGCGGACTCATTGTCCAGTCATCGCTGATAGGTGACACCGTCCACTGTGTCATTGGTAATAACACAGCCGTATTATATTGACTGGATTTTGTTCAGTTTTGTTTATGTTTGGGACATGAGCTCCATTTGAAATCAAATCCCTAGATTGTGATGGGGTTGGGTATTAAGATATTGTGAGTGAACCTCAATGGGGGGGGGGACCATCCGGAAAATCACTTCCAAAAGTGTATAAAAAGAACAACCAAATCATTTATGACCCCCTTCCCTTTAATTGATGCGATGATTCTGAAATTTGGATCTTAAAGTACAAGCAATTGCAATTCGCAGGCTGTGGCCTGAACATCAGCAATGGAAGTCCGACCATGTGTGTGAATGATGTCATCGAAAAAGATTGTCCTTCTGTGCCTCCTTTGACACCTCAGGTGAGCATCGCTCGCACTCTGACTGTGCTTGAGGAATTGGTGCACACATTCCAGTACCAAGGATCCGAAGCCGTTCTGCCTCGATATTACCAACTGTGGCTTCATCAGTAAGTATACAGTGACACTTTTGTAGCCAAATTAGTAAAAGAACTTCATTTGCATAATTATGTGCTATATTGAAAAGGAATGCTGAAGTGACGTGCACTCAACGGGGTCAAGTTCAAGCGGCCGTCGTCCAAGGACTAGACAGTTACGGGTTTTTGAACGTGTACCTTAAAGGGGACAGAAGGACGTTCAGTGTTCAACCAGATGGGAATTCCTTTGACATGATACACAACTTAATTATTTTTAGGGATTCTGCTTAGTAATTATGCGGTGAGGGGGGAGTTATCTGCAAAAACATTATTATTTCCACCCCACTTGTTATATGATTCCATTCATTCCAAATTTATTTGATTCTCTCATGTTTTTTTTTTTTTCCAAATGTTTAATAAGGTGCTTCAAATAATATTTTAAAAATGTTAATGCTCGTTATTTAATGCAATTAAAAGTATTTCAAATGGTGTTATATTTTGGGCCTAAAGGCTAAGTTTTTAACCGTTAAATGCAACATACGGGCTTTGGATTACAGATCCAGATTCCATTCAAGCATTAAAAACGGGCTACAGCTCCCCAGCTACGCAAACTCCTTACTAAACCGTCTTTCAGGTGCAAAATGCGAGAAAAAAAATTGAGTATTTTAAAAACTAGAATTGTAGTTCAATCGCTGGAGGGTATCTTCACGTTTATATCTTTCAAATTAAATAAGATTTTTATATGAGCCGGGAATAAACAAGAGTTTGGAAACACAGGCATCTGTAGACAGCTTCAGAATTTCTTTGGCTCCGCCCTTTTGAGCGTCACACCAAATATCAACCAATTATAAATAAAAAAGGACGGGACATGTGACGTCAGACCCAGTAACAAACCAATTAGAAATTGATGACGCTCATAAAAGGGCGGAGACAAAGAAATTCTGAAGCTGTCTATAGATGCCTGTTTGCCATAAAAACTCACCTACAGAAAATGTTTCATCGATATGATCGATCGCAACTATAATCATTCATCAAGCGGAACCGGTTAATAGTGGTTACTATCGACGGTAACCGCAACGATTCCCAAATTCCAATTGATTGCAATCTCCATCATCAAAGTCCAAAGGTAACGTAAATAAAGAACTGGTAACTTGTTTAGTATCTCTAATCAGAAGTCACTGACTGTCATTATTACTCATTAAACACATTTATTATAGTGTACAAGGATGCATTGGAACGATGACTTCATCAGCTGTTTCTCATACAAGTCCAATACGAATGCAGATCTTTTGGGTGAGGGACTTCTGATGGCGCCAAACAGCAACTCAAGTGACGTCATCGACGAACCACCTGTAACAGGAACCGAAAGACAACAGCAACAAGAAAAAGAACAACTGTTTCTTCTTCAACAGAGTTCAACCGACGGGCACAAAAAGGTCCCTCAACAACGAGAAGAACGTGTTGTTCCAAAACGGCAGATGTTTTCGTTTGAAACGTTACGTTTTGTGGACAATCGTTATTCGCAGCCTCACTTCTACTGTCCACTGACAGCGGCTTCCGCCTCTACTAGTAAACATCCGCCAATGACAGAGAACGACGACGAAAACAATGTCGAAATCGTCCACCTGGAGTCCGTCGAAAATCATTTGACCCATGGTGACGTAACAGATGCCCAACCCTCTTCCTCCACACTGACTGCGGATGGGGGTCACATTCCCAAAGAACACCTCGGTTCACCTCTTTTCAATATTCCCAAGCAAATAATTAATAATACTTATTTGCAGCCCCATTTCTATATTCCAAAGCTGCAAAGAATTTAAATGATCTGTCAAAAAATCCAACATTTTATGTACTTCTTTCATTTGGTGGATGTTAATAAATAAATAAAAGTTTTAACACAGAAACCGTTTTCGTTCAATCTTTTTTTCCTTTAAAAAATTGAAATAAACCAAATGTGATCCATATTTGAAGGACAGAATATAAGAGATGGGAAAGAATTCACTTTGGAATGCCGAACAAGAATCTCAACCTTTGTTAGTAATTTTATACCTAATCGTCGAACAAATAAGCAACAACACGACGAGTAACTGCCGAACCATACATTTAAATGGACCCTCTCCTTGGTTCAGTCTGTATCAGAGTCGTCCGAAATGGCGACCGCGTCGTCGTCGCTCGATAACCCTTTGTCATTATCGCCGTCATCCTCTTCTTCATTCTCGTCTTCAGAAATTCCGTACTTCAGATCTTCCGGAGAAATAATTTTCGCCTCTTTCACGTCCAACTGCGAGAAAGAATTTCATGATTACTAGAGGGACAGATCGGAATGTCGACTATCGAAAGGAAACCTTTAGTACGAGGGTGACGTCACTGTCCACGTACGAATCGGACCGTAAATGTATTGCGTACTGACGTACGCCAACGTTATCGGGAGCGGGGAATTTTAACTGGACCTAAAATTCAAAATATATATATAAACACACACATTAGGGACAGTTTTTGATTTTCGTTCTAAACTCTAATAAAGGCAACTGACCTCGGTCTCATCAACGAGATCCGTTATGTGGAAAGGAGCTGTCATTATGTATCGCAGCTTACGATCAACGATGTAAATCCACCAGTATTCTTGTTTTTCCTGATAAAAACGTAAACAATTATCATTGAGAGTCAGACGACTGCGAGCTCCAAGGGGCTTCCTTCTTGCGTCCTTACCTCTGGAAAATAGGGACAGTGAACGTTGTGTGAAATCCTTGACCTCGACTCCATCGTCTTCTCTTTCTTTCCACGCATCACTTGAGTCTCTTTCCAAAGTTGGTCGTCTCCTTCATCACTCTCGCTCGCATCTTTGCTGTTATCGTCGATGGAGTCGTCGTTTCCGTCAGAATCCAAGTCGCTTTCACCGGAACTTCCGTTACTTGCACTCCCGTCATCTTTTTCGACGTGTTTCGTCTTAGTCTGCTCTTTCTGAAAATTTATCATTCGACTGATTTACAACGAGATACTTTTCCGATGTTTTTCGTACTTCATCCGCCGTCGGTGTTCCACTTTTAACGTCGTTTTGATAACGTCGCTTGCGGTTGAACTGCTTAGATGTTCCTTTCTTTTTATTAAATGCCTTTCCACCTTTACTCTTTCTCTTTTGTTTTCGCCATACCGGTTGCTTCTTTTGCTCAACCTCCTACAAATTTATCATTCTCAAGATATAACACTCCTAAAAGCAAAAAGACAGAACTAATCGATCCAGAGGACGAACCTCTTCCTCTTTCTCATTAGCAAGAACCTCCTTGTCATCGGTGTGTTCGACCGTTTCCTGCTCAAATAAGTGAGACATATTCTGTCGCTTCAATGTAACCGTCACAGTCACAACGGCTCCGACAGTGATTGTCGACGGATCCACGTCACCCAAGACTACAAACAAGAGAAACGTCACCATTCGTCATTTGCAAACTTTTACAATAAACAACAAAAATACCTTCTGCCTTGGCAGTCATCTGCACGTAAGGCATTTTCCCGCAAACGGCCATCACGTCGTCATATTCATCGTCTGTAAGTTTCTGTAGAAGAACCCGTCGATCGTCTTTCTTCATCCTCACTAAGTTCTGAATCGAACGAATGTGACGCTACAAGACGAGGACAAAAACAAAAGATAACAGCCGTTCGGCCAAAAATACGTGCAAACACCTTTTACCGTTTTAGTTGTAAAATGTCTCAGCATCTCTTCCTTTATGTGCGGCAATTGAAGTAAGGCGCTCTTCTTTTCCCATAACGCTTGAACAATCATCGGGGACAACCTCATGCAGTTTTCAAGCATATCGAGCGTTTCCACCAACGGCATCTGCCGAACTGTAGACGATTCATACACACACAGTTAACACGAGTTTCTAACAAACTCTCGTTACTTTATTGTTAAAGAAGCAAAATTAAGAAGAAACAGAAAGGTTTTAGAAACTAGAAGTGTAAAGCGATCGCTTCGTAATTATTAAATTCATAGAAAATAAACATTTTATGAATTAAAAACTGCCTCGTTTTCAAATTATCATAAAAAGTTAACATTAAAAATGCCATTAATGATGCAGATACCACGTCTACTTTATAAAACACTTTCAAGTTTCTCTTAAGTTTGCTTCAGAAACATAACAAAACGAGTTCTAAGATATGTTTTGCATTGGATACGTGTGTCGGTATTGTAAAAACAGAAGTTTCCTCACAGTGTCCACTAACTGAGAGCGTCAACATCTGATAGATAGACTGGACCATTTCGTGAATTAAGAACGGACATTTCTTGATTACATACATTTTATCTAGAGTTAATCACACAAAAATATTCAAAATAAGAAAGGGGAAGAAAAAGAAAAGCTCCCTAAGTTCCTAAATATTATTACCTATGGCTAAGGTGGCAGGGTTAAGTTGAATGCGAGACAAATGGGCGAAAACAAGAGATCGCGCTTTCAGACTGTATGCAAAATAAAGCGGAGGCTCTTTGTTCTTTTCGCCGAAATTTGAAAACGTCTTCATCAACTGCAAATAACAACATAAAAAACGTAGAAAAACATTTTCACAGGAAACGTTTTCCAATACAAAAGTTTATCGTTTGTATGTACCGTAGGCACTTCAAAGTTATCCGACGGCCTCTCTACAATCTCACTGTTATGTTGTTTGCAGAACTCGAACGAGGCCGACAAAATCATAAGAAGTCCTGCAAAAATGTCAACAGATCATCTTTTAGATAGAAACAAAAAATAAATATACATAAAGGTAGCTCAACTCCATGGTACAGGCAAACTTCGTTGAAGAGTGAGCTTTAATTTTGTAGCCTCTCTTCAAGGTTCTCTTTATAAAGAGAACCTCTAATCTCTTTTACGAGGTCAGCTATCGCTTTTGTAACAGAGTAATGGCGCATTCACACTAGGATGGTTTACCAGCTGCTGGCTGGTTGTAGCCAGCTAGCAGCATAGTGTGAACAGCTACCAGCAGGCTAGTGTTTTTAACAGTGGCTAGTGAAGTTGAACATGTCCAACTTTAGTAGCTATGTGACTTCCTGCTGCTACCAGTGTGCCACCAGCTAGTATGAACCCAATTTTCACTAGTAGTGGCACTAGTGGGTAGTTCAAACTCCACTGCTTGGGTTGGTTATTGTTAGATTTTGTGTTTTTGCAAGACGGTGATTGGATGACTTGTGCTGCTAATACCAGCAGTGACTGGACAAGTGTGAACCCAAAGCAGCTGCTGCTTGCTGTTAATAGCTAGCAGCAACCAGCGGCTTGTAAACCAGCCTAGTGTGAATGCGCCGAACGAATTTAGTTCTAAAGTAGAGGTGGTGCCATCTATTGGCCACACTCAACCCCAGCATAGCATGCTTCCTATCCTAAGAAAACTCTTTAGTTGAGCTAACTTTATATATGTATCTTGATAGAAAGAAATTCTTTTATTTAGCTAACGCTTAATGTTCATGTGAGCGGTCCGATGTACGAAATAATAATACATCCGTGTCGTTTCCATCAAGACCTGATGTTCACCAAATTTAATAGATCGATGCCACCATATCCCAACGACCGTCGGCAGCGTCACCATAAACACGAGAGCATAAAGACCGAGAACCTAAACAAACGATTCATTCGGTCGATTAATCGATTAAACGATGCACAAACGACAACAATTTCTAACCCATAAAGAATTCTCTTTCTCGACGATCCAAGATGGAAGAGCGATTCCAAACGACATCGCTGAAAACGACAAAAACAACAACTAAATACATGGCTTAAAATACAAATCTTAAAACAAGTCGAAAACACTAACCTCCTGGTCCATCCGGATTTCCATACATCTCCCAGTTCTTCCTAGCTTCATCGTCAGTCAACCTTTGTAAGGAAAGAATGGGGGGAAACGAATTAATATTTAAGCTCGCTATCTATGATCGATAAAGGTGTTTTAGCTGTTACGCTGCGTGGGCTTTAGTCAACTGCAAAAACTTCTTCGGATCGCCCGTGTCTTTGTCCGGGTGATAAACTAAACTGAGTTTGCGATAAGCTTTTTTAATCTCTGATTGTGACGCTCCCTAAAAAATGCGAAACCAAACAGGTGTGTTTACATTCTGAGGTGCAGAAAACGTTCACTGAAGTTCAAAATAAGACAAATAATCACTTCAAACTGTCACAAAAAGCTAATTTATAAATATCTTCCAGTTTGAAGTTTCAAATAAGTCGTGAATCGTTTTAGAGACGAATTTCGTGTTAAGAGAGAAACGAACCCTGTCGATCTGAAGTATATCGAAAGGATCCCAATCGACGTGATCCCTCTCCAAGTGAGCTACTTTGTAAGCGATGGCCGCAAACACGATCCAACCGAATACGATCAAGAGTTTCCTACGAAAAAGAGGCAAATACCGTAACTTAAAAGGTGAATATTGCCACTTGTATTGTCGTCCATTTACGATCTATGTTACGTACGTTAACCTCCTCTTCACTTTCTTTTGTGGCTCTTTCGACGTCAGCCTGTTCTGTTTCAACTGGCATAGTTCACAGTGGCACTTCCGAACACTCTTTTCTTGGTCCTTCTCTGAGGAAAACAAAACAAAACAATTAAATTATAAGAGTAAACTAATGCCGCGTTTATAGTCGACATTTCACGATCACATCCTAATAGTTGCATTCATTTATGTTATGTTTATAGTAATTATTCAACAATTATGTCCATCAAGAGTTTTGTACCATTTCTATATAAATTCGTGATGACGTTACCATGAAGTGCCGACTATAAACGCGATATCATACTAGTGCGAGACGTGATCACGAAATACCAGCTATAAACACGACATTATGGAATTAATTCCAATCCCATCTTTGACTAATCTAAGGTTTTATATACGAAACACATTAAAATAGAAAACTTAAAAGGCTTTCTTGTTGGAGGCCCTTTAGAGGCCACAGGGGGCCGCGGGCCACCGATACCAAGCTGACAAACAAACAGTGCGTGGCAACGACAGACATTCCACGTGGCAACTGTTTGGCTTTTTTTTTACGATGTAATCCTCCTCCTCACCCCCCTTCTACCCTGACCCTTAATTGAATGGCTTTTCGTTCATTGTTCACATGGGGGCCTTATAACCAAATGCAGCCTCACCACGTTTCGAATCCTTCGGCCAAAAGTAATACGAAGCTGGAATCAAGATCAAAGCCAAGAACGAAAGGAGAAAATAAAAGAAAGTGCCGCCACTTTCATCGTACTGAAATTTCGAACCGGCCATCTTGGATTCAAACTTCAACAACGGCCGTCATTCCCGTCAATATATTTCTAAAAACCACCGGAGGAGGCCGCCACCTTACTCACACTCGACTTGATTCTGTTCGAGCATAGCCACCTTATGTACCGTATATAAGGTGGTATAAGGTATATCACGTGCCTATGGTTCGAGGCGCACTTTTATCTACGTCAGCATCCGCATACGCAAGCTTACGTAACAGAGATACGCATAACAAAAAATTAAGAGGAAATTTATTATTTTTTTTCGTGTTAAATATTTCGTTATAAAATAATTTTGTGTTACCCAATTTTTTGTGTTAAACGGTTTTCACTGTCATTTATATTCACCTTAGAAAAACGTAATGTAGATGTACAGACGTATTTTATTAATAATAATAATAATAACAACAATGAATCTGTGATCAATAAAAATAGTTTTGCGGTTAAGTTATTCAAGCCGATGTGTTGGGGAAAATTTCTAAACAAAACACAAAATTTAATCTCAATTCCAATTACGGTTCCAATTAAAAAAAACATTACAACAATTAATTGCTTAATCAGCATAAATTAAAACGAAAACCAAAAATTAATCGAACGTCGAATTAATTTAATCATGGAACTCCATTTATTTCTTTTTCTTCAGCGCTTCAAATCGTTTCGCTAAATCGTCGAAATCGACGTCGTCGCCTACGTTCGACTCTCCACCAACGCCGGCTCCTCCGTTCGAGTCGCTCACGAGGCTTCCCGTCGGAACGGCGGGCAGTTCAGGCAAAGTGTCTGCAACATTTTTAGATCTCGGGGCTGGCAATGGTTTCGGAACCTGAGAATCATTCACTTCAACCTACAACATCAAAAGAACGAGAAAGAAACATACCAGAAGTTAGACGAAATTTAAAGTTACAAACTCACGCTTTCATTTACATTGATTTGTGGCAGACCGATTGAGTTGTTGTTCGAAGGCGATTTGACCACTTCATCATATGGTGGAACGGGAAAATCTTCAACGTTTGGCCTCGACGGCGCCTGCGGATCCGTTTGATATTGATATTGGAGCTTGTTGAGAGATGGAAACGGAGCACTCGGAGGTACGTTGGGCAACGGAGGTGGACCGGAAGCAGATAAATCTTTCTGAAATGGAAAATAGAAAATGAACATACATTTCTCTTAATTATTGAATTATAATTTGATCTCTAACTACTCCGGGATAATTAAACGGTTGGTATGGTTGTGGATATTGGACCTGAGGTGGTCCAACTACGAAGCCAATGTTGTTGTTCCCCATTCCACCTCCACCACCTCCTCCTCCCGGTCCTCCCTTTGGTCCATTGTTATCTTCAAAGTCCAGTAGCAACGCTTCTGCCGACATGACTTCGTCTTGCCTCATCACTTCAGGATCTGGTTCGTAAGGAACATTGTGGCTTTTTGCAATCTCTATCAAATATCGTTCAACAAGGATTTTCGGAGGAGCTTGAACTCCCAGTTTATGCATGAGTTTCTCATTGACCGTTGCCACCGCGTTGTCTCTGCACGCAAGCGCGTACTGCTTGCCGTACTTCTGAGTCAACTGTTCCGCGATGATTTTCAGTTCGGCAACATCTGTCTGAAGTCGTGGCGCCACCCAAATGAGGCTGGAAATTGCCTCCGCAAGACCACCGTCCAGTGTTCTAAACAAAAGAAAAAAAGAACACAAATATATTAGTATATACACACACCTTGTCAATTATTTATGAGTGCGGGAGGTGTCACTTCATCTGTTGTATGAGGCCGAATCGTGCCAAAAGGAGGTCGCAATACATTTCGACCAATTCCATCGCCTCCACCAAGTAGTCCTCTCTGATAATGTGTTCCACTCTGATCTTGGCCCTTTCATATTTCCCATTCTGAATGTAATCGGCGATCTCTTTGCGGGCCTTTTGAGCCAATTCCGTCTTCTTCTTTTCCAATAGTTTGAGACGATTAACAGCAAGTCTCAGATTCGTCTTCAGCTTACCGTAACTTCCAGCGGCCGAAAACATCACCACTCTAATAAGGAGAGACACGGACAATTTTTTAACAGTTGCTCTTCTTCTTTATTAAAACTATTGACGAACAGCAAAATATAAAATCTCTAATGATCAGTCAACAAACAAAAAAAAATGACTCAAAATCACACGACTGGCTGGCGCACAACTAGATTTCTCCTCTTTACTAACCTCTGACGTCATAGCGGGCCACCATACTTATGAGTCAATATCCGACTAGTTATGACGCAACAACCGGTTAGGGCGTTGCCATACGCAACAGATGCATCATCATTTGAGGCTTAAGAACACGCCCCATTTTGTCACCGTCCCCATATTTTCCATGAAGCTTGTATTTTTCCATAGAATTATAGCCTCCTATAGATACTTCCTATCTATAGGAGGCTATGATAGAATCTACACAGGAACTGTCAGGAAGCCATGTTCACAAATTAAATCATAACATTATACAGTAATGTTGTGATTTAATTTCATATTGCAATTACAATTTCATAAATTCAACATGTATAAATTAAAACAGTCATATATTAGCATAAAAGCATTTATCACAGTCATTTTAAAAATGTATTTTTCTGAGTGTTAATAACCATTAGCTTAAAATGTGAATTTGGACATGAGACCATAATTTGTGAACCTGTCTTCCTGTAGAAGAAAGTGATCTGGCCACTGGCTATATGGGTGGGGGCAGCATTACACTAAATATGGGGCCCTGCAGGACATTTGTTTCGTCTCTTTTAGCGGGAAGATAAATGCTTAAGGCTAAAATCATACTTATTTATAAATTCCTTATTCATTATATACAGCATATTTTATGAAACAAATGAAAATTTTAGCACAATATACACGGAACCGAATATGATTAGAATGAACAGTTTGAACGAGTAGTTCAGATGGCCGGCATCTTGGCCGGAATTCTTATGTCTATGTCTGGAACGAGCCGAGAACAATCGATAGCTATGTCCAGTTTGTCCTCCAGTTGGAATACGTCGTTCGTCACTTGACGTAGAATGGTGCTCACCTCTTGAACCAAACTCTGAGACTTTACCAACAGTTGGGTCATTGAATTCAGGTCTTTGGTGGCTGCTCTGTATGGCTGTTTAGCTCCCTGTACAATATGTTCCCTCATTGCAGAGTTTCTTTCTCCTTTAAGAGATAGCGTGTTAACTCACAAAAGCAGCTTAAAGAAAAACAAAAACAAATGAGAACACTTCAGACACTTACTTAATTTCTTGTGCAAAAGGCTAAAACGAAAAAAAAAAACGATTCAAATAAGTAACGAGAAAGTCGCCTGGTCAAAAAAAATCAATCGCGTAAATTACGAATTATAGACGAGCGTCTTCTTTGTCTCTTTCGTCTGTTTTTCATTTGTTTTGGCCTTCACCACAATATTAGTAGACGGCGACGAATGATCTTTTTAACAAAACAACGAAATATTCGACTAAAAATGACAAATACTATTTAATTTCATCGACGAATAAGTAATTACCCGTGACAATTTCCTCGTCGTCTGATTCAGATGCTTCGCCCAGCACAACCACAGCTTGATCAAGTCCTTTACCGATCTAAAATGCGAAAAAAATGTCTAATACTATAAATGTCAATGAACTTGCGAACGTTTGAGATTACAACGGGCCAACAGCAATCAAAATAGCAACAAATCTCACCTTCGAAGCGGCGTTTTCTCTCACTTCTAAGGCAATTTCAACTTCGGTCGACTCCTTATCGACCGAAAGTGGAACCTCTCTTTGTCGAATGGACATTTTAGACTGATTTACCTGAAATTCTCAACAAGATATGCGAAATAATCTAAAATTTATCAAAACATAATTTAGAACATGGAGGCCGCCATCTTGTTTCTAATGACAACAGCTAAAAGGTGAAGCAACTTAAAAAAAATATCAAAACGGAAATTAAACACATTCGCAAAAATAATAAAACATTATATTAGCTATAGAATTTCATCGCAAAATTTCTATTTATTAGCTAGAAAATTAGTAAATTAGATTTAATAATTTAGATTACAAATAATAGTACTCAGAAGTACACAAAGATAATTGATTTCCTATTAATTCGTATCTGGTTTTAGTTTTGTTAGTAAGTAACTAGAAGTTTGTAAGAACATGGATTATTATGGTCATAATTGTATTTTTCCTTATTAATTTTGTAGTTTCTCTCTGAAATGCCGTCGGCGTCCCCAGAAGATCGTCGTAAGAATAAAGAAAAAAGATCTCGGAATAAAGAAAGATCGAGAAGTCCAGCGCCAGACAGAAGAACGGCAGAAACATATAAAAAACGAAAGGTAGGATCTACTAGAATGTTGTTAAACTCATTAGCCGCAATTAACTGACTCAATTAAATTCGTGTGTAGAGCGAACAAGAAAGGGGAACTTCAACACAAGATCATCGTCATGGTCGCAACAAGGACGAAGACAGAGGTGGACGAGGGACATCCAGAAGAGCGAATGATGACAGATCGAGGGAAGAGCGACCAAGTTCCAGTCGACACCCCAGAGAAAACAACATTGACAGGTGAAAATAGAGTGAGGATTTCGTTGAAGCGTTAATATTAATTCCAGAGTTTTGATGTTTCAGAAGTAGGAGGGCGAGAGAGAACGTGAGAATCAAACAAGAGCCGACCAGTGAAGATGAAGAGGAAAGAAGACGAAGAAGATTCGAGAGACGGACGACTTCGAATCGTAGGAGCGGAGAAAGAGAAGATCGCGAGTTTCGAAGAAGACCCGAAAGGGTGGAGGTCAAGAGGGAAAGAGGATCTGGAGAAATCAAGAAAGAAGATGAAGAGGAAAAGCCGAAGGAAAAAGTAAACTTCGGTCTGTCTGGGAAGTTGACTGAAGATACGAACGTCTTTAACGGTGTCGTCATCAAGTATAATGAACCGACTGAAGCACGGAAGCCAAACAAGCGTTGGCGCTTGTATCCGTTCAAGGGAGAAGAACCCCTTCCCATATTACCAATCCATCGACAGAGCGCTTACCTCTTGGGACGAGAACGCAAGATAGCCGACATTCCGATCGACCACCCTTCGTGCTCCAAGCAGCACGCCGCCATCCAGTTTAGAGCAATGCAGTACGAGAGGGAGGACGGTCGAATCGGGAAGCGTATCCGTCCTTACATTATCGATCTCGATTCCGCAAATGGAACGTACGTCAACAATGCACGCATCGAATCTAGGCGCTACGTCGAGCTCATGGAGAAAGACGTCGTCAAATTCGGGTTCAGCTCTCGAGAGTACGTACTCCTGCACGAGGGATCGGTGGCCGGAGAAGACGAAGTTGCTCCCGAAGACGATCCCCCCGAAAACGCCGAGGAAACTTGAAAGAATTTCGATTACATTGTTACTTATCGTGTTTTTATGTTTAAGTGTAATAAATTTGGTTTTTCTTTTATGCAATTTTTTTTCAAATCCTGAATTTTTTAATTTAAAAAACAATTAAGAGGCATTGCAATGTTAATGCATGATATTTAGAGGTAACTCAACTAAAAGTTCTTATGGAGTGTCCTGTTTTGTCTGGGCTGAGTGTGGCCAGTAGATGGCACCACCTCTACTTAGAGCTAAATTCATATTCGTGCATACATTAGAAAAACGTCATAATAAGTGACGCATAGTTTTTTACGACAAAATCCATTATATGCCTTGAATCAAATCTAAACAAGATAAATTTACCTTGAAACAAACGTTTATTTTGGAGAGGCATCTGTAGACAGCTTCAGAATTTCTTTGGCTCCGAACTTTTATGACCATCATCAATTTCTAATTGGTTTGTTATACGGTCTGATGTCACAAAACCCGCCCTTTTTATATATAATTGGCTGATATTTGGTCTGACGCTCATAAAAGGGCGGAACCAAAGAAATTCTGAAGCTGTCTACAGATGCCTGTGATGGATTAGCGAAAGATCACGTGTGACGTGC
Source organism: Brachycybe producta (assembly GCA_036925085.1). Lineage (NCBI taxonomy): Eukaryota > Metazoa > Arthropoda > Diplopoda > Playtdesmida > Andrognathidae > Brachycybe > Brachycybe producta. The sequence continues at coordinate 837,352 of JAUPFP010000007.1, read as the reverse complement.
CGTTCACTCAACTGAAAACCAATCAGACAGTTAGAGAATGGGATCGTTGAAAAGGCTGGAAAAATCGTAAAGTGTGTCCCCCGCATGCCTTTCAAGTTTTCATTCATTTGAACTTGAAGGAAGCTTACGTGGAGCCTTGAGGTATTTCAATCTGTTTGTTTGTGCTTTCACTACATTGACCAATACGTTGCACAAGGTAAAGAAGAAAATGACAACATTACATTTATGAACACGTCGGAATTTCACACTCATCGTTGCCACATCACAGCCGCCGGCACTTTCGATGTAAAGTAATAGTCTAAGGTTTGATGATCGTCGTTAATTTAAAATCTGAATGGATCTAAAATTGAGGGATTCGTGTTTGTCAAATTATAGTCCCGTCTTGTTGCGTGTTTTACACGATGCTAATGAAGCAGACGATGATCGACGTTAGAGCCGCCGTGTACAGGGTTCTTCTCTCCCTCATCCACATCCTAATCATAAGAACCGTAACCCTCGTCCGTCATTTGACCAGTTGCTTGGCCGCGTTCAATTCTATTGCAATCGAGAACGACCTAGTTAGTGTTCGCTTCGATAAATTACCACGTCATTTAGCTCTCGTGATAACCGACGATCTCGTCTCGTTTCCCGACGTCGGACAAGTGGTCAGCTGGTGCATGTCGCTCGGCATAAAGAACGTCACTCTATACGACCACAAAGGTCACTTAAAACACCGGGGGGGGGCACAAATCAATCAACTCATAACTAATTGCTTCTTTCAGGTGTAATCAAGTGTCGTGAGGAGGAACTGCGCTTTTGTATCGATGCTGCCCTTGGGAAAGTGCAACTCGGTAACCTCAAGGCATACATATTGAAACCGCCTAACGAAAAGGCAAAACGCAACGGTAACAATCATATACGTATGTATCCAGGCGAGTCTCTTGATGTGATGATTTTTCTCGTTCAGGCTCAGTTTTCAAAAGTAGAGACGACGTGTGTCAAGTGAACCTCTTGTCTTGCAGCGACGGCAAACACGATCTCGTGTCAACCACTCGTCTTCTTGCCGAGAGTGCCGTACACAGTCGAGGTCTCGAAACGGCCGAACTGACCGTCTCGAACCTAGAAGACAACTTACATTGTTCGTATTCGACAATCCTGATTTGTAATTGTAAAGAGTAGGTAAGGTTATTTCATTTAATTGTAGCCAATTGCGGAATTCCGTGCCCGGATTTGTTGATTTCTTGCGGAGAAACCTTCACCTCGGCGGGATTCCTTCCCTGGCATATCCACCTCACAGAGATTTTGTAAGAAAACCCATTTGTCGTTTTTTTTTTAAAAATTCTAATTTCATGTCATTTGTGTTTTCCATTTGAAGCTACCTCCCAACCCATCACAGAATATCGTTCAACTCAGTTGTCCAAATACTTAAGAAGTTTCAACTGTGTCAACAGAGATACGGAAAATGACGCTTTTGAAACTAGAAACATCAGCCATAAAAATAAATCGCCGTAGTTTGGTTCATAATCAAGAAATTTTTTTTGTTTCCATGTAATTCGGTGGGGATAAAAGTATTTATTGTGACACAATAAGATCTTGTTCTTCATGTAAATTAAACGAAATTTCAAAACGAAAGATATATAAATAATAATAATAATAAAAAACATGGCAAAATTGAATGAAGTCGAGTATCGTTTTTGATATCTTAGAAAGTAATTACCTAACCCACGAAAACGAATCTGGATCAACTGCGAATGGAACAAATCGAAAAATCCAATCTGAAAAAAACCAAAAAAATAAGCCAGGGTTATAAATGTGCTTTTCTTGTTTTTCGATTATGCTGCATTTACTAATCGCATGCATTTCTTTGACACTAAAAAAAAATAATAGCATAATAAAAATAAAGTAAGTGAGGAATACAACCTTTGTGAAGTCTACAAGGCAAAACGAGGCCCCTCGACGCCTTACCCGTCGTCTACGTTGGCGGGAGAAGACGGAGAGAGACACACCCCGAGCAGCAATCCTCACTTGTCGCGAGGAGAGCGAGACCTGCTGCTACCGTTCCTCGATCGCCGCCTCCTGTCAGATCCACGTTTCGTTTGAGACCTACTCCTCCGAGAACCGTTACTAGAAGACGATGATGATGATGAACTGGAATGCCTTCGACGTCTGTCACCTTTAGAACGACGGACGTAACGGTCGCGACTGCAGCTCCTACTAGCGCTACGACTGTAACTGCGTCGCCTGCGACCCCTCCTACTACTACTACTATTACCACCACCGCCCCTATCTCTACTCGTCGACCTACTGGACCGACGGCTGTAACTACTGCGTCTCCCAGCCCTAGATCTGTCATCGCCGTGTTCGTGGTCTCTATGATGAGGATGATGCCCCCTTCCGACCCTAATGCGATCTCTATTTCTGTCTGTCTGGTGGCGACGGCTACTGCGATCTCTATCTCGACTACGCTCCCTATCTCTACTGCGACTTCTCTTGGAATCACCCGCCAAATGCCTTCCAATAGGACTATCGTGTTCCCCATGCCTGCTACTACGAGAAGGACTAGAATTCCTTGAAGATTTTGTACTGTCCGATTCTGGACTGTTCTTCAACTCAACTACAGCCTCCTTTGTGTCTATTTTATTATTTGCGACAGATGCCATAACCGGCCCCTCCCCTTGAATCTCTGTACAGTTTCCGGCCGTTCCTAAACCGGGTACGGCTTCGTACCATTTTTTCTCAAAGTCAGACTGCTCTTTTGCACCATTCGGACTTGGCGCCAAAAAAGACGGAACAAATTTCTCACTTTCTGTTTAGACAGAGAGAGATAAAGAAAAAGTATTACATTTAGAGAGACGAACAGGAAAAACATAGTTTTAGTTTTGTGAGACAGACTTTGAGCTAACTCTTCATCTCTAGATCTGCTCATAGTATCGGAGTCGTCTTGAGATGCGTCATCGCCGTACAGGGAGGAGGCGAACTCTTTCTCCTTCTGTGAAAATTCGAACCGACGGCGACGAATAACTTCCTCCAGTTCGGCATCAGAGTCTAACCCATCATCGTCCGCTCCGGTTTCGCCATCACTGTCTGAACTGTAGCCTAATCCAAAGAAAAATTTCACAGGTTTCATAACAAGTTTTCGATTTAAGCAATCGTGAATAATCGTGGGGAATTCTAGCAAAAGAAATAGCTAAAAGAACAGAGGAGCGACAACAGCAATTGAATTAAAGACTGTGAGGGATAAATAAAAAAAAAGACGAAAGAAGGTGAAGGTACTCACCGAAAGCGCCAGTAATCGAGGCGAGAGCAGACGACTTGGCTAGCTGCTGAGCTGGAGCTTTTTAGCCATAACACACACATACACAAGTTTTAGTGAAAACGAAACAAAAGGTGTGAACCCCTAGAGTCCCTTTTTGCAATCGATTCGTACGATAAGTGATAGCCTTTTAGGGCTAATATACAATTAATAGCAGAACGAGTGCGTACTAAAATTTCTTACAACTTTGATCATATTTTCACAAAACATAACCAGAGGACGACAAATACCTTTGGCTCGAGCTTTGTTAAAAACCTCTTTGGCCATCGAGTTCACTTCTTCGTTGGTAACTTCTAACAGAACTTCCGTCAACAAACGCCGCACTCTCACCATCTATAAATCAACACATAAAAACATAAAATGGAAAGAAACAAAGTTTATCGTTAAGATAAGATTTTAAACGCCTCTCAACCTCTGGTTATTCTTTGTCTATCATGAAGAGAAACTTAAATTGTTTTCGAAATTGGAAGGGCATTAACTTAAAATAAGCTTTTCTTGTTAGGTTTGAAAATGAAATTATCTGAAAGATATCAACATCAAAATACCTCTAAGTAATTGAGCTACCCTTCTAGTTTCTAAAACACTTTCGAATTTCTCTTAATTTTGCTCTTCTTAGAAAGATAGAATAACCGAGAGTTCATAAATCATCTTAGTCGTTCCCAAACGTTTCGAACCATTTCTTCCATCCTATCTTGTTCGGTTTTCGGTGGCTGATAGGGAGACGGTGACTCTCGACGTAACGGCGACCTCTCTTGCTTACTACGATCACCTTCCGACTCAGAATCGCTCCCGTTGTCGCTGTCACTCTCCTTTAAAAACAATTGTAAACCTTTCGAGATGTATGTTTTAAGTGTAGTTAAGAATCGACTCATTTATTCTATACAAATTTGCTTCTCCGTGGAGCCATTGCCGCCTCTCGCTCCTCTTTTCCCTTTAGAGCCTCGAAAGCAGCGAGATTTCTCTCGTCTTCTTCACGCTGAGCACAAAGTCGTCGTTCTCGTTCCTTCAACATTTCTTCTCGCTCGAGTTTTTTCTGTTTTTCACGCTCCATCTTCTCAAGACCCTCTCTGATCCACGCCGGTAAATTCTTTCTCTTTGCCGCATCTTTTAAGAGTCGGTGTTGGTTGCGATCATCGGGTATATCACAGTAATGTAAAACAATAAATCTTACCCAATGCAGAACCTTGACCGTACTCGTCTTCGATCGGAATATTAGATCGGTCATTGTGATCTAAAAGATCAGGGTTCTCCCTGCGTAAAAAAGGAGGCGGGAACCCACCTCCACTGCCGCCACCGGGCGTCCAATACTGATTGAACTGTTGCGAATCGGGAACAAAACTCTGAAATAAAGGAATTTCATTTGAATATCGAAATCCAATACTGAGAAGCAGTAAATAAGTCCAAAGTCAATCAAATATTTTTAAAAAAAAGAAGAGTCTTATGACACACACTTAAGTACAAGATACATACCTGGTTTAGACCTATTTGATCAGTACCATGATTATAGTCGTACGTTTGAGAAGCATATCCCTGATTACCATGAACATGTCCATAATCGAACGTCTGAACGGGTCCTTTTTGCATTTCTGACGAAGGAGGGAGGTTAGGAAGAGGAAGATTATGGGGATGGGGATGAGGAAGGGAAGACGGAGGAGGAGGAGGAGGGGCGACCCAACCGGGTGCAGCATTTGAGCCCCATGGTCCAGGATTCCAGTACGGAGGCGAACCGTAAGCTCCGTCTGCCAACATCATAACAATATTATCTCAAGACCAGATAACGGCTTCATAAGATTAAAAGAAAGTGACCTAATTGAGGACTTGAATTGTCAGGAAGATGAACTTCTCTTTGCATCGATGTGGTGACGAGTGGCGTATTTGCCATCCTCATCATTTGTTGTTGAGCAGGAAGAGGTCCTCCTCCTCCTCCTCCTCCAGAGTGGAGGATTGGATTCCGATCGAATCCTCGTCCGCCGCCTCCTCCAGGACCTCCGAGTCCAGTTAGATGCGGTGGAGGTACTGCATTATCTACGCCGGCCCCTCTCACAGTAGCCGTCGTCTCCCTCATCTGTATCCATTGCTGCGCCAGTGCGGCCCAATCGACTGAAAGTAAACACACAAAATGAGCTCAATCCACACATAACTCGTTCAATAGACGTACTCTTGTCGTGAGGAATGTTCTGATACATGTTCTGGTTGACCGGCCACTCTGTGGGCCATGGTCCTCCTCCGCCAACACCGGGCCCACTTTCCGCCCCTGGGCCGCCTCCGCCTCCTCCAGTGGCCCACATCCTAATTTTCCAAAATGGAATCCTCCTTCTTACAAATGACTTCTTAAAAAGGTTTTTGGCTAAATATTTTTAATTGAAAATCGAATGAATCAGTTTAAAAAAAACGCGGCTACATTTAACAAACCAACCTTCACCTTTTTTAAATTTTCTTTACAAGAAAAGATCTCGATAACTCAAAGACATAAAACGCCCAAAAAACGAAGAAAGTTCCAAGAAACAAACCAAAATGGCAGAGGAGAAAACTACTATCCCCGGAATGGGAGAAAAACAACATCACATTAGTTCTTAAATGTGCCGCTTGACGACGCTGCTACTTAAATATACGTCATGTACGGACAGGCAATTACAAATCGGGACATACAGAAGTTGGCTCCGCCCTTTTTAAGACGACCGGCAACTTCTAATTTGTTGGGTATGTAGTCTGACGTCACATGCTCCGCCCTTTTCAACGTCGAACCCCACAACAAACCAATTAGAAGTTGCCGGTCGTTATAAAAAGGGCGGAGCCAATTTCTGTATGTCCCGATTTCTAATTGCCTGTCATGTACGGTGGCCCATGTAGTTCAATTTTCATTTTAAAATTTGGTAGATTTTCTCATACGCTGTAATGTACTAACCTTCATTCTCAAAAAATAAGTCATTTGTTGGAGGAAAATACATTTTTAGTTTATCAATTTCGTATCTTTTCGTTTTACATAGGATCATAAGACAGGAAACTTCACTGTTTTTTTTCAATTGATTTAGTCTGCAATTAATATTGTTTTGTCATTTTTAAATTGATTTTTTAAAGTTAAAAAAATAATAAAGTTGCTTATTTTGATATTTTATTATTAATTATTAGGGTTCGGATTTATATGCAATAATATGGTTGTGGTTTCAGTGTCAATTATGAAGTAAAAACATGATCATTATAGCAACTGCAATTGTGCTAGCTTTACTAATCAAACACACTAGTTAGAGGATAGAAATTTCTAGTTTACAATCTATAGTAACCAGACATCTAGCCTCTAAGCACCGTTTTAAATTAGAAAAAAAGCATAAATGCAGTTACTCTTTCACGTGCAATGAATTTCCTAAGTTGCAATCTCATGAGCCACTCATTATAGGAGCATCTCAACCACCACCATTATACCAGAGCAACCCTTCTAGTTTCTAATACGAACACTTTCAATTTCTCCTTAGTGTTGCTTCTAAAACAAAGAATAATCAAAGAAAATATACAACTAAGCCCATTACTTTTTACTATATCAGTGTATTTTAAACGTGATCAAAAGATATGAATTAAGATTTTTCAAGAGTTCTACAGGTCTAAAAAATACTTCAAAAAAAAAAAAAGTTCCATTGCTAAATGCACCTAGGAAAATGGAATAAATTTGAGTTTGCATACATAGTAAAAAAAATTCAACAGATAAAATTCTTTTATGAAATAGAATAATAAATTGTTGTCCAACCAAATTAATTTAAAAAAAACCGTATTATATTAGCATAATAATCGCAGTTAAAAAAAGTTAACTTATAGATGTGAGGGCCCTATAGCCAAAACTAAGTTCTAACTAGAAATACCGGGGCTGCAGTCCACTGGTACCTCCCCCAATCATCACCTATTCTTTACAATTATAAGGATGCCTGAATCTAAAAATACAATTATATTCTAGTGACACCACCGTCCCAATATTGATTGCGACTCCAATTCTATTCTAAAATTCTAATTTGCACCCAATTACACTAACTAAATCGAATAATAAATAAAGTTAACAAGAAATGTGCGGGGTGTTCTTTCTTAAAAGTACACCCTTTATTTTTCTTCTCGTCACCCCACCCCCTCCCCCACAAGGCCCCCGCCCCATTGGGTGAACCTTATATAAAACATAATAAATAATGAGATTCTAAGAAATGGTTCGCTTTAAGAATTAATAGACCTCTTTGAAGCTAACGTTTTAAGAAAGGGCCATATTTAAAAAAAAAAGGATGTTCGATGGCAGATATGTTATCAGTTGCTCAGCAGACGACTTTGCAACATTTATCATTCACACTCTACACCCCCCAAAAATAACATATTTTATACGCTTATATGGGCCTTTATTAAAGGGGTTACAACCCTAAATAAAATAATGTATGTATGCGACACATTGTACGTAGGCCTACGACATGGACGAAATGTAACCCTATCATCTTTATTATTTACTTTTGCATATTTGTAAAAAACCATGGCCTACTGACAATTCCCTTGTGGTTGAAATTTGTGATTTCTAAATGACAAAAACAAAAAGACAGTTATGAGCACCCACATTGTGTTTATTTAGGTCTATAAATTATACGTATTTCATTCTTGAATCTCGAAAGTCCTCCTTGCATTCAATATCTAATATTTGCCCATAATGCCCATATAGGTTCAGTCATGCAAAAATCATTCGTAACTTCTTAAGAAACTAATAATCAAAAGCTCAAAGTTTATCAACAAGAAACATTCTGTTCGCATTTGTGACGTCATAAAATGATGCACTTTTACTTTCTAAAAATAATGAAAATATGTGAACAAGTTCCATAGAATTAATGGCAAAAAATACAACTGCACAAAACTTTTAATAAATCAAAGAGAATCTAGTCTAAAAATGTGAACACAATGAAAAAATATTTTTAAAAGTGAAAATATGTATTCGAAAAGGAGGGGGTTTGTTCGAGGAGAGAGGGAGAAGGGGAGGTAGGAGGAACGCCTGTCATTGTGGAAGGATTTTAGTGAAAAATAATCACTCGTTTGCAGAGCGTTAAAACACATAAGCACCAGCTTAAGTGGACCAAAATAAACAAAAATCGAATAGGATTAGACACACTATCGAGAGAAACAGTCAACAGTTTTAAAATATTATTTCACATTCTCTCAATTTGAAAGCAATAAAAAAATAAAGTTTTCTCGTTCACTTTGGAAGTTACATATGCTAAGAAAGAGCCTTTGCCCGTGTCACCTTCATTGTCACTGCAGTCAGATCTCAACATGTGGCTAACCAACTCCCATGAACCATGACCACGAATGCGTTTTGAAAACTACTTTGCATAAGCTAAACATTTTCACAAATTAAAAACTGACAATAAATGTAATCTATTCGTTTAGACATTCATTGAGTCTATTCTTGAGCCAAACTGCATTTAAGTTTTATATTTTTAGTTGAATTAAGGGGAGTCCACTTAAGAAGAAGACAAAAATAAAATTTACAAGAGATAGGAACTGAATATATTAGATTCAATATGTTTTTATGTCCTTAACAAGGCTTAGTAGAACATATTTAATATTTAAATGCATTTAACTTCTTAGGTATAAACTATTTACAAGTTATAACACAATTAACTGCAAGAAAATAAATAGAATGAAACAAATACAATATGCACCAGGTCTCTTAATTCCAAAAAAAATAAGCCTTTTTTCAATAAAAAATAAGATTAGCTAGAGACTTCACTTTTCTACATCTGTCAAATAGAGAATTAAATATAAACTCTAAAGTCTAAACAGTGTTTTGAATGGAAAACGCATAATTGTGGTTTCATCTTCTGATCAGCATAATAACTAAGAATGAAAGCTACCCCTGTAACAGTTCAATCCAAATCGAGCAATACATACACACATTATGCTTCATCAGACAAAAAAAAATCTAAAACTTACAATCCTACCTTATGATGTCACTAGTACTTATTATATAACACACATGACGAAATTGCGGCTCTTTGGTACCTTCAGGGCGGCTAGTATGAAGTTAAATATATTTTTCTAAATAGAAAACAAAGCCATTAGTACATGAAATCACAGAATACTTGCATTTATTTTGATACAAAATCTGAAATTTATAATATCAATTTTATCCCCCACCCCTACGGCTCTCGAGTCTAGTTATGTGGCTCGTTGTGACAAAGTTTTGCCTCACCAGCCAATGTAGTTATAAACATATGGTAGGACCGTAGGGCCTACACAAATGCCTGTAGGCCTATTTATCATAATCTATAGTCCTGTTTTGTAATTTATTTTGGTGAATTTCATAAGATTAAAAAAATATAAATTTGTTTTTTTAAAATTGTATTAATAAAATTTCAAAATTAGTTAAAAATCAAAAATCAAAGTAAGTTTTTTTATGTAGACAGAAACTAAAATTAAAAAATATTCCAATATTCAAAGAAACAACAACACAATAATGAAAGTAAATTAAAAGGAGAATATGGGCGAAACCATGTGACCTATTAAAATGCTGACACTTTCCAGCCATACTATACTTTAAAAATAATTAAGCGTAAGATTAATTAGATATTACGTTGTGTGGTAAAGTGGTTTGCCGAGATAATTAATATAAGAAGGAGACACGTAAGAACCTGCTTAAAATCTTAGCAACTTTTTATTTTATCAATGAAACTTGTGTAGAACATCGATAAAACTTCATTATGACTTTGAAACCCTATTTTCTTCTCATTAATGAGATCCACGATTAAAATCTTCCTCAATGAGTTTTACAATTTTCAATGTTCTGAAACAGATAGATAGCAAATATAATAATGAGCAAAAGCAATTCCTTTTTCTGACGTCAGAACGAAAGCGACCAACCGAGAAATTGTCTCGGCCGTTTAATGGTAAAACATATCAAAGTTATCAAAAAGTCGTCGTCGTCGTGGGCGTTCATCGAACCAATTGCAACGACACTCTTGTCAAGCGATCTGCCAATCACGAATCAGGTGCAAGAAACGACACTGCGATTCCACAAGTGTTTAAATAGAGAATCCTTGACTGCTTATATTCTCAGACGGACTCATTCCTTGGCTCTGCGTCGAACACGAACTCCAGCAGCTGACATCGCCTCTTACGAACAAGTTTCGAACACTGAAAAACCACTTGCTGCAGAAAGGAATCAACAAGAAATCTTGGTGAGTTTCAATCTCGAGACTTCTGTGTCGCAAATGAATAACAAAGCGAAATATTTTGTTTTGCAGAGACTGTGATGGCCATAAGTAAAATTGGTCTTAGCCTGGTCATTATATGTTGGTTGGCGATCACTTGTGTTACAACTGGTTCGGCGGACTCGGCTTTCAAGCGACACCGTACAAGTTCTGTCGAGAACCACTACGGAGACGACAACCGTTTAGGAAGACAACGACGACAATCTCAAGTTAGAAACATTGACATAATAGGACACAGTCGAACGTAAGTGTTACAACAGGTGGATTTGGCATAATCTGAAAGTAGAAATAGAATAAACTTAAGCAAAAAAGAACTATCCGTTATAGCGAGGAAACTGGACTGTATCGAAAACATTTACGAAGTGAATCCCGCTACGTACGCCTACAGGATCTCGGACACCACCAAATAATCGCTAGAGAACAAAACGAAAGACTTGAACGAAATGACCAGAGGGAAGAAACGCTGTCTCGACGCCATCAAAGAGAGATCACTTCGAGAGGCTTGCAGATGCGACGACGTTCGATGGAGAGGGTTTCTAGAACCGTGCAACCTGTTCGAAATGAAGAACAGCATCGCCTGACCCTCGTGACCAGCGCCCGTATGGCAGAAGACAATCGAATGTATGCACGTCGATTGCTTTCCACAAATGCCTTTAGAACGGAAAGACTCTTGAACGATAGACGAGAAAACAGAATCTCGCGATCTGTAAAAATGAACTCACGTCGCAGCCGCAGCGAGGAAAGACGGGACGATGGGCATCGAAATATACGAGAAGAGGCTAGATCTGAAAGACGACAAAATCAAGAACGTCGAGAGACAGTTGGTGATGATCGTCGTCAAATTCAAGAGCGGAGGTACGAGGTAAAAGCAGAAAGGCGTGAAATTAGTCAAGAACGACGGGAGAATGCGAACAGTAAGAGGGTTGAAGAGGTCACGGCAGAACGGCGACAAAGCCAGGAACGAAAAGATGAGGTCGGAGCAGAACGACACCAAAGCCAGGAACGAAGGGAAGAGGTTAGAGCAGAACGACGCCAAAGCCAGGAACGAAGGGAAGAGGTCAGAGCAGAACGACGCCAAAGTCAGGAACGAAGAGATGAGGTCGGAGCAGAACGACGCCAAAGCCAGGAACGAAGAGATGAGGTCGGAGCAGAACGACGCCAAAGCCAGGAACGAAGGGAAGAGGTTAGAGCTGACCGGCGCCAAAGTCAGGAACGAAGAGATGAGGTTAGAGCAGAACGACGCCAAAGTCAGGAACGAAGAGATGAGGTCAGAGCAGAACGACGCCAAAGCCAGGAACGAAGAGAAGAGGTTAGAGCCGAACGGCGTGAAAATCAGGAACAAAGGGATGAGGTCAGAGGAGAACGACGCCAAAGCCAGGAACGAAGGGAAGAGGTTAGAACCGAACGGCGCCAAAGCCAGGAGCGAAGGGAAGATGTTAGAGCTGACCAGCGCCAAAGTAAGGAACGAAGAGATGAGGTCAGAGCAGAACGACGCCAAAGTCAGGAACGAAGGGAAGAGGTTAGAACCGATAGGCGTCAAAGTCAGGAACGAAGGAAAGAGGTTAGAACCGATAGGCGCCAAAGCCAGGAACGAAGGGAAGAGATTAGAACCGATAGGCGCCAAAGCCAGGAACGAAGGGAAGAGGTTACAGCCGAAAGGCGCCAAAACCAGGAACGATGGGGAGAAATTCGAGCAGAGCGGCGCCAAAGCCAGGAACGAAAAGAAGAGGTTCGAGGAGATCAGCGCCAAAGTCAAGAACGACAAGAAGTTCCAGCAGAAAGGCGTCAAAATCAGGAAAGACGAGAAAGTAACATGGATGACCGTCGCCAACATGGTCGACAAATAATCACGTCCGAAAGACGTCAACAAAATCAAGAGCATCGGGAAGCAAGTCTGTCAAAAAGCCACGAACAACAGCGCACATATAGGCGAGAGGAACGCAGAGAACAGAAAGAAGTCCGGCGCGAAGTTCAACAAAGTCAAGCGAGGCAAGACGATCGCCGCCAACAAGGTAGATCTCCAACTTCGAACAAGAACCTCGCAAGAGCAAATAACAACTACAACGTACGCCTCTCAACCAAGATTAACGAATTCGTAGTAAGTTCTATACTTTTAACAGATACAAGTTTCATTTTAAAAGTGTAACTTTGGTGTTTTTTAAATGTAAAAATAAAGGTTCCTACAAAGAAAATCCCCTCTAACACTGATGGACTGATGTACGTTAAGAAGTCCATCAATTCGGATAACCTTGTGATCGATCATAGTTACCTCACTACAGGAATGAAACAAGCGTAAGTAGAAACATCGTTTGCATCTTGACCATTGAACCGAGTTTCAAACAAATGCTTCTTGATTTCTTTTCAGTTCTCCTTCAATGTGGAATCTGCTTGGAAAAGGTGTCCTCACTGGAATCATGGGACTGGCCCTTTATGCCATTAATCCTACAAAGACAGTTTATTAGGTGGACAACTGTTTTACATTAAATAGAAAAATAGCCTTTCTCTTCATTCTACATTAATCCTACCCAAGAAACCGTTGACGACGGAATCCTCGATTCCAAAATGAACGCATTTCCCAAAAAATTCCCAAATAATGATCCCTACGACTAGGATGGAACGTTATATCCCAAATGACCGTTTATTAGGATTTCCACACCAAATACCTTACCTATCTATAGATATAAAACTAGAAAAAGTACTTCTCGGAAGAATGAAAACGAAAATATTTTGATCATAATGATTAAATAAACAATTATAATTAGCATATTAAATATCAACAATGTTGTATTAATTACAAATCAAATATAATGTTTGTAGTAATAGTGTGTTTGGGCAATAAAATAAAAACTTCTCTAATTTCAATGTCATTGTTTGATTTTAAAATTGAAACAAAATGCATCAATCCGGAAATAAAAGTGGCCATTTTACCGAACACTGATCGGCCGGACATGAAGTAAATAGCTCAACCACCGAATTGGACGACTGCCGTACGTAGGCCAGGACGGTCGGGAAATCGATTCAACTAGGGTGCATCTTCATTTAGCTAGAGCCCCTATGGCATGGGGGGAGGAGGGGCAATAATTCTCCGATCATAAATGATTTGACATTTAGACAAACTTCATGCATCATCGTCAATTGTTCTAACACAGAACTATCCACAGAAAGAGAATTCCATCGTCCAAGCTTTAATAAAATTAAAATTAGTTCCGTCAAAGGGCGATTTCAATTTGATGAACTTTTGTCTAAATGACAACCATTTATGATTGGGGAATTATCCGTCCTTCCTCCCAGTGCCACAGAGGGAAGCTCTCGAGCTGATTGCTCATTTAACAGAATTGAATTGAATTTTTAAAAAAACGTCAGTCAATTAATGTATAAAGTAAAATGTGTGACTACGGCAGTCTCTCGTGTTCAATCATTTAATGATCACTCGTTGTGCACCAGACAAAATATAATCACAGAAGAAGAAAAAAGACTCGAGTAAAAAAGAGTTCATAAATTGTCGATCGCATATTTACAAATTGAATAAAATTACTAAAAAGAGCAATGTGAAAAGCACACGATGTAAGAGCACGATAAACACCACTTTCAAATTAAATCTAATAAATTAATTAATTAAACGCCGATCGTTCACCATTTTTCGTTACGTAGATCAAATGAGTGCCTCCCTCCTTTCCCTTCGTAGAAACCGTCAAAATTAAATTACATCGTATAATATACTTACCAACATTTCACTCGCACTCTTTGTACCGTAATTTAATTCCAGTTTTTACACTAAGGAAGGGGTTTTGATTTAATAGTCATTTAAGTCTCGTCGCATTTTCTCTCTTCGCCACTCACTCAAGAAAAGAGTTAACCCGAAGCTTTTCTAAAATGAAAAGAAATGTCGAGTTCCATGGACGGATTGAACAAGGCAACAACAATTAATCCTTGGGATCCGCACACTTCGTTAAAATGTTATTAAAAAAACTAACTGGCCATTCGTCAAACCGCATTCGGCTTCAAGAGTCCGTTCTGGCTACCTTCTTCTAGAGAATCGATGTCCAACGTGGACGTCGAGTTCGTTATGCTGGCGTTGTCCAGCAGAAACAGTTGCGACGAGGTGATCGCGGGACTCGGACAACCGGGAAGCGTGATGGCCGAGGAAGGAAGTGGAAGATTGGACGAGGTTGCACTTAGAGAGGAAGGAGAAAAGAGGATCGTCGAAGGAATCGAAGCCAACTCAACGTCGTTACCTTAAAAAAAGACAAACGTTAAACATTAGAATGAGAGAATTTAACAATCACGTTAGACATCAACCGTTGGATCATCCAAACAATAAACAAATAAAATACCAAAATAAGTGGGTTAAATAAAACAAAAGAAACAAACACACAAAACAAACAAACACTTAAAAGAACCTTCTATAAAGAAAATTACCTTCGTTATTTTCAGAATAGAAAAACCAGAATATGGCCAGATAGTTCCTAGTGTAACAGAGCAGATCAGAAGGAAAACCAAACAGATTTGCAAAAACACACAAAAGTTATTTCGAAAAATCAAAATTTAACACGTTAGTTAGAAATGAAGTTATATTAGTGTGCACACAAGAAAAATAAGAGACAGAGAGAAAGAGACAGACAGAAAGAAATGAAAAGGAGAAATGTTAGTTGCACAGTTTATTTTTATTCATTAGAAGAAACGTCCGCACGTACTCGTAATCTGTGTTAATATTATCACATCAAAGCCTACGATGAGTTCTTTGCTGAATTAATGAAAAGTGTTCTCGTGTGGTTTAAGGCTGCTGACCAGTACAAGATAAAAATCAAAGTTGCTCAAAATTGACCAGCCATTAATTACAAAAAGGCATCTTTGAAGCAACCAACTAATATAATAGCACTTTCGAATGAATCAATGTGAGCACTCAAAAAAAAAAAAAAGAGCAGAAACATAATTATATGCTAAATATTCAAACAACGTCATTGAATGGTCACGCCCCCTCTTTAGCAGTAAAATACTTTGTACAAATCTGTCAAAATGATGAATCACCACCCCACCCCCAAACATAACATTATTATTGAGCCCTTATGATTAAGATGGTTTATTGGAAAGGTGATTTTCGAACTCTGGTTATTCTGTGGTTTCAGAAGAGCAACACTAAACACAAACTAGCATGTTAGGCTGAACCGCGTATATGCAATTTCATGTTGATATCTTTCATAATAAAACTTTTTATAGCGAAAAATAAAAAAAATATGGAACGCTTCAAGTTATGTCATTTTAAAATTGACCCTAAAAAGCTTATTTTGTAATATATCAGCATGAAATTGCAAATAAGCGATTCAGCTACCATTCTAGCTTCTAAAATACATTCAAGTTTCTCTTCATTTCACACCTGAAAGACAAAATAACAAGAGAACGAGGGGCTTTTATACTTTAAACTAAACTGAATTCAACAGCAATATATTATATTTATATGTATATACACTTTATATAAGCTTTCATTAGCGTAATATTTAGATAAAATAGTTAAAATCTGTTTAAATTAACTTCCCTCATAATTACAAAATAAAAAAAGGTCCATGGCAAGATGAAATTTGTTGAGAAGTCGGTAGCCATTTAAAATATTTATCATTACCAGCACACGAGTCGAAACGTCTCTGTCAACGCGTTTTTTTGAGCACATAACGACAGACAAGTGTCCCCGCGCGCGAACGTTCGTCGGTGGACCGCAAGAACGACTTCATTCAGGGCGTCTCTATATTATTAAGTTAGCACGTTCGGCAAATCGTGTTTTTGCATTACGATTAAGGGTCAGTCTTGACAGACGGACACGAAAGAAGCTGGCTCTGAAAATTCTGATAAGATAACACGTCCGTTTGATACCCACCATTAAATGCAGTTGTTGGCAGCTTTTTCTTTGGAGCAATGATTCCGCTCTGAAGTTCCTGTTCGGCGTGAGCCGTCACGTGTGGTGGCGAAATGTTTCCATTCTGATGTTGAAAAAAGGGACGTCAAACGACTAGTTCCCACACGAGCACAAAGTTACCCGCTTTCATACCTGTGGATGACCGTAGTTCACTGCACCGTAAGTCTTCCCTCCACCTTCTTTGTTCTCGAACGGTTTGGGAGATAACGTGGGACCGCTCGTGTGAACGATGTCGGGAGTAACAATTCCTCTGCGGTCGATCAAACTCGGAGGAATGGGACCACAGAGGACGGCCAAACAGTTCACACATATAGATCCACGACTGTAGGGATTGAAGTTATCCTGACCTCTTTTTGCGGTGAATGAACCTTTAATCTGTACAAGACCATTACAGAAAGAAAAAAAAAAAACAACCAAAAGTTAATAATTGATACTGTTACAAATAGAACGAGTCGACAAACGCACGTCTTCATTTGTAGTTTGGTTCGAAGTCGTTAAATACGTGTGAAACCCCGCCAATCCCAAAATAGACCAGACCGAAAAGAAACAAATGACACCTTCCACAACAGTGCAAGAAAATCCGTTAAGAAAACAACCATCCGATTCGTTAACAAAATAAGCTAAAATTATGTTTTAAAAAAAGGATATCTGGCTGGTGACGCTTTAACTGCATCCACAAACGTCCCGTCTTGAGACACTGCAATTAATGGGTAAAAGAAGAGTGATTCAAGCCGATAACAAAAATGACGATGTACCCACATAAGATCAGATGCGTGATAACGCAAGAAAAAACGAAGACACACAAGAATGCAAGCGATACGATAAACAGATAAAAGTAACGGTAGTTGCGGCGACCGACGCAGTTACCAACCCATGGACAGTGATGGTCGAACCGATCTACGAACGAACGAGACAACGAAAAACAATACGAGCTCAAACGAAACTTTATGAAATGGACTTCTTGAAAATGCGAGTCGGCAACTGACCGACGCAATTATCACAAATACTACAATGCGAGGCACGAGGTGGACGAAATATTTTGCAGGTAAAACAGTACTTTAACTTGACGGACTGCCCTTTTATGATGACTTCCTTTGTTCTGGGCGGCGGTCGACACGTTGTCGAATTTATCCCATTAGGAACCTCTGCAAAAGTTAATTATTATTAATTTTAAGGATTTGAAGTTATAATAAAAGAGATTCAAAAACAATGCTGGCAAAAGAGATGAGAGTTACCAATGTGCCTTTCTATGTCGGCGGCTTCGTCGGAAGAAGCTCTAGGAATGACACCAGGATCGCTAAAGCTGGTCCTGAAAAGAGTGGCCATGACGAAGACGAAGAGTACAGCGGCCACGGCAGGAATGGCAGGAGTTATGTGAACTGCTAAGTACTGACAACTGTGCGTGGTGTGTCCACAAATTAGAAGAAGAAGAAGAAGAAAAACACAAATATAATAATGAAGTGTGTGAAATGCACCACTGAGTTCTAACTCTTTGCAAATGTTTTCACGGATGAACGCCAACAACATCCTCCTACTCCTTCACGTCTCTCGCAAAATTAGAATAATTCTAACAATTGTTCCAATGGATGCCTAGCGCAACCATCAATTTCATTTAGAAATGATGAAAATCTATTGAACTTCTAATGTTTGTACAGGAATTTCATTTGACTAACTCTTTTTCTCCCGTAAACACACCTTTCTTTTAATGATGTGCAATTAATAATGACACAATCATATCTCACACAATTAAAATAACTCACAAAAGACTTCATTAACTATTATTAGAAACACGAACGACGGAGGCGTCGCGCAATTAAGTTTTCTTAAAAACAAGTTTAAAACTAAATTTCACCTGGTTTTAAATATTTAATTTGAAAACGAAAAGAAATGTCAATTGTGTCAAGTTCACCTTTGGAAAACACAAATATCAAAAAAGAAGAAGACAAAAATGGATTTTATGCCAATAAAAACGAAACATAAAAAAGGAAGAACGAAGAGACACACACGCACGCAAATGAATGACAAAATCCCCGCCTGAAAAAACCCAAATCCACCGAAACCCAACACCCAATTTTTATGGATCGTCATCATGAAGGATAAGAAAGATGAAACCTAACACGCGCCGCACAAAGAATAAGAGGATGATGATGAGAGGACATAAAAATGAATTAATATTAATAATAAACCCGCAGGTGAAATAGACACTCAAAATTCAAGTTGTGTGTTTTTTCATAATAAAGACGAACCACCTACTTTCAACTTTGATGATAAATCTCAAATTTCAATGATATCATTTTGAAAGTTATTAGAAACAGAAATAAAGAAATCAACCACCACCCCTCTCCCCCACCTTTCCCCAATTATGCAATCCTATTTTTTTTTTAATAATAATCAGGGCTCGGATTTTTATGTACTTATCATGCAACTGTTTCTCAATCTGTGGCCCCAAGAGCCAATTGTGAAGTAACAATCCCATTAAGATCAACAAACAATTATGATTTTTCAATCAAAACCATTGTTTAGAGGCTAGAAAACTAGTTGACAGCTGATAGTAACCAAGACATGTAGCCTCTAACCAGCCGTTTTGATTTTGAAAAAAAAAAGCATAATTGCAGTTGCTCTAATGATGATTACGTCACAATTGGCACTTGGGCCACAAATTGAGAAACAGTTGCTTGATATTTTGCATAAAAATCCGAGCCCTAATAATAATTTAGATGGAATTGATCATGATTCATGAGATTCACGAGTGGAAAAAATCAACTTAAAAAACTAAATTAAATTTAATCAAAGTTAGACCATAAATTTAATGTCTTTTAATTTCTGAGAATGTTAAGAAAACAGTTTTGATTGTTGTTTTAGAAGACAGGTGAGGAGGAAAGAATGTAATTGTTAACACGCAAACTTAGCTTTATATAGAAGTGAGTTTCCTGCTAAGACATCGGTTTTGTTGGGTTCTCATCATTTCATTTTAGAAAAAATATATATATATATTTTTTTTTTTTAAAAAAGCATATCTAAGAAATAAGTTTCGAAATAAAAGATCTTGTTTTTGGTTGATCTTCGTGTCTTATTTTAGGTGCGGTTCAAATCTAAATATGTGCTGCTGCTGCTTATCAATAAATTCCTTTGCATGTGGATATTAACTACATAGTTAATTATTGGTTGTGTCCCAGTGAAAGAAGTCTCTCTCTCTCTCTCTCTCTAAAAAAAAAACAAAGTGGATGGGGGTGAGGTGAATCCCGACCGGGTGGTTAAGGAGGATTAACTGGTTCGGAATAAAATGTTCATAACCTCAAAATAAGAGAAAAAACCAACTAGACCTTAAAATAAGAAACAATCATCATTCTATGTGTGTGTGTGTGTGTGTGTGTGTGAATCTTTGTTTTATTATAATATTTACATTGAAATAAAATGCAAACTCATTCAAGAGTTGACGAAATTCATATAAGGGTAATAAATAAAAGCGTTTTTTCAATGAGAAATAATACAAAGAAATTAAAAATGGTGACACCTCTCTCTCGCTCTCTGAATGTTCTAATTCACAAAGGAACAAAAAAAAATTTGGACAAAAAAAATCGCCTCTTTCTAATTGACTTTGACGCTAAAGGTGGTTTTAAAGTGAAGCCTAAAACGACTCGAAACTAGAAGGGTAGTTAGTTCATTTTCATCTATTTCAAAATAAGCTTCAAAATGACTCAACTTTAAACAGACAATACGTATTAATTTTTGTCTATATAAATTGCTTATTTTGAAAGATCATCATGAAAATCAACATGAAAATATTAATTAATTGCGTCACAATTTTAGTTTTTAAATCACATTCTAGTTTCTCATAATTGTGCTGCTCTTTCTTATAAGAGTTGGAAGATAAGCAATTCACAGCAGCTGTTCATAAAATCATCCTCCAATAAAACTAATAATCTCAAAAATCACTTTAGCAATTATTATCTGTTAGTAAATTTCAGAAACGAAACTAATATTTAATAATCTTTGGCTTTGTTTATAAATTCAGACTGATTTAAAAACCAAAAAATCACTTAAAAATTATCTGTTAATAATAATAATAAAACTAAATTTCCGAAATGGAATGTAGGATCGTGATTTAGATAAACATATTGAGAAACTCAAGTTTTAAAACTTGGCAATTCACGTTTTGAGATAAGGAGAAAATGAGGGGAGGATTCATGTTAAAAAGAAAAGAGGTTGTCAGCCTCTAATTTATGTCCAAAAAAAAGTATATATTTTCATAAAAATATATAAAAAAAAATAAATAATAATCGATCATCAGGATTCGAGAGATCACACGATACTTATTTATTATAGAAATACTTTCTTTTTATTTTATAAAAAAAACCAACGAATCCGAAGAGTTGCATCTTATTTGAATAATAATAATAATCTCTAAAAAAAAAAAAAAAGAAGGGAGAAGAAATTTAAAAAGAAGAGGACCTTGTTTTACGGTCTATTCATCTATCTAGGTAGGTAGGAGCATAGTTTACGCCCTCCAGCTATTATCTTTCTATATATACGGCAACCTTCTAATTAAATAGCAATGAAGAAACAACAAGAAGAGGCAACACAACATCACGAATTTTTTAGAAAACTCAGCAAATTTTATCTTTCTCTTCGTACAAACTTGTAAAATACATGTGTCACGTCAAGATCCATACTATCTCTCTCTCTCTCTCTCTCTTTCTCAATCTTTCTGTAGAACATGTACTACTTTTACCATTGCCACACCGTCGATTATATGATTCGTTTGGCCATGAAATTACGTTGAAACTTACCCTCTCTCTCTCTCTCTCTCTCCCTCCCTAGAACCTCCTCCACTGAATGTTTCAACTTTTTGATTACATAATGACGACCCCATGGCTTTCAACTAGTATCCTAATCACGACTTAACGAAACAACTAAGAAACACACATATTCATAGACAGACAGACACAAAGTGGCATGTTTGTTGTTATCTCGAGAAATCTTCTTCAAGATGAACTTTACCGGGTCAATCAATTAGAAAAGTCTATTTTTTACTCTTGCTTCGGAAAATGAAACAAAAATCTTTTCAAATTCTCAATTAGTATTAAAAAATTGTATTTCTGTGGAATTTATTTACAAGTGTCATTCGTGTTTGTTAAAAGCAGGAAAAAGGAAGAAAAAAAATTTACGTAACTTTCTTGTTTTATCAAGAAATGAAAACGTATAGAATAATAATTAAAATGAAATTGAGTTCCTCATTAAGTTATTAGTTCCACTAATAAATAAAATGTACAAACAATTGGTTGGCGCCTAAAATAAATGTTTTGATACACGAAGAATGTGTCAATCGTCATTCTTTTTTTTTTTAAATTGTATAATTGGGACGGGCGACACACTTTCTTTCTCTCTCTCTTGACCCTTTTTCCCTTCGCTACTACACAAAGGACCCAGACGGGCCCCTCAACCATCTGATCTGGTGTACGTATACAATTTATTGATTGATCGAGTACAGACAAAAGATACTCACTCGAAAGCAAAGAAGAGGCCGCACGTGAGTACGATAAGACCGACGGTAAGATAGAAGATTCCCGTCTGATGGGCCATCATGATTCGGCCGTCACAATAGAATTTGTTCCTTCCCGGGAAGACCTGCCATTTGCGTTCCATGTGGGCCATTCTCTTCTCTGTTTGTGTGTCCCTCCTAATTCTACCTTCTTATCGAAAGAAAAAGATACGAAGGTCAAAGGTGCTGTTTAAAAGGAAGACCCACCCCCCCCCCTCTTGTGGCCAATTAACGATCACGTCCTCTATGCGAAAACTGTCCACAATTCCAGGAGAAAGACGACGTGATCGTTAATTGGCGACAATATACATTAAGGCACTAATTAAAGAGTTAAAAGTTAGAAATAATGGTGGTGGTGGTGGTACCTCCTCCTGATCGTCAGTTGTTGGAGAAAGAACACACAAAAGTGCTTACAAACAAAAACGTATCAGTTGTTTTCCGCCTCTGATATCTCAGTAGAAGTAGTAGTATTTTCAACATAAACATGAATGAAGAATAAGAATAAGAATTACGTCTCACATTTGAAGTTCTTATTGTATTCAACATTTAGAAATGAAATAATATGATTATTCTTCTGCTCCTAACTTCCTCTCCCCATGATATTTTCATTTAAG
The DNA here is from genome assembly GCA_036925085.1 of Brachycybe producta. NCBI lineage: Eukaryota > Metazoa > Arthropoda > Diplopoda > Playtdesmida > Andrognathidae > Brachycybe > Brachycybe producta. The sequence goes on along the minus strand of JAUPFP010000007.1, from coordinate 814,776 downwards.
TTTCTTCTCCTCGTAGACTTGCACTTGAACTCCTCACTCACTCACTAAATGCCTCTCGTCATATTTTCGACCGTAATGTAATTAATAATATCATCGATAAGTCTCAAATGAATCCGGAATTTCCGTGTACTCATCGGGAGCTGAAAAAAAAACGGAAGTGATCCCATTTCGACACGGAAACGATAGCGACATCTGACGGTAAATTCTACAACTGACAGATTATTTCTTTATTACAAAAATTTCTCATTTTTCACAATTTTTATGGATTTTTAAAATGAAAAATAGGTACAAAGTGTCGCTTGTCTATCTTTGAGTCAGATTCATAGTGTTTAAAATAGAAAATATCAACGTAAATTAACATAAAAATAGAAAAAGTCACTTTGAAATTATACTTTTATTTTGACGTATGGGCGCCGCCATGTTGATGACGTACAACGATCGATAATTGTATCGATAAACAGAAGCAGTTCAGTCAGATCGATCGTATCAAAATGTGAACTCACCCGTAGTGCATTGCAAATTTGCAGGTCTAAAAGCTGAAGAGAGTAAAAATTAGGATGGAGGAAGGTGAAATCGGGTCAAATGAACGGCACGAAGGACTGGGAAATGAAACAACAGACGATAAGTTGCATCCACTTACCGGTAAGGTCCTACTGAGTTCGATTGGTAAGGATTAATAAAGAGGAGAAGGCTGCTGCCTCATTCATTTTTATAAGGTGGGTTGTTTCTTGCGTCCATCACGGGGGTCGCGGCCCTATCTGGATTCGGAATGACACTGGCCATGGCAAAGAAAAGAGACCCGAATTTCTTTGATAAAGTATATCTCGAATTGAACGACGAAACCCTTCCCCCAGTTAATAATCTTTTCTTTAACCTGTGAATTAGGGTCTGGTGTCTGGTTCGAGAGAACTGGAAAGCGGAGGGTCTCTGGCCATGAGGGCCCTCGGTAGGGGCACGCTGTATTCCGTTACGGGTTTCGCTGTCTTCTGTTTTGTAGTATGGAAAGCGTTGGGTGTCAATAATGTAAGCTTAAATCAGATATTTCAACGTGTTTCGCGTTCTTACCCGTCTTTTTGTACCGATTTTAGTTACAAGAATTCAGAACGAAGATGCAGTCGATGATGCCAAATATCCCAAAAAGCACAAATCCTGGTCGAAGTGACTTCAAATCACTTACTGAACTAATGGAATACATCAGCAACTATGATAATAAAGATAATAAACCAATAAAATGAAACTTTTTCCCTTTATCATTATCATCATCATCATTCACAAATGTATTATTGTAAATATGGAATAAAATATTTTGAATAAAGAATGGTTTTCTATTTCTTTTAATACATTGGAGTATTTCAAATTGAGATCACAGAGCAATGAGAATTATAGAAAAGTTAAGACACGAGAGAAATAAATTGCGTTCAAAGTGCTACACCAACTAAGCTTATGGATGGAATCCTTTAAAATGTTTCCTCGTCAATGACGAGGATGTGCACCTTTTCTTTTGGGAGATTAGGGAACCGGGTACAAAAATACAGACTTGTGTTTGTATCAAAATAAATACTGATGTGTATTAAATATAAGAATTCTCATTTAGTTTAAAACCTATATGTGTATATATAGTTGGCCTATATATAATTCATTATTCATTTATAAAGTATAAAACAACGACTAAAAATCTTGATTGTTTGTTCTACTAGACTCCTAGAGAATGTCGCATGTTTTGGACTAAAAATAAAAGAAAAAAACAATTAGCTCCTAACTTCTAAACACAGTGCTACACACAATATTATTACTGTTGTGCTTTGAATTGTTTCTCCTTTCTTCTTTGCAGATCGATCCGACACGCCCTTTGATTCCACGTCCTCTTTTGATTGTTTCTCTTTGATCGATTCTTAACAGTCAAAACAAACCATTTAAGAAATCTAATAATAACAATTAAATGTCAAACTCAACCCTACCCTTTTGTTCTCCTGGTTCAACCGTTTTACTTTCATCTGAAGGTTGCACTTGACTTTTTTTGATTGCTGCTTCTTCTATATCCATCTTGTCATTTTCGTTAGAATTCACAGCTTCACTGTCTGCTGCAGTAGATTTATCTTTATTACTAGATGCTGACGACTTCTTCTTCTTGAAACTAAATATTTTCTTCAGGAATGACTCTAAAAGTAACAACAGTTCAAACAAAAAATAAACCATAAATAATAGGAGGTTATGAATTAAGCGTATTACCTTTCTTTGGTTGAGTTTCTTTTGGATCATCCACGGGCCCCTTATTTGTGCTATCTTCGGCACTCCGAGGCCTAGATTCGTTTCCCACTTGTCTCCTCTCGTTCTCTTCCTCGTTGTGAACATCGACTTCGTCCTCCTGACTGTTCTCTTCTGGAGAATCACTTCGTAGAACTTTATTTTTTTCGTCACTATCATTATGGCTGTCGATTTTTTCAACTTTAAACTTCCTTGTTACTGGTGACTGCTTAACGGGTGTGAACGCAGTTTTATTTACATCAGTTGCAACCACTTCATTTGTCTATAATAAGCAATTACAAGTAATAATAGAACCATCATCATCACTTTGTTAAACTGAGATACTTCTGAGGTAACCGATTTGATGTCGTCATTGCCATTATTTGTTTCGCCCGTCTCTTCGTCTTTATTTCGAGGGTCGATCTCGGTTAATTCGTTTTGTAACTGGTTTAGATCATCGTCTTTATGAGAAAAATAAATTCATACTGTAAGTTACAGCTGAGATAACAAAACAACAAACAAGAATAAACCCATTATTGAATCCATAAGTCCATCGTGGTTAGGCTCGGAGGTTTGTAGGGGAGGTAAGGGTTGTCCGGTGGGCAATAAGGGCTAAAAGGCAAATAAAAAAGGAAGGTCAGAAATTAAAATGATCACTTAATAAAAATGTTTCATCTAACCCTCCCCTGAAGTTCCTTGTTTCTCCGCCTCCCTCGCGCCGTCAACATCATCTCCGGATGTTCACTGTTCTCTGACGGCAGCCGACTTTTCTCTTCGTCGTCACTCGACACCACAGTTGGATCACCATCTCGCCTCTTTGTCGCCAACACCACCATGTGGCAACCTCCACAAGAAACCTAATTTAAATTAAGGTTTATTTTATATATATGATGAATACATAGACAACAATATTGACCTGATGAACAAAAAAATTATTAAATTTCTTGACTACGATTGGATTAAACTGATTCGAGAAATTCTCGTTTCCGAGACCGAGTTTTCCGTATCGTCCGTCGCCGCAAGTCATCAATTTTCCTTGTTCTGAAATTGAACCTCGTTTAGATCCCCATTAGATCGTAGCAAAAGTCATTAAAGGGCATTTGAGACCAGTAACAATGGCCGTGTGGCTCTCTCCACAAGAAACGGCAACGACCTTCTGACCATCGAGTCCTCCGACCAAAGAAGGCGAACCAGTCTCCATAACCATTGTTCCAAGACCAAGCTGCCCATTCAAACCCGATCCAAAAACGTAGAGCTTCCCACATTCTGAAAAAAGTGAATTCTATAAGTTAGCTAACTTATAATTTCAACTCCCTTTCACACAGGTACCAGTTAAAGCTGCAGTGTGATTCCCACCGCACGAAACCGAGGCCACCCTTTCCGTGATAGAAAAGATGCACTGTGGGAGTGTCGTTCCTCTTTGAAGCTGCTTTTCGAGAAGTCCAAGCTTGCCGGCTTCTTTTTCTCCAAACGAATAAAGTTTCCCATCTGCACAAAATACAAGAGCACCCGTCAAAAATACATTTACCCTTTTGGAGGTTTTTTTTTCCGTGCATACCCCCAACGAACGCCGTGTGATAATAACCACAAGAGACCGAAGATATGGGAACGTCAATCTGCACCAGGGTTGGTGTCATAACACCCTTCACGTCACCTAAACCTAACTGACCCTCATTGTTGCTACCAAAGGTGAATAACTTTCCATCCACTGCAAAGATTGAATGAGATTTCAATTCAATCTTTATCTCCTTTCTTTACTTTGGACTAGACCAAGACGTTACCAGTGAGAACAGCCGAATGATAACTTCCGGCTGCGACAGTTCCGACTGTGCCAACAATTCCGTCGACAAGAGTGGGTTCGATCCGATCTGTCGCATCGCCCAATCCGAGCTGTCCTTCACCATTCGCCCCGAATGCATACACCTTTCCGGACTCTTTGAATAAAATCGTTACTATTTAAATAAAATAAACAACAAAACTTATCTATGTTTGTGTACCTGTGCAGATTAGAGAGTGAGACCGTCCACCAGCGGCACATTTCGTCTTCTCTTGCTTCACGGCTATTCTCAATCACAATGAATAAAAACAAAAAAAAAATTAAAATCGAGACATTCGATTCAAGAAGATGATTAGTTCTATTCTACCCTTGAGACATGACGGCTTGGAGACACCTTTCGTGCTTCCCACTCCCAACTGGCCCCAGTCGTTGTTTCCAAATACGTAAACTCTTCCGTTGACTTATGACATAACAAATAAACAGAGTGACACGATAAGACAGTTTGGCATTGACAAAACAGAAATTTCTTATTACCGGTAACCACGATGGTGTGTTCATCTCCGCAGTCGAGATATGAAACGGCGTCGTTACGAATCCAGAACTTGCTCGGAATGTTGTCTGCGAACTTGCTCTTTCCGAACGTGAACACTGCTCCAGAATCTGAAAAGAGATTACCAAAGAAAGAAAGAAATCATTGAGAATCATCAATCATTTAGCTGTTGTTGTTTCGAATGTAGGTATCGATTGAAATGGTCACCATCAACGTCATATTGTCATTTTGAGTGACTGTGCGGTTTTGTTTGTGTGCACCTGAATTGGTCATCTATTATTTGCAACCCAATGACCCCTTTCTACTCCTCCTCCTCCTCCTCCTCATAGACACACACACAATCCAAACCCAAATCAATAAATGCGATGACAAACAGTTCCATTGAAAGACAACGAAGTGCTGAAGAAATCTGAAATCGCAGACAGGAGCACGCGTTTTTAACAACACGGGTGTCGTGAAAAGATAATTATCAATGCTGCATTGAGAGATGCAAACACAACAATAAAAGAGCAACAACTGGTAAAGTAATAAACGCATGTTAAGGTCTACCTGGAATGTCAGCGTCTTCGTCAACTCGTACCATCGTCCCCCTCGAAAGCAACTTCTTCTGAAAGCACCACTGACAAACAAACACAGCCACTGAATTCCAACGATAGTCAGTATCGATTTATCGATCAAAATCGTCGCTCGTCATCTCAAAAGAGAATATCCGCCTCTCCCCACTCCCCTTTTTTGCCGTGAACGAGCGCCACCTACCGTTTATAATGATCACTAAATCAATAGCAACAAAAAAGCGCGCGATGAATAAATAATGCTAATGAGCTGTGTAATTTGAGATCTCGAGATGAAATGAGATCCTATAATTATAAATAAAAATATAGATAATAAAATTGCGTTTCATTTAGGAATCACAAACAAAATTTAATGAATGCTATGGACCCACAAAGCTTTTATATTTATTACAATCATATGCGAAATTATAATGGCCCCATTAATAGGCAACACACACACACTCTCTTATCTGGTCCAAATTGTTTGGCGGGGTCCCCTAGGTGCTTTTCTTTTCTGCTTCTTTTGTGATTTTATCTAATTAAAATTTGTTACTTGTAATAATTAGAAAATTATGTGACAGATTTTTTTAAAAAAATAATCAATAGATTTTACAATAATTTTTAAATAATAAAATGCTTAAAAAATTATAAATATTTATTAGAAATGTTTGTGCATTTAGTATGTTGTTATTTGAGGCCCCTTTAAGAAATGACCTGTCCCTATGTCAATATCTTTCTATCTTTCTGCTTTTTCTATGTCTCTGTCTCTCTCACTCTCTCTCTCTCTCTCTCTTTCTATGCTTATATAGTCCACACGGGGCGACTGAATAAGCGCCAAATTGAACAAACGCCAAACTGAATAACCGCCAAATTTTTGGCTTTTATTCAGTTTGGCGTTTCTTCCATTTGGCGCTTATTCAGTTTGGCGTTTGTTCCATTTGGCGCTTATTCAGTTTGGCGTTTGTTCCATTTGGCGTTTATTCAGTTTGGCGTTTGTTCAATTTGGCGCTTGTTCAATTTGGCGCTTGATCAGCGCCACCGTCCACACTTATATAAACGAATTGATACTTTGAAAACGAGTCCATTTATTATATATAAAAACGTGTAAAAATATATATCTTTACATACATAGAAAATAGGTGTAAAACAAATAATAAAAAGAAAATATCGACATTAAAATAACAAATTTCCACACACACACTTTAATAATTGTATGTAGAATCAATGAAAATTAATTATAAATATATAAAACTAAAGTAAAATAAACAAGAAAAACAATCTATTTCTCTTTGAATTTACATTTGTTTTAAATGGCGCCCAAAAATATAAAGAAAGAAAAATACAATGGAATTTGGGAAATGAAAGATTAATTAAGTTCTTTTCATTGGAATCTATTCGAACACTTTGAATTCTACATTTATCCACTACTATATAATATAGAGTGTTATTATTGTATATTATAGATAATGACTAAACCTAATTAATAATTACATAATTATGTTTATGGGTCTCAATCTTATGAATAAATGAACAGCTCATTTTAGAACTTTAAATAAATGATCATTTTTAAAGTGACTGAGCTACCCTTCTAGTTTCTAAAACACTTTCTAGTTTCTCTTCATTTTGCTCCTTATACTGTATACACGGAGGCTACGGGTCCTGAAAGACAGAATAACCAGTGTTCGAGGGGGGGGGGCCCATTTACGCATTAAAACCAACTTAAACGAGTCTATGAGTATAATAGGGTGAGTGTGTCATTTTCACTGAAATCTAGATTACATCAGGCAACTCCGAGACAGGCGCAATCGTTGACGATGAAATTGGGGATGTAAGTTCGGTTCATAGTGACACCGTCAGTGGTTATGACCACGGGCAAATGGGACATCTTCCTCGGGACACAGCAAGGTCTCAGGTTCAAAGCGAAGCGTCGGACGTAGGCGTTCATCACCTGAGAGTAGTCCAGTGGTCCCGAGGAAGAGGAGGAGTGGTCCACAGTCGACGCCATGGGATCACCGTTAACGATGCTATCGAATCCCTGAGTGCAGTGGCCTTTACAGTAATGATAGTAGAAGCCCGCTGGACTAATGATCCAGTCCGCCCAACCCAATTGACGAATGTCCACCCAGAACCTGGTCCGACAACACGAAGCCGCACGATCAGCACTGCAGTCCACTTGAGCACTCCGTTTTGTGCGTTTCGGTGTCTCGTTGCCCACTTCCAATACCAAGAACGGTCGTTTTCTCTCGGTCATTCGAATTTTATCTCCGAGTACAAACAGGATTCTTCTGTCGGGCGTTATCATAGGTCCGACCTTTGTTCCGAACTCACCCAGACGAATGGAACTCCAGCCCTTTTGGCTTCCAAAAGCTGGTCCACCACGACTGATGGTACCAGTAGGTACACTCGACGCCGAATTGAGTACTAGCTTCATGCAGTCCGTGGGCACCGGCACAGAATCGGCCTCCGTCAATATAGTTGTAGTACAGGGACACAACCATGCCTGACCAGAAGTCGTACTGGTCGACACTTGATAGGAATTGGTCGTTTTGTACCAGAGGATGGCATTTCGAATCAAGATAGGAGAATGTGGAAGTTTGAAAGACAGTGTGCTTAATTCTTTTGACATTGTCACGTTGGAGGGTTCTTGGCACATTCCACCTCGGAAAGAGCCTATCAAAAAAAAAAAGAACATTCAAAGTATTAAACGAGGGCCACAGAAGAAACGACAAAATTTGCCTCAAACCAAATTCATTTTTAGTCATTTAATCCGATAAATATTGACAATTACCTTGAACTTCTATAATTTTTGACCATTACAAAGTTCTGTTTTTTTTTCTCACACTCCCACATCATTGAATAACAACTTTTATGTCTCAATGTTATCTCTAGATTGATTACCTAATTCAGCAAAAACGATGACCCTCGAAGACCTGGGGTTCGCACTAGGATCTCGAGGAACTCTGTGCTGAGACAAGGGCAGCCTTTTAAGGTCACTTCTGAGGTAGTTCGATGAGAGTGATGGTAAAAATGATGAAGAAGAAGATGGAGAAAACTTTGGAGCTGAAACCATTCCAAGACTCCTGAGCATCTTCTCCTTGATGATGTCCAGTCGAAACTGTCTGAAGAGTCGGTCCTCATCTTCAGACTGATGGCGAGATGATGATGACGTTGGACTCGGAAGCGTACTGGGAACGGGCGGCCAGTCAAAGTGACACGCCAAACCGGATACCATTAGAATGGATACGAGGAAAAAGAAAACTGGAAAAGACATTTTTTTTTTCCTGAAAAATTTACCCTTTTTTGTGTGACTGACCAATTGAAAATCTAAAAACACACACAAAAATAAAAGATGTGCAAGATAATCAGAATTGTGTAAGAGTGAAGTGAAAAATGAGTTGAAAATAAATTATGACCCACATTATATGTGTTTTGTGTTATATACATCATAAATCAAAGTAACTTTTTCTTCTTCTTTCTTGTATTTAGGATGATGAAAGAGAGGAATGGACGGAAAATGTTTCAACAAAGTGTTCCATTGGTCTGAGGTATAAAAACAATTCTGAAAGAGTCCCATGGTGTCAACACATGACACCGAGGACAAAGTTTGCAATAACTCTGAAATAAAGATCACAAGTAAAAATCCCGGCCCTCTTCTTTTTTAAATTTAGTGTTTTCAATCAACATCAAGAAAGGGGGGAGAGGGGTGTTGGTTTCATTATTAGAACTTAAATCCGTTGCGTCATCAAAAGAATCTTCATACAAGTTACAACGTTAATAGTAAATAAATTTGCAATAATATTTTAAAATGTGAGAATTTTTTCTTAGTACAATCATTACTTTTATATTAAGTTACATATATCGTTAAGAGTCTATTCACTTTAGTGTGTGTTCTATTTACATAATTAATAAGATCATATTTGAAAACAACATCTTTGGTATCACATATAAAAGATGATAACATGAGATGAATTCTATGCATACATAATAAAATAGTCCAATTTCATTAACATCTCTCATCACAATCATCATTGTCATTCTTAATTTTTTTTTTCCAATTTTCACACATTTCATCATTTACAAATTGACAAAAAGTACATGTAAGACATTTTATGACATGAAAAGAGACAAAAACAAGAACTTTATTCTTCTTCTTGTTTGTCTTGCAAAATTTTAGGACAAATGCCAAATACAAGACATTTTTTTAAAAAAGAAGTTTGACCTAAAAAAATAGTATGCGTTAATTTGGCTTATGTGCAAATTGCATTTCACAGAAGATGCAACTAAAGCATTTATTTTATAATAGATATATAAAAGAGAAAAGTTGTGACACTGTCAAGTTACTTTTAGAAAATACAAAATAGAAGTTTTTGTTCTGAGGAACTTCACCCAGATCCTCATAAATTATCAGATTAGAGAAGAAACATCTGGGGAGCCCCGAAAACACCTCATGTCAACAACAGACCACAAATTCCATAGTATTTAATTCTGAGAAAAGTGAATTTGCAGCTGCAAGGAAAGAGTCAAATGATTCAAACATCTTTAAGAAACTATGTAGGACACTTATTGTTAAGAAGGGTTGGGTACCAAATGGGCTGTGACCCACTCTTTTAGGGCTTTTCGAGTGGGTCACTATCACTGCTCAGTACTACAGGCATATCCACACCTACACACATGTAGTAGTTGTAAGTTGTCAACAACACTCAATTTAAACTAATAAAGTCATCAGCAACCCTTCGGAACCTCATTAAAACTGGGACATGATATCTTTGCATGTTTACAATAAGACAATTTTCTCCCTTAAATGGCCCTTAACAGTCCTAAAGTCTAATTTTAATCAAAATTGATCAAATCGTTTTCACTGGATTTGCCTCAATATTCATTCTTCCCAAGTTTTTGGATATAGGTGCACAGATTGAGAACCTTGAAGACCAGTGGTTTCAAAACGTTTTTCCTCATGGTACATTCTACAATATTTTTGCCTGAAAACAAATCGAGACACACCTAGTAAAACTTACGGCACACTAGCCTGCCACAGAACACCCTTGGTAACCACTGGTTCGGTGCATAGGGGGGTATAGGGGGTAATAGGACAGTTTTGCTATTTTGTTTTTTTTAATAAGCTTGAATTTAAAATTCATTTCACATTTAATAACATCCAGAATTTCGTGGCGCACTCTTTGAGAATCACAGTCATAGACATTTCAGGTGTAACTTGTAAAAGTGATTTAAGAGTTGATTTGAAAGGAGAAGAGTAATTAGTAATTACAAATACTTCTGCAATGGCATTTATATCATGACATCAGTATATATTATTAAGTAAAACATTTCATAGATCATTCATTTACACTTCTATATTCAGTTTCAACTGAAATTTGAATTTATTTTAACGTTAATCATTCAAAAGGTCCAGGTCCTTCAGTCCCAATCTGATCGGTGAAGTGGATAGCTTCAAGCCTTGAATGTTGTTTCTTTTTTTTGGGGGGGGGGGGGGGGCTAACTAATTGTTCCTGTTCAAATGTTCCTTTTTGGTTACATTTCAAAATTTAGTTCAAATCGCCATCTGTATTTATACAAATTACAGAATGTGTTGTGGAAGAGCTAGAAAAAATTTACTTAAAATGGTACATATAAGAGAAACACAAACATCAGAATGGCCTTATGTCTCTCAATTCAAGCTTTCCTTCCTTCCTTCTATCTTTCCTCCTTTGTATGTTCAGCTATACTTGGCATTGGAAGATACAAAATTCTAAATTCTCATAGCTTTCGAATGAGTAATTCTCAAAAATACACTTGTTGTTGTTGGTGGTGGAATCTCCTCTTCTCCACCCTGTTGCACCATTCTTTCAGAATAGTTTGCCAAAAGATGTACCAAATAAAAAATAGAAACAATTTCTTCTTCTTCTTGAAATGTTTCTTCCTTTGAGAGCCCATTGGCTGTACCTGAAATTCCTGAATGAAGAAAAAGGACACGAGATTTCGCAGTATACTAAATCAAAACAAGTGTTAACGAACTGAGAGCGAAAGAGAAAAAAGAGAAGAAAAAAAAAACTCTTTTCGTTTACATTTTTGCTGTTTACTTTTCAAAAAAAAAATAACAAACAAAAGTGATTCATATTTCAAAAACTCATACTTATAAAATTTCTTGGCAAACGCAATTTTCACCCCATTTGCAAAATAAAAAAAGTTGTTGCAAATATTTTTATTCCTGTAAGAAGCTTAATGAATTTGGCACAAACAATTGCATTTTTTTTATAAAACCATTTTCTTCTTCAGAGCCCATAAATTGACAAAAACCTCGCGCAAATTCCATAAACATCATGATGACAAATCTCAATTTTATCTTTTAAAAAAACTTCTCAAATTCGAGTATTAATATTAAAAAAAAAACTACCCCATCCCCCCTTCCGATATATTCAGCTTATAAAAACAATAGGATAAAATAAATATCATAAGATGACGGATTCACTGGTGAATACGATTCAAATTCAACGATTTTAGTGCTGCTGGTACATATAAGTAGAATTAATCAAGTCTTTCCCGGTTCTACGTAATTGTTGTTACTTATCTTGACCGGTGGCGTGGTCAGTAAGATCAGGTTTCGATATTCCTGTTCGTAGACGTCCGGAATCATTCCAGCGTGAGAAGCGACCAATTTGACGGTTTCTCTGGCAAAAAGCTTGGCCTCGTACTCGATGAGTTGCCTGAAGAATCCGTTGTTGGGACGTACGATCGGACGACGTTCCTTGACGTAGTGGTAAGCGTCCCTCAGGCTCATTCCTTTGTACTTCATTAGATAAGCGATGCAAAGAGAGGCCGATCGACTGACTCCGGCCACACAGTGAACCAACGTCTTACCTCCCTTTTCACGTACCTCGTCTATCTTGTCGGCTATGCGATCGAAGTGAGCTCCAAGGTCGGCGAATGGTGTGTCGCTCACGTCCACCTTGACGAACTCGACTCCTCCGATGGGTAAGTTTGGTAGTTCGACGGTGGCATTAACGACGCAAGTGACATCCCTCTCTCTCAGGCTGTGAGCGTTCACACCTCTTGCGCCGCAAAGGAAAAGATGATCGGTCACTTCGGCAATGTGAAGAAAAATAGACGAGGAGGAGAAATTCTGACTAAACATCTTGAGGCACAGATACGAGATGACGATCCAGACAGACTTTGAAATAACCGAAAGAATGTTATAGATGATAACGAAATGAGACCGCCTCAGACGCCGCCTTCGATCCAGCTCATTAACGAAAGAAAAACTATTTCACTCTTTTAAAAATACCAGAAAATTAATCGAAGTGTGTCAAGCATATTTGGCTCATTCTAATCGCCTTTTTAAACGTACCTTTTTTATGTTTAGTTTGTTCTTGTTATATTTTTGTCCTCCTTTCTTGAAGAGACGACACAAGATTAGAAAAAAGGGGAGATCCTCTCTGCAGAGTCAGGACTCAGGATATCGAGAGGAGCTCTCAGTCAGTGTCACTGAAGAAGAATAACCAAAACTAAAGGATTTCATTTCCACTAAAAAACACAAACATTTTTTAAAGTACTTTTGTCAAAAAAAAAAAAAACCGAAAAAAAAAAGATACCCGGGGAGAAAATTGTTGAAATGAAGCCAAAATCCACATCACACAAAAGTGCCAAAAAGTTTACTCAAAAAGACGACATCATCTAGTAGTTATAATTAACGCATAATTGTTAACCGTGCTTGTGTTTCGGGTAGACTCGCAAAACGTGTCCCAAGGCGTGCTGCTCAAACGCTGCTGAGCCTGCCAGGTTTAGATACCGATTATGGATCGATAAGATCGTCCTAATAAAACATCGATCTTTTAGTTGGTCAATTTTTGCAACTCATAAGTAGTCTTCATGAAAGTCACTAAACGTGACTAAATGAATAATGAAATATTAAAATGTTCAATAAAATTTGAAATGAAAATAAATTTAAATATATATATACACATACAACAAACCACCAATTTAGAATCTTATTGAGCGCCAATAATGTGATTATTTTTAATCTCCAACTGGAAAACATTGGTATTTGAGATATAAATTAATAAATCGTTGTACACTCTAAGAACCTGTAGATATTAATTTACATTTCAGTGTTTGTCTGTTAATTTAAATCATTTTCAACTTCATTTCATTGAATATTTCAATTTCACCATAATCAACAAAGATGTTGCACTGACGCAAAGCAACTCTCATTTACCCACTTTAATTTTGATCCTGAGTTTAAATAAAAAAAAACCATTGAGGGCAACTGACGGTAGAATCTCCATCCGATCGCCACACCTTTGTTGTTCTCTTTCCCTTTTGTTGGCATTAGAAAAACGAAAATTCATAATTGAATAATTTAAATTACATCACACATTTGTTTGTTTTACTTCAACAATTGAGACAATAATTCTTTTTCAAATTAATTTTTTACACAAACGATTACAATACATTGCATAAACAAGAAGACAATAAAAAGTTGAACTTTTTTAAAATACAAATTGTTGAAAAATTTAGAGAAATTAAAAAGATTGCTAAGCTTTACATAAGAATGTATTTATAGAGCTTTCGTCTCTTTCGAAAGAGGAACGGTTCTACGGGTTCTAAAGAATCGAATGTCGCAGCCATAAATTCAGACTCGGATTTAAACCACCCCAATATAAAAAACGTGTTTTAAAAAATAAAACCATTCGACTAATATTTAGAGAAATTCTACTGAACGCAGACGACAATCTCTGCATCAAAAGTGAAAGTGAAACAAAAAAAGTTATTTTGTCATAATTGAAACCGAAATCACGACTTGCCATAGCACTAGTAGCTCAGTGTATATGGCGTTCTTATATTTCATCAGAATTGAAACCCAAAAAAGCTGCAGAAGTAAAAAAAAAATCCAGTCATTGTAAAATCACTGGATTCAGCAAGAAAAGGATAACAATTTTATTTTTAAAAAAAAGTAAGACCTCTATAATTAGAGATAAATTAAAAATGAAACTATTCGAGTGCTCAAAACAAAACTCCACAGATTTTCACATTCCGCCCAACCCCTCAAAAACCCCCGAGATGTGCGCGACAGAAAAACGTCAGCCAAGCGTAATTTGTAGAATTTCTTCAAATCATATTTCAAAATAGCCTCCAGTTGCGAAGCTACAAAAAAATATATAAAACAGGAAACTAGAAAAAGAATAAAAAATATTATTTTTGATAAAAACAGAAGAAGGAAGTTACTTGTAAATAAACAAACAAACAAAAAATAACTCCCTCTAAAGCAGCTTAAATTTTGTTTCTTTCAGTCCGACACCAGATTACAAATAAGTGTGCATAGCAACTAGGTGCAACAAACCAGAAAACATCCAAATCTCATTCAAATAAGAAAAGGAATAAGAAAAGTGTTTGTCTCTGTGTACTATAAAACACTTCCATCAATCCACCCCTAGCCTCTCCCCGGCCCCGCCCCAACACTTTCATGACCATGTTTAATTTTTACACGCGCACGTGCGCAGTTAACGTAGATCCTAAAACAAATTGTAATTCCATTCAAAAAAGGAATGAATCGTATATACTGTATAATATATAATAGTAATAATGCATTGCAATATTCAATTCTAAGTCGATTTTCTCTCTCTCTCTTTCTTTCTTCTCTCTATCCATTTGTACAATCGGCAATTTACAGGAAAAGTTCAAAACTTTGGATTTAAAAAGGACCCTTGATTCTTGAAAGCACAGTACGAAAAATTTCAACGTGAATTTTCTTAAAAGCCGTTCCAAACAATCAATTCGTTTAAATTGTGATCGGTGGCTAAATTGATGCGACTTTTTTACTCTTTTTTTTTTGGACTCAAGTTTGTCACTTACGAAGTCTTCACGCGATTATTGCCACAAATCATTCAGTTCAAAAATTTCTACTGTCGAATCTCACGAATTCTGAGCAGAAACGAAACTTAAAACACAAACTCAGTGACGCCGTGCTTTGATTTTATCTACGATATTGCAGATCTTGAGGGCTGGACCCAACTTGAGACCCATATATTTCATCATCATGTCCGAGTTGAGGAGTAACAATGCCTTACCATCGATCTCCTTGAGATAAAATTAAAAAAGAAGTCTGGATAAAACCCAAATGAACGCAATTAAATTAACGTTATGTCTCACGTGTCTCTTGAAAAGCTCCGTATGAACGGAAAGGAATGGATCCGTGCTACTAATGTGCCTTATTACGTCGTCGATGCTCCAATCCGAAGGTTCGGGAGGCGCACGAACCACTTCAACCGTCACCGTAGTCGAGCTAGCAGCTACGGAAAAACAAAACAAGATAAAAGTTAATACATTAAAAACCCGAGACGAAACCTTCCAATTCCTTTGCCTTCGAGTTCGGTCGATGCGTTCTTCCTGACCACTTTTGATGGGATCTGAACGTTGTTCTCTTCGACGCTGGAGTCCGAAGATTCTTCCGACGACCACCTTCGCTTCACCGAACCGTCCTGCCCCGGGGACGGCTGAGACTCATTCGATTCGTCCATCGGCACTACGAAGTGGCAAAATAAAACCGTCAAATAGGATCGCTTGCCGCCCATCCAGTGGGAGAAATGCTCAAACTGACTTCGAATGGCTCGTTTGGCGACGGCCTTAGTGCATTTACTGCATCCACCCTCTAGAGGTTGACTCGTGTAAAAATTCTCACAGCACAAGAGCGCTTCGAACAAACTTTCCAAGTAATTCCAAAACGTGGAAACCTTGTCGACAAACGGCAATCTGATTGCGTGCGTCTTGTTATCGATCGTCGCTGCCATAATCGAATAACAAACAAACCCGATAAGGTTAGTTATCACAAATGTCAAGTATGCAATGCAACGGCAAGTCTCACATGTGACGACGAGTTTTCCATCTCCGGGTCTCAGCATGTTGAAAACAACGTTTTCATTGTAAGCACTCTCGATACACGCTTGAACGGCACCACGGAGAACTTTGCCCATCGACCCAGGACCGAACTGGAGTGGTAACTGTGCTACTTTCCTGGGATTTAAGTAGGGCCCACAGTTACAAGTGTGGTTTACGTAAATACAAACTATAAAAGTGGGAGGGAGGAAAAACAGTTACAGACGAATCCAAAATTCATCAAATTAGCACCAAGAAAGGCAAAATTAAGACAGTGTTGCTGAAACGCGGATAAAACACAATTCCATCTGTCATCGACACTAACAACTTCAAGGCATTGGAAGAAATGAATTTTATAAAAGCTGTAATGGATGTGTGGAATTTAGAAGCATTCTAAGGCAAAATATCAATTCTGGCTCTTCCATCTTGGCTTTCCAATGATAAAATTGTGTATGTAGGTGGTTGATTTTGTAAATTCAATCCAACTTTGATTTGTCTTTAATGTTGACCCTAACGTTTCCCATGAAGGATACGTATTCGAATATAAATTAAGTCTGTGGCGACTTTGAGAGACAATTCAGGATTACCAAGCCAGGAAAGACAAGCTAGAACTGATCGAGCATATCCAGCCTAACGCTATCTCAGATACACTGTCAATCGGTATAAAAAGCAAACTATACGAGCTACGACATTCTCGCAGACCAATGTTCGCACCAGATGGATTCGACTTGGGAATGCTGCTCGTATCCGGTTCCGTGACCGTGATATTCGGCGAGGAAGCACTCGTTCCACCAGGAGAATCGATGCCGCTGTTTCCTCCTGCGCTGCTGCTACTACCGCTGCCGGATCCGCCTCCCCCGATGTCTTCGAGCATGTTCATTCGAGCAGTCGAAGTGATCCGAAGAACGGGAATTCCAGAACCACTAGACTGAGGTATCGCCACCATCGGTGGGTAGCTGTAATTTTTGCTCTTGAATTTAGTCGATCCAGAAGTTCCTGAAATCAAAATAGTCAACAAGTCTGGATGACGCATGAGGCAAACATCCTTTTGATTGGGTGGTGATGGTGGTGGGAGGGGGAATAGGTTCGTTGGTCACACTGGGAACGACTTATGAAAGACGTGTAATCTTAAAAGAAGCAACAATGAGAGATTAGAATCGTCCCATTTATTTGCAAGATGACCGAGAGGAGGAAGAAGAAGAAGAAGAGAACTCGTTCGAAACCATACCAGACTCTACAAGCCTCCAACCACCAGATGATTTTTGAGAGGATTTGCTGTTTTTGGCATGTTTATGATGACTACTTCGAATATCAGGAGTGAGAACGGTCGAGATGACTATTGTTTGTAACCAGACAGACATGGATGGGGAAAATAGCAAGAGACGAAATGGACAAAAGACTTTTTTTAAAAAAGATCTCCATACACACACACAAAAGATTCAGCGAAACTAATAACGACTAAGCCAAAAGCGAACACGTGCAGTTTGCTTCAGATAGAACGTAAATACGTGCGCACCAAAAACATAAAAGTGTCCTAAGAAAAATGGAAACAAATAATTTTTCGAAAAAGGAAACAAAAGCTAAAAAAACGAAACCGAAACAAACTAATATTTGCAACCGAAAAAGCCACCAACACAAATAACGACAAAAGCGAAAAATGTTAAGAAAATTCTAATTGGGAAGTTTTTCAAGTACCTTTTTGTCCAGGAGGTTGCAACGGGTGTCCGCTAGTCGCACACCAACCGACCGGAAATATGTCTCGTGAATCGTACCGGCACCAGTAATCGAATGCTCCGCGCCATCCGTCGAAAGTGATGTGAATTTTGTCTCCATTGACTGCACCGATCGTTGCGGGACAAATCAACTGCGGATTCTTACGATCCACGGCTTCAACTTTCATTCCTATCTTGAATTCGTTACTCTTTGGAGTCAGTGGTTCCTTTTTTTTATTAATAGAAAAGGATTTGAAAATTCAATTTGTAAAATTACTACTGCGTGTGAACGGGTAAGTACTTTTTTGAATATCTTGGCTGGAGCCATTTCTGCTCCGTTCAACGTCTTCAGAAGAAACATCGGCCAAGCCGAAGCATTCATACGGAATCCTTTAACATATGACAAATTAACGATTAAAAAAATCGAGAAAAAGAGATAGCGAGACGTATTGAAAAATAACTAACCCAAAGGTGGCTGAAGCATCCCACCATGTTTTTCGCAGTGTCCTATCGGATGGATTTCAGACGAATCAACGAGCCTCCAGAAGTCGTTCTTATTGTCGCCACCGTCTAACCGCAACCTCAACCTCGGACCGAGAGTTCCGACGACCGACGCTATGCAAGTCGACGTCAGGTTCCTCGGATCGAGAGCCTCCAGCTTCATTCCAATCTTAAAATCGTTCGACGGAGGCGAAATGTGCTTTCGAATTAAAAAGATTGAATATCTCGTCAGGACAACAGGATAAAACACAAGACAACAAAAAAGTGACGAGATACTTGTTTGAAACAGGCGTTGTTTGCAGGAGCCGCTTTGCACTCCTTCAGATACTCGTCCCAAGTGAAATTATTCAGACCCGGATTCTCGTATTGAAACACCTGAGAAGCACAATGTGGCCGTCCTTTCGGTTTCTCTTTGATCTGATAACGATGGAGACACTCCGAAGTACAAAAGTCCTTCGTCTGGCCCTGTTCTTCTAGGTGAACCTGAGAAGCACCGAGACTGTTGTTGCACATGGCACAAACACCCTACAAGAATGGGACCGACCAAAAAAAAGAAAAATATAACCGATGGAGTTAGAAATATGTCCGTCCGTAAACACGATCTGATGCCAACACGGACCTTTTTGAATTCTGCGAGACAATGTTCCGAACAGAATTCTCGTCTTCCATTGACCAACGGAAGGTGATACCTGAGATCACGACGAAGATCACCGCACCAAGAACAAGCTTGACGAGGCCGAAGCGACTTGGCCGGCCCTGAAACGAACGAAAACACTGCGTCGTAACAGGACAAATCGAGAATTGCGCGTATGATACGACAGTTACCTTTGCTGGCCGACATAACTACGAAGTCAGTTCAGACAGAGAATAATTACTTTCTTTGGTTACAATTAAACCGTTCGTTGCACAGACAAGAAAGAAGTACTTGGTTCTGAAAATAAATAAACTCATCATACATTTCATCGCAACGAACACGAATTTTATTACGTGAATTATCATATTTTATCTCTAAATAACGATTTAAAGAAGAAACGAGATTTTGTAACGTGTTTAACCTCTCAACGAACGCGAGGAAAGGGGGGTGGGGGGAAATGCGAATTTAAAGGGGTATAGTGACATTTCTAACATGACTCCATGCACGACTAATTGAGTTAAAATCTAATCAATCTCGCAAACAGCGGATTAATTAGCATACGAAAAGAGGGAGGCGTTGGTGGCGCCACATGACGCGATCATCATCTACGCAAATTATTAAAACAATAGGCCTATAATATATTATAAAAGAAGACGACGTTTTATTATTGGAAGAATATATGTAAAAAAAAAAAAATAGGCCTAAAAACGAACCCTCTTCTCGGTTTGTGTCTTTTTATTTTCTGTGTGCAGAAAATGGTTGTTTAGGGCCGAATCGGAATAAAATACGGACCCATCTCAACGCTTCCACTTCCACTCCCCTCCGTACATCACCGTTGCGGCAATCAAAGCCCCGATTCGAACATCCAAACGCCGAATTGAAACGAGAAATCGAAACAGATTGAAGCCGCACGAATTACTCCCGATTCATTGCCGCCATGATGCCTACACATGCTCTCTTTCTATTGGTTCGCACGCGACCACGTGATTCGAACGAAATGGCGGGAAAAAAAGATGCGCAATGTCAAATTTCTAATTTATCAGTTAATTTAATTAATTATTAATAATAATTGTTTAGAACGTTAGATAAAATATGTATATAATATTATAACATTAATTAATGAATATTAGTTTCTGTTTCTTTATTCACGTTCAGTTGGTAATAACTACTAATAAGTAATAAATAAATGAAAAACAAGGCGCTTCAGCTATTGGCGTCTACACATGTCAGTTTTAGCCGCTAGGGGACGCTTTAATTTGAAGTGGGAATTTCAAATTTATTCTCGATTTCTAATCAATATAATTTCAATTACGACTTCAATCTTTCTTGGTATAGTTTTTATTCGTTTTTTCTTTATTTCAGAAAGTTGGCCACTTTTTTATTGTCAATAAATGTCTAATATCGGAATCAATGGGTTAAAATGAAAAGGCTTAGAAACAAAGAAAGGGGCAAGTGTTAATTCGTTTAAAACAAAATTTTCTTCTAGTTTTGGACGCATTGGACGCCTGGTCCTTCGTGTGGCCATCGAAAAGAAGCAAAAAGTGGTCGCGATCAACGATCCCTTCATGGACGTCGCTCAATTGGTAAACAATATATACCTTAAAAATCTAATCTCTTGACAATTTTAACTACAAATTTTGAAATATCTAGGCGTACCTGTTCAAGCACGATTCGATATACGGAAAATTCGCTGGCGATGTCCACGAGGAGGACGGAACGTTAGTCGTAGAAGGAAACCGGATAAAAATCTCAATGGAGTTAGTCACTAAACAATAAGAAAAAGTCCATCCATCATACATTATTATCTCACACGCAGGAAAGAACCTGCAAACATCCCGTGGGAATCTACTGAAGCCGAAATCATCGTCGAATCCTCTGGAGTGTTTACGACGGTTGCGAAGGCAACTGGCCACCTAGAGCGTGGTGCGAAGAAAGTGGTTATCACGGCTCCTTCGTCAGATGCTCCAATGTTCATCGTAGGTGTCAACCACAAAAAGTACGATCCATCGATGAACGTAATCAGTATGGCGTCGTGCACGACTAACTGCTTGGGGCCACTTCTAAAAGTCATCCACGAAACTTACGGGATCGTCGAAGGACTTATGACGACGATCCATGCGGTCACTACAACACAGAATATAGTAGACGGACCAAGTGAGAAGGTTGATTCATCTAACTTACAATTTTTTTTGAAGAAAAGAGCTTCCTTTGAATGCGTTCTTTGTCTCATAAGTGTCAGATGTGGCGTGATGGACGAGCAGCATATCAAAATATCATTCCGGCTGCCACCGGAGCCACAAATGCCATAGGAAAAATTATTCCGGAGCTTGATGGGTTTGCCCTCCCTTTTCTAATTGTTTCTTCAATTTCCATTGACAGTTTATTTACGTTTAGGAAACTTACCGGTTTGGGTTTTCGCGTTCCGGTTCCTGCTGTGTCGGTGGCCGATCTCACCTGTCGCCTCAAAAAGATGGTGCGAATTTGTTCTACATGTATATTAACGTATCAACTTCACTACAACCTCTTCCTCTCTCATTACAGACGACGTACGATGAGATTAAATCCGTCATTAAGGAGGCATCAATGAGCGATGAGCTCAAAGGGATCCTCGGATACACCGAAGAAGAGGTTGTTTCCACCGACTTCATCGGGGACAAACGGAGTTGCATCTTCGATGTAAAATCAAGTATGGCTCAGAGTGAGAATTTCGTCAAACTCGTATCGTGGTATGACAATGAATGCGGATACGCAAATAGAA
This sequence comes from Brachycybe producta, assembly GCA_036925085.1. NCBI lineage: Eukaryota > Metazoa > Arthropoda > Diplopoda > Playtdesmida > Andrognathidae > Brachycybe > Brachycybe producta. The sequence goes on along the minus strand of JAUPFP010000007.1, from coordinate 793,183 downwards.
TCCTCGATCTCATAAAATACATTGAATCCCGGGACTTAAATGCCCAATGAATGATTCTCATACGAATTTTTTTTGTTCGTTCGACGGTGGTTTCGCTCTGTGGCGTAGCTAGCTTTGGTTGCGCCCCCTGCTGCTTAAAACATTGCCCGCTCCAAACCTCCTGCGCCTCCCCCCCGCAGTCGCGGGGGCTGAGAGTCCCCACCTACGACCCTGATTTCGCTTTGTTTTTTCTTGTTGGAGTTTTCTTTTTCAAATGTTACTAGTGTTCTTCTTTTTGTTAACACTACAAAAAAAAATTAATGATAAGTTTGTTTTTGTTACATTAAAATAATGTGTTGTCTTTCAGTTTATTTACTAAACCAAAATATTTTGTTTCTACGGTTATAAACCTATAACTCCCCTTTCTCTCTCTTTCTCAATAAATTAATTTAAATAACCCGCCTTTGCATTCATCGTTTGCATGGTAACCGGTGTAAAGGGATAAAAGTAGATCGGGAAATAAGTAGAACCCCCCCCCCCCCCCCCCATTGCCATTGGCGTGACAGACAAACACACCGCTTGGCTGATGAAAACTAATCTCTATTACAGGTTGCATAAGGTTCAATTTCTTTAAGACATAGTGTTACAGTGTTGCCAGATTTGAAAACCAAATTATAAATGGAAATCGTTTGTTCACACAATTTAACAGTTAAAAACATATTGATGTCACAATTGTCACATATTTATCTATTATTTATTTATGTAGTTGTAATACATATTCCAATTTAATTTTCATTTTAATTTAATTATAAATTTAAATAATAATTACTAATTGTAATTAAAAAAATACTATAATGTGGATTCTTTACGGAAATTATTTCCCAGGACAAATTTCTCTTATAATTAAGTAGATCTACTTATTTCCCAGGACAGATTTCTCTTATAAAATATAAATATGTGAACATAATTGAAATGTAAAACATTTCAATTATGTTCACATGTTTTGTATTTTCATTATTTTAGATGCTAGTTTTTATTAAAGTCAATTTCCATAAAGAATCCACATTATAGTATTTTTCAATTACAATTAGTAATTATTATTTAAATTTATAATTAAATTAAAATGGGTTCTACTTATTTCCCGATCTACTTTTATCCCTTTACACCGGATTTGCAAGCCCTATCTATGTTTTTTTCAATTTGTCAACAATACATACATACATAAAGTACAGGGTCCAGTCTCAAAGTTAAAAAAACTGTGAACAAAAGACATACCTTAGGACCTTTTAGGACCTAGAAGCGAGTGAATGTGACCAATAACGTTTTATACTGAATATATATGAAGTAACCAAACATTCAACATTATAAAGAAATAAGCACTGTTTTAGGAGGATACTAAAATAATAAACGAATTATTTAAGAATACTTTTGCGTTTAAATATTTTAAAATAAACTTATACATCAATTTCAAATCGTTGACTTTTTGTTTTTCACTTTTAAGTTGGACCGAAATGTAGTATAAATGCATAATACACACTAGCTGCCGCGTCTTAAGATGAACCCCTTATGACGTCAGATGGGTTGACGGTTTGTGTCACTTTGTCTGATAAAAAAAAACGATGTAACAGCAAAAGAATTAAAAAAAAGTCTTTTGTTTGAATTTTTGAAATCATTTGTTATTGCCCCTTTTTTTAATCAGACAAAATAACATAATTCTAAATTTTATGTAAACCCCTTTGACGTCATAGCTTCCTCTTACGATCAAGGCTATACCGGAGAATAGGAACAGAAAATAAATTATTTAAAAACATTCGAGGACGTCTCATGTCTTTTCACGAACTTTTTTTTAAATTGTGCCGTTCTTATGCTTTATATTGTAGGCACTTATATTCCATAGAACTGGTTAGCGATCTTCTGTGCCGTGGAAGGATTACTTGAAGGCACCCTTGTTTAAGTGTCTCGTAGCCTCTCAGCTCACTTTTATTTTACAGGAACTATCTGGAATAAACGTTGTACGTTATTATACAGTAAATATCTTTCAGGAATCTGGTACCAATCTGAATCCTAATTTGGAGGCGATCATCTTCGGTGCCGTGCTCGTCGTGTCCGCTTTTACGAGCACCAACTTCATCATCGATCGTTTCGAAAGAAGGGCAATGATGATCGTGTCCAGTGTCACTATGGGTGTCAGCATGTTTGCAATGGGTGTTTTCTTCAGAGTCAAAGACATCGATTCGGAATGGGCCATGAAGTATATTTCGTGGTTGCCTCTCGTGTCTATGATCATTGTCGGAATCAGTTTTGCACTCGGTAGTGGATCGATTCCATACATCGTAACGAATGAAATGTTTTCGACCCGAGCTAGAAGTAGAGCGAGTAGTTTAGGAGTTAGTTCAATGACTTTATTCTGTTTTTTAACAACGAAATTTTTTGTAAATGTCAGTGATCTTATTGGAATGAATGGTGCCTTTTGGTTCTGTGCTGGAGTTGGTATTTTTGGTTCTATCAGTGTTTATTTTACTGTACCCGACACCAAAGGGAAAACATTGGAAGAAATTCAAAAAAGTTTATCTCAATAAATATTCTTCTTAGAAATTAAAATTTGTTCAAAGAAATATTAAACGATGTATTGCATATTTAAATTAAAAGACAATTAAAATTTATGTAAAAGCACTTTTTTTTATTTGGCATTAACTCAACATACAGTATGTTTTAAAATTCTTATTACTCAAGGTCAGATAGATGCCCTACTGCGAACGTTGCTCCCTAAAAAACCTAAAAAATGGGTCATTTTCAAACTGAATTATAAAATGTTTATTTTTAAGATATTCTCATGAAAAAACTTTTACAATTCTAGTTATGAAAACAATTTGAGTTTTTTTTTTTCGGAATGTTGTTTCTAAAAAAAGTTCGCTTGATATTTTTGCGTCCAAATTAAAAAAAAACCACCTATGGAGCATAGCATTAGCGACTGTAGTGGCGCCAACCAGAAGGACAAAAAACAAAATTTATATCTATTCAGCCACCTTAATTTTTTTTAAAAAAATATTATAACATAATTGACAAATTTTTAAGTGAATAATGTTCTAAAATATATCTACTTTTTGACTTCATTTAAGATTTCCATTTAATTTGAATTAATACTCTAAAATGTTACAAACAGAATTGATAAATTTGATTAAACCTCTTTAAAAAGGGCCCCAGAAAACCTCAAGCCTAGGGCCCCCCAAAAAAAGCCAGATCCAACCACAATGTCACACCATATGAAACTAATTTCAGCGAATCCAAAAATCGGTCAAAATAAAATTTTTGATAAAAAAAAGGGGTGAAAATAAATTTTGATCGATTTTTTTTTTTGAAAATCGGTCAAAATTTATTTTCACCCCTTTTTTTTATCTCACCCCGTTTTACTACCTTAATTATCCGTTTAACTTCTAATTCTGAATCGAAATTGGTCAAAATAAAATTTTTGATAAAAAAAAGGGGTGAAAATAAATTTTGATCGATTTTTGTTTGAAAATCGAACAAAAATTTATTTTCACCCCTTTTTTTAAATCTCATTTACTGAGATCAATTCAATACACTGATTAAGTTAACGATTTTTCACGTTGTCACTCATTAAAATATATAAAACAATAAGATAATTACCATCGTAAATATTTGGACCACAGCCTCGTCGCAGCTCGAGCTCACCGAGACGTTCCCAACAGCCCCGCACATTAAATTTTACAATTTACGGTGTCGTCCATTGTCGTCTTACGGCTGTCCGTCATCAGGCTTATTGCGGGAAACCATTTCGGACACATTAACTGTAATTAGGTTAGAGCCAGCTAACATAAATTACAATTAATGGTGTCGTCCATGTCGTCTTATAGCTGCTCGTAATCAGGCTTATTGCGTTGCAGTTTCGGACACACAGAGCGGATGGACCATTGGTGGTTTCTAGAAAGAAAAAACCAATCCACATGCTTGCTGCTGCAGTTGCGGCAGTCAGTCTTTTTAAAACAGCTGCTCTCTTGGTGCAAAACGACTCTTTGAAAGAGTTCGTCCCCACCCCACAGCGCAAAACACGTGGAGGAACAAATCACGGCATTCTTCCGAGCTCCGAACCCGCCTATCCCCACATTCCTTTTGGTTCATTGGTCGCCACAATACCTTCGTTCGAGAAGCCCCCCACCCAACCGGCCATGCTATCATGCTACCAACCACTAAGTCTACGTACATCCATAAGCCACCTATACCAGTCTACCCTATACACCAACTGTATATAGGTGGCTATGGCTGTAAGTAGTCCCACCTGTGTAGTTAATTGACAATTTAATAGCATATGGCACAACTCCGTACATCCATAGCCACCTATACCAATCTACCCTATACACCAATTGTATACAGGTGGCTATGGCTGTTCGTAGTCCCACCTGTGTAGTTAATTGACAATTTAACTCCGTACATCCATAGCCACCTATACCAATCTACCCTATACACCAATTGTATACAGGTGGCTATGGATGTACGGAGTTCTACCGGTGTAGTTAATTGACAATTTAATAGCATATGGCACGAGTTAGGATTCGGCGCCTCAACTGACAACCACGATACGTTCTCCCATTGAATACCTGTGAACAAGAAATCGTGTTTATTAATTAAAAGCCCATCATACAAATAGATGACCTGGACAACGCGAAAAATCGATATTATGTCTATAAAGTATGTCCCATTCACATAGCCTTCTATTATAGAAGAATGTAATAGATGGCTATGTAACTACCACACGATGCCATATGTGAGGTTGTTGGAGGCTATATTTGCCGAGTTTGGTTGGAGTCTGTGACCGTGTTTTAGATGCCTCAGTGACCGCCAAGATTTCAGACGCGTCCTCCCTCCTTATGTATGAAACCCCCATATTTTTATTAGATACAGTAAGACACTCACGGTAGGTTTTGTACGGCCAGTCTTTTTATTCATGCTGCACGCACTACCTCGGGTGCAGCATGAAGCGCAATCGCCGCATTCAAAATGGGCGATTCTGACAGGTGTACACGCGTCGAAAACACGCGAAAATTATTACAGGCCACTGAAATAGCAGACGCTCGCCGCATGACATTTTTTTTTTAAATTCGCGTCGTCTAATATCAGTTTCTGTAATAGAAGATCGACTATGTAACTGCCACATGATTCCATATGTGAGGCTGTTAGAGGCTTTATTTGCCGAGTTTGATTGGAGTCCATGACCGTGTTTTAGATGCCTCAGTGACCGCCAAGATTTCAGACGCGTCCTCCCTCCCAATGTATGAAACCCCCATATTTTCATTAGATACAGTAAGACACTCACGGTAGGTTTTGTACGGCCAGTCTTTTTATTCATGCTACATGCGTTACATCGGGTGCAGCATGAAGCGCAATCGCCACATTCAAAATGGGCGATTCTGAAAGGTGTACACGCGGCGTAAACACGCGAAAAGTATTCCAGGCCACTGTAATAGCAGACGCTCGCCGCATGACATTTTTTTTAAATTCGCGTCGTCTAATATCAGTTTCTGTAATAGAAGATCGACTATATAACTGCCACATGATTCCATATGCGAGGTTGTAGGAGGCTATATTCCGTGGCCATGTTTTAGATGCCTCAGTGACTGCCAAGATTTCAGGCGCGTCATCCCTCCAAATGTAATAAACCCCTATTTTTTCATTTGATAAAGTAAGACACTCATGACAAGCTGTGTACCGACAAGCTTTTTACTCATGCTGCACGCGCTGCCTCATGGGTGCGGCATGGAGCGCAACCACTGCATTCACAACTGGAGCAAAAAAGAGGTGCACAGGCTTCGAAGAGAGCACGAAAATAGTGTGCTGCCGCTGGAATAGCAGACGCTCTCGGCATGACATTTCCTCTATGCGCACGGGCTAATGAGCTGAAATATTCAAATATACTTCGAAATCTTAGATTTATTGTAATTTTTTTCACATTCTCTGTTTTACTATTTTACTAGTATGTAATAAACTTAAGATATTTTTTATTTATTACGACTTCTATTGTCTCTGTTTTGAGAAACGATAAAAACGACATCATTTTTTATCGATTGAGCGTCTTTTCTGCCGACAATTACGGCCGATTATGCCAGGTGTAAAGGGATAAAAGTAGATCGGGAAATAAGTAGAACCCCCCCCCCCCCCCCCCCCCCCCATTGCCATTGGCGTGACAGACAAACACACCGCTTGGCTAATGAAAACTACTCTCTATTACAGGTTGCATAAGGTTCAATTTCTTTAAGACATAGTGTTACAGTGTTGCCAGCTTTGAAAACCAAATTATAAATGGAAATCGTTTGTTCACACAATTTAACAGTTAAAAACATATTGATGTCACAATTGTCACATATTTATCTATTATTTATTTATGTAGTTGTAATACATATTTCAATTTAATTTTCATTTTAATTTAATTATAAATTTAAATAATAATTACTAATTGTAATTGAAAAAAATACTATAATGTGGATTCTTTACGGAAATTATTTCCCAGGACAAATTTCTATTATAATTAGGTAGATGTACTTATTTCCCAGGACAAATTTCTCTTATAATTAAGTAGATCTACTTATTTCCCAGGACAGATTTCTCTTATAAAATATAAATATGTGAACATAATTGAAATGTAAAACATTTCAATTATGTTCACATGTTTTGTATTTTCATTATTTTAGATGCTAGTTTTTATTAAAGTCAATTTCCATAAAGAATCCACATTATAGTATTTTTCAATTACAATTAGTAATTATTATTTAAATTTATAATTAAATTAAAATGAAAATTAAATTGAAATATGTATTACAACTACATAAATAAACATTAGATAACAAACGATTTCCATCTATAATTTGGTTTTCAAAGCAATTGGCAACACTGTAACACTACGTAATAAAGAAATTGAACCTTATGCAACCTGTAATAGAGAGTAGTTTTCATTAGCCAATAGGTGTGTTTGTTGTCACGCCAATTGCAATGGGGGTTCTACTTATTTCCCGATCTACTTTTATCCCTTTACACCTGTCGGTTTACAAAAAAAAACTAATTTAACCGGTTACTAAAATAACGTCACTAATGGTACATACAGGTAGCTCAACTCCATGCTAGACAAAAATTGTTGACTGATTTTTAAATTTATAGTGTCTCTTCAAAGACTTTTTTTTGTTTTGTATATTTATATTTCACTATAAAAATAACCTTGAACTTATTTCATAATTGAATACACTGTTATTGCTATTGTAAAAAAAAACTAACTTTCAGTGTCAGTTGTGCCATCTATTGGCCACATAGCTATCTAAACAAGCCCGAGCTTTTAGTTGATCTACCTGTATGCATATGTCTTACCGAAAATAACTTACATGTAGAAGTAGAAATCTGAAAAATGGCTTCCGACAAGCAGTTTGGTGTTTCTAAAGTGGAAGAAGATAAGATTCATCGTCGAGCGCAACTTCGCCAGTCGCTACAACGCGAGTTTTTGAGACAAATAACTGACCCTCATCGTCATGGGTCTGGAGAAGGCGGTTATGTGGTAAGAAAGTGAATTCCATCGGACTCCTTTCGTTTCTCACCCCCCCCCCCCCCTTTTTTTGGTCTAAGGTCAAAGTATTCAGTAATACAGTATATAATACAATAATACTGATTTTGTTGTTGTTGTGATAGTTCGATCCGGCTCTTCAACGTTTTCTATCGATGAGGGCAACATTCACCTCCCAGTTCAAACCGACGGTGGGAAACTTCGGTCGTTGGTTTCTGACGACCATCTTGCCGATCATGGTCACTTTCACCATATTTTATCAAGATAAGGTCGGTATATTGTTTCATGTTAATTATTCGACTCATAACGATCCTGATTTTTCGTATTTCTTTTTTTTCTTCTTCTTCTTAAAGACGCAATTTGAACAAAAATGTCGAAATGGAGAAATAAAATACAAACAGCGTAATTTCAAGTTCAATTAAGAAACCGTAGGGGAAAAAACCAAAACGAAATCGTTTACGAAAATTTAGTTAACATATATAATGATGTAATACAATAAAGGAAATAAAATTATCATTTGAGAGACAATTTTACGTTAAAAGAAATTCACCGTCGTTTTAAAACCTCTGTGCAAATCCGGAAGAATTGACCGGCTGCGAGGAACTCGTACTAGTGAAGACCATCGTTCCCGGAGGAGGTTGCTGCTGCTGCTGCTGGAGGTTGTTCGCCATCACGTGGGACTTAGAGAAAAGATTCATTCGAGACTTACAGATCGGAATTAGTTCGAAAGACGATCAAAAAACAACGAACCTGGAAGTCTGTCGGTTGTGCAGTCGATATGGTTGACGAAGTGGGTGGCGGAGGAGGAGGAGCGAGTCGCACTCTCTTTGCATTCGGTCCGTGGTTATTCTGATCCCCTTGGTTTCCTTGGTTGTTCTGGTTTTGCTTAAAATGAACAAAGAAGCAATACGGACGCCGTCGTAACAGGGGTCGTCGGGGGTCAACTAACTTTCACTGCATGATTCACTTTGTCCGATTTGTCCTCCTGTTCTTCGTCCGTCAAAAACTCGCGTTTCGGATATGGAATTGGAAAGCCAGCAAACACACTTGTCAATAAAACGACACAAAAGAGAAACGTGAATTCCAGTGTGTTTGTTAACAGCTTTTTTAATATACTCTTGAGTTGGAAGAGGATCTTCCTGGAAATAGGCATCCTGCATCGCCTGTTCTGATGTAATCCGTTTTGTAGGATCCATCAAGAGCAATTTCTGCAACTGACAACGATTCACCACGAAATATTTAATTTGGTGTAAACGCGCATTCAAACTCTTTGATTATTAAGTATTTCAGGAGCAAAAATCAAGAGAAACTTGAAAGTGGTTTACAAACTAGAAGGGTAGCTCGATCACTAATATTATTTTCATGTTGATATCTTTCAAAATAAGCTTTTGATGTCAGTATATGAAAATGACCCCAACTTAAACAAACGATACTTTTTTAAATTTTTGTCCTTAAAAGTTTATTGTGAAAGATATCGATCTACCCTTCTAGTTTCTAACACACTTTAAATTTCTTCTTAAAGGTACTCCTGAACCGCAAAATAAGCAAAGTTCAAAAATCAGCTGTCCATAAACCGTCTTAAGACTAATCACTCGCTAAAGATATGTCTAAAGATGTGTCGTTTACCAGATGAAATGCTTTACTATCTTGTTTCACTTTGTGACGCTCCATGTATTTTATGAGAGAACAACTCGAATAACTAATGGAAAGAAATGGGAGTAAAACATCTTGTGAAAACGTCAGAAAGAGAGAGAAAGTGGCTAACTTTGATCTCTTGAAATCTTTTAGTAAAGTTGGATGTTCGGGCATTTTACGTATGTCTTCCCAATCTTTTTCTGTAATAAGAAAATATGCAAATGACAAATATCTCACAGTATATAATTGTTAAAATAATACCCAAAGGAAAACCCATGACGTTGAAAATTCGATCTAATTGGTCGTGGTGGTAAGGATTACTCGTCTTGATGTCTTCCTGGCGACAGTGGAAAATAGGTTCGGACGTCAGCAGCTCGGCAAAAATGCAACCGATGGCCCAAATATCTGCAGATAATTTCAAACCAGAATGTCGTTGTTTTACAACAAACGAAAGATCACGTTTCATACCTATTGCTTTGGTGTAATGCCTGGCTCCGAGAAGTAATTCGGGAGCACGATACCAGAAAGTTACGACGACGGGATCGAGGTCGGCGAGTGGTTTAAGTGGAGAGTTAAAGAGACGAGCAAAACCCATGTCGGCTGCGAATAAGAAAGAAAAAGAGGCGTCGCTGAGTTCTAAACAACGAGAGAGAACGTACTTGATTCACATACCAATTTTTACTCTTCCTCGTTCTGCGCCTTCGCCCATCACAAGAATATTTGCAGGTTTCTAAAACAATATAAAAAAATGCATGTCTTATTTCAAATGAGAAACGCATACAAGGAGGAGTGAAACTGACCAAGTCACGGTGCAAAACCCAATTGGAATGCAAATAGTGGATTCCATCGAGGATCTGATAGAGGAGAGATTTAACCATTCCCTTAGGAACCATCACGGGTTTCTTGTTTGCTTTTGCAGCACGATGGAACTTTATGATGTGCTAAACATGAGAAAGCGAGAACATCACGACCATTCGTTCGTTTTTACAAACAATCTGAAGAACCAAACCCAAAGGTCGTGCTCTGCATAGTCGAACAGAAGCCAAACTTTGCGATCCGTGTGCGAAAGAAAGACTCTTTGAAGATTGATTACATTCAGATGTTTCAACTCTCGCAGTAGCTTACGAAGCGAAAGAAAGCAAACAAAAAGATTTGTCAACTTCTATGACGATCAACAGTAAGAATAACGGTCGTTGTGATACATACTGCTATTTCTCTACAGGCGGACATAGAGATCCCCGTTCCTTCGATCTGCTTGAGAGCATACTCTCGACTATCCGACCTAAGGGTGAAAATCCGACTAATTGGGTGATGAGTAAATCCGTTTCCTACTACACTGACAACATAATATCTTTCGATCGTGGCGTTCGAATTCCTACCCATCCTTTCTCTTGGCTTTGTAGACGTGTCCGTACGTTCCTCGACCCACTTTACATCCCTCGTAGTCAAATAAGTCTTCTACTTTAGCTCGAACTGCAGACGTCTTCATCTTGAACTCATAATCCATTATTAATCTATCATAAAACGTTAGATTAAAAGGGTAATGGTGTAAGATACAAACTTTGACGTATGATGTCTTAATATACAAACACAATTTTAGACACAACAACCTCCCTTGTCGCCGCCTCCTTTTATTAATTCTTATGAAACGTTTAAATCTTCTTCTGTTTGAGACACCCGTTAAGTCATTCTTGTCGTCATTTAGCAAAATAAAGAACACACACAGTAAATAAATAAAAATGAAATAGAAAAAAACAACGAAAGACGCAAAACTCGCAAATCGGAAAGAATAGCCGCCGCCGCCGTAAACAAATGCGAGGCTGCAACGAACAGCTTACATGAACACAGTATCACATCGATATTTTGATCGATCGATCTACGAAATGACAATTGCGTGTATTAACATATTTGCATAGTGGGCCAGTTAATGAAGAAAACAAATTGACCATTTGTCAAGTATGAGCCATATGTTGAGAAACCAAAATGGAAACGTTCGAGGTCCAAATTCAAGAAAGAATTCACTATAACTTGAACGTCACTTGAACACCAACTTGAATCCTTTGAACAAAATTACAACATAGAAAATATATTTAAGAATATTTAATAAAGCTGTGTTTTTCTATGTTGGAATTCTGTCTTGAGGATTCAAGTTAAAGTTCAAACGTCAAGTTGACTTCTTAAATTTTGGCCTACAAAATTGCAAGAATGATGTGTAGAGGGCGCTATAAATTGTTAAATGACGTCAATTGATTGCGTCATTATCTAAATGGTGATTGGTTGGAAAGCCGATTGAAGAAGAAGCCGCAATAGCGACAAATGAGATTAGAATTCATCATTAGTGGAATTCCATTGTAGGCGATCGTTATCATCATAGGAAGAAGAGAGGAAAATTCACCACAATCAGAAAAAAAAGAAAGAAGACGATATTGTTTCATCGTTCTGTGTGTGTCTTTATTTCTAGTGTTATAAAATAGAAGAAGGAGGAGGATGAACAATATGATTCCCGAATTTAAGAGTACGAATTTCTTCGAAGGGACTGAAAAATTATTAGAATTGTGGTTCACTCGAAAGGATACCGATGTTTCCATCTGTGATCTCAGAGACATACCCAGGTGATTATGATTATTATTGGGGCCGAATGGGCCCCCCCTCTTTCTCACTGTCTTAGTAAGGAAGAGAGGGAGGGGGGTCGCGGACTCGAACGATATAATGGCAAGGTGACATTGAAATAAGGACTCCTCCATGAAGAGAACCCACCTTGAAGAACCTGTCTTGTCTTGTCTTGTCTTGTCTGTTGCATCTTTTATGTCTTGTCTTCTTAATATATAAATTATGATGTAAGATTATTATGTTTAACCTTGTAGTCTTAAGTATAAAACTGGTTTAAATTAACTGTCTATAAAATAATTATTTATGTTTTATATATTTACAGAAGGAAATAAAATCCTGAAGTAGAGTTGCCGCGCCACAAAATGGATGCTTGTGACGTCAGACGGGTTAACTAGAAATTTAGGCTTTTGTCTGTTAAAAAGGGAGTAATAGCAAAAGAATGCAAGAACATCCCCCCCCCCTTTTTTGTATAAATTGTTGACAAAATCCCTTTTCTATTTAGACTAAATGACACACAATCCTAAATTTATTGTCAACCCCTTTGACGTCACAAGCTTCCTCTTACTGCGAATAGAGAGGGAGAGATTGGGGTGGGGGGGGATGTCCTTTGATCTTTGAACTACATGTTCTTAAATCTATCTCATCATCTCAATTCGGAATTCCGATTGATCTACAATTCTTAAATTGCAAATTAGTCGGTTGTAATATTATAAACCATTTAGTTTCTAAATAGAAAAATTAATATCGAAAGTTCATACAAATGGAGAACTTTAGAAAGTTCATACTTTTTTTTTGGTTATATTATAAAAATGATTCCAAGAAACAATAAAATAAAAGTTGGAATTCGATCTCTTGAGTTGTGCAACCTTTGGAATCATCAATCAGGATTCAGAAGGGATCATCATTTATTTATATTGTTACTATGGAGAAAAAAAACGAAACAAGAATGCGTGGAGGTGATGGGTGGGTGGGGGAGTTAGGGGAGACAGATGAAAATGTACAAAAAAAAAAAGACTTGTCATGGAAAGTGGACAATGTCCAGAGGTTATTAATAAAAATGTGTCCTCGTTTTTAAACTGTAGGGAGAAACTAGACATGGTTCTGAAAATGGTCAACTGCGAAGTGGTCAGTTTCTCACAGAATGACGACATTGACGCCTACGTCCTCAGGTTAGAAAACCACCTAATCCTCCTCCCTCACCACCACCCTATTATTATTATCATTATTATTGTTATTATTATTGTTTATTATCTAATTGTCTGATAATTTCCTTTTTGTCTAAGTGATATTATAATAAAAAATGGTAAGAGAAGGTGGTTTTTAATAATTGATAACAAGTATTCAGGTTGTTGGATCCAAACTGCTGACAATGAAAACCGGGCTACAACATTTGCTCACTGCCAAGACGACACCTGGCCAAACAAATTATGCACACTTGTAGACATCAGACAAACACACAGGTGCACAATTATGACATTGTGCTCGTGGTCAAGGTCAATGTCAATATCTTGACGACTGAAAAAGTCTGAAATCGTCGTTCCCTTGATGATGATGATGATGATGATGATCAAAACATCGTGATTTTTGTTTTATATATCTTGTTATAAAGCAGAGTTTCTGAACTGGACGTTTTGTTTTGTGTGGTGTGTTTTCAGCGAGAGCAGCATGTTCGTGTCGAAACGTCGATTCCTGATCAAGACCTGCGGAACGACAACTTTACTCAACTGTGTCGAACCACTTCTCTATTTAGTAGAAATCTACACCAATTTCGACGAAGTGGAGGTTTGTAAAATGATGACTGAATTATTAAACGAATAAATCAGAACAAGTCTTTTCATTCAATTTCAGGATATTTTTTATTCACGCAAGAATTTCATGCGCCCCGAACTACAGAAGTCTCCTCACTGCAACTTTGAAGAGGAGACTCTTATCTTGACTAAACTCTTTCCCAGTCAGTTGTTTTTGGAGGAGATTTAAAAGCCAAAGTCGTTCTTAAACTAACATTGTTGTTGTTTTTGTTTTCTGCAGAGGGAGGCGCTTATTGTCTCGGAAGAATGAATCAAGATTGTTGGTACCTTTATACGACCAACTCTTTGAATTGCGGTCGTTCGGTGTTTCAAGAGGATCCGGATCAGACTCTGGAGATAATAATGACTGATCTAGATCCCGATGTGATGAAAATCTTTACCAAGGACGTTTCTTCGACAGCTGAAGAAGCAACTAAGGTAAAATATCAAAGAAAACAAAACTTTGCAAATGGACTTCATTTTTTTTTACCATTTCTTTAGCGTTCTGGCATCGATAAGTTACTGCCAAACGTATACATCGATGATTTCATATTTGATCCTTGTGGCTATTCCATGAACGGAATAATGAAGAACGTGTGTGACACAATCTCCGTTTCCCTGTCTCTACAGTAGTTGTTCTTACGATTGATTCATTCATTCTCGTTTCTTTTCTATATTTCAAAATGAAACAGGGTTGTTACATGACAATCCACATTACTCCCGAACCGAACTGTTCGTACGTCAGTTTTGAAACCAACTGTCCAATGGTATATTGAAGAAAACGCAATTAAGGATTTTTTCAATCAAAAAGAACTGGTCAGAGAACATAATTTACAAGCCGAGAAGTGCTTAGTGACTGATAATAAAAGTAGCCTCTAACCAGTCTTTTTGATTTGAAAAAACCTCATTGTGACTGCTAAACAATGTTATCCTTTTTATTCCTTTGTATTTTTCAGACATCGTATCGTGAGTTAATTACGCGCGTATTGAACGTGTTCAGACCGTCCAAGTTCACTGTGACGCTGTTTGCCAATGAGGTGACTTTTTTCGTTCGACATTGTGATCGACTTGCATCTAATGCGAAACGATTGGGTTTTTTTTCCTCCCCTCGGTATTTTAATAGGATTCAGTGGCAGCCGGTGGACACAAAGACGTTCAGAGCACGTGTTGGTACAGCAGCTACCGTCGCCAGGACATTCAGTTCTGCAAGTTCAAGAACTACGACCTGACTTACGCGCGTTTCACCAAATTCCCCAGTTGAGACCTAAAGAGCTTTCTGTCTGGACATACCTCGATTTTATTCTACTTCTGAGCGTTAATTCTGCTTAGATTAAGAATTGTAGGACCGTGAGAGGCGCCGACACGAAGACCCCTTGTGCGGTACCGATCTACTCAGTTTCAAACCTCACGGTTAGGGGTAGAAGTGAAGGGGAGAGAGGAAGGGATGAGGGGTGGGAGAGGTTAGGGCGTCAAAGTGGTGGAGGTGCGTTTGCTTTGGGTGTTTCTGGCCGGTGTACCATATGAGGGGTACTTTTGCCTGTCCGAGCTCATTGGAGCAGTGGGAAATCCAACTTTGAGGACATTCCCCGCCCTCTTCCTACATTCTTCTCCGCTCTGCGTAGGATTATAACCCAGCCATCCTCTCATCTTTTTCTCCTTCTCTCTGGGTAACTGTATTACACCGAAGGGTCCTTTGAAATATGTAAGAATATTGAGATCGCTCGTATTCGTTGCTCGATTTCATGTGGATTTGCAGAACGTGTGGAACATTGTGCACAAACCAACTTACTATTTTTAAACAGAAAATCTCATAGTCTTAGGCTGTTGTTGCTGTGTTTTTTTAATTTCATTGAATCGTTTTCTTGTAAAACATTAGATAAATTTCTAAATATATAATATGTATGCATGTATAATCATTGTTATTATTGGCGAGGTATAATAGATTCGAGGTGTGTCCAGACATTGTTAATTTTTTTTTGAGGCCCGATTTCAAATCCTTTTTTTGACTCTTTTGCACCGATCGATTTACGATTAATTATTACTAAATACTACACGAACATAGTTCTTTTTATGTTATTAACTAATAATTTTAAGAATAAAAATGAACCATTAACAAATAATATGGGTAAATACAAAAAAGAATGTTTGTGTTTCTCTCTCTCTCTCTCTTTGATATTGACTTGAAATCAACATTTCCAGTTGTTGAAAACCCAGACGACATCAAAAGTAATAAAACCTTCTTCATGGTTGCTCAGAGGAAACACAGAAAACGACGTTTACACTCAAGTTTTTAAAACAGGTGTTTTGTATTTTTTTATATTGTACTTTGTGGATTTTCATCACCAGTTTAAGAACCCGGGAGTCGGGAAGGGGGGGTGTACATTTTGCAATTTTAACGAGTTTATTGCGATGATGATAATGTAAGAATTCAGTGTGACGCTCCCCTCTTTTATCAACCGATATGAAAATTATTCATTTAGCTATGTCTGAAACTGTTGTCTCAATTAGAAATGACTAAACTCCATAAGGCTCACCCCACCACCCCTTGTGTTGATAAGTTGTTTTGAAAATGCACAATGCCTTTCCTTATGCTGTTTTTTATACTAATTGCTATGGTTACAGTCTTTTCATTTCACTTGGATGTCCTCTTCTGATTTGTACTGTATATTCAGACAAATGGGTGCATATGGAGATATGATCCCAAAATGCATACTATAAACGTGACATAAATGTCCCTCTGAAATAGGCCCTAAGGGCTGCATGCAAAGTAAATTAATCTGAAATTCAGCAGTTTAAATGACTAGAAAATGACGAACCGCGTCAATCGTTAGAATTAATAATCGATACACATGGAACTCGCCATCAATTGCAGAGAAACTCACCAACAGGGGCCAATGTTACCAAATTGGGCCTAAAATAAGAAAAAAAATATGTAAATCTTCTGTGACGTATTTAGATCATTGTTTTTTCTTAAACCTTTAAGAATAAAATTAATCATAAAATAAGTTTGAGTTGTTGATTATTAATAGACACGATTAATAATAATATTGCACCAAGGTGTTTTGCAACCTCCCTCCTCCCCCTCCCCTTTTATTTCCGCCTCCATTTTCAACAATTGTCGGTGTTGAAGAGGGGAAAACACAAGAATGAAAGTGACTCAGTAAAAGACGAGGAAAAATTGTCTTTCCTTCAGTGTATTTGTATTTATATTTGTATATATTTCACCCCCATCACAAGTCCTCTCCTTATATTTATATATAGCTGCCTCTACTATTAGAATATTTGAAAAATAGGAAGAAAAAAAAGATCCAAAAGGAGGGAAACGGGGAATTATCGGTTGAATTTCGTAAAAAGAAATGTTGGCTTTCACTCGGAAAATATCACAGTGAGTAATTAGGTTTTTTTTAAAAATAAAATAATCAGAAATAACGGATTTTCCTCATCCCACCATCCCTTGCCCATAACTTCCCCTCAATGCATAGATGTTATGTCTGTCTCTCTCTCTCTCTCTCATTGGTACAATCAGTCTGTCTCTCTTTTAATTTGTGTTTTAATATTTAAATGGTGGTCAGTGATGACCACTGCTCTCCATCATCATCATCATCATCTTCATCATATGATTAAATATCTTTTAAACTGGAGGATCCAGTTGCTCTTACAATTATCAAGATGATGATGAAGAAAATGATATTCTGAGGACAAAAACTAAAATAGAGAAATTGAATGAGTAAAATAATCACCACATGTGTGAAATGCAATACGCAAATTCGAAATGAGGCGATTATTTTTTTTATTAAATAATTATAATAATTATTAATATGATGATGATGATGTTCGTGTCTAACGAGTGGATCTATGCGTGTTCACTCTTTATTATTTTCCTCACACAATATAATATGGTGGTAACATATTCAATAGAATAAAGAGGAAATATTCTTTATTTGATTGGTTTTAAGGAATCAATAATTCATTAAATTAAATTAAATTCCTTTTGGTCTCATCGTGCGTCAATCACGCATGAAGAAGATGGGATGGATATTGTTTTCTCTACAAATATCTCCTTTAAAAAAATCTTACTATCTTGTCTCCTATAACTTCTTATATTTTGTGGGGTGGTGGTTAAGGGGGGAGTTCGCTTTTGCACGTCGTCTCCATTTGCACCACTTGATACGTGTTTCTAATATCAAAGTGACCCTAACCTTCACCTTTCTTCTTTTTTTTTTTAAAAAAGTCTGTTTCTCTGAGCAACTTGATGCACACAAACATACGATTTTAATGTTTAAAATCACAAAAGATTGAGATGTCTCAATAAAATGTATACACTATTTAATATAAAAAAATATCTATATAAAATATTTATTGTAGAATAAATATGTAATTACACCTCTTAAAAGCTCTAATTTATATAAAATATCTTCAAAAAAGTAAAGCGTTTTTATATATAAATATTTATTATTAATAAATGTATGTATATATATATTAATTAATAATTAATAAATTATTAATTATTAATATATATACATTTCTGAGACACCCTGTATGAATGTATGCATGAATAACATGATGTGTGATTGCGTCACTTGTGACGTAAAGTGGCCAGTTATGAAAACTACATCATCGTTTCATTTTTTTTTCCTTCTTCCCCTTTATAACAGTGTGATATCTAGTAGTTGGACGCCACAACAGTTGAGGATCTTGTCTGGAACTGTACTTGCAACTAAAGAGCACCATCAGGTCCACCACCAAAGCCACAGGGACATTTCATCAAAAGGCACATTACGAGGAGGACTAATTAACAACAGCAGAATACAAATAGATCGGATTGAGATGAGTGCCAATAACCAAACCAAGAGAGAGTACCATGAGTACAATGGAGACACCAATGACAGCCTGTGTCATTCCACTGTTCGTGGGATCGACTACCTCAGAGATCCACGTCTTAACAAGGTACACTCTCCATTCCACACTTTCAATACTTAATTAAGACTAATTAATATTAGTTACCTTTAAACTGAATTTTACATTTGCATGGAGAAATTATTATAGCAGGCGACAGTGCATTTTTATGCTGCTTTTGGACTGATGATTAGTCCCTCTGGCATAGGCCCTCCCTTTGGGTTGCTTGCAGAGTAATTATATTTTGAAATACACAAAAAAAATGCAATTAATCAATGTGCACCCAACGAAATTCATGTAGTGGGCCTCTGATACAAAAATCAATTTTGAGTTTTATCCAAATACAAAAAAAAAAACCCTAACTAACTCCAATTATTTTCAGAATGTATTTTTCATGTTCTTTTAATGAAGTGGTTTAATATGTAGGTGGCCCTTTGTATATTCCCAACCAGCCCTTGTATAAATTAGAACAAGATGATTATGTAATAATAGAAGGCTGCTCAAAAGCTCACGAATTCAAATAATAAGGAAGAAAATAAAACAAGGAAAAAAAACAATGTTTAATAAAAGCTTTAAAAAGAGCAAATCCTGGTTGAAAACTTCAAATAAAGGTGGTTTTTTTTGTGTGTGTGTTTGAATTTTACTCACTCACCTTGAAGTTTCTAGTTTTTTTTTTGTGTCGTCTCCACTGGAATCCAACAAAGTCGTTATACGTTTTTAAGTGAGTTATTACTGAAGAAGTATTATTACGAGATTGATTTATGATGGACTCAATTGAGACGTAAAAAACATGTTTTCCTTTTTCCCCCTACCTGTGTAAAAAAGAAAGGAAAATAAAACGTTGATTCATTTCACCATTAAAAAACCAAAATAAAATTTTAATTCACGTTAATAAAAAAAAGTAATAAATAAAAGTATTCTCCTTATATTTGTTTTATAATTAGAAGAAATCCCCTTTATCAAATGGAAATTCTTTAAAGTTCTAAATTTTTATGCAAATAAAAAATGCAAAAATGTGCAAATTGTTTTTTAGATGCAAATAAAAATGCAAAAATGTGCAAATTATGTTTTTTAGATGCAAATAAAAAAATAAACCTCAACAATATAATTTATGCAAATATAAAAATGTGTAGTAAAGAGCAGAATTAATTAAATGCCTGAATCAGCAGAAGCAATAACAGAAGATGCAAAAATTAAAACGATTTCGTTTAAAATTCCCTTTGTAGAATTCTTTTCTGATCCTCAAAAAAGTGTGTTCTTTTCGAAGATTATGCAACTTGTGCGTTTTATGCAAACTTTTGGGGTTTGTGATTTTCCTGTGTTTTAAAACACAATGAAATTTATTGGTATTTATTGCACACAGTGTAGAATCTTCTCAAAGTTTTCCTATTCATTCTTTTTATACCGCTAGTGCAACTATCGAAAAACATTAAATCGCCCTCTTGATTTTTAAAAGCATTTTAAAAATCATGTAAAAAAGTGAAAACAAAAAAACATTTAATAAAGTTTAATTCTTCAGACTATTGCATGAGTTAACTAGAAGTTAACATCACCAAGTTTTATTTCAGTTTCCCTATCGGGGACCCATTTACCCTTCCCTAAATTTCAAATTCCCTAAAATTTTTTATAGTTTTTTTAACTTTTTTTCCCCATGGTTTGTGGAAACCCTGTTTAAAAAGTTTATTTTACAAATTGCGTTTTCCTTTTCTATCATCTTCTTTATTGAAGTGAAAATTCAAAAGTTAAGATGATAAATGATGAATGAATTTTCAATTGACACGATTGATAAGAACAATCTCTTTTAATGATAAGTTTTTCGTTCTCTCCGAAAATATCCATCATTCCAATTCGATAGCCTCGACGACACTCGAGTTCGTTTGTAATTTGTGTTTACGTCTTTGTAGGGCATGGCCTTCACTCTGCACGAAAGACAGGCGCTTGGAATTCACGGCCTGTTACCACCCAATTTCAAGAGCCAAGACGAACAATTGCAACTGGTTTTGCAGAATATTAACAGATACACAGACAGCTTGAACCAGTACATCTATCTCATGAGTTTACAGGTTACAAACACCACCACACGAATAAATTATCACACGTTCATTTATATACATGTATACATATACTTATATTTACCTCTTGATTATCGTAGGACCGTAACGAACGGTTGTTCTACCGAACGCTCTGCGAGTACGTCGAACAGATGATGCCCATCGTTTACACTCCAACTGTTGGCCTTGCGTGCCAGAAATACGGTCTCATTTATCGCAGACCGAGGTACCTAGAGTGAAATAAAGATAAAAGAATGGTCGTAATAGATGTTTTGCATTAAACAGGGGTCTTTTCATCACAATTCACGATGCTGGACACGTTTACGATGTTCTGTGCAACTGGCCAGAAACCAACGTAAAGGTCTGTCTGAAAATCATCGCAATTCATTTGTGAACTTTACTAAGTCAAGAGAAGAAACATAAATAATCCGTTTTGTGTATAAATCAATGCTTCAGGCGATCGTCGTCACCGATGGAGAACGAATTCTCGGTTTGGGTGATTTAGGAGCCTACGGAATGGGCATTCCCGTTGGAAAACTGGCACTGTATACGGCTCTTGCCGGAATAAAACCACATCAAACGCTTCCAATCACACTGGACGTTGGTACCGATAACGAAGTCCACCTTGCAGATCCACTCTACATTGGACTGCGACACAAACGGGTCAGAGGAAAGGAATACGACGACTTTATCGACGAGTTCATGAAAGCCGTCGTTCGAAGGTAACGTTTCAAAATCAATTTGTAATTGCCGATATTTCTAACAATCAATCGCTAATTTCTTCCTTAAAGATATGGACAGCATTGCTTAATACAGTTCGAAGATTTCGGCAACCAGAACGCGTTTCGACTTCTAGAAAGATACACTCACGAGTACTGTACTTTCAACGACGACATTCAAGGTTCTCGACGCCTCGAACGATATCGATCGCTCAGAAATTAACGCTGTTCTTGTTTGTTTCAGGTACTGCATCTGTAGCCGTTTCTGGCATTTTGGCAAGTCTCCGAATCACCGGCAAGAAGCTGAAGGAGAATACCTTCCTCTTCCAGGGAGCAGGAGAGGTAAAGAAAAAAACCTCCAAAAACAAAACGGATCATGTCGTAAAATTAACCCGAATGTCCTAATGTAGGCCAACTTGGGTATTGCCAATCTGATTGTGATGGCCATGGAAGAGGACGGTATGACTTCGGCCGAAGCTCGTAACAGAATCTACCTCGTGGACTCCAAGGGATTGATCACAAAGGCAAGTTAACAACATTTGATACGTGTCTCAGAAAAACCGACAACCCCTTTGAATTTTACAATTCAGGACCGTCCCGCAAGTGCCCTTACGGGACACAAGAAGGACTTTGCAAAGGATCACAAACCAATGACCAATTTGGAAGACATTGTACGTGAAATCAAACCAACTGCCATCATGGGTAGGTCCCTAGTTAGTGGTCACCCTGTCATTTGGAAAATCACTAATATAACAACTGGTTTTTCTTTTGTTATTTAATAGGAGCCGCTGCTGTTGGTGGTGTCTTTACTGAAAGACTTTTGAAAGACATGGCTACGTTCAACGAAAAGCCTATCATCTTCGCACTGAGTAACCCGACGAGCAAAGCCGAGTGTACGGCCGAACAGGCTTACACTCACACCGACGTCAGTCAAACCACCAACATAATCACAAAATGCAAAACACGTATTCAATAATTAATTTTCTTACCAGGGGCGATGTGTTTTTGCCAGTGGGAGTCCATTCGACCAAGTCACGTACAAAAACAAGGTCTTCTATCCAGGACAGGGTAACAATGCTTACATTTTCCCTGGTGTAGCATTGGCTGTTGTTGCCTGCGAAATCAACCACATCAGCGACAAGATCTTCCTTTTGGCAGCCAAAGTACGAAAATATCTCCCCCCTCCTTGTTTTTACTTCACTTTTAAAAGAGAAAAAAGAACTGACGATGCTGTGTTTAATTTTTTAAAATATTAGGCTTTGGCTGAACTAGTCACAAAAACTCACCTGTCCGAAGGTCGCGTCTATCCTCCCTTGGATACAATTCGCGAATGTTCGGTAAGGATTGCAACATTGGTGGCCGAATACGCCTACGCCAATCATCTTGCTGCCCGCTATCCAGAACCGAAAGACAAAGAGGCTTTCATTAGGGCCAACATGTACGACTACCACTATCCCGATTCTCTGCCAGTTACGTACGATTGGCCCGAATCCACCGTCGGAACCAATGCCAGTGTCAAACACTAGAACGGACAGCGTTCCAAATTAAGAATATTGGTGTTTGTATGAGCTAACAGACGGCAAAATAAATGTGATATCTGCCGATTCAGAGATTTACGAATAGGTTTTAACCGGTAACTTTGAGAAATTCCAAGTAACAAATAGTATTTTATCGTGTATACAATTTTCGTTCAGTCGTACTGTAATCTCTGTAGGCGTAATCTTGTAAGAACAAAAATGTGACGTTAACTTAAATGAAATAAAATGTACTTTTTCTCGGTGTGTATTTCTTTGGTATTGCATTTACATGTATTCTCATTAGTCATTAATTGATATTGATCACTTTAAAATACAAACGAACAGAGAAAATTTATTGCATATTAGAGATATGAAATATGCTTAATATATATCAAAACTTTTGATCAATTAATAATCCTTTGTTTAAACAATAACTTCAATTAAGTATATAATATAGTATTACACAAGACAAAGACACACACATATATTGGGGGAAGAAAAAAATTTAGGCAAAATAATTTCTTTGTAATCGCCCCGTTTTCATTAGGTCAAATTAAAAACGTGAAAAGAAAATTTTCATCGATCAAAATTTAAAATAATGTCACTGGTTTATGTGTATGACACTCCTTAACAATGAATGCGATCAAAATTCATCTTCACCTTTTATGTTTGACCTAATGAACACAAATGGCGATAATTTGTATTTCCTCTCATATAAACTAAAATATGAACAAAGCAAAAAGCAAACGAAAATAACAATTCCCTCATTTATAAACATGTACAAGGAATAAATCTGATAAAAGGGTGGTTTGAAAATAACCCAAATGACCGAAGAAAAAAAAAACAACGGGTCCAGACCAAGGATTGACCATCAAGTGATCCCATTATATTCATTTGTGTCCCTTTTTTCTTTTACTAACTAAACCATTTTGCGTCCATGTCTAAATTATCCTTTTAATTCATAAGTTATCACCACTGTCCATTCACCACTCTCTCTCTCTCACACACACACACAAGGTTTTGTTTGTTTTTTAGTTTTGTGAAAAATTGGACACATCTTTTAACATGGCTGACTTAGAATGCAGATTAAACCCTCTCTGGTAATGGGATTCCAATTCGGGACCATTCTTTTAAAATCCAGAATCGAATTGCACACAGATTATAAGCACACACACACACATATTTACATCTTGAATGTTTTTTTAACGTAAACTATTCGAAATGCCAAACGTCCAAACTTACAGAACCCCTCCCCTTTCTCTCTCTCCATTTAATTATGTCCCCTCCTCCACTGTGAATTAATACAGCCATTTACAATATCTCAAGAGGCCCATCAACTCCACACTGACAATCTAGAAATGAGCAACGAAAAGGCCGATGATAGAAAAAAAATATCATTAATAGGTAGTGCATTAAGTTAGTAGGAGAGAAAGTCACCGAACTGCTGTTGTGACCGAGGTAACGGGCACAGAACTAAATTTATTATGCAGTTAGTTAACTATGCCGCAAGATAAGATCTCAATTAAAAAGGATTAATTCGTTGCACCGCTCAATAAAGTGGAAAACAGTTGATTTCAACAACCTCCCCCCCTCCTCCTCCTCATCAACGCCTGTTTTAGCGATTATACTGAGGAAAAAAAAATTAAATTTCTGTCTTTTCTTTTAAATAAATAATACCTTAATATAATCTACAATTATTATTTGTGTACCGCACTACTAATTTTATACCGAGATGTAGGTTGGTGCGTTCTCCCTATCTCTCTCTCAGTAGTAATTCATCTCGTAAATACACTTCTAGACTCGTCTATATATATATAATTTATATATTTAGATATATATATATATGAAATTCTGTTGTACATTAAGATAGATTGAGGAAGGGTAAAAAAAAAGGGTTTCGGGTGGGACCAAGAGAAGAATAAAATTAGTCACGTTTTGTCAATTGCACAACTCGTGTGCTGTCCGTCCACTTCAGTGCATTTTCATTGACAATAAAAAGGAAGGAAAAACGTGAAATGAAAAGCCATTAAAAATGGTCCTAGAAACTAGTAGCACCTTTCCAAAACCAACGTAATAATTAAGTGTACACCTTGAAATTAATTGGAGCAGCAGCAGCACCTCAAAAGGTAACATCAAAGTGGAAGATAAACCGAATTCGGAGTTACGTTCGAGGAAGATTTCTTTACGAACCGGTCGGTCACTTAAAACTCATTCACCACTTCACCGATCGTATAATAGTTTCAAATTTCTATTAAAAACTAGAAAAAAATACTTTTGGAATCATATTTGAAAAAAGAAGAATTACAGAAGTAGAAAAAAAAACAGAAAGAGACACGATTAAGTTTTCCCCCCCTCCGCTAGATCGAAATGGCGGTACGAGGCTCACGTACTCCCATCGTCGTCCCAAGCTTCGCTATCGTATTCGCTCTCAGACGCATCGTCCGAATCAGAGAACTCCATTGCGACTCTCCTCGCAAGAATGGAGGCCACGTCGTGTGGTGCTGTGTGTTTTTCCACCTCCTTCTGTTTGTTGTCCTCCACTTTCCTTAGTTTGATTCCTTCAGAGACAAGAAAAAATTAAAAAATTACACGTAAAGGCATAAACGAGAAATATGACGATTATAAGACGCACCCTCTCTGATTGCGGCCAAGAGATCACTTCTTGGATCTTGGATGGGAGCCTGCGCAACTCTCGATCCCTTCGTGAACGATTCACTTTCCGACGACTTTAAGACCGTCGAACCCTTTGGCGAATTGGAAATCGCTCCATCAGAAACGTCGGTGGCGTGCGACTGCGACCCACCAGTCCTAACCAAGTTTCCGTTGGCTACGATGGGACCGTTGGAGACGGGTGGTAGAGGAGGAGGCGGCGGGGGAGGAGGTGGGGCAGGCGCAGAACCACCGGAAGGAGTCGAACTGGTCGATTCGGCAAGAGGAGGTGGTGGCGACGGCATCTGATCCTCGGACGATGTTCCCTTCGAGAATTCTTTGTCAGGAGTGGGCGGTGGAGGTGGGAGATCCATGCTGTCCGGAGTGCTCTGTTCGGGAGAATGAATCCCGCCGCCGCCTCCCTGTTGGTGGTGTGAATGATGTTGCGGAGGAGTTCCTTCACGAGAGCCCGGACTCCCGGGAGTCGAAGATCTGCTATGTACAGATCCCACCTTCGGCAAGACCTGAGGATGATGCATAGGTCCATTGGAGAGTACAGCGCCATCTGCTGGAGGTGGAGGTGGTGGAGGCAAAGTATCACGACCACTGTTTGGTCCCATTCTGTTGCGCACACTAACGGGAGTCCCGCCTTGACTTCCTGTATAGACCGGCGTGGAACCACCACTTCCTGATGCGGTGGGCGGGGCTGGGGGCGGGTGGGCCGGTCTCGCGTTCGATCCACTCCTCGAGATCTGTCTTGTAGGAGTGTGATGGGAGTGCTGCTGCTGCTGTTGCATGTGGGCATCTGGGGTGGGAGTGTAAGGAGGCGGAGGTTGGTACTGAGAGTATTGAGGGTGCTCCATGTACGCCGGTGGAGGCTGTGGAGGGGCATAATGAGAAGTGGGGCTACCCAGCACCGTTCTGCCGTAGATTTCGGCCGGAGAACAATTGGCCTGCAACTCCAAACTGTTCGGTCTACGCGGCTGCTGCTGTTGACCGTGCTGATAGTGATTCAAAGTGGGATGGTCGTCAGGAGTTCCACTTCCTCCCATCATCCCACCACCGTGACCGTATTGATGCTGGTTACGATCGATGAACTCTTGATTGGCCACCTTTTGTAAGTACATCTCTCTAGTGTTATGCGGCTGCCGAACTTTGCGGTTCATCCGTTTGCCGTCAGTCTTCGGCCGGTGAGGCTAAAAATAATAAGAATTTCCACGCATTAGGAGACACTCTAATCGAATTCAATGACAAACAGAGATAAAAAAAAAAGAAACCGTCACCTTTTTGCCTTTGTCCTGCATTATCCTTTCGGTATCCTTGAGCATCTCTTGTCGCCATAAATCAAAGAAGTAATTGGGATCCGTGTAGAACTTCAATCCATCTTTGCCGTCATCTCTGAAAACGAGAGTAAATTTATGACTATCATTTTACGAAATCGAACAGAAAGAGAGAGAGAAATAAAGAAACGTCACCTGTATGGATTGAGCTTGTCGAGAGGCGGTGGCCTGTCGCACTGCTCGTAAGTCTCCATCATTGCCGTCGGAATAGTCGCACGCTGCAAAACCTGCTGATCGAAGTTTGTCGAACTTTTGAAAGCCTTTCTCATGTGAATATCATGAAGAGAAACTAATTAAGACAAAAAATATAACGAGGCGTTAACGATAAAACACGAAAGAACCAAGTTGTGTTCCACATGAAGGTAACGAAGACCTTCTTCGACGTTCGAATCGAGTTGTGTGACTTTGACGGCCAGTTTATCTATTCGTCCCTGAAGAACATTCGAACGACGAACGAGAGAACAAGTCTCGACGTGCAATTCGCCGAAAAGGTTTTCCGCTTGTTTGCTGAGGCTACTCAGCTGCCTTACGATGCTGGCCAACGTTCCGTTTGTGACACACTCCAGTTCGTTGGGTACGGACCTCCTCAGGGTCATCTCTCGTCCATTCGGGACCACATCTTCGGGCAAGATGCCACGGCTCACGTGAACCGGTTCTGTCACTCTCTTCAGAAGTGGCATCCTCCTCCTTCTTCGCTCTTACGATAAGGACGAATGTTCTCTTTCTCTCTCACGGAGAAGAGAATCTCCACAACACAACCACAACGATAAGTTTAACTTTCTGAAATATACACAGAAACGAAAGAAATCAACATACGAAACTAGAGACAAGTGGACGATTGCTAAACTTTGGGTCAGTTTGTTATTAAAAAGGGGAACAACAAGCCATGAGTCTAGGTCAAGCCTACTCACATGGAAATTCAGATGATTGCTATTAATTTGTATTTCAATATCTCAACCTAAATCTATTCAGTTCAAATTCAACATCCGAAATTGAAAAATTAGAGAGAGAGAAACATCCACTTGAATCGAAACACGGTTTCTAAACTTCTCTTGGACCAAATTTTGTTCATTTCAAGGAAGGATGCGGATATCTGTGGGGATGAAAGGGGGGGGGGGAGAGAGAGAAAGAGGAGAAGAGTGAAATCGAAAGCTACAAAATCGGATCTTAAGTTTGGCGGAAATGAAGTTTTCACCAACCCCAGTGACCCCCCCCCCCAACCAAATAAGGACCCCCGCCCCTTTCAGTTTCACACAGAGGTCACGATAGACACTGAAATATAATTTGACCACACAATAAATATACAAGTATATTCGAGCATTTACCCAATTGCTTATTGATTTAAGTTAAAACAAACGAGGAAATCCTCAGTTTTTGATTTGTTCCTCTTAATATAAAAAGGACACGTCTCCATTTTGTGATAAAAGGGAATAGAATTTTATATGAAGAGTGAGTCATTAAACAGAAACCTAATTATTTAATTAGTTATTTGACGACTAAATCCTGAAATAGAACTCGATACAAAAGCGTGAATAATAATAATAAGAAGAGAAAAACCCATTCTCTCTATTAAATGCGCTCGATTAAATGTCACTCGTGATAAGAGATCGATATGGAATAAAATACATATAAAATTAACAGCGCCACCTAGCGAAAGACTCCCTAACTAAATGATTGTCAACTTCAAACGCCACCCACAATTATTACACAAGTCTCCCACCAAACACCCCCCAAATCCTCAACTCACCACCCACAAACGATAAGAACAACATCAAATTCAGAAATACGAACACACAAAAGAAGAAGCAGTTAGCGCAAAAAAACGAATAAAGTGTGTTGGTTTCTTGTCTATTTAAAAGGGCCGCATCAATCACGGAATCTGAGGCCAATCCCCCCTTCCCTTCTCTGCCTCCCCCTCCTTCTACTAACCCCACCCCCAGGTCCCCCACTGAATCCTCCTCCCTCCACCTTGATTAGAATCCCATCTATAGCGACCATTAGGAAAAGAAACGAACCTAATTTCCAACTCAAATGTTCAAATACTCACCTCAATTGACAGTCCAGTAACAACTACGCGTCGTACGGATACGTCAAGAGCGCGAAACTCTCGCAAAGACGACGAGGAACAAGCAAAACGAAACGCATCAAAACCAGAAACATCGACGACGGCCACTGAAAAAACAAAGATGGCGGCCAACGCAATCAGATGACGTCATTGCCGCCCAACCTACGTAATCAGAAGGAGCAGCCTCACCGTCGTATCTCGGCAGCAACTATCAATGTGTCATTCCCAAATGGAAAAAGATTCGGGAGTTTATTGACGCCCTTCAACGGTACCTGCGAAACGAACACTAAAATAATGCAAATGACAGAAAATAACAAGATAACCTAAAAAATGAATTACCAAACATGCCGCAAGAGGGAGCCATCTTTCCGTCTGTTACTACTATTTACTAGAAGGGGGAGGGGGGGGGGGAAATACTGTATATTCCGTTATTCATCAATTTGCCTAGCAGCATGATGTCACGTTCATCTTTTTCTATTTAAGTGACGTCTTACTGCTGGATAAATCGATGAATAACGAAATACATTTATGGCGGGAAGTTTAAGCAATGAGATCAAGTGTCAAAATTTTACACATATCGCCATCAGACGATAAAATTAATAATCTATCAAGCCATCACTGAATACCAGTGTAGTAGTGCGCGAACAATGCCTACAACTGTTTTAAATCTTGCAAACTCAATTATAAATTTTCAATAATCAATAACTTCTTTAAAAAAACTTTGCCGCCTGCTTCTAAACCAAAATGGCGGACGAAATTACAAAACCTTTCAAAATTGATCCCAAATAAAAACAAATCTACTGGACACAATTAGAAATATTACAATTGACTTGAATTGAAACATTAAATGAGCAGAAAGAAGTTTATTTCAAATAAAATGTTGCATGAAATATCGCAACTCTTATGAGAATTTCCAAAAAAAAAAAAGGCAAAAAAAAAGATACGAAATAGAAAATTGGAAAACATTTGACTTTCGTTGAGAATATCTGACAAAACAAAATAAAAATAGACAAGTAGAAATAGGCATATATATATAACATTTAAATGACAATCCAGTGGTGCCCAATAGTGTAGATCAGCAACACTAGTTTTAGAAACGAAGCTACGAAGAAGATAAGGCCAAAAACAAAGAGTAAAATTACAAAAATACAAGTTGTGAAAAAGTCCGCAGTAGTTGGTTTTTTCCGTGGTTCATACAAAATGGAGGCACAAAGAGCAATATATGGCACTTAAAACAAATCATCACTTCTTAAAGATATTATATAATATATACCACTGTTAAGCCATCGCTAGATTTATATTTGAAAAAGTTACAGGAATCCCTTCTCCCCGTTTAAAGAGAAAACGCGATGAAAAAAAACGTGTAAATTATGTACAGTAAATAATTTTTGAAATAATGGGCACTAAACGAGAGCATTATAACTCACTACACTTTTAAAATATATATATATTTAACGAACGAGAACGCTACGGGATGCTTTTAGCTACTAAGAAACGAAAATTCAAAAAAAAAAAATGCATTCACAGACATATCATAAATTCACTTGGGCACACTTAATACGATGGCAGAATAGCAACGACGAAAGAATAAGGCTACGAGAAGCATATTCAGAGCGACGATCTCTAACCGGAAGACGAGTTGTTCTCCTGCTCGGCCTGTTGCTGCTTGTTCTGGCGCACCTCTTCCACACGACGGTCCTATATCAATCAGGAAAATAAAAACGCTTTAAAACCGTTCACGCCAGGAGGCAATCTTGTTAATGAAGCCCCCCTACAATCACCAAAATAAAACACCATCACCATCTTCCCTATTCTTCCTGCTAGTCCTCCACCTAATTCTGTTTAGATTAAGCTTACTATAATCTGCATCTTTGACTTCACTTCCTGTATATGACAGATCCTTTTGGTCTCGGCCAATTCCATCCGACGTATTAGCCTGTCTTCAATATGCCTAGCATTGTTTTCGTTCGTCATTCGAACCTTTAGGATGCGCTCATCCTGAGAGACGGTTTCAAGAACAACAACCATGTCTAACGTATCAAACTAACCCTTTTCCTTCTCTCAAAACACAACACCAAAACGGAGTATAACAACCATTGAGACTTACGTGTTCTTTAAGATTCTCCAACTTGCGCTGAATCGCAGCCTCTCTGTTCTCTTGAGCTACTTCCAACTTGCGCTCTATGCGTTCTTCGAGTTGGTGAACTCTTTCTTCGTTAAGGCTTCGAACTTTCTGAACAATCTCGTCCTAAAATCGATGAAACCAAGAAAAAAAAATTTCACAAAAACAAAAACCAATTATCAGAAATGTGCAAGATAAAACACGAACGTGTTCCTTCAGCTTATCAAGCATTCTCTGCATCTTCTCGTCTCTGTTCTCCGAAGCAACGGCCAACTTCTTTTCAATATTTTCCTTCTTTTCTTCAGTCAGAATCTCCATCGACTTGCGAACCTCCATTATGTGTTCCTCCTGAAACAAACACGCGTCGTCAATTAAAATAACCCCCGTAGTAGAAAAAACGTAGGATCCAATTTTACATGTTCTTTGAGCTTGGCAATGAGGCTATTGATGCGAGATTCCCTCTTCTCCGAGAACGACTCCATCTTTTTCTCTAACTGCTCCTTCGTCTGGTTAATGAAGTTGTTGTTGAACTCTGCTCTCTTCTGAGTCGCCTCCCCTATCTTGCTGAACCTCTCGTTCAACTGAATGAGGCGTTGTGCCTCCAAAGACTGTTTCAAAACATCAAGACATTAGAACAGATGAAAGAAAAAATGGAAACTAACGAGAACATACGTGACGCCGCTCCTCAGCTGCCTTCAGCTTACTCATGATGTCGTCGATGGAGACTGGATTCTTGGGAGGAGAAGACGGTCTCTTCGGTGGAGTAGCTTCAACGGGCGCATCCATCAAAATCACTTCGTACGCCATTCCTCCCTTTCCCTTCTCTGCCGCTCTAATTTCAGTCGCTGTTCAAATAGAATTAAGAAGAAATGACTCAACAACCAGGCTTATTATTAGTTTATAAGACAACAAAAAGAAGGGGGGGGGGGATTTTCCGATGATATCATTTGCCAGACAACCAACTTCTCCCAGTTAACAGACTAGCAACAAAACAAATCGATGAGAAGGACGCCCCCCCTTATATCAACATTTATTGTAAAGAGAATGAGGCATCATCATTTAAATGTTCACGGATTTAATGCGGTAGTGGCGGAGGAGGATGAAAAGGAAAGAACAAGGGCACACACAGAATCAATCTTTATTCTTGTTGCTAAGATACAACAAAAGAGCAGCAGCCAAAAGCAGCATCCAATGCTGGTTGTTGCTGCTGCTGCTGCTTCTGAAGCTACTAAATAATTCCTTCCATTCTGAACCCCCCCCCCCTTTCTCTATAAATTGGTGTTTTTCAAAGATGAGGAGGGAGGCTCATTCATGCAGCTATCACAAAAACGGACAAAGCTGTAAGATCACTCCCAATGACAAGCTAGGTGGGTTTTAAGCGAGACAAAACCCATTCTTATTATATATGATATCTAGACTAGACTGCGCGGTGCCGCGTTCCTTCTACCTTTCTTCTCGTTTTAACTCTTTACAGTAGCACCGCCTATATACTAGTCTTTTATAGTCGGTTGTCATGGCAACCGTTCCATCTCCCCCCCCCCCCCCCCAAATAATAGGCCTTTCTGTATTTCACTGCTGCATTGAACTCGAATTAGTCATAATACAAAAAAAAAATTTCATATATATATATAAAATTATTTAATATTTTGCAAGGGGGGGGGGGGGGGGGGGGAAGAAAAACGAGAGACTATTAAAATATGAAAATGAAAGAAACACAAATTAATCAAGAACAAACATTAACTAAGACATGCGTCATGCGTCTTTTAACGAGATTCATGCATTTTATCTCTCACCAACGTAGACGGGAGAAGATGTTTCAGAAGAAAACGGTTGTTCTTGTTCACACTTTGGTTGAACACAAACCAAATTTGTTCGCAGTTTGTTTTTCTCATCTTTACTAGAACCTAACCAACATTTCAAATGAAAAACGGAATTTGTTTTATCATCTTAATCGAGTTCCAAAGATGATGAAGCCCAGAGAGTTCCTCTTCGTTTCATCTTATAATAAAATACTCACCTATTCTGGCGGTTATCTCGTAAGATTTAGCAAAACAACGAAACACAGAATCTTTAACCCATTCCAACAACATTGTGATTCAAGAAAGACTTAATAATTAAGAATTGAAAATTAGTAAGAAAAAAAAGCGACGACGACGAGGAGAAGGAAAAAAAAATTCAAGACCGAGATGGTT
The DNA here is from genome assembly GCA_036925085.1 of Brachycybe producta. NCBI lineage: Eukaryota > Metazoa > Arthropoda > Diplopoda > Playtdesmida > Andrognathidae > Brachycybe > Brachycybe producta. The sequence continues at coordinate 760,060 of JAUPFP010000007.1, read as the reverse complement.
ACCACTAAACTAACAATCAATGAAGAGAAAGTGAGACTGCGAAGAAAACGAAGAACCAGGGTTGTATTTGGAGTTCTGGATAGAAAAGAAAAAAAAAACAAGGGCCTCCTCATAGGAAAGAACGGAGAGGGGGATGGAAATCGATGGATGAATCTACTACAGTTGAGAGAGACAGGGAGGAAGGGAGGGAGGAAGGGGTAAATATGAACCGCAAAGTCAAGAAAATGTTAAGTGGCGCCAACATCCACTCTTCACGGAGACAAAAAACGATCGATTCCAAAACTAAAATTAATGCAGAATGTGTCACAAAAACAGATTTGAGTTAAGTATAAAGAGAGGGGTTAGGGGAATGGGCTATAGAGGTCGCTTTCAACAGTCGAAAATGACCTTCAAAGACCCCTAACCCCCTTCATAACCGAATCTAAATAAAAACTCCACAAAACAAAAATAATAAACGAGTTCAATAAGAAAATAAAAAAATGGCTAAAAATATACCCAAATCATCTAAATCCAACTCAACGTTGCCGTTTAAATTCGCATCGACGACATCAACTTTAGATTTAATTTCAGACATCATTTTATTTAGAAGAGATTTCTATGAAAAAAATCAAAACAAGTCTAAAGTTCAAACAGAACGTTGAAGAAAGAACAAAGAAAAGAACAATGGAAAACGACAAAATAACACTTAAACTGACATATTCTCTCTTACAATGAATTCCTCAAAGAGAAAAACAAATTAATATCTTTGAAAAAACTTACCAGAGATAAGAACCGATTAACAAAGAAACGACAAAACTTCGAACGAAAACAACAAAAACCGAAAACTTGTTGCTTCTTTTATATGACCGCCGCTCGCAATAACGAAACGTACAACGAGAATCACATGACCTGTTCTTTTGAATTTCATTGGTTTATTTAAAACAATTCTAACTTTAGAATCTAATTGGCTGGTTTAATTTATGTCTACAACGGCGCTCATTCCAATGGCGCTTTAGTCTCTAAATTCCGATACAAATGAATGACACCCACGTACAAACACACATTTTAAATTTGCAATTCTTTGAAGGGTTTGGGAGTGGCGACATTTACCTTTTTAAAATAAGACGAGAAAAAAAAAAAGGAAATTACGAGACGTGGGCGACCGTTACAAATAAACTAATCAAATTTACAACTGCCAGTCGACTAATAAGTCAGTGCCCTTTTCTCAAAATGTTGTTTCAAAACTAAATTTTAGGTATATACATGTAAAACAAGAGGGGGGGGGGTCTTTCAAAACGCAAACGGCCGCCCACCATCGTCCAAACTGTATCCATTAATCAACAAACATCAGTTGAACAAACGTCAGTTGAACAGATTTGAAGATAAAGCAACCAGTTTCAAAAAAACGTTCAAATACAAAAGAACTGATCAATTTTTAGTATTGATATAAAAATTGGAACGAAACGATTTCAATTATTTCATTTGTTTTTATTAACGCATCTCGAAAGTTTTTCAAACAATGTTAAGGCACGTTAACGTTTAGTTTTAAAATACTCGTTGAGTGCGTCTTGAGCTGGACTCTCCTTGCCATATTCCTGAAATCAATTAACAATATTTCTCTCAAACGAAATTCAAGAGTGAACACAATTACTACTTCGGACCACTAAAAAATACCTTAACGACAACACAACTGCATCCAACAACCTTTCTTGCTTTTCCCTCTTTGTCTATCTTGCAGAGACCGGCCCACTCTCCCAACTTTTTATTACTGTCAACCTGAAGTCGAGAAAAATCGTTATAAAAGGGGGTTTACTGTAAATACAATTAAGATCAAGCTTCTCACTCTGATCAGGTTGATCTGATGTTCAGCACAAAGAGCCTCCACTAGCTTGACGTACATCGGTTCGTCAACGTTATTGGCAAGAACGCAAAGAACGGCCTGACGCCTTAGATTCGAAAACAAAAGAGAAAGCGTCAGTTAATAAAGTCGAACTAGGAAGGGTCGGTTCTAACTCCGTTAAAATACTTGTCAAGAGCCTTTGCGGCTTCATGGAGCCCTCTGGCCAAACCATCGTGGATGAGGGCCATTTTGAGCACCTCTTGAAGGGCCATGTTCACGTCCATATTACCAACAGAAACAACGGGAGCCGGAGCCACGGCCATTGCAACATCATCTCTGTCAAAACAAAAAAAAACAATTCATTAACCATAAGGTAGCTTATAGACAATCAATTCTGGCATGTCCATCCCATCGTTTTCCTTTGATGTTTTACGTGAGTGGCGCCTATTTTTTTCACTTTACTAACTGCTCGTCTTCCCAACATAGCAAATTGAAGAAATTATGTGATACGTAAGGATTGACATGACAAAATCGACCGTGTATAAGCCGTCTTAAGCTAGCATTAAGTATAGTAAATAAAAGGCGGGTTAAGAGATGAAAGTTGTTACCCTTCCACATCAGACATGTTTACGATATCGAAATCTGTGGACGTCCTCCTAAGTTTCAACAAAGAATAAACAGAAAAACAGTTAAATGAATAATTCGTAAACGATATTTACAATAAAAACTAGATGGATGGCTTTTTAAAAACCAAAAAAAAACATGGATAAAAAAAAATACTTACGATGATGACAACTTTAAAAACACATGCGGAAGAAATTCGGTGACCGGAAGTCAATAGGCAACCAGAAACCGGAAATGATACTCACTAAGAAGAGATACGGAACAAATAAAAGATAAACCGAAAACGTGATACGATTGAAATGATGAAAAACGGAATTGTAGCATCCTGTATTAATCTCATTCATTCACTGTGTTGATAAATTAGGGTAGAATTATGATTTCAGCTGATTACTGTCATGTGAAGAGGTAAACGAAAGTAAAGAACAGTGACGAAACTTTATATTGCTCCTCCTTTTCTCGCCCCTCCTCACTTCGAAGTTCGCCCGCTTTTACTTGAGGCAGAGGAACTATAAACCGAAGAAGTGTGGACCTTTTTAAAGTGTGAATGAGGGGTGTTTTTAAAGCAAATGGCATGTTTAGCAGATGACAACGAGGAGGAGAATAATTATGTTCTTCAACTAGCTGCAAATCCAATTCGTTTTGAACCAGTTAGTAAACTGACTCACGTCTTCTTCGATGACACCAACAGACAGGTGATCCCCCACCTTAACCCTATTCTTATCTTGTAACGTCTTTTACTCGTTTGTGTGCGTTGTTCAGGTGTTTGCGGTTCGATCGGGAGGAGCCACAGGTGTCGTTGTCAAGGGTCCAACTGAGCAGTTCAACCTGGACTTCAGGTATTTTATAAGTGTCACGATCACAACTTTCACCAGTTTGGAGGTCGTGTCATGAGATTGTATTCTTTCTTTGACATCGTCGTAGGATCGACGACAAAGGCAGCGTCATCTCTATGAAGTTTTCAGCGGATAAGAAGATATTGGCCATCCAGAGATCTCATTCATCAGTTGTAAATGAAGAAACACTTTTATGATTTTTATAAACCGCGTTACTTTTCAGATTCTTGATTGACGTTCATATTTTTTGTTTCTATTCTATTATAAAAAGGAATTCATCAACTTCTTGAACAATGGTGAACCGGACAACGTCGAATACTCCCAAATATGCAAGGGTAAGACGACCAAGATCCAAGGGTTCGTCTGGACTCGTGTCTCCGAAATAACCTACGTCACGGACCATGGACTTGAACTCTATCATGTAACCGTAAACGATTCATCACTCTAACGATTCCCACCGATCGTTTCCACATTTGTCGTTGTCGATTTTTAGGTTTTGGCTGAGAAGAAGTTATTAAAGCTCCTAAAGACGTATGCACTCAATGTCAACTGGTTCGTCTATCTGGTGAGACTCCACAGGTCGTCCTGACTTTGTACGTATTTAATATGTTATGTTTTTCATCCTTAGCCTAGCGACAATATGATGTTGCTTTCATTGGGGAGTCTAGGAAACCAGCTGCAACCATTCAGCTTCAAGGTTTTAACAATATTCGAATTGGACGAATTTGTTTCTTTTACTTATCTAGATTTGTGAACACAGGGTAACACTGTTCAGAGATTGCCAAAATTCGAAGTGGATCTACCTCATGCGGTGCCACCTCGTAACACTCGGCCCGTTTTGCTGGAAAGAGACGTGGTGATGGTCTGCATGTGAGTTAGAAAAGCGCCTCGGTTGCCGTTCGTTTGCGTTTGAATTCTTGAATGGTTCGATCTCGTTACAGTTATGGTCGCATCTACGTGACGATCATGAGGCACCAACCACGAGTGGTGGGATCATCGGGTGCCGAAGTGGTGCTGTACTTCATTCAGAAGTAAATCAACAGACATAAACCCCGTCGAACGTATTTTTATTCTGTTTTTGTTTGAAAAAGGGACGGTCCGGCTCGAAAGACCGATGTTTTGAAGTTAGACATGACGGGACGTTTTGCTCTAAATGTCGTTGATAATCTTATCATCGTCCATAATCAGGCGTCGAAGGTCTAGCTATAAGGACGAAATTTCAATTTTATATATAAAAAATTAACTTACCTGGGTATTTCATATCTAGTTGTCCGCCATATTTGACATTGGTCTACCCGGCCAATCGGATGGTTACATCACTTACCATTCTCCCGTCACCTCACCCATTCCTATTAAAGCCTTCAAGCTGAAAGTACCTGGTATTTGAAATCGGAATGTACATGAAACGTGACACATATATCGAACGTAATTCACTTTATTTCTTTAGTGGTTCCGACGAGGGTGTCGCAGGATCCAGCAGAAGTCACTTGCGAAATGTGTATCTTTATCAGTCCCATTTTACCTTTTCGTGCCTTTTACCCACATAAACCACCTTAACTTTCAGGCAGATTCCCCCAATTGGGTTGTGTTTCAACCGAATGTCATCATAGATGCAAAAATGGGTTGCCTTTGGAATTTAGATATCCACTTGGATCATCTCGTCACACTTATTCCAGACAAGGTCTTCTCAACAGATTTCTTTCTACCTATGAAATGCGTTCCAATTGTGAAAGGGTCTCGTGTTTTTCGTTTTATTTGTTTCTAGTGTCGCTTAGTCGATCTGTTGCTTCAAAGGGACGCCAGTTGTAAACCAGTTCTTTTGAAAGTGTGTCAGGATTTACTCCTTCAACCTCCTCCTCCTCCGGCACAGCAACCAGCTCTTCCCCTTTTAGCTAGCATATTCGACAGACTTAACACGGTCTACAGGAGGTTTTTAGAATCCGAAGGCCAAGGGGGAACTGTCCAGGTACATAAACCACGAACATCCCTTTAGGTGTGTGTTAAACGTGGTTTATTTGTGCCACAGGTTAGCAACACAAGCTTGAGCCACACCACATTGGAGGGGATTCTTCCTCATTGTAAAGTTTATGTTGATCAATCGGACATGTACACCCATGCATTCGCCATTCTGGCCGACAGAAAGGTTTCTTTTGTAAACTGGATCTTGTTGTAATCGTCGTTCTCTTCTTCTTCTTCTTGTTGTCTTTTTTCAGGATAGCCATAATTGTAAATTCTTGGTGGCTTCGGTCACAGAGTACATCCGTTCCCTTTGTCAAGCGCAGATCCCCGTTCAACATTATTTGTATGAAGTGATCATCAACGCGCTCGTTCGCAACGGAAGTTTTTACCAACTCCACCAACTGTTACAGTATCAAGTTCTGAATGACTCGAAGCCATTGGTTTGTCGAATAAATCTGTTCGTTCATTGTTATGAACCCCCTTTCCTTACTTTTTGTTTTACGTGCACGAAACAGGCGTGCCTCCTCCTATCTCTCGAAGGTGTTTATCCTCCTGCACATCAGTTAGCACTGGACATGCTCAAGGTGAGATTTAAAAGCCATCATTTTCTCTCTCGTCTCGTTCACTGAGGAAACTTGAATCCAAACAGAGGCTAAACACGGCAACCGAAGAAATCATCGAGGTGTTGCTGTCAAAACAAAGAGTTATTCCTGCTCTAAGGTTTGTTGTAATTTGTAATATTATTAGTCTGCATTCTTGTTTTTTTTCCTTCTCGATATTTGGCGTCGTTTTAGATATGTACGTACCGTCGGAAACGTAGACGGAATATCTGCAAGGAAGTTCCTGGAGGCTGCTATGACTTGCGGCGATCCAATCGTTTTCTACTCGGTCTTTAAGTTTTTCGAGCAGAGGAATCTTAGGTTACGGGGGAGCCGACACTTTGCAAAAGGAGAACACTGTGACATTTATGTACGACACTATGAACAGCTGTTCACCGAACACGAAACGACGACCATGAAGACAATCACATCCAACGTTAAATCCTTGCTCAATGACTGAATGATTGAAATTTGAATATATGATAATAAATGTAAATAGCTGAGTTTAAAAAAAAATGTTGTTTTTCTTTCTGAAACCAATTCCTAGATGGCGTTCTGGTCGTTTGTTTCTTTCTTATGAAACGATAACAGAACTATTAATGACACTAACAGGCGTTTAATTCACAAATTGCAATGGAAGTGAAAGGGGAATGTGGTTCCATAGACACCAAGTGCATATTCTGTAAGATAGCGAATGGACTGGACACAGACACTCAGCTTCTATTTCAGGTAATATTAAAAAAACCAAGCTGCAACAAACTGAACAATCAATCAGTAATCACCTTACATGATGTAGGTAAAAAAAATTGTTTATGAGTCATGACGAAATTTTGCTTCTGTGCATGGCTTTCTTCAAAGTTTCAAACAGTCCTCTCTGTGTTGTCACGAAGTGGTTAATGCCGCTTTCTTCACAAGGACCACGTGGTGGCTCATGTGAACTGGCTTAGTGTGACTACAGAATAATGAGATTCTTCTCTGCATTCTTTGGTATGACCTTTGATAACCATTGACAAACAGGTGGTGGTCGCCGTTTGCAGCAGAACTCGGCCACTTATCGCCTTTATGAACGAACATCTAATAAGACCACTTTTCGTGGCGACACAAATTGGTCCGTGTGAAGTCAGCTTTATTATAATATTATAAGACTAAATTTAACAAAAGGATGAAGAAATGTCGGTTTTTCGCGACATTCGACCGGCAGCGTCTCACCATTACCTCGTGACACCACGAAAACACATAAAGGACACCAAGTGCCTTACTGCAGACGACTTACCTCTCCGTAAAAACAATGTTTCTTTCTCATTATATGTTTCTTTCAAGTTTCTGATAAAACTATATGTTGACAGTGGACAGTTTGGTCGACGTCGGCATCAAAGTGTTGAGAACTGAAAAAGGAAACGAAAACGACGTTCTGTTAGTGAAATATATAACGCATCAGAGAAATAACGTAAGTTCGAGAGATTAATTTTCTTCGAATGTGTTCTTTAAAGATTGGGTTTTCATTGCCCTCCGTTCAACTCCGTGGCCCATCTTCACTTGCACGTCATTTCTCCAGCCTCTTCCATGTCTCTGCTCTCGAGGATCATTTTTAGATCGGACTCTTGGTGGTTTAAAACGGTATCGTTCTATCGGACCTTTCCTTACATTGTGCAAATTGCGGTAAATCGTACATGACTAAAATAACATTTATCTTTGATTCTCTTTAAAGGCAGCAACCGTGAGGGCTTCGTTGGAACCGATTACAACGATGTAGATGTAGCAACGGGGGATGTGTGTCCGTATAGTCATCGCAGTCGATGATGATGGTGATCGTGGGAGGAGTGTTGATCTAATTTTTTTCTCTCTCTCTCTTTCGATTTGTATTCATCTCACGATCTTTTGTCACCTTCTCCAAAAAAAGAAAGAAATAAAGGTGTCATGTTTAAATTTCCCATCTTAAAGTATTAAAAAGAGGCTATTAGTTCAACGCCTGATTACAGAAAGAGAAAGAATTCAGTTAACTTAAAATAAAAAAATTAAAATAAGATTGCTTTATAGCATACCTTTTGCTCACATAAACAGCATCAAAATCTGCATGTATTATATTTAGAGAAAAATAAAAAAGTACGTGATTTACTCATTTGTGTGGTGTTTTTCAAATGAATGACCGTAAATGGTCATCTTCATGTGTGTGTGTGATTTGAATCTTTAGGCGAAGGCCGCTTCGAGTCTGATCAGAACGGATGAATTACGTTTTTGAAAGACAGTTCCAATAAAAAAAATTAGGCTTAAACACATTTTGTTTTTTGTTGTTGGCTGACCCAAATGCCTGTCTTTTAAGTTTGGATATACGACCTCATTACGTGCTTTTCTCTTTCCCTCGTTAAAACAAAACCCTTAAAGAAAAGTGTGTGACCTTTGACACTATTTCTAAGGTGGTCATCGTGTGAGTGTGTGTTTTAAAGAAATCTCTTAAAAGTGTACCTCAAGGAGCTTGTTGGACATGAGGATGAACACTGTCGAAACGAACATTATATTATTATTAACACCTAAATATAAAAATAACAACAAAGAACATTAATTAATGGCAAAAAAAAGAAAAATTGCATTTACATTTGTTTTATTTTCACCTGAAAATTAACAGCCAAGTTAATTTGTGTCATAATTAGACTTGTCCAAGAGAAGACATGATCCTTACATATCCAATTATCCAAAATGAAGCAACCGTAAGTTATTACAAAATAAAAAGCATTTACGGAGGCAAAAAAATAATAATCATAAAAAACAACAACATTCTTTGTACTTTAGCTGACAGACAAACAGAAAAAGAAAAATACACAAGGCACAAAGAGTGTGGTAAAGTGAGAGAGGATTCAGGGGATAAACAAAAATAAGGGGAGGGGAGAGAAGAAAAACATTGAGGCTTTCAGGTGGAATATATTTTATAATATATACATACATTGGAAGCATATTTTTTTTAAAAAAAAGCATTGATGTAATTATTAATTATATGATTGGAGCGCAATTTAAACAATAATCATCCAGACACAGACACACACACATTATCACAAATTTCACAATAATCAAATGAATCAAATTATGTGTATATATAAAATATCTAAACTGCGCTTGTGACCAGAGATTGACTTATCTCTCCCCCTCCCCCACACATTGGTTTTGTTTGTTTTTTTATTAAAAAAAGGCCCCTCCAACCAGCAAATCAAAATTTTAACCCACCCAACATACAAAAAAAAACATATAAACAAATGAGATCACATTTACAAAAATATATATATATATACTAAATTCCACCCTTTTTTTCTTTAAAAAGACACCTCCTCGAAGAACCAGCTAAGCAAAGTGGGTATGAAACAAAAGTTGGACAAAATTATTCCATGATTGATGATGTCCACGCATTGACCATTTTCAAAAACAAAAAAACAAATGGATCAAAAGCACAATAACAAAAAAAAAAAAACAACAACAACAACATTAAAAAAAAGGTAAGACTATACACACATTCACGAAAGGGGGGCCATTGCAATAAAAGCAAACAAGAAATGCGTCGAAACAATATTTACAAAGATAAAATTCATAAGTAGACTATAATATCTATAATATATATTTATATATATATATAATAAATTGTTGTTTGTGTGTATACCAAAGGCAAATGATTAGACCTAATACATTTTGGCTTTTTTGTTTTCTTTAAACACCACCCTCTTGTGTTCAACCCCCTCCCCCTTTAACCAACCAACATTTGGTGTCATCACTATTATTAATTATTATAATTATAATTTTATGGCAAAACCGCACTGGAGTATATAATAACGCAATTCGTGTTGTTATATAAAGGAGTTTTTTTGTTGTTGTTGAAATATTGTCACTTGTTACTTGTGACAAAAAGACAAATATAACATTTAAATGGCACTTGGTTGTTTGTAATCATCCTTTCTTCTTCATCTTCTAATGTGATCGAGATGCTCATCATCGTATATAATGTAGATTACAAAATTTGAGGAATGTGGAAGAATTTGCGATCTAATTCGAATGGAAGCCCAATTTATATAAAAACAACAACAATAAAAAAATAAAATATGGCAGCTATAAAAGGTTTTTTTGTGTCCCTTTTTTATTCTTGAGTGCTCGGAGTGTACGAGAAGCAACGAGACACTCGAGTTAGAGAGAGCGAGAGAGTGGGAGAAAAAGAGCATCGATCACGTGTTGTTCGGTCCGTTCCGGTAAGCCCCGTGTGTGGTCCGCGGTCTTCTCTCTCTTGTGTTGGCGACCGGACCCTTCTGTGCGTTATGCGTACTAATGCACATACAGTACGTATGCACAGACATACAAACACACACACACTCACCGCATATATGTATGGCACGAGGATGAGGAGGGCAATAAGACTAGTGAAAAGTGTCTCTCGTTAACCTCCCTTCTCCACAAAATATCAATTACGATTGATTATGTCATTTAAAGCAGTTCCGTCAATGTGACTTCGTAGCCATCGTCCAATTTGTTAAAGTTGATAATAAAAGTGTCCTCGTTGCAGTAGTGCCTGATCATCTCGTCGTCCATCCTCACCATAACCCTTTTGGACGCACAAGAACACATGAAACAAAGAAAAAAGAGAAAAGGGTTATTCGAATCAGAGGAAATCGAGAGAGTCTCGATCGATCGTCCGATGGATTAAGAAGAAAGAAGAATTGAAATAAATCATGCAGCTAGTAAGCCCAGTCTCGTTAATTAATTAATTAATTAATGATAACGATAATGATAATGATAAAAAAGGAAGACAAAATATCTTAAAGTAAAATACTAGACGTTAAGCAAGCGTAAAAGTCTACTTACCCCTTCTTCGACCTCTTATAGAGGTTCTTGAGGTCGGACGCGCTAATTTTGTATTTGTTTTCAATCTGCAAAAACAGGAAAACAAACGGATTGGGCTTAGCCTTTAAGGTATTTTGTCCTCCAAATTGAAAATCAATTGCGACACAAAACCCCCAGAGTAGTAGTTAAAAGCAAAAAAAAAAAAAGAAGAAGAACCCAGATTAGCAAATATAACAAAAGGGCAAATTTAAAAGCTAAATTAAGTTAAAAAGCACAAAACAAAGAAACCAAACAATGACATACCGCATTGGCAAGACCAACCACCGACGGTGGGACGAGATGGAGCGGAGAGTAAACCTCGTCCTCTTCTTGTCGGATGTACAACATCACTAATATTTAACACACAATTGGTCAGTCGTAAACAACAAAAACAACAACAACAGACCTCTGTCGTTCGGAGGTGACGATTTGCTCCGTTTCATCGGTGGCACGGTGAAGATGGGATCCGGTGGAGGTGGTGGCGGAGGAGGAGGCGGAGATGCATTCGTCAGAAGGATCGGTCCACCACCGTCCGAAACCTTCTTGTCCAACCTAAAACGGCGCACCATTCAGTTAGATCGTCGTTACCTGCTCGGGTGCAAAATCTAAACAAACCCAATGCTGCTCTCATCGGTGGAATTGTAAAAAGACAATTCCATCGAAGCCATTTTCTCCAGGTCTTCCGCAGGACTGAATAGCATGGGAGCCTTTAGAAGGTCACTCATCGAGTAGAATTCGGATCGGTCGCAAGGTGGATGGTAGAGTTCATCCATCTTCTTGCGTCCGGTTACGGTCAGTTTTCGTTTGGCCGCCCTCCGTTCCTCGTCGCGAGTTTTTCGTTCGGCTCCCTAAACGAACACATCAGGAATTAAGACAAAAAAAAATTAGAATTAAATAGACAAATGAAAAAAAGGAGGACATTCAAAGTAGGTGTTTTATTATTGGGGGGAATGGCTCCTGAGTGAGTGTGCTCCTCATCCCCCTGGACACACTGCACTCAAAAGTTGGTCCTCCAAAAGTAAACTCTAATTCCAAGAAGTCATAAAACTGATAAGAAAGCGATTGACATGCAATCAGTCCGTTTAAGGAAGGGAGGAAATAAAAAGGGGGAAGGGGAGGGGGTGGGAAAGGGTGGCAATACAGAAACGGAGGTGGGGATGGGGGGAAAGAAGGAGGTGAGGGGGTGAGAATTTTTCCAAACTGGACAACGCCCAACATTAATTGATCTCATTAGCTCTTTCTTTTCTTTTCTTTTTTTTTTCGCATTTCCAACCTTGGGAATGTAAGAGTGATCACGTGTCAAGAAGACGGGGCCAAGGGATATATAAGAAGAAGGGAGGTCGGTGGTTGGTGAGGGGAGAGGGGGGGGGCCGGAGAGAAGGGGGTTGGTTGCGTGACACGACTATCAATGAAGCGGCCACTTGGATGGGACAAGTCTCGCCCTCGGGGCATACTACACTCTTGTGGTCATGGCACTTTGTTCTGGTCGTTGTCTATCTCTTTTACCTGTTGTTGCACAGGGACAAAAAAGTGTTTATTAAAAATGGCTTAAAATTCATCAATTCTTTCTTCAAAAACTGACAGAATGGGCTGTGGTGGGCCTATAGAAGGCTATGAATGGCTATGGGTGGTGATGGTGGGCCTGAGGACAAGAAGGGAGGGGTGGGAGAAGGTCAGTCTAATTTCTTTCATTTTTTTTACTCAAGGCCTAAATACAGGTAAATAATAATCATATATAAATATGAAATCCAAGTGGAATGAACGTACCTTATCACAGAACACTTTAATTTGACAATAACCCCTATGGACGGGAGGTCCTGGGTCTCTAATATCTTCGTAGGTGTCAATCTGGAGGTGAAGTGGAAGACCCTTTAAGAAATTAAAAAATACAAAAAAAAAAGAATGATGACCACTAGAGAAGAAGAAAAAAAAATGGTATTTGGTATTTATATGTTTATAAGGAGGTGTTCGGAGGTGGTGGTGGTGGTGGCAGTGCTCTGCCATATATATGTGTGTGTTTGCTCGGGGCGTCCCGTCGTAGACAACGACAGGAGGCATGCATTTGGCAGTTGGAGTGGAATGGCCGCACTCAGCATGTCGACGACCTTCTTCTTTTTTAACAACAACTGGTTTTACAATCGATACGATAGGATAATAACGAGAAAACACACACACACACCAAAAACTCTTCTTATACTTCGAAGAGAGAAATCGGATTAAGAATAATAATAGTAACGGGGCAATTTCACAAAGGAAGTAAAAAAAAAGGGGTTGCGACCTGTTCCCTGTACCATCACCGAAACCACCACCAACCCAGTGAATATGGGACTTACTTTGACTCCTTTCTGGTTACTAAAATCCGTACTTAGACACTGAACTGCGACATTAATCTAAAATATAAATAATAATAATAAAAATTCAAAAAAATAAAAAATAATAAAAATTAAAAGAAATTAATAAAGTAGAAATAAAGAGAGTGTGACGTCATTTGTTACCTTGGCGGCACTTTCCAAGGGGTTCCAGTAAACGGCAATGGCGTTGTGGGTCACTTCTTCGATGCAACCTACCAATCCACTGCTGTTTTTCGTATCTGAATCATCAAACAGATCGAAATAGCAAGTGTGAGTGACGGATGAACATTCCAATCTTAGTAAGAAAAACAACAACAATATCCTAACCTGCATCCAAGATTCTTTGTTTGACACTGTGCTGGCGACTGTGCCAGAATTGCCAGGCTTTCATCTCGTCTTCAGAACTTTTTTCTTCTCGAAATACTAACAACACCACACTCTAGAAATAACACATTTATTAATTTAGTTGACTTTGATTTTCATTTTACTTCCATTATAACTCTTTCACTATCTGTCTCTCTCTCTCTCATTAATTGACTTTTACTAAATAATGTCCTAGGAACCCTTTACCAATAGTCCAGCATAAATAAATATTCTGTTTTTATCTAATATTGCAATCATAATGACATTATTTACGGCAAAACTCGAGACGTGGGCGCCAAATTCTTTCTTTTAATATACAATTTGTATATTTTAAAGGAAAATAAAGCGATGCAGTTATTTTTATGACTCGCTTCGCTCTTCAAAAGTTATAAGAAAAAGAAATATTTAAATTGGAAAGCTTTTTTTATGTATTTCAAAGATTCAAAAAAGATTTTGTATTACACACAATTGAACTGAATTTCAAGAGTATTTTCACGCCGGATAATTCAGCTAAGACACAATATTGTGAACTTCATGAATGGGCGGGCCAAGCGGCCCAAGCCTGGGTGTATTTCAGGCTATTTCTTGTCCCATGTAGTCATGTTAGTCTTTGTCACTCGCCCTTGTGGGCGCACCAGACTTAAGACCCATATTTTGCAGTGATTTCTTGCGGACTGGAATTGTAGCAATTGCTCGTCTCTATAATTAATCGGTCTTTTTTTTAGAAACAACATGAGTCCTATGTTAATGTATGGGACTTATGTTGTTTACAAAATATTGCGAAAGATTTAAGGCAACATTTGCCTCAACTCTTTGCTGTTGTAAATATTACCAGTGATTGCCGCTTTTTCTTAAAGAGAATTAATCGATAATAAACCTATGACTTTGCATTTTGTTTAAAAAAATATTTTAAACTCCCCCTCACCCTATTGTACAAAAAAATCATAAAGAGGTGGATCGACTTTTAAATCGAACTTAACTATCGAAGTCCCACCAGAACCATCACCACCACCACCACCCCTATCTCTCCTTCCATCATTATTATTTCATGAAGTAGAAAAAAAAATCCAATCCGTTTTTAAACTATTATTTGCCATTTATACAGGTAACATGGAGAGAGAGAGAGAAAGAGAGAGAGAAACATCCTCAATCTCAACACCCCCCACCCACCTCCATAGTTAAAATCCCCATAGGTAAACCCCCCAAAGTAACAATAACAATAACAACAAGTGTAATATGTAGGCTAGGCCTCTCTCTCTCTCTTTCTATTCTGTTCTATGCTATTTTGTATGGTCTTTCTCTCTCTCAATCTCTCCACAATTGACCCATTTAATTGTTAGGCTAGATCATCAATCAGGAGCAAAAATAAGAACACGTTACCTTGACTGTCTGACTTTTGAGCGGCTTGTCGGGGTCGGGAATATATTCTAAAGAGATTCCATAAAATTGTCCTAGAAACAACAACAAATAACAAAAACCAAAAAAAAAAAAAAAAAAGGTGTATAGGCATAATAGGTAAATCAGGTACTGATTTAATGTATCGTGGATTTAAATAATTAAGAAACCTTTGTTAATATAAGTTATTCTGTCATCTTCTCGCCTTTGACTCGTCGAGATCGGAGACTCCAAAAAATAACGAAATCCAAACGACGAGAAACTAGATTCCAACGACACACAAATAAGAGATATTCATCCACCACTGCAATTCCTTAAGCGGAAGGGGATTGGATAATAATAATAATAATAATGGTGCTTACAGTTTGGGGATCTGGATCTTCTCGGCTTCGGAATTACGACTGAAATCGTGCCACGGTCTTCGAGCAGCAGCAGCAGCAACAGCACTGTTGGCCGCATTCGACGACCTCACACCTCCTGCACCCGTTGGGTCCGGACTCACCAAATGATTTTGGGGCAAATCCGAATAATCGAATATCTAAATAACACATACACTTTGGGCATATTTTTGTCTTCTTCTTCAAATGAAATGGGCATAAAAAGAAAAGGAATTAGGTCCTACCTGGGGTAGTCCAGCACTGTCCCTCGGAGTGATGGCTGCCTCTCCGATACCACTGTCCGGAGAAGGTAAATCCACAGTTAATCCAACACTGCCCTTATAATTGTTGTTATTGTTGTTGGTGGCAGTGGAGGTGGCGTTCTGTCGGATGTACCTCTCAACGTAGGCCACACTGTCTTGAGCATCTCCGTAAACCAATTGTTGCCTGACCGAAGCATAATGGTCACTGGAACCCCCACCACTGACGACACCCCCGACACCACCTCCATTAGCACTACCACCCACAAAATAATCACGATAGTAATCTGCCGACACGTAAGAGGACGTGGCGACCGGAGATGGTCGTAGTCCTGCGACGGTGACGCCGGCCCCAGACGGAGAAACCGTAGTCGTGCAACTAAACTGGGGTTGTGCTGCCGGCAACACACTGTACTGGGTCACTGCGTTGTGGTCGTAGGCGATCGCGTAGGCAGACGCAGCCGTACCTTGCACCGGAAACGAAGACATGTCCGACTGACCCTTGGACTGAATGTCCACCTCTTCGGCCGACGGTGTCGGAGGCGAATTCAGGGTTCCTTCGACTCCGACGCCTTCGGGACTGCGGTGGTCCTCTGGTTCTCGTTTGATGTTCAACAGAATGGATGAACAAGTGGAAACGTCGACTACTGGATCGCCGTTGGCCAAGCACCCATTGACGGTCTTACATAGACCGTCGCCTCCGGGCGAAGGGTGACGATCGATGCACGGACTCTTGTTCCGATGAGCACTAGTCAGATCTTCGGGCTCTCTACTCGGGCCATTGGGTGAGGCCGAGTTGCTGACCCCTCCGCGATTCAAATAGATGACATGCACCTGTGTCGACGCGTTGTCGTCCGAGTGCCGATGTTGTTGAGATAACACCCCATCGTCGACGACGTCTACTCCCCTTTGAGGGCCGTTACAGGTCAATTCCTTAGATGGAGAACACACGCCGCCACCGTCACTACCACCTCTACCAGCAGTAACCGTTACGACAGAAGGATCGTCGACGACCACCTGAACGAGTTCTCCTCCACCTCCAGAACCGTCGTTGGGAATTGCCGACGGAGAACTGGTTCGAGATACAAAAAAAAATGCAAAACAAATCACAAATTTACCGATGAGGGGTTACAAGTGCGCGAGCAAAGTAGGTGCTTAGGTGAGCTTGTGGTGCCAATGGCAAATGAAGGCGTTAAACCACATTTCAGTTTTGCGAAAGGTGTGATTCAAAGAGGAAGGGAGGAGGTATAATAAAATGAGGGGAGGAGGAAAAAGAATTACGTATGTCGTCAAAAAGGTAAGAAGACGACGACGACGACGAATAAAAAAGAACGCCCATAGTCATCGTCCGACTACGAACCGCCTACACGAGGGGCAACCATCGGGGAGGAGGACATTTGGGGAGAGAAGGGGTGCTGCAATGGGCGCACATTAAAGGGGTGAGGTGGATGGCTTAGTCTATGACATCGTTCCTCCCCCAACCCACCCCCCCCCTCTGTGTGTCGCGAAAGGTAAGTGGGCAGTGAATGGCACTGACCACCTCAACCATCACCAACATCAAGCAAAAGAAATATCTCTTTTAAAAAGATATTTTGTCAATGACATGTAAAATAACAAAAAGTTTAAAAAAAGCCACACCCAAACGTCACTTTATTTATATATGGTCAGTATGCAACGATAAAAATGCTCGCACTAATTTGACTACATTATATATATCATGTAGAAGAAGTATGTGGTGGTCAGTGGTCACTCCAACCTCTTTCTCCTCTCATGTTGGGACATTTTTTTAGAAGTTTTATATCTTTTTTATGGACCGTCGTCCCATCGAGTTGGAACTCTTGTTTTAAGGTGTAGCGAAAAGGAGAGAGAGAGAGAAGGGGGGGGGGGGGGAGAGGGGGCCAGGGGTGCCTTTTCAAATAAATCTCATATGATGCAAGTCAGTGCATACACTCTCAATAAAAAAAGGTGCTCAAAGTATAGATCAAAGGGGGTCGTATTCTTAATGATTGTTAAACCAAAAGTAGTGTCTGAAAGCTAAACGCATCAACTTTTGATAGGAAGTTGCATTTCAAAGTTTATCACTAGTTATGACTTTGCAATCATTTTAAGAATACAACCCTAAAATTGTAAAAAAATGAGAGGACTTGCCTCCAAATGTCGGTGATCTCAGAGTATTTCAACGGGTGTTTGTCTCCCTTGTAATAGTCATAGATGAGAGCCATTCCGGAAGTTTGTTCGTCCACACCAGCCCCATTGATGTTGAGCATGGCCGTAGTGGCAGCCGTCAAAGGGTGTTCAATGTGATGGTGTTGTTGGTGCTGGTGGTGACCGTGATGATGCTGCTGCTGATGATGATGATGATGATGGTGTTGGTGGTGGTGAGACTGGGGCTGTTGGTGATGATGGTGCTCTTCGTAATAGGCACCCCAAGCCGATCCGTCTTCCTCGCCCCCGTCTGGCATGTCTGTTGTCATTTGGTCACCACCACCGTCCGTGTCACCGTCACCACCAACACTGCCACTACCACCAGGGGCAGAAGGGGTAACGGTTGGTGCAAAATCCTCCGCCGTTCCGAGCTTGATCTTATGACTGAAGAAATCAAAGAAAAACCATAAATTGATTGGAGAATTTGTATATCACAATAGATTGGGAATGTAGCAAAATGTAAGAGAACCCGGACACATTCCTTTAATATGACCTACCCTTTTAAGTGTAATCTCAATCGATTCACCTCTCCTCCCTCCCCCAATTTAAGGAATGGGAGAGGGGGGGGGAGGGATACTTTTAATTGCAAATAGAATTCTAACTTGTAAATATGAGGTGTGCAACAAATAAACCTTTTAATTGGTATTGAATGAGGCCTATGCACTTGTGACTTGTTCAATCCTTCAACACCCACATGCTAACTACAACAATAATTAATTTGTTTGAGTGTGTGTGTGTGTAATAAGTGTCAGGTGTGGTGTGTACAGCAGGATGAGGGGTGGATTTTCGGGGTGGGTTTAAAGGGGCACAGCAGGGAGCAAACGAAGGAGGGATTGCATTGCAAAACACAAGACACTTGATCGAATGCTTTGAAAATATTCTTTCTCTCTTGAAAAAAAAAAACCAATCGTCTTCATTGGTTGAGATATTAGCCCACCACCGCGCGCTTCTTCTCTTTCTTTCATTTCTCAACAGACACACAAAAAAAAAGGAAAGAAAGGTGCAATGGAGAGCGATGACCCGGCCACGGTCTCAGAAGATGGTTGCCATCGTATAGCAACTATCACATATCTTTTATAATGATAAAAAAAAGTTAAAGAAGAAGCCCACATTGAGAGAAAGAGAGAGAGAGGATGACTCGAAAGAAGAAGATACGAGGGTATAGATGGCAATGGCGAGAAATTTGCAACGGCTTTGACCTTCACGGGACCGGATCCCGCCGACGGCGTTTCTTGCATATACATACAGATATATATATATATATATATTTGTGGGGGGGGGGGGGGGGTGGAGGTGGTTGGATGGAAAAGGGAGAAGATACCACCACCTCCTCCACAACCTCCCCCTTTACCTGTACCTCTCTTTTTTTATGTGTAAGCCATACCTGGCACCATGTTCCTTTTTTGGGAATGGGTGGGGCGGAGAGGTTCTTCTCCTTCTATATATTTCTACCCCTGATGATGATGATGATCTTTTTTTTTTGTTGCTATTTGACCAAATGAGAGAGATGACCGACCACTATCACCACCCCTTTTATTACGAGGGGAGGGGGGGTTGCACGATCACTTTTATGGTTTGCCAAATTGCCAGCAATAATTAATAAATGATATTACTATTTAATTGACAAGCTTACATTAAAAAAACCAACTGTGGGCCTTTGTACACTTGGAAAATAACCCGTGACCTCTCTTCTAATTTCGACTATATATATATATATAGTTTTAACACCTTTTTCTTATTTCAGGTGTTAATTAAATCAATGTCACCATGGAATTCGTAAAACTATTTTTGTAGTTAATGAGTAACTTATCATTTTTAACCTAATCAATAATTACTAATTAGTAGGGCTCGGATTTTTATGCAATATCAAGCTACTGTTTCTCAATCTGTGGCCCAAGTGCCAATTGTGAAGTAACCATCTCAGTTTAGATCAACCAACAATTATGGTTTTTTTTCGATCGAAAAAAGCATAATTGCATTTGTTCTAATGATGATGATTACTTCACAATAATTGGCACTTGGGCCACAAATTGGGAAACACTTGCTGGATATTGCATAAAAATCCGAGCCCTACTAATTAGTAAATAAAATAACCTACAGTAACTAATCTTAGCCTCTCCTTCTATAAAAAGGACAGGTGAAGTAAAAAAACAAAAAAGCCCGGATGGCGCCACACTTCTAATTTAACCTGTGGACCAGTCACCATTTCAGACAATTGTCCGTCCGTTTGGTCAGCCTACGTTTTTTATGCTAAACACCACCACTGACCATCGATAAAGAATATTGTAAAAAAAATATGTAAAGTAATTTAATAAAAGCAAAAAAGGGTATTTTTTCTGAATGTATCCTCCTCATGTAATGTGTACACTTAGGCCTCCTCCTCTTTCTACCACTGAAACTCACTCACTCACTGTGAGGCTCCTCTCAGTCAGAATGTGCTCATTATTTTTTTTTTTTTTGGCCGCCATTTCGTTCACAAACAAAATGGGCGCCATTTTGGACATCAAAACGTCCCGGGACATTTTTTTTTTCTTTACAAAAACTTTTTTTCTATCTTATTTTGTATTCAATTTGAAAATAAAATGAATCTACTTAAAATTAAAAACTAATAAAACAATTGTGTTCGTTGTTTCGTGTCTTTTATGAGCTCATAGAAAACTTTATAATTTGGGGAAAATTTATTTTTTAAAAAAAAAGAAACAAGGGCAAATATATATTTATATAATATATTTAAAAATAAAGTCTATTGGTTGAATTCCTACCTGTTAAGGAGAGGCGTCGAAGGACGACCGTTATTGTTGACGGCCGACACGACGACCACCGACGCCGCCGAAGAATTCGAAGAATTGACGGCTGAAGAGGAAGAAGAAGAATTCGAAGATCCCAAAGTAGAAACAACGTCTCCACCGTTATTATCAATATTATTATTAACAGTGGTGTTACTGCTGGTGTTATTATTATTATTATTATTGTTGTTGTTGTTGTTGGGCGCAGGTGGAGAACCAGCAGCAACAGCAACAGCAAAACTAGTAAAACCTGTCGGCCGAGTTACGGTCGCTTCCATTGTAGGGGTCCCAAACCAGTTCCCCAACTCCGGGTCCTGTCCAAAATTGTTTCGATTAACTCATTCAGAAGATAAAATGGAAGCAGACGACACGGCCCAAATGTAATCACACCAAAAGAACACAGTTTCTTCATGAAAAAAAAACAAGAAAAGGTTTAAGAAGAAGAAAAAAACACACACACAATGGAAATAGGGAAGGACGGTGGTTATTGTTGTTCTCTGGGTTAAGTGCAATAGTTGTAGCAGTTACAACAGGAGAGACGCAGCACCACAAATTGAAGCCGAGTGCATGGCGGTCACCTGTATAGGCGCATGGATACCACAATCACCATCACCACCACCACCACCTTACTTTTACCTGCGTAGGTTGGCCGAAGAACCACGTTTACGAATCCTCCATCCCCTTCCGCCCCCCCTCCCTCCCCTTGTTAGAGGATGTGGCCTTGCAGCACAGGTAGACTATTAAACATACAGGTAGAGCCTCACAGCCTGGTCCACCACTGAAAGAGAGAAAAATAGAGAAAAAACATGGCGCTCAGTCTGTTTGTGGCGGCAGTGGGAAGGAAAGGAATCATTGGCAAAGACTACCATGAAGAACGTCATGGCTCTCTCTCTCACCTGTATTTGATGCAAAAGGGAGGAAAGGGGGGAGGGGGGGGGGTGACACTCGACTACCTGAAAAATACCATCACAACCCACCTTTCAATTCTGTTCTAAGAGAGTCAGTGGCCCATGAGAAAAAAAAAATGTGTTCTTTGAAATGGATAACAAGTGACATTGGACGGTGGTATAGTTTTTCCATAGTGAACGCAATATTTCCCACACATCCACCCTTCACATCTTCTCCTACACTACCCCCACCCCAACCTACCTCCTCTCTCAAACATTTCAGGTAGATTCACACTACCTTGTATTATATTATTAATAGGTCCCCCCATCGGCATTGGCTTCTAAACCGACAGGTGTCGTCGTCTTCTTCTATTTTCTCTGCATCATTTGACATTTTACCGAATCTGCTGTGTTCTTGGTGCGTACACAAACACACACAAGGAAAAAGAAAATACCTATACAGAAAGAAAAAAATAATAAAGAATGGATAAAATCCCCCTCATCTCTGAAAAACGTTCACATTTCCCCCCCCCCTTAACTTTACCTAAATAGAACTGTATGAACGAGATCCATTAGAATGAGGAGGAGGAGGAGGCCTCTGGAATATTTTCAAAGCGTTCGACAAAGTAATTTTATTTTTCCCGTTGTTCTCTTTCGCCACTTTTTTCATCAGGACATATGTGCACCAAAAAAAGGATTTCTTCTTCACTAAGAAAGCAAAAGTTAGACTTCATTAAAAAAGATGAAATAACAGAAAAGAAAAAACCTACTTACACATTAGACTAGATTTGATGTTATGCTACGTCGAGCACAAAATAATGAAAATTTATTAATTTCGATTTAATTTCGTTACTAATTGAAACCCTTAGAAAAGACCGTTTTAATATTAGAATATAAAAGACTTGAATTAGAAGGACTATTTCTATTTTAGTCAAGCAGAACGGTAATCGATTTGATTTCAGACGCAATTGAAAAGGACCCGATATTTATATTATCCGTTATTCTACATTTATTCATACAAAGATTGTAAACGTGGAATGAAATTATATAAAAAAAAAAAGAACCAATATATCTGATTTAATACTAAAAAAAGAAAGCCTAGAAAATGTGACTCACTAAAACTCACGAAACAGAAGGGGAACGAAGAAGGGGATAAGGTAAGGTAAGGGTCCCGTGTACATAGAATAAGTACTAAGGACCATTGTGTAATCCATTCAAATTTCTTTCCCTATGTTGTACACAATTGCAGGTATGTTTTTTTTTATCTCTAGTATTACATGGCCCACAAGTCGTGGGAACGTCTGCAAAGCTCAGGAGGACCAGGTAAAGTAAAAGGACCTGTGTGCTTTTGTGCAGGTGCCCCTTTCCCGTGAACCCTTCAAAGGTAACAAATGGAAGAACAGGTCACCTTCACACAGTTGAGTCATCTGCTTTAAATAAAACCAGACTTTTAAACATATTTCACTTCATTGAAAAAGGGCATTTTGGATGCAAATTTTAAACCTGTTAAAATTATATAACATTGGGGCTGAAAATAGGAAAGGGGGGGGGGGAGAAGACTTTATAAACCAAAATCGAATTATTTAAGGATGGAGGGGAGGGTTTCATTTTGACATCAAATGTAGTATTATGTATGTGTAGAAAAGAGGGAGGGGGGGGGGTCAACGGCCCACTTTATCAGTGTAATCATTTGGATGGTGAGTAATACAGTTTATGATGTGATTAATGCCCTTTTAATTAATATTCCCACCTGATGAATCTACACGCAAAAAAAAAATTCCAAGAAAGTCTTTTAATTGAGAACAACTGTAGAGCTGTGTTTGCAATAATATTACTATCATGTCTTAAAGGGCCAATTGCCTTAAATTGTCAAAGAAAAACACTAGTGGTCACTGAGTATTAGGAGAGGACTGAAAAAAAAAAATTGGAATTTTTCTTCGAGTAAGGATGCAATAAATTGTCAGAGTAGCCTAAACTTAATGTCATAATTTTATTCAACGTGTGATTTAAAAGATTATACAGATAAAAGTTGCTCTCGTATAAAGTAGAAAAACAAAACCAAAATAAAAACCAGTTAACAAAAATACAACAGCGTCTACAAATGAATACAACAAAGTGAACTGGCCATCTCACAAATCTACATGTAATAAGGTAGTGGTTTTTAGTGGGGTCAAATGTAAAAGAAGGGTGGGGGCGAATTTTCTTAGGTTAGGGTTAAGAGGAATTATTATTAGGAGGAAGAAGATAGAGAGATAGAATTTAATATAATATTTAATATTGGGGAGGAGTAGTAGTAGTAGTTGTATAAATTGGAGTAAACACTCTGTCTCTCTCGACACCTAGAGCGCCATCTCGTTTGCGTTTCAACATTCATACGTATTGCAACCATTATCCGGTACAATTGAAACGCAAAAATTAAAGAGGGAATTTTAAAAAATAGAGAGAGAGAGCGAGGTTAACAACTAAAGTCTATGTGTTTCATCATTTTCTTTATAGACTAGAAGATCCAAAATTCAGTAATAAAGCTCTGTCACTTCTGAATCCATTAATTTTATGAAATTAGGTTTTTGTTTCTGGGTGCAGAGAAGGAAACCAATTCAGGGGGAGAAAAAGAGACTTGAAACTCAATGAATTATCAGAAAGAGAGAGAGAGAGAGAGAGAGAAAATAGAAAAATCAAATGACTTTTTCCGGTAAAAATGGGAATTGTTCGTGTTGTTTTTATATGTGTGTTAAAAAGCCAAAGATTGGAGGAGGAGCAAAAAAAAAAAAATTGATCGCACAAAATTCTACATTTTTTTTTTTGTTTTTATTTCTCACTCATGCAATCAATCGATTTGGAAAAAAAACAAAAGACACGCACTTACATACAATAGACAAACACACACACATAACAGACGGACACAAAATTACAAACAGCCAAATTAAAAATAAATAAAATAAAAATAAAAGAAACAAAAAAAAAGAAGAAGAAGACACAAAAATAATTGTGGTTTTCATCACATTCAACATGTTTATTAATTATTTTATCATGATGGAGTTTTTTTTTTAAACCATCATTCACTTGGATTAACTTCAACGGCGTTTTCTGTTATTTCAATTTCTGCAATTATGCAAAATAATAATAATAATAAAAGAATTTTCTTGTATAAAATAAATAAATAATTTAAAAAACATAACAACAACAATCTAATTGATGTTAATTAATAATTAATTAAGAAGAGCGATGAAATCACTGGAATGCAAATGAATTCGTCGCCATTTTTACAAAAAAAAAAGAGAAAAAGAAATGCAAAAAAAAAAGAAATATTAAAAACGAAAACTAGTATTTTTTTGTTTCTTTTCCCATATCTTATTTGGTCCACGGGAAATTAGAAATTGAAGCAATGTAATAAAATTGGATCTTCAAAAAGGGATAGAATTTAATCGTTATTGACTAGCGTTGTTTTTTTGGGGGGTGGGGGTTGGAGTAGTGTAAATAGAGAAGACATGAAGATAGCAAGAGAGAGAGAGACGGACAAAGTTTCAACCCAGAGTCCCTCTTTTTTCTTTCTTCTTTACTTCATTTAAAAAATAGGGCTCTGTAAGAAATCGTTACTTTGACGACATTCAAAACCCATTCACGATTACTCTACGAGAGAGAGAGAGAGAGATTTAGGGAAGGATCGGGATAACTTTAAAACTAACTTTACTAACGAACCTTGCAAAGAAACAGATGGGGAAAAATGTATAAAGACGATTTTAACTGTCGTTGACTAGAAACGAATTTATGTTTTATAAAAGAAGACGCTGGGACACAAGTCACTCGAAAGATGAACAAGTCGTAGAAGAAGAAGAAGAATGTTGCAGTTTCGGCGGTGGCAGCAACTGTGGGGTGATAAGTGTGTCGGAAAGGGGGGGGAGGGGGAAATGAGGGATAACAACTTCTGTTAAGTCGTATATGTGTCAGTCCACTTCACCGTCACATTCTAAACATATAAAAGCCGATGAACGTTCGAAGGCGTCACCATTCAAAAGAAATTAAAAAAAAGACGTAAAAAAATGAAAAACTTAAAACAAAATCCACGTACTAGTGTCCTTTAAAAACGTACGGTTGCGAAAAAACGAAATTTAGCTATCGACAAGATCTAACGAGGAAGAGAAAGGACGAACGAAGAACAGTTTCGAGGTGTGGGAGGGGGAGCCGAGGATTCGACAAAAAGAAGGAAGTTTTTTTTTGTTTTTCTTTAAAAACGAAATTGGGTTCCAAAGAGAGATTAGAAGACGAAAAAAGGAGAGAGGGGAAAGTTTATATAATAATGATACCTCGCAGTCAGATCGCGACGGAATTGAGCGAATCTAAGCGTCATCGTTTGTATATGAAAAGTGGGGAATGGCAGGAGGTTGGCTGTTTTACCTTTCGATTTCATTCGAAAAGAAGGATGGATCAGGAATGGGGAGATTTAATAGAGAGATTTAACGAGATATGGATTGAGGAGAAAGGGGGGGGGGAGGAGGTGGAAACGAAGGAAAGGTTAGGGTTTTCGAGAAAGTGAGGAGTGTGAAATGTGTGTTTGGTTCGTGGATGTGTGTCTAATGTTAATGTGTGTGTGTGTGTGTGTGTGGATCGGGAGGAGGTTATGGATGATTGGTTCGGGCAGTCCGTTACGCGGAACTTTCCTTCCGACTGGAAGTGTTCACTTGTGCTAGTTTCTTATAGATGGGCGAGTTGACAAACCGCGGATAAGAGTCTCGGTGCATCAGAGTGTATATCTGTAGCTGCGCTTCGTCGAACGTGTGGGGACTCGGCTCCACCATGTTGCGGTTTATCACTTCGCGAACCCTGGAGTCCAAGCTCACCTTCATTCAGGATCATTTAAAAAGAGGAAGACATGACAGAGAGAAAAAGAGAGAGAGACAGAAAAATAGAGAAGAAAGTGAGAGTCCGGTTCTCTTTTCAGAAAAAAAAAAAGGAGGAAGATAATGATCGCAATTTCGAACCTCCTTAGGAGATAATATTGAAATGTAATCCTCGTAAATTAGACGAGCTTTTTCTTCGACCGATTCCGCGTTCGTCTCTCGCTTCAACTCTTCACAAGCCAACCAGAACAAAATGTTTTCCTCGCTGTATTCGCAGCGTAGAAAATCCCTGAATACTTTTCTTCCAGCTGAAACAAATTAAATCATTGTCTCATCAAAAAACAACAAATAGTGCTTTTATTTTGCAAACAAAAAGACTGGTTGGAGGCTTCAATGTAGTCTCGAAACAGTCTCATCACGAATTAAATTTTTGTCTCAATTATCAAGAATCTGTCTCAATGAACAAAAGCTAATTTTTTCGAATTCTTGATTATTCTACGTTTCAGGAGAAATTGAAATTGTTCTGTTTTAGAAACTAGAACAGTATTTTGAAAGATATCAACAGCCCCATTGAGATGCTGCTTTTCTAGTCTCTAAACCACTTTCTAGTTTCTCTTAAATTTGCTCCTGAAAGATAAAATAATCAAGAGTAAAACAACCTTAAGGTGAAAATCAGTGTGCTTTTTTACAATAAAAAAGACTGTTTAGAGGCTAGATGTAATCAACACGTAACCATCAGTCGCGGATTATCTTAGGCTCTAAACAGTTTCATCGCATTCGGCTTAATCAGCAAACCCCCCCCCCCCAAACTGGGAGACCATTTCCAATTGCAATGCCTCACCTGAGCACCTCATGAGTCTATCAAACGATTCTCCCCACGCTCTTATATCTTCTAGAGTTGGACTGGGAGAAAATAAAAAAGAAATGATGACGAAAATGAGCGAGAGATTGAAAACTGACGATTTGGTGGTTTCCTTTCCGAATCGTAACTTACGGAGGTTCGTTTTCTCCATTCAGGATTTCTAGTTTATTGGTCTCTCTCGCCCTAGCACTTTTTTCTTCGTTGTTCCTCACGCTAAGGCTGAAACAAAAATTTTAAAAATCCTAAGTCTCGTTTGATTCTGAAGCAGGAAGAGCGAGAAGAATGGAGACCAAACGGAACTACTTACCAACGGGCATCCTTTCTGTTTTCAACACGAACGAAATACAAAAAAAAAATAAGTCAAAAGAAGAAAAGTGACGAGAAGAAGAAGAACAACAAAAGTAGTGAGTAACTCACTTGGAACAGTTGCAACAACAGCACCAACACAAACAGCAAGTACGAGCAAACCCTCGATTTGGATTATGGCCGTTGCTGCCAGGAGAGGGAGGAGGAGGAACTCCTCCACCACCTCCTCCTACCGTTAGCCCACCACCTCCTCCTCCTCCTGTACCTCCACCACCTACGCCGCTCGGATGAGGCGAACGGCGGCGGTTATTCCGAGACAGAGACGTGGTGGTCGTTGTGCTCGTCGTAATTGCAGAAGAAATGGCAGTCGTCGTCATCATCGTCGTTGTCATCACAGTTACACTTGCCGTCGTTGTCGTAGCTGTCGTCGTTGAGGAGGTGGTGGTAGTCGTCTCCTTCGCCGCCGCCGCCGTGGTCGCCACCACCTCCACGATGGTCTGCGATGGAGATTCAGTAGGAGCCAAGGGAGATGATGATCGAATCGGCTGAGGTGGAGGATGAGAAGGAGGAGGAGGAGGCGTCGTCCTGATGGTCGTCGTCGTATCGTGCCGTAGAGCAGCGACTTCTTCTTCTTCTTCTTCTTCCTCCATAATACTCGAAGTTCCTGCTGCATTATCAGGAGGAGGGCTTTTAAGGTCGGGTTCCTCAATCTTTTCTACACTAGTAGACATGTCGCAGAACCTGAACCAATTAAAACATCATAAAAGAACAGAAAAGAGAAAAACAAAACATTCTTTTAACTAAAGCTTACACTTTCCTTCTATTATACTACAATAAGAATTGGATCCGTCGAAAATGAAAAAGCAACCCCTGAATGAGGCATCCATCATGGCTCCAATTTTTCTCAATGATAAAATGAAGTAATGAAAGGAAACGATATTTCAGGGGTTGCTTTTCAAAATCGGGATCCCAAAAACCTCATTTTAAGAGGAATTCAACCCATTGATTAGGTAATGTACCCCACACCACCCCTTAAACCCCAATCCTCCTCCTTCTTCTCCCCTTAATCACTTCACTTCCGCTCTTACAGTCAAATTAACAACTTTAAAAGACTAGAAATAACCACAAAAAATAACCCCAGAAAAAAAAAATGCGAAATTAGGTATTTACCTAACCGAACCGTCCCCATCCCTAATTCCTTACTAAAAACGAAGAGTTGAAATGAGAGCGAAATAATGTACGTGGTGCCATAGTACTACAAACACATCCAACTGATATTTCCAGTCAGTGCAATGTGTTTTAGGGAATAGGGAGGCGGAGGGGGGAAGAGAGAGGGAGGGAGGAGTGTACATATTATGTGTGTTGCAGTGCTTCTGCAGTAGCGCCAACAATCAATACTTTGCGTGTTCCTCTCACTCTTCCTATCTCTCTCTCTCTCTCTCTCTTTCCCCTTAAGTCAAAGGCTGACACTGAGATGAAAAAACGAACAAACTGAAGAGGAACAGACTTCAGAGTAGGAAGAGAAAGAGAACGGCAAAATGTGTATGTGTCTAAGGGGGAGAGGGGGGGGTGACGGGTAAATAAAACGAAACCTCTCTCTCACTCTACTATATTGAAAAAAGGGAGGGTGGGGGTGTGTATTTAGCTTATGGAGCCCCATCAACACCCACATTCACTCTGAATACATCCCGTCTATGACCGTTGCCATGACAACCCCATTTGTGAATATTACAGTAACAGAGAGGAGGAAGAAGAAGAAGAAGAAGCCGCCGCCGCCGCCTACGACAACTTTACTTTTGGTCGCCGTCGTCGTCGTCAGTTCGTTCCCATCATTCCCTACAATCTCACTCCTTAAAATGGCGCCCTTCTAACTCCTCCCTCTCCATAATCCGTTATTATAAAAGATAGAAAGGACCGACCATTTTTTTTAAGTTCTAAACATGGGCGCCATTGAAAGTGGATCTCACACTACACTATATTAAAATGTATTTTAAAAAAAACCCTCTAATTTTCTGTGGGTCCTTTTTCTCTTCTTGAGCCAACACCCCAATTTAATAAATGGTCATTCATTAGTATTCTTAAATGTGGGTCAAATGAAAAGAGGAGGGGGGAGGGTGTGCTTCAAAAATATATTTTTCTACTGTTTGACATACACACATTGAGCCCTCTGAAAAAAACCCTTTAAGACCTAAGATATTCGCACAAATACGTGGCGAATACTCTTGACGGTTCTTTTTTTCTTCTTATTTTCCATTGTCTTGTTTATTTTTGTACGTACAGTAAGTAAGTGAGGGAGTAGTACATTGTATATATATTAGTAGAGGAGGATGATAATATTTGGTCGCCATGACAGCTAACAAAATGTCTGTCTTCCTCCCTCCCTCCCCCCTTCACCAAAGAAAAAGAAAAAAAACTGAAATTCTTTCAAGAATGCCAAGCAACCCCCCCCCTCACCTCCACCCCCACTTCCCTTTTAAAAAATAAGACTAGGAAACGATGGTCAGTCGTCGATGGACACACCTTTCACACTTTATAAAATGAAAGGGATTCTCTGTTGTGATTATAGGAAGGGGGAGGGGGGGGGGGGGTTATTAGGAGGAGGAGGAGGAGGAACGTCCCTCCTCTTATGAGGTCACAGCACAGGTGACTCCATGCCCCCCCCCTTGAACCCCCTTTAGACGTATTTAGTTGTAAAAGATGAAGAAGAAGCTTATTACACAGCCCCAACATTGTTTTAAACTACAGCTATCCACATTCAAGAAATTATCACTGAGAAATACTAAATATTCCAGTTAAAAGAGGAGGAGGAGGAGGAGGAGAAGAAGGATTCCCACTTCATTCAGTAATAGTATTAACACAGTTCACACTTCACCATCATTAAAATCATTACAAGTTTTAGTCCAAATTCGAGATACAAAATAACAATAACAATAATAGTATCATCATCATCATCATTATCATCTCCTCCTGTGTGTGTGTGAGAGAGAGAGAGAGAGAGAGTGAAAAATAAAAACCCGACAGCAGCAGCAACGAGAAAAACAAGAAAAATTCCTTCCTAGGTCGTCCGATTACTTAAAAAAAAACCCTTATGATAGTAGTAGTGAGACACACACACACTATTAATGGAGATGACACACAAACAAACAAACAAACGGAGAGCAAAAGAAAGAAAAAAAGACTAGAAAAAAGAAAAGAAAAAAGGGAATTTTCTTATTGAGTGACCCTTTCTAGTTTGAAACACAAATTGGTGGTTTGTTGATGACGATGATAACGACCACCACGACGACGATGATGATGATGATGATGATGATGATGATGATGAGAATGTAGTATCACCAAAACAACAAGTGCACAAATCCTCCTCATCGTATTATTATACATATATACTGTATATAATATAATAAAGTAGTATGTAAAGATATATATGTATATATAAACACGCACGGACGCACCACTCACGCACGCACGCACACATACACGAACGACTCTTGACTACTTGTACATGTTCATCGTACTACATGTAATAAATGTAGACGCAGTCTGTCGGTCTGCCATCATCGGTCACACTTTCACTCACACACACTCACTCACTCACTCACACGCGCCAGAGAGATGGCGAACGGTACACCAGAGAGGATCATGGGACACGCACACAAAATTAAGAGGTAGCGTCACGCGACTAGAAATTTAGATAACCTTTTTATGTTTTACGCTCAATTGATGACGTCAACGATAATAGAAGCAGTTCGGATTAGAGCTTTTTTTTTCTCCTCCTCAATTAAAAAGTTACAGGAATATTCTTAATTGGAGCTCATTATTATTTATTTTATTTTCTCATTGGTTTTAAAAGTATGAAAAATTCTCCTTAATTCGTTTTTTTTTTCTCCTTTGATATTGCGGGGCCCGATTATTCATTAGGCGAAGTAGGTTGACGCCTAGAAGCCTGGAGCTATTGAGGTCCCCCGTGCGAAAGTTAAAAAAAAATACTAATAAACATAAATAAAAAAATAATTACTAATAAAAAAAGCTTCAGCAATGGAAACAATTTAACAGATCAGACTATTATTTCGCTATAATAATACTAGTAGATACCATACCATGCTAAAGGATTTGAAAAAACAATATTAAAATTATTATTGACAAGAATTTAAAGGGGGCACAAGCACCAAAAACCCCAGAGGACCTTTTTGACTTAATCCTTCCTTGAGTATTAATTAATTTTAACATTTATTGTACATAACGAATGTTATATAGTGACTCGACCCATCAACTAGTTGAGAGCTCAAACGGAGCGTACAATGTTAAACATCCCATAGTAATTTCTAGTCTCAGACGCTAGTCAGAGTTAGAATGATTCCCTCTCACATTTCTCATGTATAGCCATAACGCACGCAAGTAATATAAGAGAGAGAGAGAGAGAGAGAGAGAGAAGATATCAATGGGAAGAAGCAAGATAGAGAGAATGAGAGAGAGGAGGAGGAGGAGGGGACAATGAGGCTCTGGATGAACAACTTGCCGCCATCTACAAACACACATGCGCACATGTGACTTCGCCATTCTCTCTCTCTTTTCCTGCTCTTATCACATAATGTACACACATACACAGTAGAAATGTATCGATCGACCTCCATTCAAGTGCACACACACACAGGTCGATGACAGTCAGGGGGAGTTTGGGACGTTCTCCCACACTCACTCACTCTCACTCAACGCTCTCAGTAAGCTAATAAAAAAGACCCGCTATCTTTCTTCCCAAAACCCAACAAATAACCACACACTTATTTTTTAAAATAAATTCTAATATTGATGTTTAATATTGACATTAGTATTATTTTCTTTCCAATTGTGAATCCGTCTTATTCACAAATACGTTAGCCACATTTAACCCCCCCCCCCCCCCCCCCCCGATTCGACCTCCATACATCAAAATAGAAAGGAAAAAAAAACGCAGCATCCAGCATCCGAAATCATATCGATTACAAATGGGATAGATCGATCCTACGAATGGACAACGAAAAAAGAAGGTGTCACTCGACTGCCATCTATCGTATAAGATTCGTACTAACTTAATTAGGCAAGTGTGCTCTGCACAATGCAGCAGTTTACCCCGCCCTTTTATGAGGAACAGCAATTTATAATTGGTTGTTATTTGGTCTGACGCTCATAAAAAGGCGGGGTAAACGACTGTATTGTGCTGAGCACACTTGCCTGTCTTTTTAATATTAATGGTAAACATAGCAACCCAACCTTAATAGCAACCGCATCGATGCTAAACATCGATACTCAATGAAGTGACGATAACATCGATAGGAACCAAGTAACCAACAATGGCTACGTCGACATCGTCATGCATTCTGAACGATATGAAACACGTTTGTGAACGTGCTGGCTTTAAAGATTTGCACCTTTCCGTCGATCCCAAATTCCAGGTAATGGTTTTATATTTTAGTGAGGTTTACTCTATTGACGAGAGATGAAACGCTTATCTGCAAAAGACCTTCACACCCCCCCCCCCTCTTCAAACTTAAACAAAAGTGAAATGTCCGATACACTTCAATTTCAGCTCCCAGATGCCCACACATCTGATGGTCGACACATAACTGGACTGACTGCAATCGGACGGCACCTGTCAGACCAGGATACATTTCACGGTTAGTAGAGAAAGTGAAGGAGGGAGGGCCGACTGATGTTTAAGTGTAGGGTCAGAATGTCACTTACGATGTTGTTCTCAAACAAAAGGGAGACTAAGTAGAGCGGAAAAGGCAGCCCAACTGCAGTGGATGGAGTACAGGACCAAGCGCATTGACCAGTGTGGACATAACAAACGGGACAGAAAACAGCTTCTCCAGGTCCTAATGGCACACTTTTCTACAAACTCAAGTCTTATTACAAAATGAGTTTCGTTTGTTGACAGGATCTAAACGGACACCTCAAAAGGAGATCGTATTTAACGGGCGCTAACGTGAATGTGGTCGATTATGTTGTCTACTTGGGATTGGCGCCTATTTTGGTGAGGAACCTATGAACTAATGAGTTACAGTTTTATTTGGAACTCAACCTCCTTCATTGTTATGCAGACCGAGACCAGTTTGTTAGAGCGTGAAGCGTACACTCATATCGGACGGTGGTTTCAGCTGGTCTGGACTATAACGAATATTCAATTAGAAACGTCATTCGAAAGCAGTAATCTTTTATTATTTTTTCATTAATCGGCAGGTGCATGAAAACTGGAGTGCTGTGAATGGAAATACAAGACGACCTTTGGAAACGGAACGTCCACGGATTATATTTAGTAAAACTCCTCTGTAAAAAACATCATAAACTAATTTCGTCTCAATAAAGACCAAGTTTCTTTTTTTGTGTGCGTATATTGAAAGTCGTTTGTCTTGTCACTGATGTTGTTTGTCTTTCTGTTTCTTATCCTGCGTTGGCAGGAACAATAGAGGAATCATTCCCAAGAAACATCCGAGGGTCACACCCAAGGCTTTCCCCTGAAATGAGATTCCACACAAGACACGTTTAAATAGACTAAAGAAACGGCACTTGTCCGTCTTGCTCATAATTATAACACACAACTGACCAGGTAAGAGAACCACGTGGTCGACGAGAGAGCGAGTTGTTCTGGAGTGAGAAGGGGCGGAATCATTCCTACCTTTGCAGATAAGTTCTCAACGTACCAAGCGGACCTGGAAAGCAGGCCACACCATATGGATCAGACAAAAAAGCGAGAGAGAGAGAAATCAAGTGAAGGCACGTGAAAAAATGCATAAACACACACCCAACTCCAGCCACGTCGGAGATGAGGTTGCCCAAAGCAGCAGCTGATGATCAAATACATAAGAGAAACGAAAGACAAGACAAAGAGAGAACAAGAAAAAAAAAAGATCAGAAACAAACTTGTTGGCCACTGCCCAACTCATCCTCTCCACTCGTAAACGGTATGACACATTCGGTCATACCGAAGATCCAGTGGAGCAGACGAAACTTACGTCTGATCGACACACCGACCGATCATACCTGCCATAGTGGAGATGCACAGCGTCGTACCTAACGACAGATCAATGTAATCTCCCTGAGGAAGAGGACGAGTTCACAAACCACAAACCGAAATGCAAAAAAAAAAGAACGAGAAAAAAAAAGACAAAACTCAACTGCAACAACAACAACAACAGCCAACGACATGACTCAAGAATAACGGATAAAAACCAAACTTTAAAATTACCACAGAAACAAAAATCACCGTCACGTGGAAGGAATACGAATGACAACGACGACGAATGGAAATGAAATCAAAAAGAACCAACAGAGAAAGAAAAAGCAACCACGAGAAGAAGAACTGACCTTTTTATTTTTTAAGTGCAGCGGAGGAGAAGAGAGAAGCGGCTAATAGAATGAGAATAAAAATGCCTTCATTACTTACGGCTAGAATCATGATGAAGTTATCGAGGAATCCGAAACCAACGAAAGGAATGGCGCTACACGTGGCGACTACAAAAACCGATTAACGAAGATTCTCTCTCATTCTTTCTTTCTTGTAACATATTGAATATGAATGGGGATTAATGTTTTACCTGCTCTGAGTTGTGCCGCACTCGGAGGAACGACATTACCTGTAAAAACATTTGAAACCCCAACGGAATTAACAGAGATGAGATCGATAGATAACGCGAGGCTAAATGGAA
The DNA here is from genome assembly GCA_036925085.1 of Brachycybe producta. NCBI lineage: Eukaryota > Metazoa > Arthropoda > Diplopoda > Playtdesmida > Andrognathidae > Brachycybe > Brachycybe producta. Next base: position 725,063 of record JAUPFP010000007.1, on the reverse strand, counting down.
TGAAGGGGAGGAAGAGACAACGTGGGCGGTGGCGACTCACCCTGTGTTGATTTTCCATCGGCCGCACCCTCTTGAAAACGTCTCAATTCAGCCGATAAGATGGACCTTTCTTCCTCGTTCAGCTGGACGATCAGCTCCTGCGCCTGAATTTGTCTCAACGGTCGATCTCCACGATGAAAACTGAGACCACGACGACATTTCGAAGTTGTAATCGACAATAACAACGGATAAAAACGCAACATGGAACAGCTGACAATACGTGAACGAACCAACAAACTGTATGCCGCCATCGTGATTGTTGTCCCCAGAAGAAAATGATCGATCACCGGAAAATGGCGCCAAAAATAAACAAAGCCACAACAGACTACGCGATAATAAGCGACCCGTTCGTAAAAAAAACTTATTTGCGATTCTGTTTATGACAAGTAGCATAGTTGTATACTCATTTCTGTGATTCAAAGCAAATTAAGCAACTAAAAAAATACGGCAAAACAAACATCACGTCAACCACAGTTCAAATAAGGTGGACATTTTTTTACAGGCAGTTGGGCGCAGCCCGAAAAATTCTGTTAGCCCCGCCCTTTTATGAGCGTCATCAATTTCTAATTAGTTAGTTACTTGGTCTGATGTCACATGCACCGCCTTTTCCAATTTATAATTAGTTGATATTTGGTCTGACGCTCATAAAAGGGCGGGGCAAACGAAAAGTTAGTGCTTCAAGGCTTCAGCTCGACCGGAAGTTAGATATCAGCGCACCATGCGACAAATGTAATAAACATAATCTTCAACGCCATTAGGTAGAGCGCTGTAGTTGTTTTTGAGCCAGTTTTCAATTTTCTATATTGTGTCTGTTCACAACTTCACAAGACAACACAAAAGGCAAAATTACGCCGCAAGTAAAGTGAAAAGATTGAAAGCCGGTGAGAATCATTGTTTTTTTCTTTCTTTCCATTTTAGTTTTTATACCTTATTGATACTTGATTGATTTTTCGTTTAGTTTGAATCCGTACGATGGGAGATCGTTATAACATCCACAGTCAACTGGAGCACCTCCAGTCCAAGTACATCGGGACCGGACATGCGGACACGGGTCGATTCGAATGGTTGGTCAACCAACACAGAGACAGTTACGCCTCCTACATGGGACATTACGATATGCTCAACTTTTTCAGCATCGCAGAAAACGAAACGAAAGCGAGAATACGGTTTAATCTGATGGAGAAAATGTTGCAGCCTTGCGGACCTCCGCAAGAAAAACCGGAAGACTGATTTCCATGTTGCCAGATAACAACTTTAAGAATGTAATTTTCTGTGTGACGCCGGGGAAAACTCTCGAGAAATATTAATCGATTTTGTTATTTGTATCCATTCCATTTGCCTGGATCATGTATTGATTTCTAAATAAAATATTTTAAAATACAGATTGCGTTGTGTTGGATATTTGCATGATAAATTCCTCATTATGAGACGCTCAGACGAATGTGTGATATCTAGCAACACTGTTAATTTTTTGCAACTAGAAATTCCTATTTGGTGTTTAACACTATGCGCTCAACGACATAGAGCGGCTTGCGAAAATTTCATGTATTTTTTTTTTGCACTATTTCCATTTACTTTTAAAATTTAATGAACCCAGAATAAATATATAGAGGTAGCTCAATTCGATGTTAGATGAAAATGTCGCGGATGATTGAGCATTAATTGTATATAATTTCTCTTCAAGGTTTTCTTTATTCCACTTACTCCACCTTATGTTAAGGTTTCTTTTTAAAAAGAGAATCCCGTCACTCTTTTATAATCACATCCATTGTTTTTGTATTTTCAAGAAGGTCTGTAGCTCTAAATGGAGGTAGAGCCATTCATTGGCCACACTCAGCCTAGCAGCTGAGTTGGGCTACCTCTATATATTGAATGGGCCTATTTTTTTTTAAAAAAAATTAAATTAATAGAATTTTATTTTTTTTAATTCATGAAAGTTTTTAATTCAATTCAGATTTAAATTGGAAATTTCCATAAAATGATGGACTGTACTTATTTTAAATTCAATTTTCTCAGTAAAGAAAAAAATAACGAACCTTTAGAATGTTTGGTTTTAGCATAAAAAAGCTCTTCAACTTTCTAGTGGCGAGACGCTAGTTTCCTGCTTGCTCTCTATTTCTATCTCCTCCTCCTCCTGTGTTGTTAATTTCTCATACATTTTCATTGGTGTTTTGGTTGTGGTGGTGTTTGGAGTCTTCTTTCGTTCCTTTGTTTAGCTTCTTCTTCAAGTTCTCATTTTGCTTCACGTCCGACCAAGTGATGTTCCGGTCGGGAATTGATTTCCAATAGAGCGCATAATTAAAGGTAAATTAGAAGGTTTGGATAGAATTCCTTTGATTTGCATAAATTTAGTGGCGGAAAGTGAAAGAAAAAATAAGGAATTAATACAGAAAAAGTAACGAAATTTACAAAGGAATTGCTTCTCTAAAAACAATCCACCCCCAACCGCTTATTTTGAAACGGCGGCGGGAGGAGAGGGGAGGGGGCTGTGCCCCATTTGGGTCTCAGTTGATTACGGGAGGAATGCAACTATACAAAAGGGAACCACACGGGCTTAAGGTTTTCTTGACCCTCAATCCTCATAATTCCAAATTTTGATTTCAGAATGGCTGCGATTACAGAAGATCACAGACTTACAGAGTCGGCGACTGGAGACGGACACCACGTCCTCCATCGCACGACTACGAACAACCATTCAGGTACCGAAGACAACGACACATTGAACGGTCAAGGGGAATCGGCAGAACCACAGTTAACTCTGGACATCATCATCAACAATGTTGTGTGTAGCTTCAATGTTCGATGCCACTTGGATCTCAGGAAGATTGCATTGAATGCAATCAACGTTGAGTATCGAAGAGAGAACGGGGTAACAATCTGAATACGAAAGGCGACAAAACAGACGACGATAAACTTCTTCTTTATTATCGTTATTATATAGATGGTCACAATGAAATTACGAAAGCCGAATGCGACGGCCAGTCTGTGGTCGTCCGGAAAGATCACTTGCACCGGAGCCACTAGGTTCGTTTTTTAATGCGATCTTTCCTTTTTCTTCAAGGTTCACGTCTTCTAACTTTGGTATTTTTTTGTCGTTGAAATCAGTGAAGACCTGGCAAAAGTGGCTGCACGTCGTTTCGCCCGTCTCCTGCAGAAGTTCGGATTCAAGACTCGTTTCAGTAATTATCGTGTCGTGAACGTGTTGGGCACGTGCTCGATGCCGTTCGCCATCAACATCATCAACTTCTCGAGGGATCACAGATCGAATGCCAGGTTTTTTGTTATGAAGACGTTGTGTTTGTATGTGTGATGCCGTATCGCTCAATCGATGTATATCGTTTAATCAGTTACGAACCGGAACTGCATCCTGGAGTGACGTACAAGATAAAGGAACCAAAAGCAACTATGAAGATCTTTTCAACGGGAAGCATAACAGTGACCGGTAGGATAGTGGTAGGTGGATCGGTGGAACTCGCTCTTAACTCTTTTTGTTGTTGTTTTCGTTAAAGCTCCATCAGTGCTGAATGTACAGTCCGCCATCGAACACATCTTTCCCATCGTTTACGAGTACCGCAAAGAACGTTCCAAGAGGTGCGAGGAAGCAATGCACCGCAAAGAGAAGCTCAATAGTCGAAAGGAGGTGGTGGCAAAGAACGACCAAAAGCGTCGCCGCATCATGTGTGATGAGGATGATGACGACACTGATAGCGATAACAGCTTGGAATAATTTAAAAAAAATTAGGAATAGTTTCATGATCGTCCTTGTCGTTGTGATCTGGTCATTTATATTCCATGAGGAGGAGACGATGAAGGCCGTTAACGAAAATATTCGAATACTAGGAGGAGGAGGAGTCCTCCGTCTCTCTCTCTCTTAAAACTCCGTTATCTCCCCACCCAGTTGCGCTCGTTCGTTCGCTCTTGTAAAATAGTTCCATTTTAAGAGGAAAAAGAAAAAAGAGGGCACAAAAACAAATGTGTGTTTGTTTCTTGGAGGAGTGTTTGTTGTCTTAAGTCATTATTATTATATTGACGTTTTTTTCACTTTCTATGTGTGTTTGTCCGTTTGTTTGTGTGTGTCTACATCTTCGTTCTCATCGTTAATTAATATTATTAAAAGCATTTTTTTTTTCAAACCGCAAAAAACTTTTCTTACGTATTATTTAATCGCTCTTGTTGCATTTTGCAAATTGCTGTTTAAAAAAACAAATGAATTAAGGTGTTTTAAAAGTGTAACTCAAAACCCGTAACTCTGATTATTATATATTTCAGGAGCAAAATTTAAAACAGAGACGTTTTAGAAACTGGAACGGTAGCTTTCACTCACGAAAAAATTAGGTTTTATGTCAGTTTAAAAATGACCCTAACTTTAAGGAGACAGTATTTTTTTAACATAACATAAAAATACTGTAAAGTGATCCAACTACCGTTTTCGTTTCTAATTAATTTCATATTAGTGTTGCTCTTAAAACGCAAAATAACCAAGAGTTCGAATATCACCCATTCCATAACCCATCTCAACGCAATTCCAGAAGATTAAAACTCGTTTTTAAATAAAGGATACGACTACTATGGGTTTTCCGTGAAGAACGTAACCGTTCGTTTGTTGGAGAGCTTTCAGAGCACAATCTTCATCTTTTAAGGTGACGAACGCTTGACCTTTCATTCGACCTTCTTTCATAAGGCGGATATCAAACCTATAGACCGCAAAAAAAAAAACTTTTAATCAGGCTCTAAAAGATGTGTAATGATAAACACATTTGAATTGTTACGTAGATTTTTCGTCGTTATCATCAACGTATCGTCTGTAAATGAAGCTCAGATCTTCTTCCACCACTTGTTTTGCTAGGTTTTTAAGATACAGTCTTCTCGTCGGTTTGCCAGGTTCATAATTCTTAAAAACGGGAAGCATTTCCAGCTCTGGAATGTTTCGTGAAAGAGAAAGATGCAAAGAAAAACGAAATAACGCTGTACGAGATGATATAACACTAGAAACAAATACCTTCACGTGAAATCCGATTGCGCGCCAATTCTTCTTCGCTCGCAAATTTGATTTCGATGAAAGAAGATACAGATGCCGTTTCAACCGGGGTCTCGCTACCACTTTCTAAGTTCTCGACAGGTTCGAAAGTTCCAAATCCTATAAAAAAAAACGATAAATGAAGACTGTATTCAAGATTGAGTAAGCTCGAAGGGAACGAACCGTCACCAACGGGGACGTTGGTGTCCACGGTGTTGGCGGGATGGGAAACATCCAATTTGAACTCTATCTTTTTTGTATGTAAGGTGGTGGGCACTTCGAATACTTCTGTCGGCCGAATGAAATCCTTAGAAGGCTGGAACTCTGCAGGATCCTTTTGAATAGTCGGTTGTAATTTTGGTCTCTTTGAAGTCATTCTTTTGGTTGGACGGCGACGTTTTTCCAAGAATAACGCTTTCTCTAAAGCCCTGTAAAAGACGGCTCTGTAGATTTAAACCATTTTAAAAAAAATTGTTTTCAAGTTCACCTCGTGGAATCGTCAACGTCGCTCTCGAGTTCAGACTCTTCTTCTTCAAGAAATCCAGCCATTTCATCTTCGGCTGCCAATGGAAGCTGTAACACATTACAAACAGAACCTAACTTTCGCAGAAGAAAACAAAAAAGTAAATCGAAAAGAGATGATACACCTCTGGAAAATCAACAGCAGGACCAAACGGAGCTGGAAGGTTCATCTTGTTCATTAGATGCAGCACCTGAAAGTAGAACTTTGGAACGGCCACTAGCGCGTTGTTGATGTTATGTAATGTGGACGCACTCGGACGAGGATAGGAATAAAAAAGTTTGGCAGACATCGGGAAATCCAAACTAAAAAAAGAAACAAAGGTTAGTCGCAACTTCTTCTTGCTTCCGAGTCGGTTGGGACCACACCCAAAAGCCTTTCCGACAGCATTCAGGTTACGAGAAAAGTCATGCAACTTCTCCTGCAAGTCGCTCCTCTTTGTATTTGAACTCGTTGCTTCTTCTCCGTCTGCAGTTTTCTTTGCGGAATCTATAGACCTGTTAAACGAGGTGAACAAACAAACAATCGTTGGGCTAGCTGCAACAGAAGTCGTCAGTCACATTACCAGGATGGATTGTCCGCGTTTGAGTTAAAGTATTCATTAGAAAATTCATCAGCAAACTCTACGACGAGCCTTCTGTTCAATATTTTAAGCTGATGCAGACGAGAAAGCGCCTTTAAAATAACATCAAAAGCGATGTTAAGAGAGTACAATAATAATAAATAAAGCGTAATTAAATAGCGATTTGCTTTCTTTGTGTGTTACGAACAAGTTTGGCATCCGATTTGCAGGAAAACGTAGAATAGACGACATTCTATATTGAAGGAAACAACAGAAGTATAATTAAAACAGTTTAGTTGGTAAATCTTAAGAAAATTACGCAAAAAGTTGATAAGTGACTCACTTTTCGATTGTGTTTTACTGTCCTAATCGATCCGAAATTTCTCAGCAACTCTGTTGCATCTTCAATGGTTAATTCGGAAGGAAAATGTCTTATAATTAATACACACTCTCTTGCATCCATTTTTTAAAAAATTGATTAACGAATTGACAGATTATAATTTTAATTCATGAACGCCGCCATTTGTAATATCGATCCGTATATTTTAAATCGATCACAAACAAATAGGATAATTTCAAAAAGTATCGATATGAGGCCCAAATTCAAAAAACGACACTTGCTGCTTAAAACTTAAACTCTCTGTACAGGGTTCCAAAAATAAAACCTATTAGATACTCGTATTTGATAAAAATAGGGCCCTTTTTGTGTTGCAATCTTTTTTCTTCTGAGGGTTGAATACTTAGGTTCAAGTGCCTCTTCATGGATTTGGGCCTAACATTCTTCCCTTACTCCTCTGAGCGGCTGAGCTACCTCCCCCCCCCCCCCCCCCCCTTTCCCGTCTCCCTTTCAGTCTGTAGAACTTGAAGTATTTTTTAACTTGAAGAATAAAGTGGAAATTGACGGGAATGTCGTCGAGTGTTTTTCGCGACGTTTGCAATCGTTCTTATGTGAAACAACAACAATGGAACGATGTGGCGAAGTCGACAAAAAGTAATTCATTCTTTAATTATATCATCTTCGTTCCTCCAACTACCGAAATTAACCCTAAAGGTTAAATACCAAAACCCAATCCGCAGTAATTGTTGTTTCTTTTTTTCAGACAGTCTCGAATTTGTGCAACGTCTGAGTCTTCTAAAGAAGCTTCCCGTTCACACTGGTTGTGTAAGTAAGATTAATGCAACCAGCATCCAATCTTAATTCCTCTCCGTAACGTCTTTTGTGTGTTTTGTACGTCATGACAGGTGAACACGGTTAGTTGGAACGAAACCGGCGACCTCCTTCTTTCGGGTTCAGATGACCGACATCTCTGTATCACAAACGCCTGGACGCACAAAGTCTAAGAATATGCGGAAAAAAGACATTTGCACAGATAGACTAACTTCTTCCTCTGTTGTTAGGTTATCGTATCGCTTCGAACAAGGCACAGGGCTAACATTTTTTCAGCCAGATTCCTTCCGAATTCGTCTGACAAACGGGTAATTAAGTGTATGTGTGGCTGTACCAGCCAACCTAACTCATCGATTTTAACGTCTTCGAGGTGGTTTCCTGTTCCGGTTACGGCCTCGTCGTTTACACCGAAGTTGATCGAAGTTCAGAAGGTGCCAATGATCTAGGAAATTGTTTCTCTTGCCATACGGGAACTGCCTACAAAGTAAAAAGAGAAAGAGAGAGAGAGAGAAAAAATGAATTATATTCAAGAACTCTCCGTAACTATTGTTCCTAAGATCTTTATGTTTTGTTTTCTTATTTTCGAATGAGGTCGTTACGATTCCCAACGATGGAAACACTTTTTTGTCCTGTGGAGAGGATGGAACGGTTCGTTGCTTTGATTTGCGAATCAAGACAAGTTGCACGGTCGAAGACTGTACACAGGTACAGGTCTAAGTGAATTCCTCTTGCTTCATTTGCACAAAACGGGGTTAAAAATAGATTGTGTGGTTCACAGTTTCCACATCACTTCGGGGTTGTCTGTTTGTTTCGAAGGTGTTCCCAATCCGTTTCTTCGGTATTAGTAACTATAACGAGATTTTATGTTTGGTTTCGAATTTGAATAGGACACATTGATCAACTGTCAACATCCGATCACGGCCTTAGCCCTGGATCCCGTGGCGCCCTACAGCTTGGCTGTCGGCGCTTCTGACAGTTATGTCCGCATTTACGACCGTCGCATGCTCGGTGCGAGGGAAACCGACGTCGAGGCAAAGACTCCAGGCCACTGCGGCCTCGTCAATATATTCTCTGTGCAAGAGTTGGAGAGACGACCTCACCGTATAACCTCGCTCGTTTACAGCGCCGATGGCAAAGATATGCTCGTTAGCTACTCTTCGGAAAACATTTATCTCTTACGACTCGATGTGTGTCTTTCATATTCAATATTATTCGGCTCCTAATCAACTTGTAAATTACGTGTTTTTGACGTGCAGGGTCGAGAAAGTTCTTTGTCCACAACTCGGGAGAGGTTGGGAGATGAGAGTTACGAGAAGTCCTTGGCAGTACCTTCCATCAGACCAACTAAGAAACTTCGTCTGAGAGGTGACTGGTCAGATACGGGTCCAAACGCCCGTCCCGAAACAGAATGGAGAGGCGAGTTGCAAACCAGATTCGATTTCAAAGTGTAACTTTCTCACGTATTTCACATTTAAAACTTTTTACTGCGATTTTAAAGATTCTGGTCAACAGCCGTCGGTCCGTGCAAGTCTGATGAGACACGTGTCCGACGTCCTCACTCGAATGATTAACGATCCCGTTCGTAACTCTCCCACTGTTACATCATCTGCTCTTGAGGGCGACGAGAGTGTGCAATCGGACCTCAATGTTGCTGGGACGTCATCAGTCGTTCTCGACACAGTCCAGTCTCCAAATGTCGAAAGTGTTTCTGTGGATAGTAACGTGGATTTGGGGCAGTCAGTTATAGACGCGGCAGAGGTGAATATACCTTGTGCTTCCACAACTACCAGTTGCTCTGTAGTGTTGGATTCAATTGATGAACGTCGAAATAAGAGTCCGTCGACGGATGCAAATGAATCCACTGAACCATCACCCGAAGGTAGCAAAGTATAGTTAACGTTGTAAGTGAGTTATAATGCCCATCCATTCATACAAAATTCTCACTCCAAGGCTTCCACGAGTTGGACTGTGAAGTAGAAACGTCTCGTACGACCAAAACATTGGACCCCGCGGCGGTGCATTCGGAGGAACCGATCAAGGAAAGTGACTCCGAAGCAAAGTTGAGTGCGTCGGTCAGTCGGGACAGGTAAAAAGGAAGCTGTGGAAAGTCCTGTGATGAGGAGTTATCAAGTTTGCATTCGATCTCCGTTTAGAGTTAGACGTGACATCATTCAGAGTATGGAAGACGTAATTCTAGAAAAGTACGACAGACGAGAGTTAGACAATAACTCTTGTTTCAATTGGAAACAGCCGTCCCTTTTGCAAAAATACGTGGGACATCGAAATTCTCGCACAATGGTCATTGGTTCTTGATTGCCGATGGAGAGTCACATTTTAAAAAAAAATCCTGTTTTTAACTGCAGATAAAGGAAGCCAATTTTTGGGGCGACAATTTTGTGATGAGCGGTTCCGACTGTGGCCACGTGTTCATCTGGGAAAGGAACACAGGCGAACTGGTAATGATCGTGGAGGCGGACGGACACGTGGTTAACTGTCTCCAGCCACATCCCTTCGATCCCAGTGAGGGAGGAGAATGACTTATTTGCAGTAATCGCCAAATGCTTTTCTAAGCGCAGGCAAACTTAATATTTTGTTCCCGTGTGCAGTTTTGGCAACGAGTGGCATTGACTACGACGTTAAACTGTGGGCACCTTTGAACGAGCAGCCGGACTTCGATCGGGAATATGCCTCAGAGGTGTGACTAATGTAAAGCACGATACCCATCGTTTGCTCTTTTTTTAACGGTTTAGTTTTCAGGTCATCGGTCGAAACAGAGTAATGGAGGAAGAAACGAGAGACACGATCACCGTGCCGGCGTCGTTCATGATTCGAATGCTCGCATCGTTCAACCATCTACGCCAAGGTTATCTTATCCGTTTCAGATTATTTTTGTGTTTTGTACTAAATTCAAACCCGTTTTAAGGAGGAATGTTGGCGCGATGGAGGCAGCGAGCACGGAGAAACAATGCGAACGCTAATTAAAACTGGTGCTTCTACCTGAAGAAAAAGGAAACACACGATTAGTAGAAATCGATTTATCTAAAAATCATTGTTATTGGGATTGTTTTTGATTGAAAACGCAGCAAAATGTGTTCCATATTAATTTAAAATCTTATTTATTATTGCATAATAAAATTAATGTACCCAAGTTAACATTCTAGATTTGAATTTCAATGGGAAAAAACCCTATAAATATAAGAAAAAATTTGATAAAGTAGTTTATTTTTCAACATGTACATAAAATATTAAAAAAATAAATCAAAACCGACTTGAATTCCCCACTTGGAATGGGACGTCCATCCCAACATGTCGCAATTATATATTATGGCGTCTACCTGCAGGCGGCAATGATCTTTCGAAATGAATGAAAGGTGTAAAATATAAGAGAAACCCCCCATATAGAAAGAGGGAGAGTTCCTCTTGCGAATGTCCGTCGGGATGGAGTTCGAGACTAGGGTGGGGGGGTGGGGGTTGTCAGATTGGAGATGTTGGTAATGGTTCCAACAAATCCGTTTCAATCAGCCTCTCCATACAACTTATGTCTTGAGAAGTACGAACTACGCTGTCGCCAGACGCGTCTTTTGTGTTCTTTCGTGCTACTCCCATGTTTGCAACCGTCTCCAGGAACGGCTGAAGGTCGTAAACCGTCTTTATTTGTCTCGTCGTCAAAAGTGGGAGTCCCGGTTTGTACGCCATCTTGGAGTTTGACTCCTGTGAACAGTACATCTCAATTCGTTAAATGCACCCCTGTTAGAAACATAATAGCTTGTCGACAACAGGAACGGTACATACCTTAGTACTCATCAGTTTTGCCAGGCGAACAACATGTGGGGTGAATTCCGAATATGGAACCGGCGTTGTGGACGACATGTCTTTTGTTGCTACCTTGTCGACGTTATTGGCAAATGGTTCTCCAACAAAAGCCCAACTATACCTGTAAAGCCCATAAAAAAGTAGAATTTAAGATAAAAAGAAAACTCCGAAAAACGGGAACAGTAGTAGCCTCACATCTGAAACTGAGGCAACTTGTCGGCCGGTAGGTAAAGGCACAAGTCAAGAAGTTTGCAGACAGCCAAGTAGAGTTGCAACCAGGCCGGATGGCTGTGTGCATTTAACCCGTTACTAGAACTGACGACCCACGACGTATCGAGAGTGGAGAGGCGACGAAGGTGACTGCTACGAAGGAACAAAAAAAATGCCGTTAAAACGACAGTCGCCTCTTTTTACCAAGTTCTTCTTTCTTGTGGTTGAATCTAGGAAAATTGCTAGTGTCAACTAATACTTCGTGCTCTATTTTCATTACTTAATATGTTCATAAGAATCATAGATTCAACTTATTTCAACAAAAGTTTCAGAAGTTTTTGTCTTCAGAACGGTGACGCGATATCAAACAAAATGGACAAACATTTGGACAGCAAAATCAAAAAAGTTATTCGCAATAGAAAGCACTTCTCAGAGAAGGAAAACAAGAAACAAATCTCACTTGCGCACCGTAAGATAAAAGCTTTGGAAAGGAGAAGTTGTCTAAACTAATAATCACAAGGCACCAGCACACCACAAGAAATCCTCCATTTCTAAGAATTTAATACGAAATACGTTCATTCGTACCTTGGGCTTTGCCTGCAGCAGTACCAAAGTTCCACAAAAAACGAACAGATTTGTAAGAGAGACACAAATTGATGAATGAATTTGATGACGGAATTTGATGTAGAAGTAGTTAGGTTAGAAATGAAATTAAAAACAGAAAAACCCATTAGACTAGACAGGAACAGAGAGGCACACACATCTACAATACATTGCGACTAATGTCAACACACACATAAAAAAAGGCTGCTACGGTGGTAGAAAAGCATCTTTAGTAAGGTGTTATTAAAATCACGACAATTCACAGAAACCCAAACAAGAGGAGATTTTAAATATAGAATAATGTACAACCTGAACTGTTCAGAATTCTTGCATAACTCTTGTTCAATTTGTAGAAAAACCTGAACCTGAAATGAGACCGATCGCAATTCAATTAGGACACGATCATATAACAGATAATTAAAGTGTGCAAAAGGAAGGCGCAGTCACCATTTCGGTGATGATGACAGGCCACAGCGAGGTGACATGTTGTGGAAGCATCCGCAACAGGAGGACACGGAAGCAGAGAAACACCTGAGCCTGAACGCCAGGCACCTGGGGTAGTCTTAGACTCTCGGTAAGTCTCTCTGAAACATGAAATGGACACACGACAAGCAACGTTAAGATCCAATCGTAACAGAATCAAAGAAAAGAGAGAGCAGCAATCAATAAAATTTCAATCAGATTGGCGACACCAACGGCGGCGTCTAAAAGGCCCAAAAAGGAATTTCTCTTCATTGTTATAAAAACTATGCGAGCAAGGATGTTTGTCATCACATTGAACAATTTTCATACGACCTCGAGAGAGAGAGAAACTAAAAAGACGTCAATAAACTAACAACTCACCTTGTATTTCAGGCATGTAACCCTGGTACTGGTCCACTTCGCTGCAGAAGATGACAAAAGCGAGGCGCTTAAGAAGCTGAGCACGTTGCTCGTACTCTTGTTCTTTACTGCTGAACAGACTGAGACTTCCCGACTGCGCAATGGATACGCGAGCTGTGATGCCAACAGAAATAAGAAACATAAATTATTCACCGACGAAAGAGTGACTTTTTTCGGCTTCAAGAAGCGGCGTAAGGTCGCCTAATTTGAAACCCCGCAGGGCCCTCACCCATGAGGTCGAGGAAGGTCGTCTTGTCGTGGGTCATCAGGTTATCTATAACGATCCTCCAAGATCGAAGGCAACCGACTTCCATCTGAAAAAAGGAAGGGTCGAGAAGCAAATCGAAAACGTCTCTACGCCAAGCCCTCCTCGTATACTGATAGCCACTGATGCTGGCCAGCAGTTGGGAACAAACACGGAAACTAGGAACATTATGCTGGTGGTGATTGCGTAGGTAGGGTGTCACGTTGTACATCAGAGCGGCGAGAAGAGGGAGGACTTTCTCTTTCTCGTCACTCTGGTAGACGACGTCGAGCAGAGGCGCCAGCATCTACAACATTTCAGAGAAACAGGCCCGTCAATACTTCTAAAGTCTACCAGACACGTTAGACCTTTTCTCCTCGCTCGCGAAACGTACTTCAGATAAGATAGACAGGGCTTGGACGCTGTAGCTCGAATTGTTGTTCGAACCGCCGCCATTGCCGTCACTCGATTTCTGTGTCTTGCTCGATGACAAACTTGTCTTCTCTGATTCGGGCGAAATCATTCCAGATCTGGATCCTGCTGAAAATTAACGAAGAGAACGACCTCTTATAATTTAATTTCTGTTTTTTTTAACGTCACGTCACCTTCGACATAAGTGTCCAAGTCGTCAATGTCGGTCTGCGGACCGGGTTTCACAGCCAAGTTACGTCTTAGCCAAGTCGTCTGTTCGAGAGATGCTCCAGCCACACTCCCGCACGATTCAACCAATTTCTGCGTCAAGTCCTGAATGTTGCAAATACAACAATTGTCAATTTACGAGTTTCACAAGGTGCGGATTTCAAAATGTAGACCTGAAGGTCTTTCTGATCCTTGCGGTCTTCAATTGTTGGAGCTCTCTGCACAAACTCATTCAGAATCCTTTTGGAGAAAATACAAACAAATGAGAGAAAGACAGAGAGAGAGAGAGAGAGAGAGAGACTACAAACTACACAAATAGAACCATAAGAATTAACAAGAACAAATGAACATGAACGGACCCAAATAAGAAAAAAAGAGCTGGCGGACAAAAGTTGTTCATCTGAAGGGTATCTTTCATTAGGTTTTGCAAAGAAGCCCACGACTCGACAAGATGAATTCCGGGAGAAGATTGGATATACGCATGAAAAAATTGCAGTACGAGAACTTCGACAACAGTCTAATGTAGACAGATAAATAGATTTCGAGAAAAAAAATGGTTCATTAGCAATCATGTTATTCTAAAACCATTTAGGAACTAACTTTTTTCTTGATGCAAGAGGCCGGCGGTTGTTTGATCACTTGACGTACAAGTTGAATCACCGTTTCCATCGGCATCACCTTGATTGCACGAACGAGCTCGACCAATGAGAGCTGTTCGTCCGAGCAGATTGGAATCACTTTCTTGGAGGCAGGCGCTACCGACTGTCTTCCTCTCTTATCGTTCCACGCAAGTGCCACGGCAGCCAAAAAGTTGACACCATGATGGTGAGACAGAGGACTGAGCAGTTCTAGAATGTGCTGCTGAATGACCTTTGGCGTCCCCATCACCCAAGATGCTCGCTGTCGTCCTTTAGAGGCGCAGTCTGAGGCAGCCTTCCAGAGAGTGGCTAAGCTAGACAAGAGGCGCGGAAGTTGAGCGAGGAGACTGTGCCTCGCAGCAGTTAACGGGTCGATTCGCACACTCGAGTCAGAACCGGCCTCGCCGTTCTTTCGAATGATCGACGGTGCAAACACGTTTATCAAATTCGAAATGATCTGTGTTGCGTTAGGGCCCGACATTAGCCCGTGAGTGGTGACACTAGCCATCGAAGACTGAGCCCCAGCCAACACGGTGGAAACTAGATTATTTGCATCCAAGAGGCAATAGTGGCACAAAGTGGTCAGCCCTTCAAGCTGAAGAATGAGGTGATCGACGGGAAGGGCGCTGCCCCGCAGCTCACATATTGACTGAACATCCGATGATGACCTAATTTTAAAGGCCACAAACAAATTATTACGCTAACAGTCACGGACTCGAGTGAATCATGTACGTGTGTGGTCATAATGTGAGGAAAAACCAACCTTCCTTCGTCAGCAACATAAAGTTTAGAAAGAGATTCTAGATTCATACAGAGCCTCCCGACAGTGGACACCACAGTGCTTGATAAGGCCTTTCGCATGAAAGGCAGTAAGCAGGACACAAGACCAACCCAATGCTGGTGAAGAGGGCTCGTGTAAGGTTGTTTCAGGGCACTCTGGAGCGCGGTTTGGAAAATCGGCTGACACGGTATCAGAACACCTGAGTTCGCAATTTAATACCACATCATAATTACAGACAAATTTAAAAAATATCTAAGAAAGAGAGTCAACTCACCTGCAAGATAACGCAGAGAGGGCTGTTGTTGCGGAGTGGAACTCCCACTTCTGGACGTCTTATCGCTGCTGTTCGATCCTGAGTCTATTTTGACGTCGACGTCGACCTTATGATTTGCTAATTGGTCCTCTAGAATGACGAGAACGAGAAGCAATCGGAGAACGGCAATCTGGAATGTTTCTTGGAAGTCACAGGGCAGAGAACCATCTCCGCCGTCTTTTGAACCTTCACGTATCGTCATCTCGTTAAATCGAATTATTGTCTCGGTGAAAGTTTGAACCGAAGCGACTCCACCATCACTGGCATTAAAAACGGCTGTCGGAGACGAAGATCCGGGAGACGGATCGATGCGATGGATTCCAGAAAGAACACAATGCAAAACTGCTTTTTGAACTTTGCATTTGGCCAGTAGATTCATTATGTACGACGCAAAACCTTTGCCACTATCCCTAACGAGAGTCGCTAACTCTGCAAACAACAAAGTGAGTAGTTCAACTGAAAGCAGCTGCACTTCCCAGTTGTCGGTGAGATCGTCGTCCGAGAGACGCATATGAGCCAGGTTTGGATAAAAGCTACGCATGAAATAGAGACATACTGTGATGATGATCTCGAGGTACATGCTACTTCGAAACGCGGTCGTAGAGTCCGAAGGAAGAACGCCGAGAAAACCTTTGCCGAAGATTGCTTTACGATGACGAGCAAGAAGTTCGTACAGAAGAGACTGGCGGCTGCTGCCAGAACTACTGATGCCAGTCGTGGCCATGGCACAAACAGTCACCCTGGCATTTGCCTGAAAGATTCCTTTCAGCGTTTTCAATGCATAAAGAACACGACGAGTGTCGTAACACTGCGAATATAGTAACATGTAAGTGTGCAACGGGTGTACGCTCACGTCTCCTAAACCCTCCCACTGGGGAGTTTGAGACGACCGAGGGAACGGTGGTGGCGGCGGCGGAGGAACATCGGCATCAGATTTCAGTACTACTTCGCACTCTGGGCTGCGACTCTCAGAAAAAGACTGCGAATCCTCATCCGTGCTGAATACGCCATCCAATAACTGGTCCAAAATAGGTGTCACCACATCCAACGGCTTCGTATCGGACGCAGTTCCAACTACTTTCATCGGAGAAGAGGACAATGCTTCCAAAGAATTTCTAGAGGTGGCATCGCTGTCATCGAAACTAGACGAGTTACGAATTGCTGCAACATCTATACGATGAGCTTGGCTGAGGTCAACCACCGACGTACTTTGGGAAAGTCCATCTGCCCAACTGGACGACGTGTTACAATTAGACGAAACGAAAGGATTGACAAAGACACACATGGGTTCGTTCAGATTTCCTCTTTCGATGCTAGATGGCAGATCAAAGACGCTTACATCGTATTTCGCCGTCACCACCCGATTGTTAGTCTCCCCTTCGGAAGAAATGGACGAAAGCGCAAACACAGGTCGCGAAGAAGACGTAGGCAACGACGCGGTTCCCCCAAAACTTCCCGAATGGCTCGTCTCTCCAGGCAACGAACTGCCTATGTGATAAATCACTTGACCCTCTACACTGCTGATCGCATAAACCCTCGTTTCAGAAAAACTGTCCGATTCGTCCACATCCGTGCGACGAGACGAAGCTTCGTTCGGTTTCTCAGTTTGCCTTCCTAACCTGTGGCTGTGAATACTGACGTGTTGAACAGAAACCCTTGCAGTGTCTGGGTGCAAAAGGATGAGAAGAATAGGCTCTAGAATTGCTCCGATGTCTCCACGTTGCAGCGAATGTGTCAACCAAGAGAGAACTTCCGAACGTTGCGGTCCAAACGACCTGTTCAAACAGTTTAGCATCACAAGAAGAGATCGGTCCAAGAGGCGGACCTTCCCAGACGGACTCACTCTTGACGGAAGATCACGTGAAAGATGCCACAAGATAGCAAACTTCTGTACCGAAGTCACTCTTTTCTGAAACACCAAAAAAAAAAAAACCTGAAATAGTGATCGTAATAAACAACTTCCGGTACCTTCTCGTCGTCGGCAGCCATCGATTCGCCTATCACGTCCTCAACGGTATTACTGTCCGGTTCCAAATTGTGAAATTGATGGAGAAGTTCGACACAACGCCTTAAACTTCCCGCCTCGATCTCTCCAATGTGATTCCAAAGAATCCTAGCTACCAACTGAAGTTAATTAACGGTTAGAACGATAGCATATAAAAATAGAAAACATCTCATTGCAACCTGACTGAAGTGTGTCCGACGCTGAATAAATTCTAAGTGGGTCGTGTCTAGAAGTGGATCAATGATGACTGAAAAGGTTCCGCCACTTGGCCGAGACGCCTCCACCGGAGAGGGACGAACGGCCGACTGCGATAATCCCATCAATTCCAGGACAGTACCAATAGAAATCAACTGCAAGTCCACTTGATTTACGAAGCAAGCAATGATGAGTAATGGGCGAAGCCACTCTGGAATGACGCAAGGATCCTCAAAATCTAATTCATAAAGTTTGAAAATACAACATGAGATTTTTGGGAGTAAATGTAGACGGAAACCGAGAGATTTACTGTTAGTATGTGAAAATCCCTTCGGCCTACGACTACCAGAAGCGATACAGGTGGGAAGAGACGAGAAGTCGACGAGGATCTGACAAGATATTCGAAACCCTTCGACGTAACTGGCAGCATTAGAATGAAGGAGAACGACAGGTGAAGCGCAACGAGTCACTTTAGAAGGCAGCCTTTCAAAAGACGATTTGTCACAAAAATCACTTTGAAGCGAGTTCCATAAGAGTCGCTCCAGTTTCTCGCTACGTTCGTCTGGCCGAAAGACAAGAAAATCTCGAAGAATCTTCTCGTGATCGTGCCCCTGTTGGAATAAAAGCACATCGGACAACCGAACGAAACACCGCTGAAAGGTTTTGATGCAGGAACGCAGAAGTGCGACGGGCCTAGAAGACGGTTCGTCATCGTGAACTACGTCGGCACCCACATCTTTGTCGTTTACAAAAGACACTCTCTCTGATATCGATTCTGTGCCAAATGCATCACAGTCGAAATGATCTGTCACTTCCGGAGATGAAATACGTTCGTTTGCAACACATTTGCCAGTAATCGACCCGCGGTTCGTAGTTGGAACCGGACCGATGGGCAACTGAATCTTTCCCAAAAGTAGCGAACAAAGACTAAGGGTTTTTGTGATTTCCAAAGTGGACAATTTTTCGCAGGTCGCCATCAACGTCTTTGAAAGGTTTTGCAAAAGATTCGGAAGATGTTCCAATTGCAGTTCCACATACGTCTCCTAGAATTAAAACGATACTTTGAAAATCGAAAGACGATTTATTCGGATCAAAGAAGAGATAAAGTTACCACAGAAACCAAATCGAGCAAGAATTCCGTGAGTAGACACAGTTCCAGAACGGTTGGCTTCCCGGATCCCACACGCAACACTTTAGCAACGTCCAATTTCCTTTCCATTTTTAGTCCAGAACACGTATTGCGAAAGTATTCGCCGAGATAGTCCCAGATGTAATGTGGTTCTAGGGTGCCGAACAGAAGATTGGCCGTTTTGAAGATCTCGCTACGATGGTCACGGTCTTTCGACTGGCACGACGATAAGGAAGACGCCGTCGAATTCGCAAAACACTCGTAATGTAAAGCTCTACAGAAAACGAAAATCAAAACGCAAACACGCGAAGTTAAACTTGGATTTAATCCAAATCCCCCGACCACTCAAGATAGAAGCCGCTAAAAACCTAAAAACATCTAGAAGAATGTCATCCAATATAGCCTGGCCAATCTCTGGTTTGTCTAGAAGACTAATGAGGAGCCGATAGGGCCTCAGGTGGAGCGCAATGTTATCTCCGGACGAACAACGACTCACACCCTTAAAACATACAGAATCAGATCAGTTTAAAAGAAGATACAAAAAAAAAATAACTGACGCATAAAATTTACAAACGACACCTTAAGACAAGAAAAAAGAGCTTGAACTAGAATGTCCTTCGAGTACGTTTCAAAGAAACATGACGATGCTTCGGAATCGCTGCTGGCCACACTGCCACCGACTCCTCTCGGTCCCACATCGTTCTGACCTTCTCCACCGAGCAACCATGAATACAATCTCCTGTTCAAAGACATGTCTCTACGCAGAACGACATTCACGGCCGACGTTAGTATCCTTTCCATGTCCTGTCGAATGAGGTGTCCAGAGTTGAATGGAAACGCGACCAGTAGAAAGTCTAAAGTGCTCCTCTGCACGAGAACACTGCTGTCGAGGACGGCCCAAGACAACGCTTGCACCTATAAAAACAGCACAAAACGTACAACGTACAACAAACGATCATGTAATCGTTTCACACCATGATGTCGACATCGGTGCCCATGATGTGCAACTGATCCTCCGTACTGAGCCGGCGGTTGAAGTGGTTCAGGACGAACGTGACGGCTGGAAGTCGGACACTTGCATTCGCCAAAATGCATTCCCAGAGACAGCCGTAGAAATAGTCCATTGCAACTCCGGAAGAAACCTTCTCGAGTAACACGTTCGTTCTGCGTATGAAAAACGGCACCAATAAAACGACTGCAGCAAAACGGGAAAGACAAAAGCGCGACCTCTCGTAATACTCGGATCCTTCTTCGAGACCGGGAAGAACGCCATTTAAGAAACCGGGAAGACCCGGTCGTAATTTCTCCTTCAAAGGAACGAAGTGAGATTCATAAATCGCTAATAATGCCGGACGCACGTTCATTGCTGCATTGGCTAACAGAGGAAAAAGACCTGTGGAACAACAGAGGAAATAAGTGGAGTTTCGTTGGAGGCTATCATCGACGCTCTACTCGAATCGATGTTTCTGACCCGCACTGTAAATGAAGAGTTCTCGGCCGAGACGGGACGTTCCAATACATCTAAAAATGATGTCGTAGGTTTCCAGAGCTTTAAGGTGGACTCCACCCGGCAGCGCAGGGTGCATACACTGTGCTAATCGCTTACTGATAACAATGCGGCGGGGTATTACCGGCCTGTCGATGTGCGCCGTCAACACCTACGAAAGAAAACAGGCGAACATTTCATCAAATGGTAGTGGGATTGAGGAGACGATTAGTGAAAAACCTTGTTCAGTTTTACTAGCGCGGAAATGAGATCGGCCCATTCGCTCGTGGACTCAAAGTTTTTCAGGGCTTTGTCTATTGCCGAAACGTAGGTTCTATACTTGGGCTCGGCCCAGAGCTCGTACTCTTCGACGGTTAGGTTCAAGTTGGCCATAGTTGAGGCGGTGATCCCAGAGATTTCTTTCTATTGACTCCAGGTTCACGAACCGAGTCGGAATGTAAAAACCATCGTACGACACTGAATAAAATGCAATGAAAAACACACGAATACAATAGTGCCCTTGTACACACATCCCAACAGAAAAATGTTTATTTGAACAACATCATAACCAGTAGGGAGGGTAATTAAGGGACATCGAAATTTGTTACTGAATCGAAATCTACCCTTAAGATCTTAGTTTGGGACAAAAGGGCTCTTTTATTTTTTTCCCCTTAATTAAACCCCGTCCTAGAAATGTGACTTACAAGATTAATGCATAAATTATACCTGAAATACGAGGCTGAACCTTAATTAAACATTAAAAGTTAGAATCAAACTGAAATAATGACGATTTAATGCATAAACAAAACGGGTCCTCTGAGAGATATTCAAAGAAATTCACTTCCGGTTTAAGCGTTTAGGAATATAGATGGCGCCACTGCCACCTTCGAAAAGCCCAGGTTCTCTGCATCTTGGTTCTCTTCATACACGTAAGGCATTACATAGACGTCATATTAAAGCTAATTCCGCCATTTTCGTTTGTAAAATAAAAAAAGTATCAGCTGTTACATTGAAATACATTTAACCTCATTGCCTTTACCATAAAAAAAATGTTTTATTATGGCTTCAAAGTCAAAAAAGCTGGTGAGAAACTCGTCAACTTTTATATAAAACATCCTGTCAAAAGTTCATGCGTTTAGCACTACCTTTGACTTAACAATTATTAAGAAATCGACACTCACGTCTCGCAGGACGTGAGTCTGACCTGGATGACCTCAGCCCGACCACAGGACATCGCCATCACATACATAAAATGACCATTACCTGCAGTACCTGAACTTTCTTTTTCAATAGATAATTAAAATCTTAACATTATAATTTGAAGATTTTAAATCACTACTAACACACAAGCATAGTTACCTCACCATAAGAGGACACTTGTGACGTCAGATGGGTTGACAACAAATTTAGGCTTGTGTCATCATTTTAGTCTGATAGAAAAGGAATGACAGCAAACGTTAAAACAAATGTGTTCTTTGCATTCTTTTGTTATTTACCCCCTTTTATCAGACAAAATGACACGCCCTTGTCAACCCCTCTGACGTCACAAGC
This sequence comes from Brachycybe producta, assembly GCA_036925085.1. Taxonomy (NCBI): domain Eukaryota; kingdom Metazoa; phylum Arthropoda; class Diplopoda; order Playtdesmida; family Andrognathidae; genus Brachycybe; species Brachycybe producta. Next base: position 703,268 of record JAUPFP010000007.1, on the reverse strand, counting down.
TTCTTCATACGGTGAGGCAATAAATATTAACAAAACGCACCTCTTTTCCCCCCTTCTTTCTCCCCCCACCAAAACCACATCTGCTTCTCTCTTTTTTTTAACTGAATTTTGTGTTCCATCCAATTTCAGGCACTAAATAAAAGCTAAAGAAAATATAACCAAGTCGACAGCCCCCAAAATAGAAAACTTCTGAATAACAATAGGCTTTAAAAAAAAGTTTTTCTGTATATATGAAATGTTTAGAAAATTTAGAAGATCTAAAGTGTTCAAATAGTGACCCAGTTTCAGAAACGAAAGGAATAAATACCCCCCCCCCCCCTTTAAACCGTTATTTGTTTATCTATTCACGAACATTCATAATAATATACTTAATATAAAACACACACAGACGCCATTGGTTCAGTTGTCATGGCAACACTTGGCGCATAGTCATCATCATCCTAATCATCATCATCATCATCAGTAGAAGAAGAAGAAGAGATCGGAACATCCAACACAGTGTTGCCAGATTATCATTCATTTAGAAAAGATAGAAGAAACCTTTCTCTAAATCACTGGCTTCCTAAAAGCCATCATTTCAAGAAGGTTTCGTGGAGCTCTATAGTAAGGCCTTAAAATAGATTTCATTTTTTTTTTATTGTAGACCAATTTCCTGGACAATCCATTGGGAACATCAACGATGCGATGCAATGATCACTAATTTTGGCCTATAATTAATTAGGATGACCATCCAAAAAAAAAAAGTATCTTGACTTAGAGAGGGTCAGTTTTATAAATTAACCCACTTACACGTTATCAGTGGCATAGTCAGGTTTTTGGCGACAAGAGCAAAAATATAGGGATTTAAAAACAGAAATCTATAAGTAAGCCTAAACTAAAAATGAGTTTTTCAGTCTTAAAAGCTGGTTAGATGCTAGAATTCAGAGTTTACCTTATTAATTAATATAAAAATATTAATTATAAGGAAATTGAAGATAAAATTAAAATTAGTTTTCAAGGCGCCCTTTTTGGAGGCTGGCGCCAGGAGCAAACTACTTCCCGTAGCTACGCCATTGCACGTTATAAGAAATATACATAAGTAAAAATACTGGAAGCTTGAATCTGGCAACAACTTTTCTGAGTGAGCAAATATCATAGAGAAAAAAGTGGGTCTTTTACAATTATTATTGTATATATATATATATTATATATACACACACACATACAACGATATAAGAAGAGAAACATCATCTACGTGTGTCAGTTGCACACCCAATAGCAATATTTTAAAAGAGGTAGTTAACTTTTAACTATCACTACCTATATACAGTGTTAGACAATGTAGGTGGTGGTTCAGTGTAATTGAAGATCACCCTGAGAACCTACGGATTAATAAATGGCTAGATCTAGAGCCTGGATGGATGGCTAGATTCTAGCCTAGATGTAGGGATGGAGGGATAAATGACCAGGCACTCAAACTCGATTTGCAGCATCTTTTTATTCTCTCTCTCTCTCATTGAGGCCGCCGCCGCCGCCGCCGCTGCTGCCAATCTGCAGGTTATACTATTAAGACTAGTAGTAGTGCTAGAAGTACAACAAAATGGGACTAAATAGCACCTGGTGGAGATTTTCAATTCGTTTCTCCTCTTCTTTGTGTGTTTGTGTTTGAAAGAGAGATCTCCATTTATAAACTGCATTCCCAGAATCCCATGCATCAACCAAAAACACATCCATAGACACAGGAAGGAACTGTGATGACGACGACGACGACGACGATGATGATGGTGGTGGTGGTGGTGATGGTGATGAAAATACACTGACTGAAAAAAAAGAACTATATTCTGGATTATTACTATTATTACGATTAACAAGGATTCCCGGTTTTTTTTTAATGCTTGAATTTTGTCACTTTTGATAGCAACATAAAAGCGTGCTCTATAGGTGAGTAGAAAAGTAGAATGGACGAAAGAAACCTTATTTGCATTGGATCACTTTTATTCGCCAAAATAGGTGCCAAAAGGGTCTACTTTAGTATAGGTGGTGGTGGTGGTATTGGTGTAAAGCAGGGGAATAACCAATATTTCTGTGAGTCTCTCTTCCCTCCCTCCCCCCCCCCCCCCGCTCTCACAATTTGTGTGATTTGTTTCTTTTTTTTTTCAGTATATACAATATAATAATATACAGTATATAAATATTAATAATTGTACTGAATTGTATGTGTGTGACTCTGAAAATGTGGCCTACATATGAAAAACCCACACATGAAATGGTAAAATATGCAAGAAACTGGTTTCAGTTGCCGTAAGAGTAAGACTGACCACACCTGTGTGACCCCTCCCCCTTTCCATGATCTGCGACCCACGCACAAAATAGAATATAATACGAGTAACACGAAAGGTGACGTTATAAATCGTACGTATGTACGCATAGGGCGTATACGTATATAACGAGGCCATTTTCAAATGTTGCAACTCAATCTCTTAACTTACACTGAGGAAAGTGCTTTTTTGTTCGATTTTCTATACAATATATTCTTTGACAAATATCATATATTACAATATGATATGTATATTTTGCATGCGAATGTATTGAGTGGGAGGTGACAAAAGTAACGAAGGAAGTAACTGAATGTATGTTCAACCTTTAGGTTTCAAACATTTACCATTTGATAACAAAACATAAAAGTAGAAGAGACCTACAAACATGGGCCTGGTGGGCTTCATGGGCCTCAATTTTATTTTTAAAAAGGAAATGTTTGTTTCTAATACAAAGCAAAGAATAAAACAAAACATTTGTTCCTTTTTTTTTTGTTAAGATAAAAATCAAAATCAAAAGAACTAAAAGAAAAACCCAAAACGGAACCTGGAATTCTTTTAGTCTATAAACCCACCTTCCTTAGTTCAGTTGCTCGCTCCACCCCCTCCTCTCAGTTTTATTATGGTTCTATTGGACAATGAAATTGGGGATCTGGTAATGCAATTGACACAGGTGACCATCAATGAGCAGGGTTACAACGTTAGTATTTAATTTCAGTAGAAGAAAAATGTCGATTTATGTCCTCCAATGCAGCTCCTCCACACACCTAATGCGGTCTCCTCACATCACCAACTGTGTGGAGCTTGTACAGGACAATTATTATCAAATATAAGAACAAAAAGCAACCTATTGGCCCCTCCACACCACCCACCCAATTTGTGTCTAAAGAATTAAGTTCTAATTTAGTCAATTCCAATTGTTTAATAATTGTAGAGTTGTCTAATGGCGCTAAAATGCCCAAAGTGACGTGGATAGGAAGCAATTTGACGTCACAGAATGGGCAACAAATTGAGTTGCTCTTGTGCGCCACTCATCCGCAAGGCGTATCGTTACGAGGATTCGCCATGGCAAGCCACCAGGCGGCGCGACGGACACCTCCTTCGGTAAGAGGCTAATTTTAATTTATATTTTCTCATGTACACAGTATGTAGATCTATGTAATCTACAGTACATATGTAGCATCCATTTCGTATAATTGTCCATTGTATATTTTGCATCAGGTCAATTCTATGTGCATTTCGCGAAATAAGACATACATTTCGTGTAATGGACGCGTTATATGTAAATGGATGCGTTATATATGTGTATAAATAACCATCTCTCTCTCTCTCTCTCTCTTTCTCTCTGGGGGTTCATTTCAATTTCGTAATACGTTTGCATAGAAATGAGATTAAAAAGGAAGAAAATATACACTCTCCTTCTGGTGGTTTATGAAATATTGAGCGCAGACAGAAATTACAATTATTTTTTGTTGTTGCAAGTTTCAATTTCAGCGAGTGGTTCTCTTCAAAAAGGTTGGTTAATTCGCGGACTACCCTCATAAAAGAACCCCTCCTTCCGTACCTCCTTCTAAACCCCCCTTGTAGTGTGTACTGATCGCGTTCATATGTTATTATATAATAAAGAGAGAGAGAGAGAGAGAGAGAGAGAGAAAGAGAGTCCAGAAGACGAAAGAATAATGAGACTGCTTCGGTGGTGGCGTCGATTCGATTCATGATTTCAAGGGAAAGAGAGAAGAGAAGGAAATCAGCAGCTGTGTGCATATGTGTGTGCGTTCTTGTTGCCATGGAAACGTCTTGGCGGCCATGGCAACGAACGGCTGCACAGAGATGATCAAACGAAAAGAGAGAGAGAGGCTGAAAGATAGAAAAAGAGAGAGAGAGAGGCTGAAAGATAGATAGATAGATAGAGAGAGAGAGAGAGAGAGAGAGAGAGAGAGAGGCTGAAAGATAGATAGAGAGAGAGAGAGAGGCTGAAAGATAGATAAAGAGAGGGAAGGAGAGACTGACAGATAGAAAAAGTGAGAGAGAAAGAGAGAAATCCATTTTTCCATTTTGGGCTTTTGCTTCCTTATAGCCTAGTTCGTGAGGGTGGGGGGGGGCAGAGGAGGCATTGGAGTTATAACTAAGGACAGGCCTCACCAGTGGATCAAATTTCAGTCAAGAAGAAGGAGAGAGAGATAGATAGATAGATCATTTAATTATAAATTAACGAATTCTAATAGGTCGTCGTTGCTTCTATCTTCTTGCGGTGTAAATCACCCAGATATTAAACCAATGACTAATTAGTTTTATATTGGTTAATTAGTTTAGGTCACACCTAAATGATAATAATTATTAGTGCTAATAAAGTGTGTTGTTGTTAATTGAGTGATATGTTACACAATGGGTTTATATTTTAACTTTGGTGGACGTGCAGCCTCCCCCCCCCAATATAAGTCACATCTTTCATTCAAATTCGCAATGAATGTGAATGAATGGATAGCCATTTCAGTTGGTTTATTTCGTCTCTATTGATTTTGTTTATAAGAAGAGCACAATGTAATTGTGTCAGTAGCGACACACACAAGACACATGTGTTATGTGTATGTTCATTCGTTTAACAGTCAAAAATGAAACACACACAGCTCAGAATTACTCCCTTGAGAGTAATTTAAAGTCATGTGTTATTTTTTAAGTAATGGCTCTTTATACAAGAAATGGATGGAGTTATGCCCTCTCTCCCCCTCTTCCCCCCTTTTAAACAATCCTCCTTCTCTTTTACACACATTTGTAAGCAGACGAACATCTAGAAAAACGAGCGTATGTTAAAAGTGAACAACGGTTTTTTGTGTTTGCTTTTATCTTAATGTATATATGTTGCAATTTTACTGGGAATATATAACTGAACGATCACATTGTTACACGTCTCTGTAACTTTTACATTAACCCCCTTGTCTGCAGGCAATCACTGCAAACACGATGGCAGCCCATATTAAATGGCAAACGATCAACAGACACGCCCATCTCTCTCTCTCTCTCTCTCTAGTTATACCTATCTCTCAACCTATCTATCTATCTATTTACCTAATATACCTATTTCTATATATATATATATACATCCGGTGTTCATCATGTGTTAAAACATTTGAGACACCCACATTTAAACCACAATCTTGCGGCACACCTCTCACTAAAAAGGAGGGAGAAAATAGTAAGGGACTAGAAAGATTTTTTTTTTAAGAATCCTAATTAGCATTGGCTCCAAACAAACAGACGGTCGAAAGAAGAACTCAATTATCGAACGAGTGTTGTGTTTCGTTTAGTAATTAAGTTACGTGTTTTTCGGAATAGGCTTTGGGCGGAGGTGTTTCACGTGAGCGCTCAGGGCAACGTCAAATGGCAGCAGGTGTCCGAGGACTTGGTCCCCGTCAACATCACCTGTATTCAAGACACGCCCGAATGTGTGTTTCACATCACTGCCTACAATTCTCAAGTGGATAAGATTCTGGACGTTCGCCTCGTACAACCAGGTACCGTAATATGTATGATTTATATATAAAAAGCACACGCGATCGACCGTAAAAAAAAAAAGAGGGTCGGAGAGTTTATTATTAATTGTTATTATTTTTATAGGAACCAGACTAGGACAGGCCTCGGAATGTTTCGTTTACTGGAAAGATCCAGCAACCGGCGACACCTGGGGGCTCAATTTTACGTCACCGATCGATGCCAAACAATTTCGAGAATGTTGCGTAAGTCGACAAAAAAATAATTCGAAAACATTTTCTTCTTCTTTCCTACATTTCCTTTTTTTTTACCGCGTTCTCGTCAAACATTTTGACTGAAGAAGAAGAAGAGCACAGGAGAAACATCAGAAATAACATCCTAACCTAATACCTAGTACACACACCTGATAATTTAAATGCAATTTAAATAATAAACGTGTTCTACAGAGCAATCTGTGATGGGCAACAAACAATATGTCGTCGAATTCAATTTGTTCAGTTAATTAACCTGAAAATATTGAGTTAATACTTAAATCTAATATTATAAACTATTGACAAAATATTGATTTAGTATTTCAATTTAAAATATTAATAATAAAGTCAACTTTTATTAGGTGTTCATGTCCTTAACTGGATTCCGTATAAATTCACCTAAACACATTTTAATTTGAATTCATTTAACTCATGTGTGTACAAGGTATAACCATAGTCAAAAGCAGGGTGGATTCATTTAATTTGCAATTTCAATCAAGTGATTTTTTTTTAAATAAAACTTAAAAAATAAAAACAGATTCTTTTGGATTTTTTTTTTCAAAAAAAAAAAATTAAGAAAAACTTGATTATTTGATGATTATTATTATTAAAAATAACTACGTTTATTAAAAAAATTAAATTAATAATTTGTAGTTACAAGTCAATAATTGTTTCTTAAAACTTTACTTGTTTTATGTTGTTTATGTAAAATATAATTTATATTTATTTAAATTTTTAATTTTTATCACGATTTAAATTAAAAATAATCCGATTTTTTTCCACCCTGTTCAAGAATGACCACCAATGTCCACTTCTATACACTTGGTTTCTCTTTCCCGCCAATCAATTGATATACTATAATTAATTAATTTATCTGATTGTGTTATAATTATAATCGGAATTGTTGTGAACCACACTCGTTGGTTAGTTGCGTGGACAAACGTGGTCACTTAGTTCCAAAGAACTCGCTTTAACGGGAGGAGGACATTTGTATAAATTTAAAGTTGTGTGATAATATGTTCTCAACCTAGAGGTGGGACGAATCCTAAATTTTCTAGAAATCCGAATCCGAATCCTAAAAGGTTCTCGAATCTCTCGAATTCTTCATATAAGAATCCTATATTATTCATTAAAAAGATACAAATGGGTGCGAGACATTTGCCCAATAGACAAATGCACTAACAACATTTGCCTTAAAGGGACATTTGCCCTAAAACCACTTGGTCTAAAAGGACATTTGCACTAATCAGTAGTGTAAATTCACGTCATTTGACGTTTTTTGTACGCCCCAGGCGCGCAAAAACCTATTTAACATACTAGACCGAAAGACACTAAACCATATGAAAAGAGAACAAAAAAAGTGGTTTTAGGACAAATGTCTATATATTCCGATTCAAATAAATGAAATAATACTAAATTAATAAATACATATTAAATATTGAATTGATAAGAAACGGTGTGGCTTTTTGTTAACGAACGCTTCTATTGGAGTTAAAACTAATTTTACAAAAGTTTTAACAGTTTTTTTCGGTTAGGATTCGAAAGACGAAAAAAGAGCGAAGATTCGAGTTTTCGAATCTCGAATATTTGTCAAGATTAGCAAGATTCGAATTGCCCATCCCGAATTCAAACATATCTATAGACGTGTCATCACATTGGTGGATAAACCGATGAATAAGAGAATAAGAGACAATCTAAAATCATACACTCAATGTCAACACGAAGAGGGTGGGGCACAAGTTAGAAGGGATCATGGCCTCTATCTCCTGTAATGTCTTCACAGGGTGCATTTCACCTGTCAACGCCACATGGGGAACAGATATGCACTGTCACTATATTACTCAGGACACCTTCTCTCTCTCTCTCTCTCTCTCTCTCTCTCTCTCTCTCTCTCTCTCTCTCTCTCTCTCTCCCCTTATCATCACAATGGCCTTTACCATTCTTACTATCCTCCTCCTCCTAATACACAAGCATATTCCATAAGGATTCTTGCTCCTCTTTTAGAGACTATACTTTCTAGTAGCAGTATTTTAATCGAATGCCGTTGGTGGTGTCTACTAAAAAAACTGAGAAAGAAAAATCGATTACGAGCGGAAAAATGTGAAAACCAGGGAAAAAAGAGAGAACTCAATTCTAATGTAATCCGAGTCTCTCTCTCTCTATATATATATATTATATGTGCCATTGAATGCACATATTATGCATATGCATTGAATGCAGATAGATAGAATGAGAAAGAGAGAGGGAGAGACACGGACCACCTAACCAGAAGTTGAACGAATCGACGGATGAAACTTAGTGCAAAACTTAAGTCTTGTTGGCATCGATGTGCGCACACAACTGGACCAAACAGTGAATGATGATGATGGTCGAACTAATATGGAACTTCACACTGCAAATAACTAATTAGTTATATAACTAGTTATTTTATGTTGGATGTTTTGTTGCATGTTGCATGACGATGATATCTCGTTGAGATTTTGTGCATGCCGTGCATACGTTTGTTACGTACATGCCGAGAAGGAGACAGAAGAAGAGGTCATGTTCAAATCAGAACCGTATCCCCACCACCAACACCAGAATCACCAACAAAACTACCGTCTTATTCTTCAGCACATCCCATCTTTCGTAGTCGTAATTGTCGTCTGTTGGTCATTTACAACATACTTCCACATGATGAATCCACTGTTTTGGTTGGCCAAGGTAATTAAATTCATTGATAAAGAGAAAGAGAGAGGGACAATCAGATTGACTACCAAATTAAATATAAATAATACGAATACAACTCTCCTCTACTTAGTTAACTTTGTACGAATATTACTGAATCAAGTTAAAATAAAACCCAACACTTATTTGAAGCAAGCTTACTTCCAATAATCCTCCTCCTCCTCTAATTACTAATAATTCACGTGTAAATTGGGATTCCCTAAACAGATCCAACCATTCCAACACAGGAAGTAAAGTGAAAATAACGAAATTAATTGTAATATTAGGCCCTTTGTTTGCATGGAAACTAAAAAATGTAGAATAAATCGAATAAGAAGAAAAAAGCACCCGTAAGACCCAATAATAAAAGGAAAGGTCACATGATTGATGCGTATGATGATGATGATGATGATGATGATGAAAACAAATAACAAGGGTTTTAGCTGTGAGTGAATTGAATCAAATCTCAAGGAAAACCGTTGAAGTTGATGAAACGAAAACAAGTCTCGAACACACAAATCGATTCAATCACCACCACCCACCATTACTATGGTCTTCTATCAGAATCCCCACTCACCTCGCACCCTCCCACGCCCCTTTTTTGTATTTGGTTGTCTGTTAGCCTGTTATTTGGAACAAGGATTGAAAAAAAAAAAATAGTCAACATCTTCAAATTGAAATACTAGTTGACCGCCTGAAGGTAGGCAATCACTGCGAACAATCTCAATCTCTCCTTCGTGTAGTTTTATTTTTTAATTTTAAAATTTGTTCACTTTAATTAGAAGATTAAATGTCGTCAATTTCCCCGTTCAAATAAATAAATAAGTATAATTAAGTGAAATTTCGGACCAGATGTATCTCTCCTGTGCCTCTTCTAGTCTCAACCAATAAAGTCCTTCCTTTCTATTTCCTATCTTAAACCATGTTTTAGTAATAAATTTAAAGTGATGATGATGATGATGATGGTGTTCTTTACAGTCTCCATCATTCAAGTTTTCTCGGAAAGCTTCTTCATCCTATTCGCTCAAATTAGAACCTCCGAAGGTACGTACGATTAAGTAATGACGGATGACCACTGACTGACCCAAACATGACCATTAATGATTCTATTCTACATGTGTGGCCGCTCTTTAAATGACCATGTCACATAATGTAGATACGATATTATTATAATAATCTCACCATCACCCCCCCCCCTTTCCTCTTTTAATATCCCTGACATTAAACACACGTAAAATCAACAGCTAAGAGCTAAGTTGTGAGAAACAAAGTTCAAACATGGAGGAGAGTAGATTAATTCTGGATTAATAATTTATTTTCGTCTATAATAATGTCAAACAACAATAGCAAAAGATCAAAGGCAAGAGGAAACCATTGTCAACGCCAAGTTCTCCTTCACGCCTCAGAGAGCCTCAATGTACCTGCATGACCCGAGAAAACCTACACAACCTTCAACGTATGAGGGCAGAAGCCAGAGGAAGAATCACAGGTAAAACATCGTCTTCGTCGTAATCATTAGCATTACAACCGTTTTCTCTTTTATATTTTGTAGGTGCATCGACTCTACCCAGAGTACAACAGGGCGGACGGACAGGTGTGGACGACGCGTGCATGCCCACCACCCAACGCGAACGGATCGCGACGGCACCGTCCAGTGCGTCCGTCTATGACAACGTAGCGAATTCCCTTCGACGAGGAGTGAATCCACTTGCAACCTCCAACCAAGCTAATGCTCAGGCCAATGGCAACGTCCATCAAATGGGCGTCAAACAGACAAAAAGTGATGGGTCTATCAAATCGTTTCCAATGGACGGAGTCACGCATCAGACGGGAACAGGAGGCGGAGTTGGAAATGGAAACACTCACGGCACGGCGGCGTCAGACGGTCGAGGTCGTGCTGCTTTTTTTCGCAAAGAGGCTGCTAAATCCATTGACTACAGTGAAATGGAGTCCATCCGAGAGGCACCTCCCAAGTTTGGTACTGGTCCAGGTCATCGACGTACCAAGAGTAAGAGTTCCGACGACGTTTTCGAACAGGCCATGTCGGCAACCGGACGTTCTGGTGGAAGTGGTCGGTCAGGAGGAGGAGGTGGCGGCGGTGGTGGAGGAGGAGGAGGAGGTGGAATGGGTGGCGCTCAGTCAGGAGATATTTCAACGCTGAGTCTGGATAGCAACGCTCTAAAGCGCATGTTACAACCGATGACGTCGACTGAATCTCCAGGCGATGAGTCTCCGTCTGAGAGGGCCATGTCTTATCACGGAGGAATGATACACCCGTTCCTACACCACCAACATCATCGTGATCACGGTGGCCGTTCCAGAAGATCGTCCTCCAAACAAGGTCTCCTCATGTCATCAAGGAGCAGTTCTCAGGACTATGATCGCAAGAGCACCTACACGCATTCGGACAGTTTCCGTAGCAGCATCGATCAGAGCACGTATCTGGATCTCCCGAATAACGATCAGTCGCCACCTTCGGATAACATTCTCTTCGATAATCAGTGTTATGCGACCACTCCAAGCTCAAGCAACGGCGAGGGTGGAGGTTACGGTCACGACGATCGTCTGCCCATTACCGGTCTACCGAACTCACCGACTAGCCGTCTACTCATGGAGTACGAAATGCACCTGAGAAACACCCTTGCTAGGGGCCTGGACGCCGAAAGCTACAGTCTGCATACGTTCGAGGCCCTTCTCACTCAGAGCATGGAGAATCTAGGTAAGCAACAGCCATCATCGATTTGTATTGTGGTGATTTTCCATTTTAATTTTATCACTTTTAAAAGCCAACGAAATGCACAAACAAAAAGAAACCAATTCTCCCATTGTAATAATAACTTATGAAAAGGGTCCTCTCTCTCCCCGCCTGGTGAAGAAGACATTATTTGACTTATTTCTAGACAAATCACAAAAAGGTCAAAGAAGAACCTGGATCCTTGTCTCTTGCCAAAAAAAAACCCCCATTTGAAACCCAACCTTCTCCTCATGATGAAAAAAAAAAAATTCATTCCTTCTATTCGATTCTGTTATTCATTGTAGCCAATTTCACAAATTTATTTCTATTTCACGTGAAAAGGTCACTTGAATCCTTGATTATGGGCCTTGGCACACAGACCACTCGTAGTGGTCGATTTCGACTTCAAAATGAAGTTACAGGTGGTTTCAATATATTTTTTTTATAGAAAGATTCGAAGTGGTGGTCGGTTTTGGCGACAACCCGACTTCACTTTGCAGTTGAAATTGACCAGACCAAAAGTGGTCTGTGTGTTCCAAGCCTAAGATAACAAGTGTTTTAAAAAATAGATAATTTTTTTCTTAAAACACGTCTTATAATAAGTTGCCGCGTCTCCCGACTCTCTCTTTTCTTGTGGCCGACCCGCATTTTAATATTTTACAATGATTTTCAATCATAATATTACCACCCTACCCACCTAATTATTGTTGTTGTTGTTATTGTTATTATTGTTGTTATGATTTGTATAGAATCTATGTGTGAGTGTGTGTGCGTATACGTACTATACATATTAATATATATGTATGTAGAATCGATTGTATCGGAAGCTGTGCATGTTGTTGACCAAGAACAAGGAACAGAACATTGGTCCAACGCTAGGAGTAGTAGGGAGGCCAAACTCGATTTCTTAAATGAGATCAACCGGATACACCGAAGATTTCAACAGCCGATGATGACCATGAGACCACAATCAAGTGAGTCCCTTAAACCCCCCCACTAAAACACACCCACACACACACTCAAATAACGAAATATTTCCATCTCACCCTCAATTAATTAAGAAACACCTTTTTACAATTAATACTTGAAATAATTTTCATAATGAGAAATTAACATATAAGTTGTTTTTTGTTTGTTTACTTATCCCACCTTAAATTAACCAATCGTTTCATTGGCTGTTGATTATCTTCGGCACTGTAATTAACAACGCAATTAACTAATTATATAATAATAACCACTATCTGTTAGTAGACCATCGGAATTGTTCTTCATTCCTTTTAGAACTTTTCTTATTTCTGAAAATTTACAAAACAAAATTAAAATTCTTGTCCCCCCCCCCCCCCCAAATAGGCAAATATATATTTTGTTCGGATTATTGTTAATCTTATGAGTGTTGTGTATGCTGCTAATGTGAATGTTCTGTGTTTGTGTTTCTCAGGCAGTCCACCGATGGGCAAATCGAGCACCCTGCCCCTAACCCACTCCAAATCGGGCATGCATTTCAGTTCGGCTAGTTTGGCCGCTGCGGCCGCCGCCGCCGCCCATCAACATCATCATCATCACCACGAGCACAGTATCGTACAACAGGCCTCACTCGAGAGTGCCGACTCACGCCTGTGTTATCTCACATCGTCCGAGGTAGGAAATCCAACTTCATTATTATATTGACACAGATGCGCAAATCAGTTGCTTTTTTTTCATTTATTTATCTCCAAATGTATGGGGTGGCCTATTTTTAGCCTCTTAAAAAAGTAAATTCCGCTTCACACAGAACACTTTGTGTCGCCACAAAAAATGTTAAGTTTTTTGCAGAACATTGATTATTATGGGGGTGTTCACATGAGACACTGCCATCGTTTTTTATTTGCACCACAGTTGCGAAGAGTACAGCGAAAAACGGCAAACACGCCCTATTCGTCATTTGTGATCAAGGTTACATATATCAGTGGAATGTTTTAACAATATTGCATTGTTTTCTGTGAAGCAAGCCGCGTCAAACACAATGTGACGACACAAAGTGTTCCGTGTGAAGCGGACCTATGAAGCGACAACTTTTTGTGTCATTTATAAAGCCCCATACAGAAATGAATGAATTATGATTTACGACAACAGGATTGAAGAGGTCGCGGACACTATTTTGTTATCAGTGTAAAAAAGAGATTTTCAAATACGACCAAAAAAAGGTTTAAAAAAAGAGATAATGCAACTAAGATCTCATTCTATGGAGCATTTCGTGGCAAAACTGAGTGTGGCCAATAGGTGGCGCAAACTATACGTAGTGCTTCAGTTACAATAGGGTTCAATGGACGTACAAAAAATGAATGACATTTTACATTTGACCGCCTTAAATGATATACCAATTCATACTGGGCATAGTTATAATGTGCTTCTATACAGATAACCATGAGAATGCACCTTCAGAAATTCATTGAACGTGATAGAGTAATTGCAATTATACGTCGTCTAATCAAAAAAGGGTGGTTAGAGAAGGCAAGATATTGGCCCTCGAACCACAAGATGCGCAATATTTTCATGATATTGTAAACAAATCCGAGCCCTAATCATGTAAAAATAGGTGTGAGAAATTCTGCCAAACTTTAAAAACGGAAATTATCAACATGGCCGCCATAGTACAGAATAAGAAGATACACAGAAGAAAAACAGAGTCATTAACTTGTGACAGATTTTTTTTCTGCGCAGGTGCAACAAGTTTCCATAGACTTCTATGATAAAATTTCTTTTCTATTCTTTTTCAAAATGGCGGCTCCGTAGAAGTGTCTTAGGAATCCGATTCCAAGGTTATGGATTTCTGTCAAAGCAATATCAAAGGTGCCGCACAAAAGTCTCCTTTCTGTGTATCTCCTTATTCTGTGGCCATAGGTTTTAGGCCCCTTATTGGGTTTCTGCATAGCTTGGGTTCATAAGCAGGCGCCACCTATATCAAACGAATGATTAGTCCAAAGAGTTTGTTATTATTATGGTGACTAATAATAATAATAATAATAATAAACTCTCTGTGGTTCAATGAAATCTAATGGAAATGGTGGATTTGTAAGAAATGAATTCGGGTTGCAAAAATGCGAACCAAATCTGGATGATGATCCCTTTTTTGGGGTTGGCCATTGGTTATCTAAATTAGCCACTGTTTTAACACAATTTTAAAGATTACTACTACTCACTGTTCAAAGTATCATCATCACCCTAGATCATTTATAAATTATGAATTTTTATGATTTGCAAATAGGCCATTTATCCATCCATTTATAAAGGGGACGGGAGGAGGGTTGATCTTAACTAAATTTTCTTAAAAAGTGATATTCAATGTATTTTACCAGGGGATTAAAAAGTGGGAGGGGAAAGATGGATAGAGAGGGTGATATTTCAGTAACTCACAGAAAAAAAGATTGAGTGAATAAAGTAGGGGTAAGGGGGGTTTAAAGGGGGTGGGGAATAGAGCAAAAGAGTCTTTGTATGTTTCATAACTAGAGTCTAATACAGTATAAAAGGAAATCTATGGAGAAAAATCGATTTACTTGGGGTGAAAACCTGGGGTTTTGAGGGGGGAGTGCGAGAGGGGATGGGGGATAAGTGTCTGTATCCCCTCTTTTCATCCCTTTTCAGTTTGCCATGTTCAAGGTCAGTGGAACACAAACCTAATACACAGTACACAACATCACGAACAATGTTCGCCCATCTTTTTTTCTTTCCATTTCTCTTTCAAATATTGTATTACATACAAAAAAGACGCCATCTTTGAGAAAACATAAACACACACTGAATAAAAAACCCCCCCCAACAACAACATTACAAATGTATTATATGGATCCAACAAAAAGTATTTGGAAAAAAAAAAATAAAGTAGAACTTCCATATAATATAAACTAAAATGTTAAATAAAAATACATATTATGAAAAAAAAACTAATAAAATTAGCTGATTTTAATTTTTTATTAAATAAAATAAAAATTAAAACAAATTCTCTAATACTCAACAGTTTAAAAGTTGGGCAACTTGAATTTGAACCCTCAGAACAGAGGTCCAACAAATCGAAAAACCCTGCCTTTGTTGAGTTCCTTTTTGAACATGATTTTTCCATATTTGAAACCCTTTTCAGAGATTTCAAGTGACACTTGAAGGGTCAAGATTCCATCTTAAATTTGAATCTTAAGTAAAGCGAAAATAATAAGAAGAAAAAAAGGTATACATAGTGTGTCTACAATGAATGAAATGGGGCCCCTGCTGTGAGGCTAAAACAGATATGTGCAAGCAGTGATTGCCCATTTGTAAGGGGGAATGGTACCTTTTAAATTATTCTTATTTCGGTTACATTCTAAGAACATCTGAAAAGGAGTGGGAGTGTTCAGAGAGGGGAAAAGAAGGAGGAGGAGGAGGAGGCTGAGAAAAATAACTAGGGGAAAGAGGGAGGGATGGAAAGGTTATGTTAAATTTCACTACTGGTGCTCACCTGTGAGTAAAAAAAACAATGAGACAGCGCCGCCACCCCTCCTCTCCTCCACACACACACTGAATTAACCTTAAAGTAAAACAAACATAATAAACATAGAACCCAATCAAAGAAAGTCATTTTTTTGTTATTGTTGTGTGTAGACATGATTGTTTTTATTTTAAGTGTAACTTGTGTTTTCATTCTACTTTAAATGTCTCCGCAAAATAAAACGCAGTCTTGAAGTGCGCAAGCGCATTACATACATAGTCAGTCCATCTTAACCTAAACCACCCACACAATCAATCAATAAAAGAGAAAGAGAAAGAGAGAGAGGGGAGGGAGAGAGAGAGGGGAGGGAGGGAGGGAGGGATCCGCCGTTCCCTCCGTTCCCTTCACTCTCTCTCTCTCTCTCTCTCTCTCTCTCTCTCTCTCTCTCTCTCTTGGTTGTTCTTCTCATCTAAAACACACAAAACATTCTTCAGTTGTGAACTGAAATCTCATCAGTGACAGTCTTCTCTTTTCACTGCGTACAACTAACTATAACTAATCATTGTGTATATGTCGCTTAACTAATCTCACTTAACAACCTGGACCTGTTCATCAAGTGCTCAAGTCAAGAGATATAGAGAAAGAGAGACGTGCTCTCTTTTATGTATTAAACAATATTAATTATTTAGTTAATATCTGATATAAAAAAGAGATGCGTTATCCGGTTGGTATTTTACGTCGCGTTCCTCAAGTGGCCACAACGTCATTCAAAGATCCAAATCCTACTCTTCCTCCCCCCTTATCATCGTCCTCCTCCTCGTCCAATGGTCTCCCATCAGTGTCCCGTGGTGTGGACACGGGTAACGGACACACTCATCGGAACCAGATTATTAACATTAATAACAGTGAAGAAGAGGAGGAGGAGGAGGAGGAAGAGGGGGGTACGACGGAACCCACAACCGAGGAAGAAGAAGAAGACGACGAGGTGGAGGATAGGGTTATATCAAAGGTATCCTCCTCCTCCTGTCCTCATCCATTTGTAAATAACAACAACAACAACAACAATGGCCACATGAATGGTGGTGGAACTAAGAACGGAGGAGGAGGAGGAGGAGGTGTAAACCGCATAACTCCCATCATACTGGTGGTGAGTCTTGGTGGTGGTGTCTTTATCAAAGTGATTGATTGCATTCAAATGATGATCCATTTGTCTTTTACCTTGTCTATTACAGGGTCTACACAATTACCTATTCAGTGACCACTTGTATAGTTATGTTCTCCATGTGTCTTTTTATCTTGGTTGAAATGAAATCACATTAATAGAGAAAGTCTTAGGGTTGGAACACACACAGACCGACCACATTTGGTGGTCCGTTTCGACTGCAAAACTGAAGTCGATTTGGAATCGTTCCATAAAAAAATACATTTGCAACCACTTGCCACTCTTCATTTAGCAACCACCAAAAGTGGTCTGTGTGCCTTAAATTTCTTAAAGTTTATTGATGAAATTAAGAGAAATATGGAAGAGGAGGAAGAGCAGGTGTGTTTAGGGGGAAGATGAGGTGTACGATTAAATATGTATGGCGCGGGGAAGAAGAGAGGAGCCGTTGTCATATTTAGGGATCGAATGTCACAAATTTCACATCTTTGTTGTAGCATCCTAATTAATGTAAACTCGAGGCTGCGTTTATCTCTCTCTCTCTCTCTTTCTTGTCTTTATTAATTATTATATTAATCCATAAATATAAAAGGAGAGATCGTTGTGTTGTTCTTGTTGTCGTAGATATATGTGACTTTCAAATGTGGGTCGCCGAATTCACCTAAAAGTAGGTCATATGTACAAATACAATTTCACTTTCTCAAGTTCTCAACATTTTTTGTTTTTTCTTTTCTGAACTCAAGTTTACGCTGACATTTTTTTTTTATTTGTATTTAGAAAAATAAAATTCAGATGTGATTATGGTTAAGAAACTATTCTTAAAAGGGGATGAGAGACTGACTCAATTTGTATTCTAAACGGACAGCTCGCCCCCACTCCCTTTAAATGCAAATTTCATTCCAATATAAAACACAAGTTGAAAACATGATGGGGGCGGGACACCCGCCATCTTCATTACCATAAAGTATAATGTGGCAGCTTTAAGGGGATCAAAGGGGTGTCCTAAACTGATCCTTCTCACCCCACTACCCCCCCCCCTCATACATTTTGTTATCTTTTGAAAATTAAGAAGAAAAAAAAAATGGTCCTTCATTTGAAGTTGAACAACCCTCTCTCCTCCTTCTCCCTCCTCGATCTCATTTTAACCACAAAAACTGGTTTGAAATAATTGTTTTAGTCATGAACTTGACACATTCTTGGACAAACCCACGTCTATACAAAAACCAAAACAAAAATGGTCCAAACATGGTCATATGTATACTGTGTATATACGTAAGCGGGCCACCCCTATTTTCTCTTCGTTCCTGATTTCTGCCTGAATCCCAAGTGTCCATTCCCGAGATTTGATTTCTCAGGCGTTTATTAAATCAATTACATTTTGTTTTCAGTCTTTGATATCGACTGAACTATTGACCTCATTCTTTTCTAGTCTATTAAACCAAATAGCAGTTCGATAGATAATAACATTGCTTATAGTTATTTCTTCTTCTTCTTTTTTTTACCAAACATAAAAGAAACGTCACTTTTAATTTTTATAAATCGATATTTAGATTTTCCGTAAAAAAAAAACCTTAACGTCCCACACACATATACATTATAAATTCACAAGGTATAATTACGTAGTCTCTCCTCATTTACTCTTGTTTAAAGTGTGACTGTTTAGTGTTGGTGTGTGTAGGTGGAGATCTCCCCTAAGGGAGTAAGTAGGCGGACCCCCCCCCCCCCTTCAATGGATGAATGAATTAAATGAATGAATGACTATGATGAACTAGTGAAAAAAGGGAACAACAACTAGTCAAAGTCGTTCTGAGTTCTAAACCACCTTTCTCCTCCTAATTTGAGTGTTTTGAGACGATCACAAAAGGTGGACACACACACACAGGTAGAATACAAAACCATTTCTGCACATGTGTGTGTCTATATATACACACACATTTGGTTACATGTGTTTGTGGAGACCACACCTCAATCAAAACATAACACCTGCACTCTAATTTCTTAATTTCTACTATTTCACTTAGTCATATCCATTTCAGTATGGATCAACACAACACCAAGTATATCTAAAAAAAAATATGTGATTATATTATACAAGTCAAGTGTCGGGATAAAATGGCATAATTAGTGTGTTTCTTCGTAAATTGCAACCAAATATAATAATAATAATACTAATAATGGTACCACCAATGAGAGCTATTGTTAAGGGGGAAGAATTAGAAGTGGGATATGAAGAGGAGGCGGAGGAGGAGGATAATTACATCATTGTGAACACGGCCATTCTAAGAGACATTAGAAACCACGAGAACAAAATCGGTTTGTTTAAGACATGTGGATTACGGGTTCACAAACATCATCATTGTCGGATAACCACACCAGAATGTAACGCCATCTTCCTATTGAAGGTAGTAGAGTACACTCACTTATGGATCCTCTATGGATCCAGTCAAATTCACTCACCTGAGTCCATAACTCTAAAACCTCTTAGCCCGATCTAGTCCTCCCCCCTTCATCTATCTGCTGCTTGCTAATCAATTCGTGTTCTGTATACATTATTATTCGAGTCCAATTGTCATGGCAATTGATTGAATATATTATATATATATACATAAATAATTACTATACAAAACTAATTTATTGTAATATAAATAATTGTAATATAATTCGCTCTTGAATGGGTATAATAACCTAGAAATTTAAAGAAGATATTCTTTTGTTTATTTGTACCCACATGAATATATTTTTCACTTGTCTACAAACATAATTTCCATTGATTATTGCTATGGAAGAGAGAGAAAGAGAGAGCAATGTGCAGCTAGTTGCTATGGCAACAGACGCGTCACCATGCAATCATTGAATGAATGAACGAGTGAATTTCGTTTAGGAAATTTTTCTTTTCTATTTACTATACCGGGTACATATATATAAATAAATGTACAACGCAAATTCAAGATGGAAATTTCAACATATGAATGAAATTTAACATACATTATAGTGTACAGTAAAACAAAAACATGATAACATGGCGGCGGCGGCGGGCGGGCGGGCGGAGATATCACAGTTAGCCCTATTTCAGGACAAAGATAGAGGGAAAGAGCTCCCTCTTTCTTTGTCCTGACTAATACCTACCTATAGTAAACACACCTCATAATTTAAATGCATTTAAATAATGTGTTCTACAGAGCCCCGTGAAGGGCAAACAAACAATATGTCGTCGAATTCAATTTATTCACAGTTAATAATCTGAAAATATTGAGTTAATACTTAAATATAATCAGATAAACTATTGACAAAATATTAATTTAGTATTTCAATTTAAAATATTAATAATAAAGTCAATTTTTAATTTGGGTTCATGTCCTTAACTGGATTCCGTATAATTCACACCTAAACACATTTAATGTGAATTCATTTAACTCATGTGCGTAATTTGTAAACGCATTTCCAACTCTTTTTATTGTCTTTCGGATTGAATGTGTTTTTAAAACTAGAAAGTTGGCTCAATCACTTATACACACATTTACATGTTGATATCTTTCAAAATAAGCTTTTTATGTGAGTTTGAAAATTAACCACCTTTAAACAGATAATATTTGTTTAGTATTAAAAGTTTATTTTGAAAAAAATTTCAATAAGAAAAGAAGAGCTGTCCTTCTAGTTTCGCTTAATTTTGCTCTTCAGAAAGACGGAAATCAGCTGTTCATAAACTATATTAATTATATTGTAAGGTTAAACCCCCCCCCCCAGCCCGGGTGGGGATCACGTAAATACTGAAGACGGATGATTACCCGGAAGGAGAAGAGGGGGTAATTCTCTCTTTGGGTTATGAATTTCCTCAAACTTTATAATAACACTTATAACCCCCATGTCTGGGGAGGAGGGGGATAAATTGACCTAATTTTAAGTTTACATTTGATTCACTAAATTGAGGACAACTTTTTTTCGTTATTATTTAGGCCTAATATATAAAAAGGGACAAATATCAGAAAAAAACGCAATAAAATGAAATTGGAACGAAATCCAATTTTTTTAAAAAGGCACATTTCAATGAAAATGAAAACAACAAACACAATCTCATTTTATATAAATATATCTTCTTCATTCAACTCTTTTGTCTTCTTCGTTCTCCTTTTTTTCTCTCAACATTTTCGCTGTTTCGTAGATAAAACAAGAACGGGAACGAGAAGAAAGAAAAACCTTTGCCATTTCATGAAATTCCGCATTCGAAAACCCTGGCCCACTGACCCAATTTCCATCCTGTTATCTCTTTTTTTTTTCATGGTCCTAACTCAATTTCATCGTTCGGCGGCGTCTCTTTATTCATCGATTTTCGACAATTTAATAATATCCTTATTTAAAAAAAATGAAAATAAAAATTATTACAGACTGAAAATTGGAGATTTTTCATTTGACATAAATTTTCCCCTTCTGATTTTTAAATTCTGAGATTTTTTTTTTTTCGTGGTTGTTTCAGATCTCCGACGATGAGCGAATGTCATTGACGACGGCCATCAGTGATGATGATGACGTTGAATCAACCCACAACTCTCCGTACAAAAGTCGTATAAGTGTCGTTTCTGCTTCCACTTTCAATTGTACTGGAGCCGTAAGAAAAGCCGGGTAATAAAAAAAACAGCTTCACATTTTTAATAAAACGGCATTTCATATCTGACAATCTCACTCGTCGTTTATTCGTAAACTAAAAGATTTCTCAGCGTAAAGAAATGGCTACTACGCAAGAAACACCAAGTGGAACTGGCTCGTAAGCGCGGATGGAAGGGTTACTGGGTGTGCCTTAAGGGCACCACTCTCCTCTTCTATCCTTGCGATAACAGAGAGGGAAGGGCCATCGATAACACTCCCAAACATCTCATCATTGTTGACGGTGCAATCATGCAGCCCATTCCAGAACATCCCAAACGGGAATACATTTTTTGTTTGAGTACAGCTTTCGGAGACGCCTACCTGTTTCAGGTATACGCCTAGAAAACGTACGCTTATTATGGGATTCTAATCGTTGGTTCCGTTTGAATCGTTCCAAAAGGCACCGTGTCAAGTGGAACTGGAGAATTGGGTGAACAGCATACATTCTGCTTGTGCAGCCGCTTTTGCAAGACACAGGGGAAAGACGGGGACTCTTCACCTCCTCCAGGAGGAAATATACCGACAAGAGAAGGAAATCGAATCGGCAAGCTGATTCCTGATCACCTTTCCTTTTCTTCGAGCAGCAAATTAATTTCAGGGCTAAACTCTCGAATTAATTTAGGACAGCAAAATGCGACATATGGCCGATTTGCAGCTGACCGTCGTTTCAGACGTGGACAGCAGACAGACCCTCCTCAACCAGATCGGACAGTGGGAAGAGAATCTCGAACGTTTACACTGTGAACAATTTCGTATCCGTTGTTACATGGCTTCCCTTCAGAATACAGAACTACCAAACCCAAAGGCAATTAATCAATTCCCTTTCCAATCTGGACATTTTATTAATTAGTGTTTTGCATTTTCTCTTCTTTGTAGAACCTTTTGGCACACGTCTCCCGTGGCACCAAAAATACGCTGAATCGACTGGGCGTATTTACCGTTTCCTCTTTTCACGCGTACGTCTCCGCTCGAAGTCCGTCTCTTCTCAGCAATCTTCTGGCCGGACGTGGCGCCACAAAAAGGAGACAATCAGCCATCTTGTCCCGTTCGAATAGTGGAAGGCACGCATCCACCGAACGCACTTCCGTCCAAATTCTTGTGTTTCGTGTTTAACGTATTTTTGTTTCTATTTATGTTGTATTGCAGTAGTCGACGTTCGTTGAACCTGAGTACGGGAGGAACGCAGGATCTTCCTAGTCTAACGGAAAAACCACTCAAAGTGATGCTACCAGATAGCAGAGTGAGAAACAACGATTTCAAATCCATTTTCCATGAAGTTATATTATACTGGACGATTTTTCTTATTATTATTCGTTGCATTTTCTTGCAGTCGGCCACCATCTACGTTAAGGAAAGTATGTCTGCCGAAGAACTGCTGGTCATTTCCTGCAGCAAGAAACAGCTGATTCCTACGGATCACTTCCTTCGCATGTTTTGTACCAAAGAACAGGACGATTATTTTGTTCCTCATCGCAGCGATCTGCTAGAGAACTTGGTGAGCGCCACGGTTTTCGAAATTAAAGGCGACTAGATACGATTTTCGATTTCATTGCAGAGCTACGTGAGTGTAGAAGTTTGTGCCAAGATACTTTACCAGGTGGAACTGTCGAGAAACACTCTGGATCAAATGTGGGGGTTCAGTGTTGAAGCCGAACTGGTGGAGACCAACGAAAGGCAAGACGAACTTTGCGTCATGGTCAGCAGAGTGGAAGATCGAAGCTTAGCCATGCAGCAAGGTAAAAAGAAGACGCCAGTGTCGAATGATCGTCACCGCCACTACTCTAAATTAAGTATTCACAGTCTCCGTCTTCTCCAATTTGTTCTAAAAGCAGGGATCATCAAGGGAGACGAGATCATGGTGATCAACGGAGCCATCGTCAGTGACTTGGATATGATGTACATTGAGAGCGTTCTACAGGAAGAGCTGTCTCTTTGCATGATGATGCGATCGTGTCGAACGGAGCCACCGGAGTTCACTAGCGTCATGAAGACGACAGACGACTACATCGATCAACTGGTGTGCCCTCCTCCTCCGAGCGATGCCGCACTCAGCGAGGAGATGATCACCGGGCTCATCGTTCCCGCGCCCGCATGGAGTAAGTTTATAACGCTTATGTTTTGAATTTCACGTCTCTATGCGAGGTTTTTCACTTTACGGTTTTTCTTCTTCTAATTTTTCAAAGATCAAGAAAAGCTTTTGGATCGTAAGATGCATTCTATGTCCTCCACGATGTCGTCTATCGAACAGGAGGCACAAAACACATCGTCCGAACAAATCGAAGCTCTGCTCAAGGTACATTTCGAATGTCTCAAAAGACGATTTTGATCGAACGATAGTTTCTTCACGCTCACTCTCGTCAGTCGTCTTTTCAGACTGCCGAGGAAGTCACTTCCGAGTACTGCCGTTCGCCCGTTCCCGATCAGCACCGACCTTGTTCGCCACAGGCCAGCACTCCTCCGGCTCTACCTTTCGGTCGCCAACTTACGGATGCGGAGAAGTTGCGGAAAGTGGTGACGGAATTGGTAGACACCGAACGTACTTACGTTAAGGTAAAACAAAACGACATTGAAACCTCAAACGAACTCAAATTGATGAAAGTTTTTACTTTGAGCAGCATCTCAACAACCTTCTGGAATACTACTTGGAGCCATTGAAGAAAGAGAATTTCCTGTCGAATGCCGAGATCAACGCCCTGTTTGGCAACATTCAGGAAATCGTTGCTTTCCAGAGGGTGTTCCTACAAAGTCTTGAGGACGCTATCGAGTCGGAGCCCGACTTTCATAAATTAGATGCTGTCCACCAATTTAAGGTGAAGAAGATTCAAGAAGAAGAAGAAGAAGAGAAAGGGGAGGGCCATCTAATTCCCTTCCTTGTTTGTGCGTTTCCAGAATCTGCTTTTCTCGCTGGGTGGCTCTTTTCTCTACTATGCGAATCATTTCAAATTGTACAGTTCCTTCTGCGCCAGTCATTCCAAGGCACAGAAGGTTTTGCATCCCAGTAAGAATGAATAATGTCACATAGATCAAAGTGCTGTTTGGACTAGGGAATATGATGACTTTAATTGCGCGATGTCATTTCAATAATTGCAGACGAAGGTAATCAGTCGCTACAGAATTTTCTACAGTCTCTCAATCCGAAACAGCAACATTCTTCGACATTGGAGTCGTATCTGATAAAACCGATTCAACGTATCCTCAAATATCCACTGCTTTTACAGCAGCTCAAGAACCTGACCGACTCGAACTCCGAGGAGCACGTCCACTTGGCCGGCGAGTTTTCCAATTCTCTATTTCATCTCGTACGTGACTTCATTTCTTATCTTATGTGTTTGTTTTTCAGAGGCCCTCAAGGGAATGGAGAAAGTGGCCGAACACATCAACGAAATGCAACGCATTCACGAGGAGTACGGAGCCATCTTCGACCACCTGTTCCGGCAGCACGTCCGCATCACCAAGCAGGTATTTAAAGGGCACGACGAGATATATATATATCTCTCTCGTCTACCCCTCCTCTTTTGTTGACGTTCGAACGAACCGAGAATGACGTCCGATGTGGTGGGGGGCTATTTTGGGTCAGCACGTGGACCTCAGTCCCGGAGAGCTGCTCTATTATGGAGGAGTGGAGTGGCTCAACATCTCGGACTTTCTGGGAAAGATCAAAAAAGGCCTGGAACTACACGCCATGTGTTTCGTCTTCAAGACCGCCGTCGTCTTCTTGTGCAAAGAACGGATCCGACAGAAGAAGAAGCTGATGGTCAGTCAGTCAGTCATTCAGTCGAAATGAGGTCCGTCTCTAACTCAGTCTTTTCATCTTTTTTCAGGGAGGATCGAACAAGACAAACAACGCTGAAGTCGAGATCATTCGTTACCAAGTGCTCATCCCGGTCACTGAAGTTCAAGTGCGGGCCAGTGGACTGCGTGATGTCGACACCCATTTCATGTGGGAACTGATACACCTCAAATCACACGTCCATCGTCGTTCCGAGAAGACGTACCACCTTTCAAACAGGTAGGACGACTAAAAACTTTCTTGCATGATTGTATAATTGCTTCAGTATAATGTAAGGCCGATTTCACAAGTACCACTTTGTGGTGCCACAAAGTGGTTGACTACTGGACCGTACTGGTATGACCTTTATAATAACAAACAAAACGGTGCAAAAACAAAACCCGTTGGCGTTGGCTACTACAAACACCCTTATGTATATTCAATGGTCTGTTAAAAACGACCACTTTATGGGGTGCCACAAAGTGGTCCATGTGAAGTCGGCCCTAACTTTAAATGAGACCAATAGGTCTACTGAAAGATGAGAATGAAGGGGTGGTAAAAAGAAGAGGGAGGGATAGTGAAAGGGAGGACACAGGGCAATCCCAGTTTAAACACGTAACTAATGGATTTTTGCAAATCAGTTTTAACTATGAAAATACTAATCAGTTTTTTCTATTGCCAAAATTTTCCATCTAATGCAATGTATTTAATTAGGCTAAAACTTAATGTTCATATTATTATTTGCAATATTTAAAATGGTTAATAAAAAAATGAAATTACTTCAAAAGAATAAATTTAAATTTGAGAAAAAAAATCGACTATTTTCCATGGAAAAAGCTATTAAGGCGGTTGTAGACATTGCGAGTTTTTCCTCGCGAATCGCAAAAGCGAGTATCCCTCGCGAGTCAGGCGCGAGGCGATCCAAAATGTGTTTCGCGAATCTACGTGAATCAAGGGTGAGCGGACAGTTGTCTTTGGGGTTATACACTAATCGGTAATTACTGTAAACTTCGATGAATCTGATTGCCTAGGCCTGGTTCATTTTTGGTCTACACGCCGCGAGTTTCAACCGCGAAACGTCTTTCATGCAGGGTGTTTACTGGCTAGTGCGCGGATGGTGAGTGAGGCAGCCAAGCGAGTCAAGTGGGGCGGAGACTCAGGGCGAGGAATAGTCTAGAACATGCGAGATTTGATTCGCGAAATTGCCTCGCGAGGCAAACTCGCAATGTCTACAACCGCCTTTACATTATTTTTTTTTGAAACCCTGAAACCATAAGAAGAAGGACAGACTAATCGTAGGTCACTCAAGATAGCTATTTGGAGAAGAGGTGTGGGTCACTTAGTAACCTACACTTTTAGATGTGAACTGTGGGTCACCGAGTGACCTACACTTCTTTACATTCTGGGGCCCCCCCAGACCCCCTGGAACAATTTAACATAACCCCACCGAAAAAGATCTCTAAAGCGTAGGTCACTGAATTATCTACAGTTTGGAAGTGTAGGTCACCTCGTGACCTACGATGAGTCTGTCCTAGTAGAAACTGTTGAAACTCATTCTGTTTTAACACAGTTGGTGTTGGTAATAGTTAGGCATTCTGTAATAATATCGTAACAACAATCAGGAATTGTAACAGACACACACAATGAAGAATAATTGTCATTTTTCCTCCTGAAATCTTTCAAATGACCATTTTTGTTCTTATCCATTTTTGTTTGGTCTTGTTTGTCATTTAGTACTGGGGAATTTCGAAATGCTTTCTTGAAAACCATCCGGCAAATTATCAGAGAAAGTGTCCGTAACATGAGCATCCCGGCTAACAAACCAGTGGGAAAGAACGATCGTTACGGTGGCGGTCTCGCCGGAGTGGCTTCTATGGCCGCCCTCCGCGGTCGAGTGGCCGGAGACGCTGCGAGCATGGCACGCACTCTCAGTAGTAAAAAAAAGTCCCCCAAGGGTCCACAGCGTCACTCGGCCGGCAACATCGCGAACGGTGTGTGTTCCGAAACCTACGATAACGTGGACCAGAACTTCAGGACGCGAAGTAAGACGGTGAACGACGGAGCTGACGACAACGACGACGAAGGGGAAGAAGCGGTTGGAATCAAAGAGAGCGGGAACCAACACCCTAGCATTGGCAACACGGCTCAGAGAGAATACGGAGGACCCGAGAAAGACTTTGTACATGGAAAACCGATGCTCGGTCGCACGCCTAACCATCTAAGTCTGAGCACGACATCGACGTTGTCGACCGGAAGCACGGGTAGCACGGCGGCCAAACTCATCCAGTCCAGTAATCCACCTTCGAACTACCAACCACCGTCCAAGGACCCTCCGGCAGGAAGTCCGGTGTGGAAACCCCGCGATGGAGTGTCTGTCACGACGACCGACAAATCCTCCTCCTTACTGAGTGTCGGTGGTGGTGTCGTTGGCGGCGGTGGCACAGTGGGCCGTCCTAAGTCGGCCCCCTGCTCCAACTCGACGCCACAATCGCAGCAATACTTTGTCTACGACGAATACGGCGGAAACGTTTACGTGACGCCTCCGAGTGCCAAAAAAGATCGTTTCACACCGGGCAAACAAGTAGACTGTTGACATTCGCGTGTCACAATTGTGAACGGTTGTGGTTTTCGAGTGCCGAAATCCATCGTCGGTGGCTTGCATTCTGTTTGCGATAACGACCGCCGACCCCTCCTTGCAAAGTTTATCACTTAAGATCGGGACCGTATTGGTGATCGTTATCGATTCGATCCATTCGGATTCTCATCCAACGGCCGCCGGTTTTTGTTAGTTCATCCTTTTTCGTGGGGTCGCTGCTGCAAATCGAGGAGGTCGACCGGGCGCCACCGCTGCTGCCATCCATACGCAACTAATAACGGGTCAATCATTGAACACGTCTTGGAACTGTCTATCTTGACTGTGGTTTAGGGTTTCTAGACGGTTTAAAAAGGGGCTGGGTGTACACACTCTGGAGTACATTGTACACTAGTGTAACAGACTTGTGTCAAATTGGAGCCAAAATGTCAAAACGTCCTCACAAACATATTATATCCCTAATTTAAACGACCCCCCCCCTTCCATCTCAGCCAACCCCCCCCTCCTTTTCTTTTAGTTCACATTTAAGATGAAATATATTTTTAACACACGAACACAGGGTTAATATATTTTGTCCATACTGACCAGTGTCCAAAATTTGAAGTGGTTATTCATCGATTTAGATGAAGTTCGCTTCGTTCTTTGCGACATTGAGAGGCCACAGTCCTCCTTTGAAAGAGAAAGGGCCCGGGGGGGGCCTCGAGACCCCCCCCCCCTCCAAACCTCTCTTTCTAAGGAGGATTATGCTGACGAGACTAGAAAACAAAAACAGTTCGACAATCGTCTTGTATTAAGACTAGAAAATACAATATTAAAAGAGATTTCCCCAAATTTCACCTCTCCTTTCCCTCCATCTTCCGAATGATCGATCAGCTGATTATAATAAGTGATTATGTTGGTTAAGTTATATCGATTGAGAAGCCAGTGCCAAGAAGCTATAATTAATTTACATAGTTAAAAAAACCTAAATTAATAATGTTTCCGTCTCCTATAGATCTTCTATAATAATATATATTATAAATTTATATTAATTAAGAATGAATCTTATCTCTATGTTACTATTATAGTCTATATTTACGTCTATAATAATCTATTGTGAATGTGTGTGTGTGTGTGTGTGCGTAACTCGAGTCTCAAACAAGAGCCCGAACCGAATGTTGACAAGGAGGAGGAGGAGAGCCGAGTGGGCCTACTCTCTCTACATCCCCCCCACCCCCTTTGTCTTTTTCGAAGTTTAGGTTAAAATTGGAAACAGACTGGAAACGTCGATTGAACGAATCAGAACGAATTCTGATGCCGCGTTTATAGTTGTCATCATTTCGCGTTCAATTCAGTTGAGTGAGAGAACGTTATCGTTCAATGTCCACTATAAACGCGGCATCAGAATTCGTTCTGTCATTCGAAAATGTAATTCGGTTCGGGTCTCTCTTACCTACAGGCAGTTAGAAAGCGGGGTGAACTTCAGTTGGCTCCGCTCTTTTTATGAAGACCGACAACTTCTAATTGGTTTGTTGTGTGGTTCGACGTTGAAAAAGGCGGAGCATGTGACGTCAGACTACCCAACCAACCAATTAGAAGTTGTCGGTCTTCATAAAAAGAGCCGAACCAACTGAAGTTCTCCCCGATTTCTAACTGCCTGTCTCTCACTCAGCTAAAGCATCGAATTGGGGTCTATTTGAAATCTACATTATGAATATAATAATTATAATTAATAACATAATATTATGTAGAACTAATTAACGTATAAATTGACCTCGTAATTAATATCGCAATATAGAGTCGTACACAATGTAAAAAAAAAACAATAACAACCGTTTCCAATGTCAATTCCCTCCCTTCCCCCCCCCCACAAAAAACAACAACACACTTATGAAATCTTTTTACTAGTCAATTTTGCAAAATGACCCGACCCACTTGACACGTATTTCCATTTCCTTACCTGATTTACTCTATAGCCGGCTAAACTTAATTCTTAACGATAAACTATTTATGATTGAAACTGTGGGTTCTATGTAGCAACCAATCACTTTTGTCTTTAAAAAGTGGAATGTGGGGACGGGGCAGCTAATTTTGCATAGAATCAAACACACACAATGAGTGAATCATTCAAACAAAACAGAAATTGCTCAAGACTCAAAACAGATCTAGGTGTGAACAAAAAAAAAAGACAAAAAAAGTATCGTCGTCTTTATATTAATATATTCATTATTATATAGATGTATGTGTAATTTAAACGAATTAAAAACAACAAGAATTAAAAAAAAAACCAGCTGAGCTAATTAATAATTTCATAATTAATAAATAATGAACCTCCTCCTCCTCCTTCCTTCCTTCCAAATCTTCAATCTTTTACATTAGTAATCCCTACACATCATAAGAGAAAACAACACATTTAACACAATAAGATTTTTTTAAGTTATTGTTTTGTTTTTTATCAAAGAAAAAATAATAATAATTCTAAATTATTTATTTTGTTTTGTAAATCAATTTGAATTTTATACTTTTAATTATTCATTTATTTTGAAATTTTTAAAGGGGTCAGGATAAAAAGATGAACGACTGAACGGGATGAACAGTGGGGTAACTCTAAAACCCGACACAGAATGCATATAGAATAAAATGAACACTATATCATGGATGAACACACATTTTAAAGGGATGAACAGAGAGAAATAAAAGGATGAACATACTTTAAAGGGATGAACATGGTTTTAAGGGGGATGAACATGGTTTTAAGGGGGATGAACATGGTTTTAGTTTAGGTTAGGTTAGGTAACCAAACCTAACCTAACCCCATAAAACCATGTTCATCCCCTCTAAAACTATGTTCATCCCCTCTAAAACTATGTTCATCCCCCCTAAAACCATGTTCATCTTTTTAAAGTATGTTCATCCTTTTATTTCTCTCTGTTCATTCCTTTAAAATGTGTGTTCATTAATTAAAATGTAGTGTTCATCTAATTCTATATGCATTCTGTGTCGGGTTTTAGAGTTACCCCAATGTTCATCCCGTTCATTCGTTCCTCTTTTATCCTGACCCTTTTTAAAGTTTACTCAATATAGGAATCTGATCGACAAACTTTTCAATAATTAATTTACATTGCATTTATTTTTTAATATAAATTATTGTCCAAATTATTAGCGCAACGACATTAATATGCTTCTTCCTACCAAAAAAAAAAATCAAATGTCAAGTTGTTAGTTAGAAAATCCTATCCTTTAATCAGTCTTTTTGATTTAAAAAAAGCATTTTTAGCAATTTTAAATTAAATAGTTTAAAAAATAATAGTGAAACGGAAATATTATCAGGCAACAAAGTACATTCCTAAAGGCACTTTTCATTCATCGGTTAAGATCTTCCCTCCCCTGTCAAACACACACGCGCGCGCAACGCCAATCTTTTGAAACAATAGACACTTTCACGCGGCCCCAGGCCTCACTCAGGCCCCCCTCCTAGGCTCCCGTTCCCATAATAAGAAGAACCCTCCGACTCGATCTGCTTCTCCTCACGTTCAAGAAGGGAAGCAGGAGAGATTATAATAACATTGATCTATAATATTCTAATTCACAATGCTGTAAAATGTAATTCAAATGTGCTTTTGGACTTCCCCCTCCCCCTTACCAATTCATAATTTGCGGGTTTCCAATAGAATTGTGAACAAACTCATAGAATATAATAAATTCAATAAATAAGAATTCAATTTCAATTTTTGTTTTGACCATCCAGTTATCAATCACTCTGAACGTAAAACGTCAACATGAATATATAAAAGACGACAAAAGACTGACTTACGTTGCTGGTCCTTTCGGCCGTCCGACTGTAAACCCTTGACGGGGCCATCCGCATGCAGACTGACAAGAAGTGATCGAGGACCCCAGAGGTGGCTCACCTCCACGTGTGATCATCACAACTAAAAGGGCATTTGGAGTCCTGGATCGAACTGGGCACTTACCGTCACTGGTTTTCACTTAAATAAACTGCATTAAACGATTAAAAAAACAACTTTAAATCACCTTGTTTTTAAAATGACCCTTGGAAATGCTTAACAATGGCGTACATTTTTGGCGCCTTAAAAAAATTGCATGATCGGTAGTGCCACCTATAGAGAAAAAGTGAAAGTACACTTTTTTCGCTTTATGGAAACCCCCATTTCTAATTTCTTTGTCTATCTTTTATTAAAATATAAAAGACAGACAAAGAAATTAGAAATGCATTAGTTTGTTGGTTTATGTTTATTTTTATTACTATTTTTTCGCATTAATATCAATGGTTGGTGACGCCGAGTTCTTAGTTAACGAGTTTGATTATAGATGGCAGCACAAACGAAGTAATTGCCAACGAGTTGTAATTACCGCGAGTGGATTCCAGCAGGATTCTTTGTCTTCTATTATGATTTTCGTCAAGGACTTAAGGTCAAAGACCTTTGGCCTAATAAAATAAGAAGTCCATAGGTCCAATAGCGTGAAAGAAGGTCAGAGAAATGACAGACTTTACTAGAAGAACAAAAATCGTTCCTAAATTGCTTATCAGTGAATCCTTAAAATCAGTAGTAACCCCGCCCCGAAAGAGAGACGTCACTTCCGTGAGTAACCCGCTGGCTGGTCAGTACGTTCCTAAATGAAATATATATATGACGTGCCGAAATCCAGATATTAAAAAAAAATAGTGAAACCACAGTTTTAACAAGAAACAAACAACTTTTCAAAGTAAGAGGCGTTTTTGTGACTAGAATAAAGAGATCTCATTTTATAAAAAGGTGAATATGAAATGTTTGCTTTGAGATTCACGTATTTCCCCTAGTAGTGGATTGTTGTTACTTGTGTGTGACACTTCCTCCTCCTCCTCGTGACTCACGGCGCGTGACATTTTCTCATTTAACGGGTGATTGTGACATTTCTACTTTGTCGTTGTTTCTCACTTTGTGCGTTTTGCTAATTTGTTTTTAAGCCAATTTCAAATCATGTCTGGAGTTGTGTGCGGTGGTGTTGGACAACCTAAAGAGGCGACGGGCGAAGTTCAGGAGTTGGTCCTCAAGGTGTTTTTTTTTTGTTTATATCGTTCATTCCTATTTTATATAGAATTTAGGGAGTGATTGGCTACATGTATGTATGTATTAACTAGGTGAAGGAGGCCGTCGAGGAGAAGGCCGGAAACACGTACGAGGTGTTCGAGGCAAAACAATATGCGACACAGGTGGTTGCTGGGACCAATTATTTCGTCAAGGTGAGTTCGGAAAGGGGGGGGGGGCGGCGGCGGCGGAAGACCGAGACTAGAATCCTTGGGAGAACCGTGATGTTATCGAGCCTATTTCAAAATCTAGGTCCACGTCGGAGCTGGAGATCACGTGCACGTGCGCATCTTTCGGAGTCTTCAGGGTGATGTGTCCGTTCACAGCGTCCAAACTGGAAAGTCCGAGACAGATCCTCTGGCCCACTTCTAAGAAGAACAAAAACGACGGCAACTACAAAATTAAAGTTAACCACAATGAAATGTTCTTTCGTTTTTTTTTTTGAAAAATATAATCTTAAGCAACTTATTTTTATGAAATATTTGAAAATAAAATAAAAAAAAAGGAACGAAACAAATGTATTTCTTGTTTCTCTCGTTTATGAAAAACGACAAACAGTAAGTTTTATTGACGAATGCTATGGCAATATTAAGTGATGACTTCATTTACTGTTAAGTTGAACCACACACAAATGTATTGAAATTTGTTTCAATGATTTGAAACTTAATTGGATTCAACATATAAATCATCCAAAGAAAAGAAAAATGATTAAAATATGCCATCGATGGGAGGAGTAGGAGCAGCTGAATCCATATCCCCGAACGTAAGGTAGTCGACCCTTTTGTACATCATTTAAAATAGTTTATATAACCGAATGTGGCCATTTCCATAAAATTTGAGTTTGTTTTTTATAAAGTTTACGAGGTCTGTTTTCTAATTAAAATTCAGGTAAAACTAGAACGAGTCCTTTACATGTGTGCTAAAAAACGTTTAGCATTTCGATTAAAAAGATTAAAAAATAGCCAGATTTTAAAAACAATTTAGTCGGCAAAGTTGCAACAAAAAAAACGCAACTAAATTATGCAAAGAATGTAAAACTTCTTTGCAAGGAAAATATGGAATTGATATTGGATGGTGAAAATAAATGTTCGAAAATGAGGACGAACGATGGAATGGCCCGGGTTGTTGGTGGTGGGGTTAAGGAAGAAGGAAGGAAAGGAGAGAATAGAAGGAACAACATGCAAAACTCATCATCACAATGACGAGTCAGTTGCAACAAATACACCGACATTGTGATTTAACCATGATAAACTGGACGAGATGCAAACTCCATCTCATTTATCCACTCCTTCAGTTTCTCCCGTCGGCCTTTACCCCTACCCCCCCCCCCCCCCCTTTCCGACCGAAAACTGAACACGGGTCCATTCCATCGTCTTGCGAAAACGTACAAACTGCTTGATGGGGTTTTGTGTGAAAAAACAAAAGATATAAAATCAGTTAATGAAGTTGAGGTCGACCTTCAGGGAAACGTGAACATTCGGTTGCGGCGAAACCTCCGTCGAAGTAGCCGTTACGTCGAGAACGCTCCTCAATTGAAGACTTCCACCACTGAACCAAACGCAGTCCTTCGAAAGCTTCGCATTATTCCCTTCGGAGACTTTCAATTCGTGACCCTGCCAAACCGTTAGCGATAAGCAGCATTGAAACACAAAGAACTATAACAGATTCTTCGAGGTTTGTTAAACTCACCAAGAGGCTCTCGTACGAATTCTTGAGACTCACGGACGAGTGGTTAAAACTTTTCCCAAGAAGTGAAACGAGCGAGGTGTTCTACAAACGAAACGTTTAGTTTCTCCAATCAAAAACGAACAAGATCAAATTGAATAAGATCGAACCTCTCCATTAGGTACAGGTATCATGGCCGTCTTCTTGAGTTCTTCCAGCCTTTCATCCTGGATCTGTCCGTCTTTGAGAAGCTGCTGCGTGACGGATCCGTCGGCGAGACAGATTACGCCACAGAGGACGTGCGGATTGTCTGCACCGTCGCCGATGTTGAGAACTTCCCTCAAGAGGGCGTCAACCTGCAGTGCGACGATTGCGTCGTTCTCTTCGCTCGGCATGTGAACGTTCCCCACCGTGATGCACTTGGTGCCAGACACGGATTTTAACTTGGAGATTAGAACTGGTGCAGAACATTGCAGTAAAGTCTTTGCGGCCGATTTTGCTTCTTCAGAAAGATTAGCATCATCCAAATCCTACGACAAAAAAAAAACGTGAGCTGCCAGCTACGACAACAAATAAGTACAAACAAAGAAGCAAAACCTTTGTCAGAAGGTCGTGTACGTCGAACTCTCTGTGACGTAGAATCTCAAACGAAGAGAGCAAGTAGAAGGTGGCCAAACCTTCGGAAGCCGTCTTTCCCGCTTTGTACAGACCCATGTAACCGCGACTCTTTAACGCAGAATCGAGCAAACTCTTGAAGTAAGCCTCGTCCACATTCTGAAAACACAGGATTGAAGGTGCGAGAAAAGAGATTTCTTCGAGAAGGTTTTGATGTTTAGCCGTCCAGTCTTCGACCGCCAGATTATATGAAACGATACTGAAGCCGGGTGACGTGACAGAACCACCGGGACACGAGACGCAACGCCTCGACACCTTCTTGCCGAGGGAAGCCGAAATTACTTCCGTCAGATTTTCACCATCGCCGTTCGCTTGACCAACAGCCGGCTGATTGTTGGGCGTCATTTTCGGTTCTTCGCTCACATTTTCCTTCCCGATCGACTCAACGGTCGATTCGTCGGCTCCGTTCATAACTGGCGACTTCTTATCTTCGTCACCTACCGGATACAATTCGACAGCTACCAATAAAATACACCGCGAAAATAAGCAAACACTCTAAAATTACTTGCCGTCTAACACAATTGGCGAAAGTTCTTCCTTCTGGGTAACACTTTCAACGTTTCCTTCAACAGGCTCAGAACATTTTGTAGAATTATCGCCTTCTACTTTTGAATCCACACTCTCTTTGGGGACATCCTCCTCGGTTTTCATTTTCTTGGAGGGCGGCAACTCCTGCACTTCGTCGTCGTTCACTTTTCGTTTATTCTTTTTGCCAGCCTTCAAATAAAACGTAACCGGTGAAGTTCATCAAAATAACAACAAAAGACAATTAATGGAGTACCGTATCGACCGACTCGTCAATTTCCATAGCCTCATCGGCTTCATCATTGGCTGAACCTTTCTTCTTCTCATCATTCGGAATGTCTTCAACTTTGACGTCCTTGCTCTTAGCATTGCGTTTGTTGCCCGATTTCTCTCCTCCCTTTTTCTCCACATCTTTTTCCGCCGTTTCTTGCTCCTCCTCGTCCTTCTCTTCTTCTTCCTCCTCCTCCTCCTCTTCGTCCTCTTCAACGGCCACAGCCGCCACCTTTGCACCGCTTCGTCTGTTGGCTGATCTTCCTGCCCTGCTCTGTCTGGCAGACACATTTGACGTGGCTTCAACGTCCTTCTTCTGAGCACCGCCCCTACTTCTAAATAGCAACAACGAACGAATTAGGCAAAAATGCTTCATTACTGTGCGGTTGCATGACCCCCCTCACGAACCTAGTGGAACGGCTTTTTGGAGGAGTCGACTCGATGCGTTCAAGAACGACAGAGGGAGAAGACTTGTTACTCGATGGAGAAGATGTAGCACGACTTACAACATGTCGACTGCTGCGGCGGGAACCCGGCGTGGCCGGTGGCAGCGCCCTCTTAGATTTGGACTTGGTCACTCCTCCATCGTAGTCGTCCTCCTCTTCTTCCTCCTCCTCCTCTTCGTCCTCTTCGCTTTCGCCCAGATCTAATTCCTCTTCTTCCGACTCTTCCTCGTCGTCAGAGTCCTTCTTAGAACTACGACGTTTCCCACTTCGTCCCTTTCTCTTCGAAGACGTGCTCGCCCTGCGACGCGTCTTTTTACCTCCCCGCTTCCTAGGTGAGGGTCTTCTGCTTCCGCTCTTTGCTCGTCTTTTCGATCTCTTGGGCGTATCCACTTCGGCGTCGGATCCTTCGTCGTAATCTATAGGAGGATTTCGCTCTGGAGTTTCGTTTCTGGATGCACGGGTACGACTTCTAATCGAAAACACAAAACACCCGAATCGTATAATATGACAAGCATCCTAAAAACGTAGACATAACTACTATGATCTGTGCAAACCTGGTCACCCTTTCTGCCGATTTAACAGCTGAACTGCTTTTCCTCGAAGAACGACGCGTGTTTTTTGAATCCTCCTTAAACAGAACAACAAAAACCAAGATCAAGTTGCAACTTCAACTCCTACAAAATTATTTTAATATGGAATTTACATCGTCGTGTTCATCTCCTTCTTCTGTGCCTTTGTCCTTTACCTCCTCCTCCTCCTCCTCTTCTTCCTCCTGGACATCGGCAACTGGAGGTTTCGGTTTCTGTTGACCACGGGCGCTTGAACGTGTTGACTTACGAGGAGGCATTTTCTTCGCTTTCTCTCTTCGCAGTTTTACTTTTTTATGGCTAATCTAATAAATTAAATGTAGCTTTTCAGGTTTAAAAATGGCCTGTAAATGAAAACAAAAGGTAAAACACTTAAGAGACTGACGACAATTTCATCAATTGGGAAATAGATTTCCCGGGAAAAAGTAAAAAGTGAAATTAAATCCCAAAACTGCATTGAAGAAGGGAGGGAAGAGATAGAGGAGGAGAATTTATTCACGCATTTACCTTCGGAAGGTGATTTCAATTCAATAAAGGTGCAAATTGTTTAGCTTTTCACTTTTCAATCAGTCACTGCGTTTAGCATGGAAAGGCTTATGGCGTGTGTTCACACTCTTCCCACCCACACCCCCCTTCCTTCTCCTCCTCCTTTCAAATTATGAAGTGCCGTTTGTGTCAAAAAAACAAAACAATATTATCAAGTTTATGTACGTGTAAATAAATGCACACAATAATATTTTTGTTGCCTAAAATCTTTAAAACATATTCATACAAATAAAAAATTCTGTCCGTATTTATAATGATCTTTTAAATATAAAATTGTTATTAGCAGTGAATCTGACGATGATATTGTTTATGACATAAACGGCATTTCATAGTATTCGCCGTTAGCAGCGCCCCCTAAAAGGGGGAGGGTAGTGGGTGGCTTTTGCCATAGCCTCTCTTTATACAACTCCAACCCTGTTACCGTCCCATTGACTCTTTGTTATCAAAAAATGGCAACCGTTCTGCAACTAAATGACACTAGGCGGCGCACAGGAAGCAGTGACTTTTTAGAATTTTGATCTAAGTTTCGAAATTATACAACAAATAACTAATGAGATTTTTTAAAATCAAAATGTGTCAAAATAAGTCAATTCACATTAAAAAAAATAAATTAAAATAACCTAAAATTGAACTAAAATAAATAAGACAGTATTTGTGGCATTAAAATATATTACAGATTAATAAAATTTAATCAAAATTATCTATGTGATCACATATGATTGCATTTTACGATAAATCACTTAAAACATTCAACAGATGGCGCCACCCGGGCACCATTTTATCTGATAATCTGACGAAATCGGACGAACTCCTAGATAGATCACAGAGGTTAACGCCGACGATCACTTACTCGTTATACTATTATGACCAGCTAATATAATAAAACCTTAAACCATTACACTCCAGTACTAATTCCCGTGCAATGGTCTAAGCTTAAACCAACGTAAATAAGGGGCGACGGAAGGCCGATTCTCTCTCTCTCTATGTATACTTGTATATGGGGGGGGGGGGGGGGGGGGTTCCTTTATTTCAAGCGTCCCTCTCTCACCCAAGTAGCATTTGGTTGGTAGAAAACATTCGAATGTCCTACTGATTTGTTGTTATTTCCAAGCCGCTCTTTCTCATAGAAATGAACAACATGCACTTAAAACGCGGTGGAATATTCAATAAAGAAAGATGCAAGGCAAACTCACCTAAACGACTTTCAAATTCTTCGCCATCAACGGTTACGTTGGAATCGGTTAGATTTCGACGTCACACACGAGTCACCCGTTAGATAATTTCAAACATGGATACACCTTATACCATGCAGGGGGACGGGCATTTAAAAATCGGGAAAAACTTCAGTTGGCTCCGCCCTTGTTATGACGAACGCAACTTTTAATTAGTTGGTTATGTAGTTTGACGTCACATGCTCCGCCCTTTTCAATGTTGAACCACACAACAAATCAATTAGAAGTTGCTGGCCGTCATAAAAAGGGCGGAGCCAACTGAAGTTCTTCCCGATTTCTAAATGCCTGTTGAAGGAGGGGGTGGTCTAAGAAATACACGCATCTGTAGACAGCTTCAGAATTTCTTTGGCTCCGCCCTTGAGCGTCACACCAAATATAAACCAATTAAAAATAAAAAAGACGGTGCCTGTAATATTAAACCCAGTAACGAACAAATTAAAAATTGATGACGCTCTTAAAAGGGCGGAGCCAAATAAATTCTGAAGCTGTCTACAGATGCCTGTTTTACACGACGGCCGTTTGCCAGAGCCCAGAAAGCGTAATTCGGACACTAGGCAGAGCTGCAGTAAGATAATATCGAAACTGCTGGCTTAATATCGATTGAAAACATAAAGATTAACGTCGATATGTAGAAAAGTAGGCACGCTCATTAGACAAACTGCGTATGGAAACAACGAAGCATCGCTGTTGCTGGGAAAAGAAATGTGTTCGTTCAGGAAATAATAAATAGTTTTCTTTACAAAACATAAATTGTGATTTATTAGCAAACAGTAGTTGCTTAAAGCAGCTAATTTAGTGCTGGAATAATGCTTTTTTTTCTGAAAAAAATAGCAGACGATTACTAATAGAAAAATGGTGGCTGTTTCCATTGAAAAACATTAGAACTTTCCCTGATACAAAATGGTGGGAAGGCTCGTTCCTTAACGCTGATTATCTATAGCTACATAGTCATTTGAATTTAGTCGGATGCTCGTTTGGAATCTAAATTATAAATATAATAGAAGATGGACGACGCCGTCTATGTGCTTTGTCGCTAACAAATTGTACTATAACTTAATAATTCAAACGAAAAGAAAAGATCATCATGAGTGGAAAAGGTTAATTGTTAAATCTTGTTGAATCCTGAACCCCCTTTCCGTAAACCTCTTCCCCTCATTTAGGACATTACCCTACGTATTACGGTAGTGTAGTAAGGGTTCGGGTAACTATGAACGAACAAAGTGACATAAAATAAGTAAAAATCAAACTGAGTGTTTGCACTGATGTGCAATGAGGGAGGGGGGATCATTGTCGTGGCACATAATGAGAACGGTGTTGTCTGTTGTCATTCATTTGACGTCACTGATCGCCATAATAATCGGTCTGGAACGAGTCTCAGTTTATAGTTACCTGTACCTTTACTCGATTGTAAGCAAATTTATTAATGATTACATAGGGTGATGAACTAGGGCGAAACGTTCGCGCGCTTCTTATTTGTTGCGTTTGTATTCGTTTGTATATTGAAGTTGTTTAATGTGAACTTTGCCAGTGTGTTTCGCCTTGACCAGGGTTCAGTCAGTCGAAAGACACGAAAGGAGGAGGCAGTGATGATGACGATCGACACCACAAACGTAAGAATGAAGATGACGACGACGACGACGAAGAAGGCGCAGGAGGAAAAGGGGATGAAAAGAAACAGAAGACGACGATCGGTGCACTAACGCCGATTTCTATGAAACTAGGTCCATTCCAGGTATGAAGTTATGAAGTATGACGTACGAGACTGAATGAGGCAAAGATGGGTTAATTGTCTTCCTGTGATTGTCATCATAGAAGGCCTCCTCCGGTACCACCGCCAAGGGGAACGAATTGAAGACCACCGCGAAGAAGGTGGCGACGGGTGGACTCGTGGCCAATGTCTTTGGGAACGATGACGATGTAAATTCTTACGAATTTACGAAGGAATGATAGTCTTCGATTTAATGATGGTTACATACGTTTGCTTGTGTTTGTAGGATGAGGAAGAAGAGATGCCTCCAGAAGCAAAGATGAGGATGCGCAACATGGGAAGGTCCTTATTTTCGCCCCCCCCCCACTTTTCCTGAAAAAAATGTTAATTACTAACTAGGGATTGTATTCTGTTCATTTGAAGGGATACGCCAACTTCGACGGGTCCGAATTCGTTTGGAAAGACGAGACAAGGATTCTGCGACTCGAGAAAAGGATTCGAGAAAGGCGAGAAGAAAACGCCAAACGTCGTTCCCGGGCGTCGACAGGAGTAACTGTATTGTTTTGATCTGCACCTCAAACGTAACCAAAGCGGTGGTGGTTGTGTTGTTTAAAGTATTACGAAGTGGAGATATAAGGATGTTTTGCGGCACCAACTTCGTAGTTTGTGCTGCAGTCGTTCACAGTTCTGATCCAACACGAGTTGTGTGATGGTGCGGCGTTGATGGATTCCCATTCTTTGTGGCAAATACTTCTGACGGCGTCAGTTTTGACCGTTCTCTTGGAGTGAGAGTGTCTTGAATAACGGTTACGATTTGAATCACATTACGGAAACAATTGTTTTTCTTTACATTTAAGAATTGTATTAAAAGTTATGTTATTAAAGATTGAAATTCATATTAAAGTGAAAATTGTGTTTTTTCTGCTCTTATACCAGTATAGAATTGATCTTGGTTGTTTTATTTTTTTTTAAATTAAAATTCATTTATAAAATTCATTACTTATTTTTATTATAATCTTTTATTATTAAAATTTATTTATAACATTTATTTAAATTAATTTTTTGTAATTTAAATGTATTGTGGACAGGATCGCAGATCAGTTGAAGTCTCTTTTTGTTTTGTTTGCTGGGTACCTCATAAGAAAAGCAGCAACTCTTCTCGACCAGAACAACTCGTCCAAAACCGGTAACACATTATCTCTCTTACTTTCACTTTGTATGTACAACTTGTGCGTCGCTCTTTAAAACGACAGATACTTCAAAGACTCCGAAGCCCACAAGCGTGGAATTCTGGTGTGCAACACATTCTCCACAGTCCGACACGTCTCTAACCACAGGTCGATCAGATTGAGAACGATTCCAGCAAAGGTGCTCCTGAAGACGAAACACCCTGCACCAAAGGTCCGTCTACTTCTTGACGCTCACGACTGGTAACACTTGACTTATAAACGTCGTCTTTTGCAGTTTTTTGTTTTCATAGGTTCGTTTCGGGGCGTTTGCAAGTGTTATGTGAGATAGCTAAAGGCATGGGGCCTCATTCCTGAAACCATACCCTTCTTAGCAGAGCTCATGGAAGGTAAGAAGTGGAATTCACTTTGTTTCATTTTGAATTCCTTGATTTTAACTCGTTACATGAGGAGGTGGTCAGGCCTTTACTGTTGACATGGAAGGTATTCTTGAAGAACCACTTCAGGGATACTTCTGAGATCTCGCTCTCTCTCTTGATCGATCAACAATATTTTATGATTTATCATTGTTAATAATAATAGTACATTGGGTTTTTATTGCACATAATGTATATCACAGACAAGAAATAAATAACGATAAAAGAAATACTGTAGGTTCAAATCGATTACCTTGAACGGGAAGAAACCGTTAGAAGACAAATAGATCCGGGAAACGGATCTCATACAAAGGTGGATGGGTAGCCACCTTGGACCACTCGTCTCCTTTGTGCACGCTAGGATTAGGGCTCCCGGGCGCCCGAACATGCTCGTGAACACCACCAACCGCCGCCTGAGGCGTCATCTTGCCAAATATTTCATTCAATTTGTTCTGTAACTGATCCATCTGAAAGAAAAACGCGTTGAATGAATCGGGACGTTCATTCCTTTCGTTTGAAATAAAACTCGCCTTGGCTTCCGATTTCTCGGCAATAAGTTCCTCGAACGTGGCCGTTCGATATCTCTCCACGATCTGTATCCTTCTAGCTTCTTCTGCCTCTTTATTGGCGTCCAACGGTTCCGCCATCATTTTCTTAAGTGATTCGACGGTAATCTCTTCCTCAGGATGTTTCTAAAACGAAACAACAATAAATAATTTTTTTTCCAAACTCAGCATCTTTCTCGTTTCATCGCTTTCAATCACAAACCCTTGTGATTCCAGGAGAAGAAGTGATGCTGTCCACTTCGACACTGATCGAATTCAAGTCGCTTATGCTACGGGTTACACTCACCATCTCTAAAAAAACGACAAAATGAACGATCATGGCACTGTTCTTTACTAGCAATTTCGATAAAACAAACCGGAAGATTGACGAGGAACGAATGGCAACTGCAAACGCGCAACGTCGTGCTCGTGGCTTCGAAATGCTTCCACGAGAGCATTCCTATCGAATAAGAGTTCTTCCGCAAAAGTAGACACTGCATTGGGCGGGGTCGATTGGCCAGCACAATCATCTTCGTCGATTACAATATCTGGAAGCAAATAAGGTGCTTCCTCTTGGCGCACTTTGATCACCTAAATCGAAAATTTCCACCAACAACCACCGTCATTACGTCCATTTTATTTCAATCTTAACTTCACATTTACCTGCTCCACATATTGACTTAAGGATGGTAAAGCCATCAGATAACTAACTAAGTTTAAAATGCAAGCGACTATTGCATGGATCGCCCAACGCCGCTGTTCCGACAACACGTTGTTCGTACAAGCCATTTCCTTTTTTTTTTAAACAGAAAGAGAACAAACGTGTTTTACTCTTACGTTTAGAATCGTAACTTTGCGTCTCGTACTTGGATCCCGAGAGCGAGTCTGATGACATCGATCAAAACGTCTTCGTTGGC
The DNA here is from genome assembly GCA_036925085.1 of Brachycybe producta. Classification (NCBI taxonomy): domain Eukaryota; kingdom Metazoa; phylum Arthropoda; class Diplopoda; order Playtdesmida; family Andrognathidae; genus Brachycybe; species Brachycybe producta. Next base: position 659,409 of record JAUPFP010000007.1, on the reverse strand, counting down.
CACTTCTACAGCAAGTAGAGACATGGTGCACAGAAGAGCCTCGATGTTTTCTTGTCGGTTGTTTTGAAACTGCAAGTTGTTGTACACACACATGTATAGATCTTGTCCACTCTTCTTCATGAACATCACGTCTTGTCGGGAGCATTTCTCAACGCTCACGTCGCCGCTGTTCGCTACGTTTAGACTGTTGTTTGAACCCCCGAAAAGAGAAAGGAGGAGAGAGAAAAATAAGGAAAACGTCTCCTATTGCAGAACCATCAGATTACTGACTCCGGCTTCAAAAACCTCTCCAGGTTTCCACGTCTGTCTATCAGAGTATGAAGAATGTGCTGAACAATTAGACGGACGACCGGATCCGGAGCCAGCGAAATGCGAAGAAGAGGCTCGATGAACGGTCCTTGGAAGGTCGTAGTCAGCTGAACGGTCGTGTATTTGGTGCCCACTTTCAAAAGGGACTTCAGTAGCATGTTCTGAACCAAGACATCTCCGTCACGAAATGTGTTGTCTGGATCCGGAACAGGAACTTTCCCCAATATGAACATCATCGTTTCTATCTTTTGATAATCTGGTAAACTCTGTACAAACTCCCCTGTGTAATACAACAAAACAAATCCCATTTTTTTCCAACCATCACAAGAAACGAATCGTTATAATTTAGGCCAAAACTTTCATGCAAATATAATAAATGCGTTTGGTGCAAAATGCATTAAAAAACAAAAGGATTATTTTGGATTAAACTGATTTTTATAAATTCAGATAGTATTCGTTGTGTATCCAAAAGGTGTTGAACACCTTCTTTATGTGCATTTTATGCGAACGTTTTCCCTTAATTATAAAGATCGAGCATCACCGAGAGTGTTGATGACGGCCTCTTGGAATTTGTGCTCCTCGTGCTGCAGACGGCTATCAACCGAATGGCGGAGATGAGTGAGAAGCGAATTGACCGTTCCGACGACCGATGGACCTGCACAATCAAACAAGAGTAAAGAAACGACGCTCGGAATAGAATGGACATTGCGATTGTCGTCTGTTCAACACTGACCGACGGCTTCCCCGGCAGCAATCGAGATGATCTTAGAAAGGGCACTGACCATCCCCGTACGAATGCTCGCTTGATCTTTGCCATGTTCGTCCAGATGGGCAAACAAAATCTGAACCACGTCGTAAGTGTACTGAGACTGAACCGAAAACAAAACTATCATCAGAAACACACAAAACAGATCGAAAATAACACGTCAAGGTACCTTGATGGAAAACACAATCACTTTCAGCGTGTGGATCGCAAATTTGTTATCAACCCAAAGTTCGTGGTTATCTAAATGCCTGAAATACGAAAATGTGTCACAAAGAAGGGGTGTTTGGAAAAAAAAAAACGAGAGAACTTCACTTGAGAACTGGCTGGAGGACAGCTTTGATGTTTCCGAATGTGGCGCGTCCTGTCACTTCTCGCAAACACATTTCAGCCAGAATGGCGGGATTTTGTTCTTCGGAAGAAGACGAATCGGTTACATCCGCACCCAAAGACAAAGGTCTGAAAAATAAATGGCCGAATTTAGTTGGCGAACATCCATGTTTCAAATATATTTTGGACCTATTGTCCTGCATGTTGTAGAGCAAAGACGGAACAATCTTATCCATGTGAGTCTTTTCCCAAATGTTCACCTGAAGATCATCACTGACCGTTTTTCTTACGACTCCCTGAAGCCCCTTCAGTCCAGCAAGACGAAGCCTTCACAGAACAACGAGACAAACAGTAATTTACTAAATGAACGACCCAACTTGAAAGATAGTTCAAACCAAGATCCTCACTTGCGCCTCACTTCGGTGTCATCCATGTTACAATGACAGAGGGAACTGAACTTGGAGACGAAGAAGTCGTAACGACGATGATACGAAGGTGTGTCCTCTTCGATATTCGTGAACTTTACAAACTTAAATCGAAAACATGAAGAATGAGAAAGAGACCAGTCGAAAAAAAAAACACAACAAAATTAAAAAAAACACCGATTGAGTCGCAAGAAGTTGGAGAACGTAATCGGAACTCTCAAGAAGCTTCTGAACCATCTTCAAAAAGCTCTCAACGAATAAGTTGAGACTCTGAGCGTGGCAGGCAACGAGCAACTGGTCCAAAGCTTCTACGGCAACCACGACGTACCTCGAAAAACGACAAAGAAAGAAAAGTCACGCAGGACGAGAAGAGAGTGCTCACGGGAATCGTGGTGGGTCCTTACCCATTTCGATGGCGAGAAATATCTCGGCCAACCCGCTGCAACAGATACTCTCCTATGCGATCTAGTTTCTCAGGAGACGAAAGCGTGTAGAAAGTGAGTTTCTCCATGTTGCTACGCACTAAGCCATCCTAAACAACAAATAGATGATCGACACAATGAGAATGAATATACCTTAGCTCGAGAACGTAAGAGAACACCTGGGGATCGAGTGGAAAGATGCTATCGACGAGGCGTTTGTATCGAGGGCGAAGTGCAGAGCAACAGCCGCAACAACCTGCATTTCAGAAACATATACAATTAGAGAATTGAAGCTCTCAATTCAGTTAGCATCGGTGCCGGTGGTGGTGATGGTAGTTGTTTTTCACAAAAGAAACCGTATCGGTCTGTGTCTTTCCCTCTTTATGTGATTATTTTAATTAGAATACTGTGAAATGTAAACGAAGAGGACGCGGTAAGAAACTCACAATGTGGATCGGCGCATTTCTTTATAACGCTCTCAAAGATTTCGGGATCAAGACAACAGCTGAAGAAAGACATAGAGATAAGAGTGGGTTCGGACTGTGTCCACTTCCTCCTAACGCAAGAAAAACGCCCCTACAGATGACCAGCAAACACAGAACCTATTCTTCCTCCCTTTTAACCTGAGACTTAACTAATAGACCTTTGAAAATGGGTAACATAGATATGTGGATATGGATAAGAAGAAAGAAATATGACTGAACGTTATGTAATAATCTGTGTATATTTTAAGTTAACCTGCATTGCAGGTACATGCGCACTGTCGAAAACACAGAGAAAGATGACATAATTATCGATCGATTTCGTCTTCGAACGAGTCCATTTGCCAGAGAAAAGGAAAAAATTCTCAAACGAAGTGGGAAAGAAATTAATTGATCTTCAGAAGACGGGGATTTACATATGGCGCACACATGTACATTAAGAAAAACAACAAAGTCGAGATTATTGATCTATTACAAACGTATTTCTTTTTTTAAATGGCAATCATAAGAAAAACAAAAGGACAAAAACGGAGCCAAAAATAGGAAAATAGTTTTCAAATAAAATATAATACCTGACATCTTAGTTAATATTATTATTAAAGTAGCGCCAGATGAGTTAATATTACATGAGGACGAGGAGTGAAATTGACGCCAATCAGATAATAATTAGAACAAATCAAAGAAAAAAGTTCAAACGCAAACGAAGTTTCCGATTAAAAATAAGAAGCAGACGACAGGAAACAAGCAGTGGAGAAAGAAACAGACCGGAAACAGGAAGTGAAGACAGAAACAAACCGGAAAAAAAGTAATAGCTATCGATACAATTGCAAGATATCAATAATTAATTGATCGATATAATTTAATAATCGATTGCTTAAGAAGCTTCCGATTGGTTGAAATTGTTTTCCCGTCTTCTCTCTTCGGAAACGAATTCGTACTTTATAAGTCGCAGCGTTTGTTTGGCGCCGTTTTTCTGTTCGTTCATTTTGTATTTTTTGTCGTGGAAATGGTGAAACCGAAACGGGTATTTCTATTGAAACGAACCGCCCGTATTTTCGTTTTAATTTACTTTTATTTGATTTGTAGGCAGCGAGTAAATCGAGAAAAGAAGAACCAGTGAATAAGAAACAGACGAAAAAAACGACGACGGCCGCTGAAAAGAAAGACGAACTGGAAAAAACGACGCCGCCGGTGAGAACACGTGGTCGAAGTGGCACAAGGAAGAAGAGGAACGACGGAACAGAAGAATCGGTAGCGATAGAAACTGAGAAAACAGAAGGGAACCATGGGCAGAAGGGAAGAAGAGGACGACTTCAAACAAAGAACGGATCAGGAATAGGAGAAACGAACGGACAGAACAACAACAACGAAGCCGACACAGATGAAAAAAGTCAAGAGGACGAAAACCAAAAAGAGCATAATGACGAAGGAGCCACAGGAAGGCTCCCGATGGAAGTAGAGCAAGAAGAAGACTCAAAGTCTAAAAAGCGTGGAAGAAAAAGGGCAATCAACGCCAATCTAGTAAATGACCAGCAGGAGGTCGACGGAGAGAACACTCGGACTAAAACCAAGAAAAGTACTAATCAGTAATTTCAGTAGTTTCGTCGTAATAATCGTTTTCTTCTTCTGACGATGAAGTCCTCGTTTCTAGGAGACACGATCGTGGACCGGGACTGGTTCTTGTCGTCGGTCAAGGTGACACGGGTCAATTAGGCCTCGGTGAGGACGTTCTTTCTCGCAGCCGAGCCACACTGGTCGAGTTAAATAAGACGGTAGTGGACGTGTGCGCTGGTGGGATGCACACGGTGTGTCTCACGAGCGATGGCGAGGTCTACACGTTCGGCTGTAACGACGAAGGGGCTCTGGGAAGAGAAACTTCCGAAGTGGACGGGAGCGAGTTCAACCCAGAGAAGGTGGACATTACAGGGACGGTGGTTCAGGTATCGGCAGGAGACTCGCACACTGCGGCGTTAACAGACAAAGGCGAAGTTTTTGTCTGGGGGAATTTCAGGGTTAGTTTTTTTTTTTTGTTTGGTTACTTAACCCTCTTTTCTTTTTGTATTTATAAACTTAACCCTCCCTCTCTATTCGTTTAGGATTCTAGCGGAGTGATGGGTCTCGTGAGTGCGGGAAAGCAAGAGCCAAGACCCCTCCGCATTCTCGATAATGTTGGAGTCAAAAAGATTGCATCGGGTAGCGATCACTTGGTCCTCCTCGCAGACGACGGCAGCATCTTCACGTGCGGTTGCGCCGAGCAGGGACAATTGGGCCGCGTCGCCGAGTGCTTCAGCAGCCGAGGTGGACGGAAGGGTCTCGGTTAGTCTTCTAACTATTCGTCACACCGAATTAGATCTGAAAGGAAAGGGAACGATTGGTTTTTTTTCTCTCTCTCTCAGAAATTCTGCTGACTCCGCTACCTGTCCACGTTAATAAATCCAAATGTCGACATGGATTTGACGATATATGGGCGGGTTCTCACACAACATTTGCTCGTACAAGCCAAACTGAACAGATCTTCGGATGTGGGCTCAACAATTATGGCCAATTAGGTAGTAACCCACTTTACTGTCAACGTGGGACGGTGAAATTAACAACTTCCTCTTTCATTCCATATTTTAGGACTTGAAGTCTTTCAAAATCGATTCACTCTGCAGTTAATTCCATCGTTTTCTGGAACGAAATGGACGCAAATCGCTGCCGGTCTTCATCATACTTTGGCAATAGATGACAATGGTTTGAATCGATAGCTTTAGAATAGGGATTTTTTATTTGTCGGTTTCTCTCGGAAACAAAATACTGAGCGTTTGTCTCTCTTCTAATATCTAGGGAAAGTGTATTCTTTGGGTCGTAAGGAGTATGGGCGCCTGGGTCTCGGCAAGGATACGGAAGACACGAATCTTCCCGTCCCCATTCCCAAACTTGAAGGAGTGAGCTGTGTGGAAGTTGCGTGCGGGATTTCGGTTTCCTATTCCGTTTCGATCGATGGTGATTCTTTAGGTTTATCTCTCGACAGTTCGTTACGATCCACTCATCGTTCTTTGTTGCGTTTTATAGGTACTGGATTTGCCTGGGGAATGGGCACCAACGGTCAACTTGGATTAGGCGACGAAGAAGACAGATGGGAACCTTGTATCATTCAAGGAAAACAGTTGGAAAACCGTACGATCGCTGTGATCGGTGCCGGTGGGCAACATGCCGTTATGCTTGTACGCACCGTACAATCCAATGGATAACGAAACATTTTCAAATCTAAGATTTCTTTTCTGTTATTGTTTCTCTAAAGAAATAATTATTTTTATCTTGGTCGTCTTTTATCTAAAATTTGAGTATAAAGTGCTTTATTTTAATACCTGTGTTCGATTTCATTTGCTTGTTTCTTATCATCAAAGGGGGTTAAAGGTTAAATCATTTTGACCCCTGTCACGGCTTAAGGGATTATCTCGTGTTGAGGTGTCACATGGAAGTGATGTTTTTCTATTCACTCGGCTGTTGTTCTTTTAGGTGTGTGTATTTTCGGGACCGTCGTCTGTTTGTCATTTTACAGCTGAAGGGAGATTAAATTGAAAGACAAACAATTAAAAAATGTTGTCACGGTTTTGTTTCATGTTTCAATTTAAAAAATGTTCATTATTTCTAAAGTCTAAACAATGATTGAATATAGCATTAGTAAGGTTTAACTGTGTTTTTTAATTTACATATTAGTGTTCTGTTTTGTGGGATTTCATCCTTTCCGGTCTTTGAAAAAGAAGCCCCGCAAATCATCTGGTCAGCAACGAACTTAAAAACCACTTGTCTCTTTCTTCGCATCTTTTATCATCCTTCGTTTACGGAGAATGGATTGTTGTAAATGTCACGAATTCTAAAGGATAAAGATTGATTTGGATTTTGAAGGAGCCAGATAGAGTTGAAATTCAATTAAATTAATATATTTTATTTCAAATTGAATTGAATCGTTTATTTCATCTGCGCCTTTCTGTTTCTACCTATTTTAAATCGCCAGATTATAGATTTTGATTTTTTATATATAAAAAAGGGATTTTATGAATGTAAAAAAGCGAATATTCATTATAATTTATAAGATAATAAAGCGGCAGCAGTGGCTTAATTAGTAGCGTGTGCAATTTAAAAACGTTGTCTTTTTATTCTCTCTTGATGAGATAAATAGAAAAGAGCTCATTTTTTTTTTACAAAAACAAAAATCCAGTCAACCAATCACGACATCCAAGTTTGACGTCATCCAATCGACTCCATGTGGTTTGTGAGTGCGTTCATCCAGGTTCAAGTCAGACAGATAGAAAGTTAGCAACAAGTGAGACCAAATGATGAAGAAAAAATTCAGTCTGCCTTCGAGCACAAGAGTCACCGGCCTCGGAATCCAAACTTCTCGGTATTAATAATAAAAAAAGAAGAAGTTTTCTTTGAACTAGAATCCCCCGAGGAGGGAATCGTGCAAACAACCAATTAAAAGCAGCAGCACACAGACGCAGGCGCAAAACGGAAAGTGACTTCGACGAAAATTCGGAGGGAAAAATACGAACCGAAACAGACAATGATCATACGAAGTGAGTGCAAGTTCACTTTCGAAGTTTGAGGAACACTGTTCGAGACGGTTCTGAACACCGTCATTCCGACACTCTTGAAAAAGTATCTTTTCTCTGTCGCCCCATGTGTCACTCGGGCATAAAGAGGAATATTAGGCACTCGCAAATGAGAAGGACTTGAGTGCTCGAAGACGTGGTGACGATGAGCAACACAAGTGTTAATATAAATGGGACAGTGTGGCAACGATGGTCCTCCTCATCGTTCACATCAGAGGACTACATCTTTGACAAATTGGAAGTGAAAGTGATACTCATAGCAGCCTATACTTTTGTCTTTTGTTGTTGTTTCGTAGGTACGTTAATGGCATTAACTAATTCACTTTTATCTCGTGTTACTGCAGTTACAGCCTAATTTAATTGCTATGTTAAGAGCTTTTTTTTTTTAGATATAATGATAAGATGAAATTATTTATAGGTATCATTATACACAGTAACCAAAGTTAGAAAGCAATCGAGCGTGACTTCATCACAATTTGCGCTTCTAAACAAACTTGTATATAAATATTGAAAGTGAGAGAAGAATGTCACACACACACAAAAAATGTTAAAGATATTCTGCTGTTTGTCAAATCAATTAGCGCAGAAAACCAAAAGAAAAGAGGTGAATTTGTTGATGACAAATCAACCGAAGCAAAAATAAGGAACAACATTTTTTTGAAAGACAAGTTTGTCACAAATTTAATATTTCCCACAAATAAAGACACAAATCCCATGTATTTATGTAAACTGAATGTATCATCATGTATTATGTACATATGCATGTATTTATATATGTATTAATGTACATTATGTATACATGGATACAACATGTATATACTCTCGTATAGGATTTGTGTTTGATCCCTACAAACAACACAAAACAATCATTAGGGCATTGTTTATGTTCCTATTGTTATTTACTCTCTTTAACAACCTAATAAGTATGTTTCTCATATATATGTTTCGCTCTTGGTGGCTTCGTGTTGTGCCCACATATAATATAATCGTGATCAAAATTGGAACCCATCATCCTCTTTTCCCCCCCCCCCCCCCATCTAATTCAATCCATTCCGTGCCAGTGATACAAATATGTAATTAATAATTATTGCACAATATTTTTTGGTATAGTCTCCCCTTGCCCTACATACATTTCCAACTCATTTTGATTTCACGCACAAAAATCGAATTGAATCAAAAGCAAAAAGTATTTCTTCGCATTTTGTCTTCAACAAATTTATTCTCTATTCTCTCTCTCTCTCTCTCTCTCTTGTCATTACAAACTGAATATGATTATTGATTTATTAAAAATTAGACGATGATCAGAAGTGAAGTTGCACAAAGTAGCATACTTATATACTGGATAATAGTAGAATGACTACAAAAAAGAAATAAGTGACATTTTTGCCGAGAGAATACCACAGAGAATGGAAATGGAAATGACAACTAATTGTTGCTCCACTTTATTATGATAAATGCATTCGAAAATGTACTTGAAATGAAGAAAATAAGACCCATGAGAGAGAGAGAGAGAGAGAGAGAGAGAGAGAAAATAATGATGATGATGGAGTGATTATCCATTAATCCCTCATCTTTCTCAGGGCACCACCGTTAAGGTTCTCTAAAGCTGTAATTATAAAAAAAAACAGAAAAGAGAGAAAACAAATACATATAATATGTTATTGATCCATCATTCAACTTTTCATTTCATGTGACCACAACAATGTAAAAAAAAAACGTCCAGCTTGTTACAGTTTGCGAGCAAAGATATGAATCATATCATCAAATGTGTTTCTCGAAATGAGTTCACTCGAGGAGGGAAAGAGAAAAAGACCCTTTTCTATGTGGATATTCACAGTAAATAACAGTAAAAATACACCTATACAAAGAGACAAAAAGTAATTTCCACTTTTGTTTTTTGGCTCTTCACATTATAAAGAGAAAAAAAATATATATATAAAAGAATCGAGGGGTTTTCTTCTTCGTCTTCTTTTGTTCTTTAATAAAGAGAAGGGGTCCAATTGCCAAACCTTAATCTCAATGGAAACAGACGGCAAAAAGAAGAAAAAGAAATCCGTTCTGGGTTCTTGTGTTGCGTAACTGGATCCAGTGTAGAGAGAAGAGCTCTTTAGAACACGTATTTTGTTTCTGCCCCTTACAATAAGTGTGTTTCCAAATTGAATGTTGCATCTCACCAATGGTTTCTGAATATATCCTACAATGACAACAACGACGATGACGAGGAAACTCCTCAGAAAAATAGACAAAAAAAATCATTATTATTATTATTTTGTTGAGATGATGATTTCAATCCTGAACTAGATAATTTAAAACTATCTTCTTTTTCATCTTAAAAGATATTATCTTACTTAAATCCAACAACTAGAAGTAGAAAGAAGAAAAAAAAACCACTCGAAACCTTCTTATTGCAATAAATCCCCCCTCTTCTTCTGGCAAAAATAAAGAAATGGAAGAAATCCACAAAAAAGAGAAAAGAACCGCAGTCTCGTCCGTTCCATAGAGAGATGTTATAAAATATCCAAATGTAGAGAGATTCTTGAATTACTTTTCTAACATTAACATTCTTCTTATCTCCATGTGGAAAACCTATTTTGGTAGATAGTTGAAATTCTGTCATACTAATTCACAACATGAAAAGAAGAAATTATTATTGTGTTGTTCCTAGTAAGAGTTCCCCATTGTAGACCATGTTTACCTTCCTCCTTTTTTCTGTTCCTCATATGTCAGATTCATCTCAATACAAATTAATTGCTATTCAGGAAAGAAATCACATGTTCAGAAGTAATAGATTACTATAATTAAGTTACTTTTTCAAGTAGTTATATATATATATATATATATATATATATATATATATATATATATATATATATATATATATACTAGTGGGGTAACCCGTCATAAATGACGGGAGCAAAATTCACAGGCAATTGTGCGCATGCGCGTCGTTTTTTCCTTTTTTTACTCCTTTCATTTCAATTTCAGTTTCCCCCTCCCACTTTTCTCTCTCCCCTTCTACACTTTCCAAACTTTTCCCCTCACCCCCTCCCACTTTTCTCTCTCTCTCCCCCTTCTACACTTTCCAAAGGAAGAGTTCAACATATAGTTGACCTTGAGAAAAAAAAACGGTTCATTTATTCAAATTTATATAAATTCCGACGTGCTTCAATGGTTTTTGTTACTCTCCACACACACACACAGACCTGGGATATTATATATATAATAATATAATATAATAATAATTGTAAATTTTCCAATGAAAAATGGAAAACTGCTCAGAACTTACGTTAACTATTCTTGACTAATATGTTTTAAAGTAATTGAAAAATGCTTTTTTCGGGGAAAATGAGCAAATTCTTTTTGCAATGTAATGAGTTTTTCATTGGGGTAATTTGTAATTGTAACGAATTAGTTTGGAAAGTAATTTTGTTTGAATGCTCCAAACATTCCTTGGTGTAATTTAATCAAAGAGGTTTCTCTACCCCTTTTTTGAATGGTTGCCCACTCAAGTACGAGTAACAAACGGAAGATTTTCTCTCATTTTTCGCCATTTCACAATAATTGTCACAAAGATGTTTTTGGAACTGTTTAATTTTGCCGTTGTGTGGGTGAATATGGCACGGTGGCACGGTGAAAGTGGTTGTTATTATCTCAATTTCTGGTTGTATGTCTATTTTTTTTGCCTACTTTTATTCATTCTATTTGTGGACAACTAGTGTCAATGTGAATAGTGAACGTTCTCTTCAAGTGGCTGCTGATAAAAAAAAACCCCAACAAGGAAAATCTGTAAAATGAGAAATGTATCTATAATAAAATGGGCTCCAGATCAAATTACTAACATTGGTGACCAAATAGATCAATATCACAGATAATATGCATATAAATGCAAATTCGAACGTATTACCTCCACCCACAACCAACCGAATTAATATATGCACCTCATCTCCCCTCCCCCCCCCTTTCCACAGTAATCCCTCTTCGCAAGTTAATTTTGTTCCATCGTTATTGTATTCATAATAATCATCCAAACCAAGAAGAAGAAAAAAAGCAGAACCCCAGTATGACAACCAATACACAAATTATAATTTCCATAGTCGTAAAAGAGGAGAGAATCTAAATGAAATGGAAGAAATAACAACTCCCTGCCGTTCAGACTCGGAAACAGACAAAAACAAACTGAAAAAAAGTAACCCTGCTGATTTTTCCATCATCTCAATCGAAGCAGAAATCTAACTTCAAATTATACACACGCTCTTTGAACACGCTACTTTAATGCGTCAACTAAAAAGTATAATCTTCTTCGTTATCTAATGTTTCTCGTATTTTTTTACGCAGGTAATCTCCTTGTGATGTTGGCCATCCTCATCCATCGCCGTATGCGAACCATAACCAACTTTTTTCTGGCAAATCTTGCATTCGCCGACTTATGCGTGAGCGTGTTCTGCATCTACCAAAATATGTCCTGGTTCCTAATGCATAGTTGGCCCTTCGGAGATTTCCTCTGCAAGATGCAGCATTTCGTACAATATCTGAGCTACACGGCATCCATAACCATTCTCATGATGATAGCCGTCGAACGGTACTTGGCCATCATACATCCCATCAGAAGCAAACACCTAATTACGGCGTCCAGATTGCGCAAGGCCGTAGCCGTCGTCTGGTTGGGTAGTGCCGCATACAGCAGTCCTCGTTTTGTCATGTACGGCACGGAGACGTTCCCTTTGTCGGAAGGTCGCGAGGAGACCATGTGCATCCTGAGACGACAGATATACAACTCGAAGGTCTACGACACCGCCAACTTCTTCCTATGTTACGTAGTTCCGCTGGTTCTCATCACGGGCATGTATGCCCGTGTGGGAACTCAGCTGTGGAGAAGTGGGCGATGGAAGCACGGGGTCGACATCTCAGTCAGCATGTCCGGTGCCATGGAACTACGAGTGCATCAAAGCGACCGCCCAACACCTCTTTACTCGTCCGACTCCTGCTGTTCCTCGGCCACATCCAGTCCTCTCAATTCGGAGGACAGCTGTCTCACAGTACGAGGAGTCCCCACGAAACAGGGACCCACTGAAGGGCAAGTGCCATTAACAGGATCCACGCCAGGAGCCTCGAACATCGTCGGCGACGCGAAGCCACGTGCGATGGCCGAGTTTCAGAGGGTCAATTTCGACGTTTTGGCCTCGGTCAGAGCTAAGGGTCGTAGGGTGGTTCGAAACGGGCGCCACCGGACACTCGATTCCGGACCGGCGGCTGCAACCCTGAGGGCCCGGCGTAAGGTCATCCGTATGCTCGTGGCCGTCGTCCTAAGTTTTGCATTCTGCAATCTCCCTTTCCACGCCCGAAAATTGTGGCAGTATTGGTCCGATGATTACGACGGCACCAGCAATTCGGCCATACTCGCCACTCCTATCACTTTCCTCATCCTGTTTATGAATTCAGGAATGAATCCAATACTGTACGCCTTTCTCTCGGACAAATTTCGGAAGAGCATGATCGACGTGGTGACGTGCAGTTTTCGGCAACGTCCCATTCGACGACAGAGTTACAGTAGATCAACTCTGACCACCGTAAAAAACGGAAAGGGAAGTACGGGGCAAGTACAACTGGATCATTCAGCCACGGCAGGGCTATCACCTGTAGTCAATTCTACTCATTTACACGAAGAGAAAGTGTTTAAATAGCTATTGGAATGGTTGTTTTCATTTTTTTTTAATTTATGAATGTCAGGATGAGGCTGATGATGTGGAACCCTGCTGAGTTTGAGTGGCAGATTGAGGGCATAATGAAAAGGCGTTGCCGCTTTCGAAAGGTGTTACTGTTGCTGTTAATTTCAGTCAGATTGATCCACAAACATACACAGTCAGTGATGCCAATGTACTAATGAATGTGTATTAAAAGAAACCAAAAACTCAATTCAGGTGTCGTAAAGAAGGTGGAGGAGGAGGAGGAGGAATGAAACCTTAAAAACACAGAGGGACAATCGTAAACATCGTAAAGAGCGAAAAAAAAAACCGCCGGGGGAAAAAGAGAGACAAACAAAAACAAAGCTGTATTTCAAAGTGAATTTATCTTCCAGAGGCAGCATTATATAATATAAATAATATCGCATATAATAATTATGTCCACTGTAACCATGTGAATAGAATAAATAAAGCAGAGAATTATTATTGAACGGGTTACTCTGATTAGAAGAGCTGATAAATCACATGTTTACAAACACATATACTGTATATACACCACGTAATACGAATAAAAAGCCAATTCTCAAAAGTTGTTTGCAACTTAACAAGAAAAGGAGAATATTATAATAATAATCCGTAAAAGAGGGGAGGTGTTTCCCTTTTTCATAGTGTTAATCTTTAGCATCTTTGTAACTAAGCAACAAGAGTTTCACGCGGAATAAATGTCAAACACAGTCTTCTATCTTCCCCCCCCCAACTTTCTCCCAAAACCCCCCCCCCCCTACACCCCAATATATTTTATGTCGCCCTCCCCCCCCTTTAGAGCCGTTCATCATATTTTGAAAGAGGTGCTCCATTTAGTCAACTTGCGTCGTCATAATATATACTTGATACTCATGTAACAAAAAAAACATCCAACCAGTCGGTATATTTATTACTGGCTCATATATAAATATATCTAATAGTAAATATATAGATATATTGTAATTATTGATTTTCCAATAAGGCCTCCTAGCGAGTGTTTGTTTGCACAAAAGTGCAACAGCCCGTCAAATAGAAATGATTTTTTTTTTCTGGAGAGAAGAGAAAGACGAAAGGAAAGGGGGAGAGGGGGGGGGGCAATAAATGCTCCCAATCATCCATCAAAAATGATGAAAAAAAAAAAAAATAAGTGAAAGAAATCCGAAAATGAAGAGAGCGCGGAGAGATCAAAAACATAGATCAGGAGAAAGACCTTTTTTTTTTGGAGGGAAAGAAATTACTTTTAGAAGTAAAGAGAGAAAAAGAAGAAGTGAAACAAAAGTTGCGAGTAAATATTTTGTTGGCCAATTTCAAAGCAACGTTATTTTTAATTAAAAAGCAAAAAAAAAAAGAACGTCGAATTGAATCCGAAAGCTAAAATGAAAAAAAAAAAAAACTTATTTATGTTTCTGCTTCTTCTTCTTCTCTCTTTTTGCAGTCGATCAATAAACAAAATTAATATTTAGGAGGAAAACGAGCTCACCTTTTGTGGGAGAGAGAGAGGAGGGGGTCAAAACGGTTCTTCCGGCTTACGTCCAGTCGGAGGTCATCGCAACAACGACCTACAAGGAGGATGAAGGAGGAATAGACGAGTGCTTCTTGTTGCTGTTGGCCAAATGTTCCTTGACGTGATCGGCTATTCTGATGCGTCGTCTTTTGCTTCTTCTTCCAGGCTTCACTTTCTTACTTTCACTGTCTTTCTTTTGCTTCTTCACTTTTTTCTTTTTACACGAGAGTGGATTCGGACCCATTAGCCTTTTCCTTCGTCTAATCACCGTCTGCTCGTCATCTCCAATGATCTTCTCCTTCAGTTCATTTAGAATGACCGCCTGATGATCGCTCGGACGAAGCCTTTAGATTTATATTATAAACCAAAAACAAAAGAAATTTGATTAAGATCCAAAGATAAAGACGACAAACGGTAATTAAAACAGAGAAAAATACCTAGTTTGCAAGAATTCCTCTGCTTTCTGATTGTTTGTATAAGAAGGCTTCTCCAGCAAGGGCCCTCGATGGTGGACGTAAAGAAGCGGAATTGCAACGCGCTTACGAAGCTGCGATGACGAATACGATTAATAGAAAGACAGTTAACGCAAATTCAATTAATTGAGATAAAACCTTAGATCGCATGCCTTCGTCCTGTGTGGCTATCATGTATCTGTTTGGATTATTATTAGAAACCATGTCCATGAAACACGAGAAACCTGAACGGGGCTGTTTTTCGTGCCCACATTTGTGGACCGGAAACTGCTTCAATATTTCTCCAGCGCCGCGAAGAAGGTTACCTTAAAAGAGTAATGAATTGATAAGTCGAGGGTTTAACGAGAAAAAAGAAGAACCTTGAAAGAAACAGACCGAGTTTCTCGGTCTCCGTGACGGCGCAGCACGTGGTGAGCAGCTTCACGTGTCCCCCCAGGTAGGCAGTGATTTGGTCGCGAACCTTCACCTGTGCCTTGATCGCCGCCTGACAGAATGTCCCGTCCACTAGCACTTGATAAGGCTCATGGAAACCAAAATGGTTCGCGAAGAAAGAAAGGAAACGACTCACTCGTTTCTGACGTTTGATTTTCATTTCAAACAACAATAACTCAATGAAATAAACCGAATAAAGACTCACATATGGTACAGAAATACAACATGGCGGACTGAAGACTACTTTGTCAATTAAAGCCGCCGGCGGCCCGGCGCTGTCAAATGTTTAATTTTGGGCAGCGGCCGCTAGCCGCCATTACTTCAAAAACATAACATTTTAACTTTTTACTAATGTCTATTAGAAATCGACTTTTCTTTTGCCTTTTAAGCATTAATTTATACGCGAAATTTTTTCATAACTCGTTTTCAAAATTAAACAATACTTTCTTTCTACGGGCCTTCTTTTCGGCACAAAAACTGACCACCTATACTAACCGCAAGAAATTGAGCTCATAAATTAGACAATTAGCGACTCGTCCATTGCAATTTTAGGCGCCAAATTGAAAATAATAAAATGTTAAAATACGAAGCCTACAGTTGCCTCACTGTAAGATTAAGCTTGTGACGTCAGAGGGGTAGACAAAAATATTTAAGTGCGTGTTATTTAGTCCGATAATAAAAGGTATTCTAGCAAACGATTTCAACAGTTTAAATAAAACGATTCTTGCATTCTTTTGTTAAACCTTTTTTGTCAAAAAAATGAAACTAGCCTAAAGTTTTTGCCAACGCCTCTGACGTCACAAGCTTCTTCATCTTAGAGAGGCAATTACAATTGCATTTTGGTTCCCCAATAAACCTTAATATAAATATATGCTTAAAAACCGTTTATAGACGTAATTGAAACTTATACAGAGAAGGAGACTGAAATTAAAAAGGAACACATGACGTCCACATTAATAAAAACAATATAGTTTGGATTAGGACAATATTTTACAATTGCACTGTGAAATGCCAGCGTGTATTTATATATTATACCTTGGAGCATGTAAAAACACGAAAGGATTTGCAAACAAAAAATCCAAGAATAGAAATCAAAGACAATCATCACATATTCTAGCACAAATCATCATCACCATCGTCGCCAACGATACAAATGACGATCAAAATGGAAACGATTCAATTGGAGAAGAAGAACAGCACAATTTCTAAGTGTGAATCACACGCTAAATTATTATTTTTAAGACCGTGAACGATGGATCGAAGGAACGAAGAGTAAAAAAAACGAACAAATACGTGACTGACTACATCATTTTTGTACATTGTTGAGTCTTCATCATCATTATCTAAATATATAACACAAACTTAAGAGATATCAGAAATATCCCAGGCTTCATAATCCATATGCAGCATAATTGCAATGCGTTTAAAATTCCCATCGCAGTGAAGAAAGACGATTGAAGGAATTGGCACAATTAACCTCGTCTTTCCCCTCACACTCATACTAACTCCGACTCACAGAGCGCTTAGAAAACAATCAATCCAGATTCATTTATGTACACAGACACGCACGGATCGACCTTTACGAGAATGTATTTAGAATTCATTTCTTCTCGTTAAGACAGCATCATGTTTTCTCCAACTTCGCGGACCATTTTGATCCTCTGTAACATTTTCGTGATCGTCTCTTTGCCAAGAGACAACGTCGAGTACCACACTGGACTGTCTGGAACGCAAGATCGCTCGGGATACAGATAGAATATGTCGTTTCGGTTCTTTATGCTTTCGGGGCTGTTAACAAACAACAGACACAAACTTAAACTCGTCACCAATATTGGATGGATTTTAAAACACGAACCATTTCGACAGATAAAATTCGTACAATTTCACGGGACAGCGGAGAGGATTATCCAGATTTTCTACCTGTTCGTACGAAGGAATGACTTCTTTACGTCTCCTGGAAGAATCTATAACCGAAAGCAAACGATATTAATCTATATTTTTTTAAAAAGAATACCCGAAAAGAGAAAGAACCTTTCATCTGCGATGGCGGGTAATACCGTAAGAGGGCGCTTCTGCCTGGCGTGCCACTCGTTACCTTGCTTGGTGCTCCCGCGCCACCACTTCCACCCGGTCCCTTCTTCCAATGTTTGAGAATGTGAGAAAACGATAACTGAGTATGTTCGTCGACTGTCTTCAGCATGAAGTACTTTGTGTTGAAGTACATCAGTGTGTTAAGGAGTACGTGAGGAGAGTGGGCGCCCAGCTGCTTGCACTCCCACAGGATTTCCTCCTCTATTCGACTCAGAAAAACACCTGCGGAGGCCAAAACCATAAGATATAAAAAACCATTGAAACAGACGTAACACGCACCTTCTCTGGTGACGGTAACTTCGTATCTCACTAGCACGTCGTTTAGACATTCTGTAAACTTTTCGTAGTAGGTGTCTGCAAAAATATTGTCTATGCGACCATTTTCGAACAAATATTGCTGAATGCCTGGAGATTATTAAATAACAAAAGAGACGCGGTAGAAGCCAGAATTTAAAAGCAAAGAGAACAGATTTCCTTCCGAGAACGAACCGAGACAAAGGTAATAGATGCTGTCGGAGGCATACTCCTCTCCATTCGGTTTCCGCACTTCCTTCACAAACAGGCACAGCGAGTAGTTCAGTTCGTCCGCCGTCAACTGCAGAATGTCGGTCTTGAACAACTTCAATTTGCGGTTAGTTTGAGACGCTTTCTCGAGCTGCGTGTTCTTCTGAAGAACCCAATGCTTCCATGCATTCACACCATAAGAATACTGAACACAAATTATAAACAGAAAAAAGAACGACGTTCGATCAAAAGAACGATGTTCGACCAAAATAACGGGTGCAGGTTTCAAAACTCACTGGAGGAGGTGGCTGAGGTAGTTGCGTTTGTGGTGTCGACGGTGGGCTCCTAGTCTGCTCCTCCATCCTCGCTCGCTTTCGTCCCCTACCTCTCCCCCTTCCACCGGTCCGTTTATTACACCTCGCCTGAGCCCTGATATCTCGTGCCGACAGATAGCTCCCATTCTCGTCGTGCACGTTCAAGGAGTCACGAGAATTGGATTCCCCACCACCACCGCCGCCGCCGCCCCCACCTGCCAAAGCAGCTTCCAGATCTACTGGCTCGTCCATCCCACTAGCCATCCTCAACGCCATCTGCAGGACTTCTTCTCCAAAACTATTTGTTGTCTGACAAGAATCGTGAAGTTCACTCTCCATGTCGTTAAAATTTTCATTGGCAGTCTCTGGAGAACCTGAGACGAGAGGTGACTATTAGAAAAAAGTAAAAAGAGCGTCAGGTCCGACGAACCAACCGGATTCGGTAGGGTTCGAAGTCGAATGCAAATCTAAACCGGACGATGACTTGGTAGACGTAACTGCACTCTTTCGTGACTTATCCTTAGACGGATTATCCTCCGCAACCATCTCGGCCATCAAAATGAGATCGGCCTCGAATGGATTATCCGGGATTTTTTCCTGGATCTCCTTAATCTGCTTGAAAATGCCTTGTGCCGAATTTTTAGTTGTTGGAATAAAGATCGGAACAGGGATGGGAATTGGAAACGCGAGGGGAAAAGGAACGGGCGTCGTGTACATATGCATGGGCACGGGCACATAGATGGGCACAGGTATGGGAACGAATACTTGCTTTGGAGTTTCTTCTTCTAAAAAAAAAACAGCAAAACCAGCACCAACAAGGATTAGGATCAATCGAAGCCAAACAAAAGCTTCAAAACCAACCCGTCTGTGTCGTCTTGTGGCAAGGATGAGGTTTACACGAGACTCCCTTCGTCTGAACCGTCGGCTTACACAAGATAGTTTTGTTCTTCAGCATCTTTGCCACTGGCTGCTTGATGACCACGTGCTGCGTAATTGCAGGATAAAGTGTTTGTGTTTGGGCACTCTTCAAATTCTTAAATGGGATATAAAACAAATTTTAGAAGTAGGAAATGAGTTTTAGAATTGAAGACGGGACGGCGAAGCACACCTTCGAAATCACGGAAGGAAGAACCTGCTGCCTAACGAGCAGCGGTTTACTCGCTCCGGTCACCTGTGTCTGAGATTGCGCAGGTGCCAACGACATTACGGAAGAAATTATCGGAGTTCCCGATTGTTGAGTTGTTACCATGGTACCTTCAACGACAATCACGAATCTCCTCCCGTTTAATATCATATCAAAAAGGGTGCAAAAAACGGGAGAAATTTGACAACTACTCACTAGTCTGGTTATTTGTCTGAGTGCTAGATTTAGAGATCGCTGTGGCCGGTAACGACTGAGGTGAAACCACGGGTGCCACTGCCGTGAATTGACTTTGAAACTGCATCACACAAGGATAAGAACAGAAGTTCCGAATGGACGCATCGCTCATTGTCAGGTGGTACTGTGCAGGTTTCATAAGGTGACAATAATCGCATTGAATACGCCGTGATGACGTCGCGTTGAGACTGACGCGGAAAAGAGACAGGCAATTCAGAGAGCAGAACAGCTGCACGTGGTTGTTGGAGTCGACGCGCTCGATCATGTCGAAGTTGTACTTCTTCACTTTGCACCAGGAGCAGGGAACGACTTTGCGGTGGTGCAAAACGAACACGTTCATACAAGCTTTCGTGCAGAAACGTTTGCAGCTGCCCTCTATCTGAATACTCAGCTGACGACTGACGTCAAGGTCGAAAAATTTGTGACAAGTGTCGCAGATAGACGTGTTTATCTTGTTTGCGTATCTGAATGCGGCGATGCAAGACTCGCTGCACAGTTTATTCGCCTTTCCTTCGAACGTTACCTAATAGAGACAATAAAACCCAGTTTAAGAAAACGCTCCCTCATCTGATACGGGATGATTCCAATGCACCTCTACTTTGACCGTTGTAAGCTTGTTACAAACCGAACATTTCTGAATCGAAGGTTGCGTGATTGTAGGATTCCCCATCGTCTCGTACTTCTCCATACAAGACTGGGTACAAAATTCCTGCCGATCAAAAGCAAACAACGATTAACATAACCTTTTTTCTTTTCTTTTAAATTTCAAGACGTTCATAAAAAACGAAAACAGACTTTGAACTGCCCCTTCTCTCCTACGGGAGCCAGAAAACCTTCCGTTCCAGATGAAATATCCTTTTGGCAATAGCTGCATATCTTAAGACCCTTCTTAAACTCCTCCAAACAGGTGTTGCTGCAAAACTGTTTAATGTCGCTGCCGAATCGAACGCAGTATTTTCCCAGCGACGTCTGCTGCACGGCGTTGTTGCAGAAAGCGCAATGGCTCCCCAGGTAGCTCTGGTATTTTCCAAGACATTCCTCGTTGCAGAATTCCATCGCCTCCCAGGTGAGGCATTTCGTCCTACTCAGGATGTGACCTCCACACTGAGCACACGCCCTCTTCAGACCCTGCGTCACCTGATAGTTGCGCATGCACTCTTCCGAGCACAACGGTTTGTTCTCACCGACTCCAGGTAATAGTCCCATTCCGTTCTTTATCTCTTTTTGGCACACGTTACAATAGTCCTTCGGATGAGTGATGCTACGTGTCACCGGCCTGTTCTCGGCCACAATCTGCTTAATGGTCGGCGTTGCCATTATGTTTTGCTTCGTACGAAAGTCCATGAAACAAGTGTCGTCGCACAGGAACTTTGTCATTCCGGACATCAAAACTTGGTACTTGCACGACCGCGTCTGTGCCAAACATAAACGACTATTAGGGTCGAATGGGGCAACCAATCCACGAACGAAATCACCTTTCCACAAACGGAACATTGCCTGCCCTGAGCCATAGCTTTTCCGCCCACCACAACACTTTTATCGCCATCCTTACTCGCCGACGCATCCCCATTTTTGCTAGCCACCGATGAATCCGAACATTTTGTAACGTCAGTGGCATTTTTATCTACAGATTCTAAAAGGCGACCAATACCGTTACGTTTTATTTTCAGTCTTTTATTGAGCAAGTTCAAAATGCACCTCCTGTTTCATCGCTATCTCCCTTCTTGCTTAACAGCAACGAGTCCTTGACGTCGTCGTCGACCTTCTCGTAACCGAAAAGGCCGAGTAGCTCGTTCATCGTGTCTGCGGCGTAACTCTGAAAAGTGAAATTAAAAATAAATATTTCAGATGACAAACAAGCAAAAACGGCGAGTTAAAACGACGCGAGCAATGAGGTCGGACATGTAACCGAGACGCCAGTGACCGAGTGAAAAGTACCTTCATGTCTGCATCCTCATTCGCTTGCTTATTTTTCTACAGACACGAAATTCATTCAAACATAGAAACTAGAAATACCATAAATATCGCAAGAAAAAACGCAACCGATTACCTCATTTGATTTGTTGTTGCTTTCATCATCGTCATCACCAGAACCACCCTTGGCTTCGGTCGCCTCTTCCTTCTCCTTTGCTTCCTAACCAGATATAATAACAATAAAGTGTTCACATTCATTCGATATCGATACAACGACGAAATAACTAAAAGACCTTAGGCGGTATTTGAGCAGAATCGTTTTCTTTATCCACGTCGGTAGACGCACCACTTTCTTCATTTACATTCTTGTCGACCACCGACGTCCTCTCTTCTTCTACAACCGTTCGTACGTCCATGATCGCCAGTCGAGGCATGTCTCCATCCTCGGCCATTTCTTCCACTTCGTCTCCCTCGTCAACTCCAATACACCGATCGTCGGTCGTCATCCGTTTTTCCAGAGTTTTAGTATCAGTATCTTCCACAGATGCGTTTTCAACGTCTACTTTCTCGATCACAACAATCTCTACAGAATCTTTAACACCGTCGGCTACTGGTGCGTCTTTCGACGATTCGACGTCCTCGACAGAAGATCTATCACGCCCAATACCAGCATCCTCCGAAGGTAGAGGATCGACAACGTTATCAGCCTTGCACTCGAGAACTACGATATCTTCTGGGACGGGACTCGTGTTGGGCGCAGTTTCCGCCTCATCGTTCACCACTGCATCTTTGGCGACGGTATCGGCGGTTGGGATGCATACCGAAACGCCATCTTTGTCAATATTTTCTCCAAGTTCATTCTGCTTATCACTTTTGACGTCCTCCTTCTTCTCATCCTCTTTCTGGTTCAGGCATTCGTCGTCTGAACTGATGAGCTCAGTGTCCATAAGGATGCTACTAGACAGGGCCGAAACAGCCTCACGCTCACTCTTCTCAACGGTGGCAACGTTCTCCTCTTCGTCCTCCACCTCATTCGATTCGCCATCTGTCTTGTTTCTTGCATCATCATTCAATTCTGCGTTTTTTACCGTTTCTTCCTCTTCATCGTCTTCTCTCTTCGTAGCATCAGCAGGTAAGCAGTCCATCCTTTCTTCTTCGTCATCATCTGCGTTCAAATTTCATTGCAAAGGTAATCGTAACAACGAAGAAAATCAGCGACAGAATTATTACCCGATTCGATCTCTTCTAACTGAATATCGGGAGCGATGAGGATCGTCTCCTCGTCTTCGTCTAAAGAAGTCTCTTTCGTGGGCCCTCCTCCTTCTTCTTCCACTTGTCCCGCCTTGGCATCTGATTCCAATCGACCACTTTCATTGCTTTCGTCTTCGTTTTTTTCTTCTTTTGTGGTACATATTTTGGAGGCTTCGTTCGCGTCGTCTGTGGACTTTGTTTCGTCTTCGTCTGCTTCAACCTAATTAATTAACGATTATTAATAATAAAACAATCCTACAATAGAATAAATCTTTTAATAACATTAGAACCCGGTTAACTGTCAAATAAGAACAAAAATATTAACTGAAACGGCTGATTATTAAGTAGGAAAATTGTAAAAAGTCTGAAGGGTCATTCAGAAAGTTCCGAAGCAACCCGAGCGCGCGCATAACTTTCCGAGGGAACCGTTATGATCTGAAAGAGAACGGACTGTTCCGACGATAAAAACGGGTCGCAGACAACGAATTCGTATTGTTTCTTGTTCGTTTTTGTTTATTTCGTGCATAAATGATATCAACAAACAGCTAATGAAACGCCAAAGTGGATTTTGAGCGCGGGAGATAGAAAGTGGTGGCGCTGTGGGTCTCTTCAATTCCGCCATGATTTATCCGCTGTCGTTTGTTGTGATTCGATAAGAAGACGAAGGGGGTCTTAGGGGAGGGGGCCCAAGGGGGAGGGGGAAAGGTACAAAAACAGACAGGAGGCCCACCGGCCTCAATCCAATCTTTGCCTGATTCTCTTTAGGTTTTGTTGACAAACGCGCGAAAGAATTGAAAGATATCCAACGTGCGATTAGATTCGTACCTGTTTGTGAGCCGAATGCGCGTCGTCCTCACCGTCAACCGCAGTCGATTCAATGGAATCCGCCATCTTCGATATTAGCCTCCTCCTTCTAGTTTTCTAATAGCCTCCTCATAGGCTCCTCCTCTACCCTCTAACCATGACCTCTTCCTTCTCTTACCCCTATCCATAGGCTCATAGCTATTTTAAAATGTGATTTATCTTAATAAAAGCTAAATGGAAGCAGTCTTGAAAGTTTTTATTTGTGACGATCTCAACTGAGTTTTTAACAAACACCAGTTTTTTTTTAAAAAAATACTTTCGCTCACTTTTGGGAAAATTCAAAAGAAAAAAACGGGAGATCCGGGAAGAAACTCAGTAGAAACCTCTAAAATATTTTACTACCCTTGGAAGAGATTAGAAAAAATCAAGGTTCTAATGAAGAGAACCTTGACGAAAAAAAGAACATAGCCTCTACAGTTATAAAGAAAGAGGCTATGGACAATAACATAGTAAGTGCTGCCACCTATTGAATATTATTAACTTAGTGTTTAAATTTTGAAGCAGACGACACGTATTTTCAAATTTGTACGGTGGAAAAAATCCCGTAGAACGTCAATCTGAGAGCCAATGAAAAACGTACAAATGACAAAGTTCAGCTAATGAGGAGCGTTGGTTTCTTTTCTGTGACGTATGCTGCTGTGAGAAATTGGAACTTGGAACAAATTTGCTTTTTTTCGCCATTTTCTTTCTTGATTTTGTGTTGTTTGGAGGTGGATCGCCATTCCTTCCTTTGGTCTTTTACGCAGTTTTTTTGCTTATTTTTAAATTATGAATGCTGGAAATGAAAGCCAACAGGACGTAAAATCGGATGTGCTTCCAAATGTTGGAGGACCAGGAGGTGGAGGAGGCCAAATAATGCCTCTGAAAAATGTACCAAATAAGAATCCTAACCAAATGGGTGGTGGTGGAGGAGGAGGAGGAGGGGGTGGGGGACAGCAACAGAAACGAGGACCCCCAAATAACAATAACAGCAACAAGAGACCGTTTCAGAGAGGTGGTCCGGGTGGTGGTGGAATGTTTAAACGGCCTAACCCAAACCAGAACAATCAAATGAATCCGTACATTGGACCGACGACTAATTTGCCACCGAAGGGACCAGAAGAGAAGAAAGGGTTGACGGGAAAATGTCGTCTGTTTGTAGGAAATCTTACTCCGGACGTAGACGAACCGC
This sequence comes from Brachycybe producta, assembly GCA_036925085.1. NCBI lineage: Eukaryota > Metazoa > Arthropoda > Diplopoda > Playtdesmida > Andrognathidae > Brachycybe > Brachycybe producta. The sequence continues at coordinate 634,479 of JAUPFP010000007.1, read as the reverse complement.
AGTTCAAAAAACTATTCGAACCATACGGAGCGTTGACGGAGGTTTTTCTCAATGCACAAAAGGGATTTGGATTCGTCAAAATGGTAACTGAACTGTTTCTTGTATGATATGTATTGGAGGGGTGAAGAGGAGAAAAAAAAGGGGAACAAAATGGCGACTGACGCCATTTTACCTTTTGTCCTAATCGCCTCGTGGTGGTGGTGGTGGCGGCAGCGTCGAACGGTAATGGGTGCTACTCTCACTCATGTTCTATACGGGGTTAATGTCTTACTACATCATTTCATTAATCGTAGCCGCCATCTTGTGTCATGGGAAGTATGGCTGGAAAATTATTAGGATCCGTTTAGCCTTTATGCGTGGCAGTTGTGGGTTTTTCTTATGTAGTCACTGTACCGTTATATGGCGGCTAGCAGCTTGTAATCCAATAATCGAGAGCAAGGCTTGAAGGAGGCTACATTATTTGCTGCTAGTTTGTTTAGAAGTGGGAGGGGGCAAGGTTTGCAGGGTAGGAAGGTGTGCTCATATCACGAGGCGGCGCCATATTGGAACGTCACTGGCGTTAACACTATTTGTTTTGCCGTATATCACACACTGAAAAAATAACGGTGTTCTGTTTAGCTTGCGGTAAATTTCTTGTTTTTGCGACAATTATGGTATTAATACCTTTTATGGAATTTTTTTGTTTCAACTAGCCGAATTTTGTTGCTAAGTTTTCCACTTTACTAAAGATCCGAAAATTAAAAAGATTAAAGTTTTTTTTATAAAAAAAACATCGAACCGATTTCGATTTTTCTAACGTTGATTTTTCCTAAATTTCGCGTTTAGTGCAAGGGGGGGCGGCGACAAAGAATAAATTCATGTAAGATTCGTTCTCCTTAGTGTAGTGCAAGCTAACCACTAGCGCTAGTGGAAAATAGCCGATTAGTGACGTCACTCTGGCGCACATTTTAATTTTTAAAATGATTTTTAAGGCCTTGTTTCCACTGGAGTGAAAATTGAAGCTTTTTTGAAAATTTCACTTGAAGAAACGTAGTCCCTGTCCATTCACCAACATAGACAAAAGCCACGTTTGTTCAAATTTTCACCCAAGTGGAAACAAGGCTTAACTTGTCAAAATAAAAAGCTTAGGTAGCGTGAAATTAACTTATCGTTTTTAGGAGTCGCGACCTGCTGCTGAGGCGGCCCGTACTGGACTCGATGGTGTCACTCGAAAGGGACGCGTTTTACGTGTTCGATTTGCAACTCACGGTGCAGCCGTTCGTGTCAAGAACCTTTCGCCGTTCGTCTCGAACGAGCTATTAGAGTTGGCTTTCGAGACTTTTTTCGGAGAAGTGGAAAGAGCCGTGGTCGTGGTGGACGATCGTGGAAAGCCAACGGGCGAGGGAATCGTAGAATTTGCACGAAAACCGGGTGCGGTGGTGGCGATCAAACGATGCAACGATGGATGTTTTATGCTCACGGGGTAACAAATTCCCCTTTCGTTCATCATTCTGAGAACTTAATTTATGATGATTTTGCGTGTTGCTCAGTTCTCCGCGTCCGTTAATCGTGGAACCGTTGGAGTTTAAGGATGACGAAGAGGGTTACCCCGATAGGTTGGTTCCGAAGAGCAACACCTTCCTGAAGGAACGAGACATCGGACCGCACTTTGCACAAATTGGATCGTTCGAGTACGAATTCGGTAACAAGTGGAAGCAGCTGTACGAATTAGAGAAGCAGAAGAGAGACGCGCTCGAGAAACAAATAAAAGAGGAAAGGGATAGACTGGAAGACCAGATGGAGCTCGCATATTACGAACACGAGACGAATCTGCTAAGAGAGAGTGAGATATATTTATCGTTTTTTGGGGGGGGGGGGGTCTCGGATTATGACGACGAGACGTTCTGACTTTTTCCAACTCTCATTTAGAACTTCGCAAAAGGGAGGAGGACGCAAACAATCTTCTGATGGAGCGAGAGATGCGTCGCCGCGAGTACGACAGAATGAGAGAGCAACAGATGAAGAGACCGGACGACATGATGCAGCAGCAGCAGCAACCAAACAACTACAACATGATGAGAAACGACGAGATGAGAAGACGGCAAGAAGACAGCCTCCTCCTGCAAGCAAGTCACTTGAGCAACTTGTTGGACCAAGTAGCGACCTTTTGCAAACGAGAGAACGACGAACCTCTTGATACTTAGTTGTTTCTGTTCGTGTTATTAACAGCAAGAGCAAGCAATAATGCAGATGCAAGGTGGCCCTGGAGGTGGACCTGGTGTTAATAAAGGTGGAATGCAAGGAGGAATGATGGGGATAGGACCTGGCGGAGGTGGAGGAGGAATGGGATTAGGAGGAGGTGGAGGAGGAATGGGAGGCGGTGGACGTGGAAATGGAAACAACGGACACATGGGTGGCGGCGGCGGCAATGTTTCAGGTGTGTTTTGGATCGAGAATCTGTTTTTCTGTTCTGGAGCTCGCTCTAACGATTTTGGTGTGTGTTTCAGCTTCGAGCGGAGGAGGACCCACTCGACCAGCCGGCCCAGTCATGGGCATGGGGGGTGGATCCACTGGAGGAATGGGAGCGAATGGACCCGTTGGGGTAAGGTAGACACTTGTCATCTGGAGGGTGTGTTGGGTGGGGGCTGGGAGCTGGTAGGGTTGTTCTACGCTTAAATCAACAACGATCAATTTTGTTTGTTGTATTTAACACATAGGTTAACGGGCACTTTTATTAAGAGGATGATATGGTTGAAACTGAAGGGGGGTGTGAAGATTCAAAGGGGGGGGGGGGGTGGAAAAAACGCATTGAAATATGCTTTGAATTGGGTTTTGTTAAGGGATGACGTTTGGTGGTGTGATTGTTGTTGCCAGTGAGAAAATAATGGTTACTCTCCACTCACTAAACTGTCGCTATAACTACGTGCCGGGAAGGGAGAAGGGGGTATTCTGATTTTCAGATGAGATTTGGAAGTGTTTTAAGAAAACTAGAAGAGTAAGGGGAAATGAAATTGCGTGCGAGGGCCGGGCATGGGTTTTCATTTTCAAAAGCAAGGGTTTCAATGAAAATGGATAATTTAGAAGTTGTTAAAGGTTTTATTTTTAAGCCAACCACTCGAGTGATTCTAATGCTCTTCTAGTTTCTAATGTGAAATGAAGAATAACCAATAGATCTTTTTGTTTTATAGTCTCATTCATTGTTCCGCGTTCATTTGTATTATTTTGCAAACGGCTGACTTAGAAATCCTTTTTAGTACTATAAATAAGACGTTTTTTTTATTTTGTATAAAAAGTTATCATGAGGATGGTTTAAAATGGAGGGGGTTTACACTCCACCTTCTTGATATTTATGCTAATTAATAACTGGAATGAAAATACATTTGTTTGAAAAATGGTGCAAGACGATGGGAAAGGCCCTTGATTGCAAATTTCCGTTTAGTATCTCTCGGTTCCTTGCCTTTTGCCCCTTTTGTGTTGACTGAACAACTTGACATCAATTTGACTTTTATTTGGACAAAAATTGGTTTCCGAATTGATTGGATTAGGGGGGAGGGCGCCATCGTTTTGTGTGCTGTCACCGTAATTTCTTTGACGAATCATTAGGAACAATTTTTGGTTTAGGGCCACGGTGATTAGCATTTCTTTTAGAATTGACCGTTTTTTAGTTCCGTGCGAATTTTGGTGGCGATGATGATGATGTTTGATTCTATTAATTAGTGATTTGTAACGCTACATAAAAAAACGCAACAGCTGCTGTTGGATGTGAATTTGGTTTTGTGTGGGAGTCTTGGCATGTTCGAATTCTGTGATTGATAGGGGCCTTGACCATTCCCACTCACCTTATAGGTGTTTGATTACTTTAATCTTGTTTTGCTACAAAAAGGCAAGGAACCCAATTTCAGTTGGAACATGATCGAGGTCGTGATGGCTTTCTTTCAACGGCCTTTGCCTCGTCGAGGCCGGCTAACCGAGCAGCCGCCCCTTTGTTCGTCGTTGTCTTAACTTACGTTGGTTTTTTCTTTTTTTTTTACCTTCCATGATTTCCGTGTGTTTGTGTCGGAACATTCTCTCATCGTTCGTAAAACCACTCAATCTTTATAAACGTGTGTTTGAACTATTTAAACGAACGCTAAAAACGTTTAGCGTCAGTCTCGCTTTGAGCAGGGTCCATCCGGTCCATCTGTTGGACCTAATGTTGGAGGACCGATAAATCGTGGTGGCAACAACAATGTTGGAGGAGGAGGTGGAGGAATGGGTCTGATGGGTGGGCCAATAATGGGCTGTGGTGGTGGTGGTGGTGGTGGAGATATGCGTGCTGCTCCAGGTGGAGGGGGTGGTGGTGGTGGGGGGATGGGCCATAGAGATAATAATAATATGATGGATCGACGGGATCACAGAGACGACTTTGATCCAAAGAGGAGACGCTATTGATTTCGCCGCCATTCTTTTACCACATTTAACTTTGTGTGTGATTTTGTCTTTTTTATTTTTAAATGTGTAGCATTCGTTTGAAACAATTTTGTTTTATTCAGACGTGACACTCCTAGTGTAATTCTAGGTGTTATCATCATCATCATTATTATTATTATTATTATTATTATTACAATTGTGAATTTCGAACATAGATTTTGCAAACACAGTGTGTTGTTGGGGCGGGAGGGAGAATGAACGTTTAGTTTGTTTCTATCGTCTTTGATATTTTTTTTGTGAGTTAACTATTTTAATCATTCTAACTATAAGGGTAGTTTCACACTGATAAATACTGAATTTACATGTACACCAATGGAAGGAAGCATTAGTGTTTCGCCGTATGAACGCTTCTGTTTGTGTACACGTAACTTCAGTATCCATTATTGTACGTGTATCGTGCAATACACAAGTATCGTCATGTGAAACTAGCCTAACGCAGCATCAACCACCTTTCATCTTATCACTTATAAATGTAGTTCAGTAATAAAGATATATACTGATGTGTAAAACACCGCTGTTGATCAGTGTTTTTCAAATCAAACTGTTGAAAATAATTGGTTTGGGGGGTGGGGCGGGAGAGAGAGAGAGAGAAAGATTAATACTCACATTTGACGTTATGCCGATCGGAGGTTGCCACTGAACTGTTACCACCTATTGTTTTCTTTGGCATGCGAAGAGCGAAATATTTCCTCCGTTCTGTATGAGTGACCACATTTCGGTGGCAACTTTTTTGAATAACCTGAAAGTAAAGAGTGCAATTTGTATAATGTACTATTGACGTGTGCGACATTTGACTCGTACACACAGTAATGTTGTTGTTACCTTTGACTAATTAGTGTTTTCTTTGTGTTTGGGTGGGGGGGAGGATGGACTGCATATGTTTGTGTGGGGAAGGAGGAGGAGCGGGGAAGTGGTTTGTTGGTTTTGTTGTCGTTCTTAACAGATTGATTGTACGTGTCGAAAACTAGTGTTCCGCAGCCTTCATTTCAGAAACAGTTGATTTACTCTTAAATCGTTGATTGACATAATGAGAGAAATACTTTTGAATGAATTCACTCACTTATCTGTGACAAGAAGAGAGAGAGGTCAAGATTGAAACAGAGAAAGAAAAACTTCAAGAAATCTTTTAAGAGGTAAGAGAAATAAAAGCCAATCCCCCAAATATATATTTTATAATACAGTATTTTTCAAATACACACACAAACACACACGATTGATTTGTATTTCTGAAATTCGCCTTCTCTTAACTCGAATGAAGAGTTTTAAGAAGTTGTACCTTGTGTTGTGCCATCTTAATTTCTGTGAACTTAGCACTCTAATCAAGTAGCTAATTACTATAATTAGATAATAGCTAATAATACTATTAAGTGAGTTTTACATGCTGGCCGTTGTCGTTTGTGATTCTGTGAATTAAGATTTGTATCCGTTGGAACTATTTCGTTTTTGTCTGATTGGGGAGGGAGGGGGTGAATTTCAAGTATTGTTTTGAACGTTTTTGACAGAATTTGTGCGTTTTTCAAAGTGAAGATAACAAACTTTTGTAATACTTAGCATTTCCAAAAAAATGTATGTTTTAAATTTGACAGTAGCTGTGAGTTAGATGCAAAAGCTATTTTTGCAAACAATTTGAATTTGGAATCAGCGAGCTGACTTGTTCGTGTGTTGTTTACTCTGGTGGAACGGAAAGGGGGGGGGGTGGTACAGGGACTTATTATATACGTGAATCAGTTTGGATAGACAAAGATATATATCAACATTATTAGTTAACTAACCTCCTTTGTGATATCTACTTTTGTGACTCTTGAAAGGGGATTTCGTGCGTTGAATTGGGGGGTTGGGGAAACTAAGTGTCTGAAAGAGTGTTGGTCCCAAATCTAATATCTAAAATCTAATATTTTATCAGCTGAATTGGACCACCAGAACGCCATATGGAATTAAATAGTGAGCCCCAAACCATTGCAAATGGAAACATGGAGGTAATTTATAAACTTGTTCTTAAGATTTGTTCTTGAAGAATGAATTTTATTTTAAATTGTTTTTAGATTTCTGCGGATTCAAAGTGTTGTAATTCTATTTTGGTTTTTCTGCTCATCCAAAGCTTGACGGATTCTATGAGAAAGTAAGTTACCGTTTGAATGTATAACAATGAAAACAAACTTAAGAATCTGAAATTGTTCAATTTGACTCGTTTTGTTTTCGTATGGATTTTATCCGAGTTATTAATAAACGATTGTTTACTTTTAGAACGAATTTTAGACTGGAACCACCGAGAGAGAGGGCTAGGATTGGTTCCCCATTTTTGGTAAATTGCTTTTGTTTAAAATCGTATAAATGTCGTTAAAATATGTGATGATACTTAGAGTTACCGTTTGAATGTATAACAATGAAAACAAACACTCCGGCTGTATTTTAGAATCTGAAATTGTTCAATTTGTCTCATTTTGTTTCCGTACGGAGTTCAACTGAGTTATTAATAAACCATTGTTTAATTTTAGGCTGGAACCCCCGCGAGAGGGGGAGCTAGGCTAGGATTGGTTCCCCATTTTAGGTAAATTGCTTTTGTTTAAAATCGTATAAATGTCGTTAAAATATGTGATGATACTTAGAGTTACCGTTTGAATGTATAACAATGAAAACAAACACTCCGGCTGTATTTTAGAATCTGAAATTGTTCAATTTGGCTCATTGTGTTTCAGTACTGAGTTTAACCGAGTTATTAATAAACCATTGTTTAATTTTAGGCTGTAACCACCGAGAGAGAGAGGGTGGGGAGCTAGACGGAGCTAGGCTGGGATTGGTTCCCCATTTTAGGTAAATTGCTTTTGTTTGAAATCGTATAACTGTCCTTAAAATATCTGTGATGATACTTGAGTTACCGTTTGATTGTATAAAAATGAAAACAAACACTCCGGCTGTATTTTAGAATCTGAAATTGTTCAATTTGGCTCATTTTGTTTCTGTATGGAGTTTAACTGAGTTATTAATAAACTATTGTTTAATTTTAGGCTGGATCCACCGAGCGAGCTAGACGGAGCTAGGCTAGGATTGTTGGTAAATTGTTTTTGTTTGAAATAGCATAAATGTCGTTAAAATATTTGTGATGATACTTAAGTTACCATTTGAATGTATAACAATGAAAACAAACTTAAAATCTGAAATCGTTCAATTTGACTTTTGTTTTGAACGTATATAAAGTATAAACGAAGGCATTTGTTTCACTCATGGTGGCAGTGATTTAAATCAAATGATTTTTTTAGAAAAAATTTACATTTATTTAAACATTAAAATTATGCAATAAAAATAATAGCTCCCAGCATTTTTCACTATGTTTATAAAATAGTCCGGTGGAAGTCCTTTCATTAATGCAGTATTTTTTCGTAAGATATGCTTGACGAAGTATGCCCCAATTGACAGGTGGAAATCAGGGACAAATACTGTAGGTATGAATAGTAATAGTAATATTCTATTTAAGAACTTCAGAGGTAAACTGTTTTAAGTCACCAAACCTAAATTTTACAGTGGAGTAGTTTGAAAGTTTTCTCTTTGAAGGAATAAGACTTTAACATGGTATACCACCATCTAGCAGCCAATGTGTAAAACTGTGGACTTACTGCTGATAGAATTTGACAAGCTGTTTAAAAAACACAAATTTTACATCTTATAAAGATGTAAAATCGTGTTTTTTTAAAAAAAAACGTGATTTAACCGTTTTACCTTTGAGAGGTACTGATTTGCTTTGGGAACTGAAAAGGCTGCAGAGCTCGTGTTTACGTTTAGAATGTTAAATTAAAAGTGCTTGAATGTTAACATTTTTTCGTTTTGCAATTATTTTACTAACTTAACAATTAACAATGTTATTATTACTCATTTTTGCAAATATCGTCATAAAAAATTTAATATTTCATATAAATGAAAAAAAAAATCAGCCACCCTGAAGGTGTTTTTCGTCCAAATGGCTTGTCTTCATTCAAATTACTGGTTGAACGTTGTTTAATGTAATTCTGTGGGCAGTCAGTTTACTTTTAAAAAGAAACCCATAAAGATGAAGACTTCTGTTTTTCTTTAAAATTCATATCGGATATTTTCATTTTAGGTTCGTTAGAATGCAGCTGTGGATTATTATTGTAACAACTTGAGTGTTGATTAATCTCTGTACCTTAAGAGGTGAAATTTAAGCTAATAAAAGTTTTCTTACTGAAATGTCATAAGATGTTTTTAGTTGTTGAGGTCTCAGGATCATCAATACCTTGTTTTCACTACAAAAATCACTGGTATTAGTTAATTAGAGACAATATAGAATTTGTACTTGTGTGTTTCCACACCTGAGTAAATGATTTTGTCACTTCTCATTAATTCCAAGATAAAATTTATAAAGGTTAGAAATAACCAAAAGTGAAGAATCGTCTGCTTTTTGAAGCTAGAAGGAAGACATCTTGCTTAAAGTGTCATCCTTTTTTTGTTAGTTCATTGAGACCATATTGTAACTGAAGCATGAAGTGCAGTTTGCGCCCTCTATCGGTCACAAGTTTTCATACAAAAATGGTCCATAGGAAAAGCTTAGAGTTGCCGTACTGTGCGAATTAGTTGGGACAAGCAAAGAAACACTTAAGTTCAAGCCCTGCAATGGACATGCACAAGTTGAAACTTGCAGCAGAGCAATATCTGCAAATTTAGTATTGTCTGTTGTGTTACTCTATTATTTATACTCCCACTTCAGTTCGATATTTTATAGGTGGAGGACGTGATAAGTAGTTCAATTTTTATTGGAAAATTTGTTTATTAAGTACATCATGGACATCACACCTCGTAAATGAGCTAAAATAATTGCTTTAGGTGAAAACACTTGGGAAATCCAGCATTTCATGAAGCTGCATAGAGACAGGCCCCCTAAACACATCCCGTAAAAGACATTGTGGAAGAAAAAGAAAAACTACCCCTAGAGATGATTGTCTAATTCAAAGAATTAGTGTCATAGACCCAAAGAAGACCAGTGGAGACATCATGTACGGCATTGCCTAAGGGCATGTTTCACAGCTTCTGGGCCACAAACATTTCACCCCATTGAAGAAATGGACAGCAAAAATGCAAACAATAGCAACGATGCAGAAGCTGTTTCCCAGTGGTGATTGGATATTTCAACAAGATCTGGCTCCATGCCACAATTCTAAGCTTGCTAAGAGCTTCTTCATCCAGCAACATTTGAAGGTATTGGAGTGGCCAGGAAATTCACCCGATCTCAACCCCATTGAAAATTTGTGGGCCATTATTAAAACACGCATATATAAGATGGATTGCACAACGAAAACCCAAAATGATAGAAAGTGTCATCAAAGTGTGGTACCACGACCCAGAAGTGAAGGGAGTGTGTGGGCACAGTACTGTACCTCTGTATATTTATTTAACTTAAACAATTGTGCATTTTGTGAAATACTCACTCGGTCAAAATAATTGAGCATTTTCACTGTCCGTCGTGGTGTTTGTAGGCGAAATTTGTTTAAACACAGGAAATCAACAAGGATAATCATTGTTTCAATGCAACCGAGTTAACTTAATTGTTCAGGAATTTAACCATGGTTAATATAGCCACATTTGTTTCCACAAGAAAATTAACTGTTTTTAACTGCAGATAATTTTTGTAGTGAAAACTAGGTATAACTGACTCACTTAATAGAATAGCATTTCTGTGTTTAAAAATAAACTTTTTGTAATTAAAAATTAAAAAATATCGTTTGCTCATTAACCGATATCACAACACGAAAATACTCTTCTAGTTTCTCTCCTAATTTTGACTGCTGAAATAATAATAATAATGAATAACCTGAACGATTTACACTTTCATTTTGCCTTCCGATTTCACCTCCAGTACAATTCAAATCAAACACAAAATGAGGACTGTTGATCCACAGTCCCCCTTTTAATTTCAAACTTAAAAAAATGATACTTTGAAAATGAAATTAAAATGAAGTTTCTAAATATTATATTTAAAGGAATAAATGCCTTGTGAAATCAATTACGCAATTTCTTCCCAAGTCTTTTTTCTCACTAGTTTAAGAAGGTTTTCGTCTACCAGGTGTTGATACGCTAGTTGTGGCTCCTCAGAATTGTTGTGGAAAACGACCAGATCCACTTGCACTGGAATTCTCATCTCCTGTAGAAATTGGAACAAATGTTGCAATAAGAAATATGACAACGAACGTACGATCGAGAGACTTGCCTCGACTCGGATGGAATATTGTTTATCGGTATCATCGAGCACTTGACGCAGTTTGTTCTCCAGCTCCGGATTCCAAGTGTCGACTGGAGAAACTTGGAACAACTCGCACTGAAACGCCCGTTTGGGCATCAGCATAAGTTCGGGAGGAATCTGTCTGATCCTGTTTGTAAATAACGAAGGATTATCGTCGATTTGTGTGGCGCTGGACACGAGACAATACGTTCACCTGTCGACGTTCACCGTTTCCTTATTTCCATAGTCCACGTACATCACCGTCACCGATTCCTCCTTTTCGTTGTCGACGTCCACAATGACGGCACGGAACCAAGTATCGTCCTCTGTGAACTGCGAACAACAAGCACCACCTGAAGGAACACGTTGTTAGAACACGTAAGATGAGATCGATATAGAGTACAAAGACGACTGTACCGATTTTTGGTTCCGTAACACGAGGCCATTCACTTGCTAACGAATTCATGGTGTTCTGGCATTTTATCATCGCCGTCGTTTCCTCTTCATCCACACAAACAATTTGCGCGAAAAACTAAAATTTGGCATTGCTTTTTAATTGAGTAGATTATAATAAGCACCACATTTTTTTGTGATCTCACCGAAGTGGGGCTCATCACTGCTGTAATTTCGATGGAAACGATCGATCCGACGTCGGGAACATAGGCTTCCATAAAACCTAGATCCTAAAAGAGTCTCTCTTAAAAATGTATGACGTTTGGTGAATGTTAATACATACGTAATGTTGCGAAGATAAGGAGAGGGACGAGGGCCTTTCGTCAAGAGAACGAGCGAGCCCCATTTCGACCAACTGATCGTTCAGAAACGTTCCTTCATTAACTTCGATGGTTACTTTTGGTGGAAGTTCATCTATTCCAGGAACCTTTTAAGTTAAACCACAACAGCATTTAAATTATCGTTAGATTTGAGCATCATACTATAGGTCTCGCAAGAAAAGAAAATATTATAAGGTGTGCCGATTGCGGCGGTGCGGGAAAGATGGGGGGGGGGGGGGGGTCGGTGAGTTTGAATTATGACGTCATTTTCTTTTCTTACAAAGACCTTAGTGGTTTTCTGTTTGTCTCACCACAATAGTAACGTAGCATTTGTGCTCCACTATGATTTTGTGGATCAAAGTGAGTGTGCTCACTGGCCACTTGTCGCCGTCCACCTGTTCCCCCGAAATTAAATCAATTACACTCGTCAAAGATCTCAACTTGTCTTTTAAATACGCACAGGTGCAACGTTAAATAGTTGACAGCTGTATCCTTGCTGAGGGTAATGCAATAAGCAAATGTCTTTACGCAGTTGATCCGGTCGAACATCCTCTACGTTCCCGTAATCGATGAAAGTCACCTTAACGGGAAAAAAAAACAAGTTAAAAGTATCGGACGCTTTCGAGTGGAATTTGGACCGAAGACGAGCACCTTGATTTTGTCGGAAACGCTGATGACTTTGGCACGGTACCAACAGTTATCCAAATCGAACTGGGCCACACAAGCCTGACCAGGAGCCCAATACAGATCGCGGGCACTATGTAAACTGTTCGCGTACTTTGAATTCAAAGTGTTCTTGATCGTGGTGAGCAACAAAGATGCTGCACGATAAAATCCAAACGAATTAAAAACATCAACGTTAAAACGTTTACGTAGAACAAAACGGAAGGGAAACTCACCGCTAAGCGTGTCGTGCATGTAAATGAGTCCCTCCATCGTCACGTTCGTCGGTAACACTTCAAACCTATGACCGGCACGATTGGGAACTTTAGGAGGAGCCCACTGTTCAATCGGAAGGACCGGTGCTTCCGTCGAACGCTGAGGCGACTTAGACGAAACTTCTTTTGATGTGTTGGCTTCAACGAATCCTATAGAAACGATCGAGTCGTCGGATTCGTCGGCCGCCGGTTCAAAACTGAAACAAATATTTAAAAAACAAAGTAACCGCACTTCAGAACAGCTTTCAACTCTGGACAAATAATAAATTACTTGAAATATCCTCCCAAAGCAACGGATTCCGACTCAGCGTCCGCAACTGAAGTTCTTCGTACACGGTTCCTCCGACGACTGAAAAGTGAAAAAGAAATTCCCTCAGAGGACATTCGAACGAAGTGAAGTTGCAACTACACACGCTTTCGACGGCAGAGCCAATCCTTCCTCCAACAGTATCTCGGTCAATGAATGATATTCAGTCGTCATCGGATCCAAAGCTCCTTTCACAGTTACCTCCTCGTAAAACAGATCCACGGGAAACGATTCTCTGTCGTGTGACGGAACTTCAAACTGTTTAAACCAAACTATAAACACGAGGAAATTATGACAACGACAAAAACGAAGTAACCTCAAAATCTTCCAATTTGGTGAGATATAAAAAGTCGTGTTTCCTAACGATGTCAGAGAGTTTCTCCGTGGCGACTGAGGGCCACTTCTCGGTACCACCTGGAGCCAGAACTTCCACAAAGTGGCAACGGAAAGCAAAGTATGGAGGCGTTCGAAACTTACTGGAGATTGCTCTCAATGAATTACAAGAAGCGGTTAAAGTGCGTCCAGAGTCGACCAAAAACATCTGTCACAATTAGCCGCGTTCAGTAAATAACAAACGAAAATCAATGAAGATCGACACTAGTGCGGATTTTTATGCTCAAATCAAGCAAGCGTTTCTAGGCACGAGGACAAAATGCCCATGAAAACTAAAACCCCCTCCCTCATTGAACTTTCTAGATATCAGGGGTTTCTTCATTCAGAAATATCTTGCCTCGACTTGTGTATAAAAATCCGTTATGCGCTCAGACCGACCTTGAGCTCGTTACTCGAAACAACTTCTTTGACAACAGCCCGATGCCACTGTTTATCTTCGTTCGATTGGACGACGCACATATCGTCCACGTTCCATTCTTTCTCAACGTGTTTGCTCTTCTCATAGATGTACCGAATGCCCGAACACAACCTAACCAAAAGATAAAAAACCCAACATATTAAGTGTTCTCGTCTGGCCTCTTCGCCCAACCACAATTCTCAGTTTTCGTACTTTTGAAATTCCTCGTTCTTTTCAATTAACTGGACGTAGATGGCAGCGGGAGAAACAATCTCGGAAACATGTACCTTGACGTGAAAAAGGGCTTCTCCTTTTGCGTTACGAGGCGGATTTACGATCGAAGTAACTTTGGGTGCAGGATTTTCCGGCCATTTCGGGTTCAAATTGGGTTGCAATGGTGTCATGTCGGAATCTTCTTTCTCACTCTGTTTGCGAACATGCACCGTCGTCGACGAACTATAAAAGAACTAATTCATAAAACATTCGACTCGAAAGCGAGACAAGAAACCAGAAAAAGAGAGAAACCATGGACCGCTGCTTATGGCAAAGCCTTTACGAACTAGATCGGAATTCAAGCACATTTTCTGCGAATCTTCGGTCGTATACGCTGTTACAAGCAAACTCTGTTCCACGTGTCCTGTTTTCAAACAGACAAACCGGTTACAGTCGGATTAGACGCTCACCTCGACACTTAACCCACCTACGATATGCAACTTCAACATCTTTCTATTTATGAAAGAATTGAAATATTCGATCACCTAGAAATAAAAAAACCCAATGTCCAGTGAGAAAATAAAGATTGACAGTCGTCTTTAGTTCGCCTTCACCTCTAACGGCCACTTCTTCCCTCCGTCCGCTGGAAGAACATCGGCCAACTTGCAATGAAAACCCTTAAAAGGGAAAAATAACAAACAAAGTCAAAACAACGTTCTTTCCAGTAGGTTGGGGAAGACACACCATTTCGGGATTCTTGAGAAATTTAGAAGTTATTGCCTTGACTTTTGTGTGCGGAAGTTCGTCCGTGTCTCCGTAATCCACGTAAAACACTTTGATACGACGGTGTCCAGGTGAACCCAACACACGAGCTCTGTACCACAATCCATCGTCGTTTTTAGCAACACAAGGTAAACCTTTTGGTTGGGTACAAAAACGACACCGTTAGTGACGACATAATCGGCCATCGTCACGCCTCACGACGCAAATACCTTCAATGGGATTACAAATTCCCACGTTCCGCTTTAAACTTTTATAAGCCGTTTGCAAGTCAGCCAGCATCTTTTCCACAGTCGAAAAATCTTCGACCTTTAAAAGTGGAAAATTAACAATTATCGTAACAGAAAGGCTCCTTTCTCCGTTTAGTAAATCAATACCCTTTGAATGAAGAATGAATCGGGACTTTCAGAGTAGTTGACCAACACCTCTGTGGTCGTATCGATCTTAGGTAACGTATTTTTATAAAATTTACAACAAGACGGGACCGGCATCGAGAAAGAGCTTTTATTCAAGGCTCCTTCCGAATGGGAGAAACAACCCAATTCCAAAAACACGAGTGCCTCACGGACAGACAACGGAGTCGAATTGTCTGGATCTAACACGTTATAATTACCTTCGCCGAGGTCGACTAGCAGATTGTTCGCATTGCGGTCGAATACCTAAGAAGAAATCACCATCGAGTAAAATCCAACCTTTATCATCATCATCATCATCATCATCATAAGAAAATATGCAAACTGATCACCGTCATGTTGATAAAATTATTGTGGACAAACTTTTCAAACGTTGTAATCGATTCCCGCGTCCATCCAACGTCCTAGAAGACAAAACAATAATTAATTAATTAATCTTGCAATAAACGTAAAAATGTCCATAAGAGAGATTCAAAATCGAACCTTATCAATGGGATCGATGCTGGCCAGAGAACATCGGATGGCAAAAGGTGGCAGATCAGCAAAGTAAGGAGGTAAAGTGGCTAATCTAAGAAGAAAAGAAACGGGTTCAAAATAATCCGCGGAGACACCACACGTGGGTGAACGGAGACGACTCACAGCTCGATAGGAACGTAGTCAGAGTTGCCGTAATCGATGTAGAAGACGTGGTACATTGTCTTACTGCGGCTGTCGCTAGCGTCCTGAATTAAGTCCATCAACCTTCCTCGATACCACAACTTGGAGATGCCGTAATACACAAGATACAACTCTCCTAATCGCCGTAATCATTCGAAAACCAATCTTAAAATCTCTAACTGACGGCATAAAAGTAGAAAACTCTCCCTCCTGACCTATGTGAATGTGATCCGGATCCACGCAACTAGGAATTTTATCACGTTGGCAGCACTCCTTAATGTTGGCTTCCTGTTTACTCAACGTCGTTTCGTCACGTTTGCGTTGGACGTAAAATTCTCCCGGATTGCAGATGTGACTGACTCTCACCGATTCCTGATTCACTACAAGGGGAGAGAGAATGCAATTCATCTTAGACAAACAAAGAAGACGCGAGACTTTGAGCAACTGACTCGTGGAGAATTGCCGTGGCTTCGGTACACGGTTGGACACCAAAGGGCGAGGTTGCGGTGGAATCTCTCGCCGTTTCTTTTGTCTAGATTTGCGTGGACGAATCACCGACGATACGGAAGACGCGCTCGATACACTAGGAACAAAACCATTGACCTGACTCACAGTAGACACGAAAGACTGGCTCGATTCGTCACTGGAATGTCCCGATAAAAGCTCCAACTCTGTAATAACAATGGAAACTATAAACTCCCACTTTAAGTCGATCATCGTAAATAATTTATTGTTAATGCGTCACCTGGCACGCCTTCGTCCACTTCGTCGTCGCTTATGTCGTCGAGCTGCAAATCGTCCACTTGGTCCGAAGACAGCAACTTCAAATCACTGCTCAAATTACACACGAAAAAAATTCTCTCAAAAGGACCACCCAAAGAGAGAGATACAAAAAAAATATAAGTCCGTACGATATCTCCGGTTCCACCACCAAGTTCCCGTAATTTGAAATGACGGCGAGATCAGATTCGCACAAATCAAACCTTCAAAAAAAAAAAACAAGTGTAAATTGAATTCACAGAAGAATACGTGAGAGCAAAACGAACTTTGAGGAAAACATCTCGAGAGCAAACACGTTGGAGTCCAAGTAACATTCGCTGTCGGAAAATTCGTGTATTTTTTCATAGATGAAATCGGAATCAGGATGTGATCCAGTCGTATTCAGGTGAGATTTCACGTCTAATACATTCAAAGAGAGCACCCAAAATGAGAACATAATCGAAAAAGAGGTAAAAATTACTTATTAAACCTGATAATAGGCATAACAATTGTCCCCGTCTATCTTGAATTTGGTGAAGCTACAAAACGAGAAGAGAAAGAAAGAGTTTCGGCTTCACAAAATTGCAAATTGAAGCGGTTTAATAATCCACTTGCCACTGCGTTCATCTGGTTTTGTACGCGTTCTGCCTTCGATTGCACTTGACCGATTAAATAAGATTCTCTGACAAATAATAAGATCAAAAGAAGAAGTCACGCAAAAAACCACATCCCTCCTCCTCCTCATCATCCGAGGATAAAAATCACACACGCAATAATAAAAAAAACCTCAACAATTACCTTCTCTGCAAGATGCCGTGAAGGTATTGAAAATGTTGCCTTATCTGTTCAATGCACTTATCGTCTGCATCCTTCGACTCTTTCATCGTTGACAAAAGATACTTTTAGAAAGAAATAAAACGAAATAAGCCATGAAAACATGAGCGCCAAATGGTTCAACTCTTTATTTTCGGTCATTTCAATTGGTTTTTTGGCCATCGTGCCTCTCCCAGTAAGAGAAGGTCAGCGATTACGAGCACGCGTCATCGTGCGACGAAAACCGATCTGAAACGGTTCTAGAAACTAAATAATTACTTAAAAATTTAATTGTCAGTTTGGGACACACACGCAACTCTTAAAATTAATATGCCATATTATAAATCAGCGGGGTAAACACCTAAAATGAAGGGTAACGTGAAAACCACGACCACCAAAATTCCCCCCCCCTCTCCCTACAGAAATCAATTCGAGCAAACTTGGGTGTCATAGAAGAAGCAATGACCCAACCCATTGGAAAAAACGCCATGCAACGATGAACCCCGTGTGTGTACAACAAATTCTTTACTATTATCATTATACATTATATAATGTTAACATGGGAAAAAAAAAATTGGAAATAAAAAAAAAATGACTAAGGTGTGGAAACGCCTCTTTTCACATATAAAAATGGATGGGAATTGGAATCTTCAAGTTCAGTGAAGTTTGTGGCTCATCCTGAAAAGGAACGAAGAGAAGAAAGAAAGAAAACACAGGAGGAAAACATCCCAACAACAACAACCGAAAAAACATCCCAGTTGAATTCACGTATGTATGTACAAAAGACAAACAAAACATGAATCTATGGAAAATTTGTTTCAGCATTTTCGGTAAGTTCAAGGATATTTTCAATTTTATCATTTATGAAATTCCCGCGTTTATCATTGATTCCTATCGCAGTTTACGTTGGTTCGATACGAATATGTCACTCGTTCTCATCCTCATCACTGGTAAGTGACATCCATTTCTAATTATACAACAGACCCTCTCTCTGTCTCTCTATGTTTAGAGTTTGGGTTTGTGATAATTTCAGGAGGCGGAGGAGGTGGAGTTCCGCCCCATTCGAGAGTACGAGAGGAGACCCCATCCTTCTGACGAATACCAAAACCATCATTCTCGGTACGAGTACAACAGTGGTGGTAATGACGAAGTAAACGGTTTACACGATGTGAACAAGATGACGACTGGAACCGACCAGAGTAGGAGTAACGTACAAGATTACGAAATATTCGATGACGTCGTAGATGTCGAAAGTTACAGGGAACCACGAAGTGGACATCAACACATCCCAACGGAGCCACAACAACCAGCATATGAACAGAATGAAAAGAAGGTCAACGGTAGAGAGGTCAAATCACCATCGGCGTCACCTCTTCTTCCTCCTCCTCCTTCTTCTCATCAACAACTAGAGACCCACATCAATTACAATACGGTCCCCGGAACACCAGGTGTGGATTATCCGAGCCACTCTTACGTCCCACTTACAACCTTTTACTGTTATAATCATCAGCATCCCGGCTATTACGCCGACGTCGAGGCTGGATGTCAGGTACCTTTAAAAACCAACTTATAAGCGTAGCCACTTTTTTAATTGTAGATTTTGTGTTCAGGTGTTTCATGTTTGCGACGTGGACGGACGACAAGACAGTTTCTTGTGCCCCAAAGGAACCATCTTTAACCAGGCATACTTCATTTGCGACTGGTGGTTCAACGTCGACTGTGGACAGGCGCCCAATTACTACGGCGCCAATGGTGACCTCCACAAGGAACAGTCCACCTCCGCCTCCTCCTCGGACATCGAGGTCTCTTCATATTCGGACGCAGCCGAAATATGAAGACGACTGCAATGCGATCGGGAACGATTCCTTTGGAAGCATCGTCAAAGAAGGGGAAAACAGAACGGAGGCAAATTGAAATTAATGGGGCCAGTCACACTTTAACAGGAAATGTTCAAAAACATTTCATTTTTTAAACTTTTCTGTACATAATACGATTAATAAAAATGTTTTATATTCTTTAACTTATTTGAATTCAATGGATTTTATTATAATACTCACTTGCAATTATTGTTTTATTAGGTTTTTATCTGTGAGTTTTGACAATGCATTTCACATGCTGCAATTGGACTTTTGTCCCTCTGTCACAGGCTAGTATTGGGTGTAGGGGACAGTATTGGGTGCGTGCAGCTAATTTTTTTTTAAAAAAATTGGAATTCGAGCCATAGAGAGAGAGAGAGAGAGAGAGAGAGAGATAAAAACGTTCTATTTAGAGTTCAGAAAATGAAAAAATTATTATTACGGAAGAAAAAACAAGGTTTCTAGGCTAAACACATTGCAACTGAAAATCAATGCCAAGACCAGAAGAAGAAGAAGAAGAATTGTGGGGAATGGAAGGCAACGAGGAGGGCGGGTGGAAATTAGAACCATTTCAAAATTCCGGTGAATTTTCAAAAAAAAAAAACACGAGACTTTTAATAAGAAAATGACTTAATTAAAGGTCGTTCAATTTAAATAAAACCAAAAAAAAAAGATCATGAAATTCGCCAAAAAGTCGGAACGAAACTGAACGGGGGGGAAAAAAACGGATTAAAGCGAAGAACCACCTCCACCTCCTCCTCTCTCTCTCTCCTACTAAACTCCCCCTTCACCTACTTTCACAGTTAATTAAAAACAATTAGACATAAAAGTAAACTTAATTAGAATTAAACAAGATTACAGATGGTCCTCCGAATGAAATAATATGAGGAGGAGGATTAATATTGGGGAAGTGCAGTGAATTACGCCAGACAACAATAAACACACCCTTTGAAGAGGAGGAAACTAGTTCAAATTTCAAAATCAACAACCGGTAAATGACCTCAAAAATAACAACAACAACAACAACTGAGAGAGAGAGAGAGAGAGAGGATAGTGAACCCCCTTAAAATATGAGGAACGATTTAAGTAAGACACACTGTTTTTGAAACAAAAATAAAAACTACTAAACTAGATTTGGACATCATTGGAATTCATAAGAAATTCAATTATTTGAAGAAGAAAAACGACAAATAATAAAAAAAAAACGACGACAGAAAAGAGGACAGAAACCTCAAAACGAAGTGTGCCAGTGTGCCATAAATTGGTACGAGCTGCTCGAGTGTCAATGTCAAGGAGAACAACTTCCCCCACATTGAAGGACAAGGGCAGACATCACACACAGTCAACCAAACCCGAAATTAAAGAGTTCGCACAAAACAATAAACAATAATTAAGAGAGACATTAGAAACAAAGAGAGACTTGGAGTAGTCACTGTACGACTATTATTGGTTCATTGGTCCGAACATCATAATGCTGCATTTTGTAACATCCTCAAATCGAATTTGAAATGAATTAAGATGAATTTCAAGATGATTTAATCTAAATCCCAATCTGATATCGCGATCATATTGACATTTTTCATCTGTAAATCATGGAGAAATAAGAAGTATGTCAATGTTTTTCTTGTTTGGGGGGGGGGGGGGTGAGGTAAGAAAAAAAAAGAGTGAGAAGACGACGAAGGAGAAAGAATCGGAACAACGAACTTTGAGAGAGAGAAAAAGGAGAACGGTGGCTACGACCGAACGAACACGTTTAGAACATTATTTCGTCCCTGTTTTATTTTTTTTTTTCTTCTTCTTTCTTCTCTCTCTTTTGTGATTAATAAAATGCGGCCAATAACCGAAACGATGACAGGTAGAATAATATGCATGAAAAAAGAAAGACGGATCTTGTTTAGGTGATGGTGGTTGCCGTTAGGTTTGGCGGCCGACCACCGAAGTGGGCGCGAATCAAGGAAGACGATGATGATGTACTGGGATATGACCCAGATCTCTCCGAATAATGATGATGGTGGTGGCCACTCCCCTCCTCTGTCCCACCGTATATAAATACCCTTAGTAAACACAATGCACCACCACAGTAAAAAAGAAAACACATGAAACAAGTTAAGTGTAATCGTCATCTTACATAAAGTGGATACATTCGTCGGCAATCGTCCGAAAAAAAGTTTTACGAGGAACCAATTTAGTAAAGCTGAGAACGGTGCCTCAAGGAAAGTAAACATGGGCGGAGAACGAAGAAGCCGCCGCCGAGCTTCATCCTCGGCTGGTATGTATATCCAAATGTCCCTCTCTCTCTCTCTCTCTCTCTCTCCCTCTCCCTCTCTCTCTCTCTCTTCCTAAGCTTGACAAATCGATTACCGATCACTAACATTATTAATGATTTATTAGCAGGAGGACTATTATTATTCGTGCTTCTACTGCAAGTTCTGCAATCGACAGTACCAGCAATTCATGCAGAGGACGTAAGTCACTTCCTAACTTCTTCTAACAACCACCACCACCACCCGTTTGTGATCAATAA
The DNA here is from genome assembly GCA_036925085.1 of Brachycybe producta. Taxonomy (NCBI): domain Eukaryota; kingdom Metazoa; phylum Arthropoda; class Diplopoda; order Playtdesmida; family Andrognathidae; genus Brachycybe; species Brachycybe producta. The sequence goes on along the minus strand of JAUPFP010000007.1, from coordinate 612,981 downwards.
TCATATCTTTTGCAAATGCCATAATCACAGGTAACAGATAAAGTGGCTCAAGTTCGACCAGTCGAACAGATTGAAAACGACGAGGACATCGTTCAATCAGCTCAACTGAATGACAAGGAAGAGATTACGGCTCCACTACAACTGTCCGAACGGATTGAAAACCATGAGGACGTCGTTCAATCAGCCCAACAGAATGGCAATGAAGAGATTGCAGATAAAATACAACTGTCCGAACGCCTCGAAAATGACGATGACGTCACGGCCGAGGTTCAACCGGAAGAACGAACAGCCAACGATGAAGTCGTGGCCGTCAGTGGTGACGCAGAATTTGAGGCAAGAAAACCACGTGGTCTGTTGGCCGCCCTCTTTGGCTACCCGGACGAATACGAGTCCATCGATCCTTCTTCGTCTTTTGTGGTGGCAGACGCCAGTTATAGCGTAAACCACCAAGACGGCGAGAACGGAAACAGCGACGGCAGACGAGGGACGCCAGCTCCCCAGTTTAAAGCAAGTCAATATGCGGCGGTATCAAAGAAAACGCCTTCCACCATCAAGGCTGTAACAACCGTACCACCGAAGGCGACCACCTCTAAAGGCAAGCTGATGTCCAAAAAAGAGGAAGTGAACGTCACCGATTTGCCGCTCGTGAATGACGGAAATACCGACGCCGCTGATAATTTCACGGTAACAGAGTTGACATCGCCAATTGTAGAGATTGGCAACGAAAACAAGACTGAACTCAATGTGACCATCATTAAAGCGGTGGATGAAGAGGATGGCGACAACTCAACTCGCACGGAAAGAAGTTCAGGAAATAAAAGAGAAGCTGTTCCATCGATGGGAAACTCCCTTCAACCCCAACCATTACCGGCAGGTTACATTCTTTGGCACCCGGTTCCCGCATCTTTTCTCGGAGGGCCAAACATCCCCAATAATGGAGAGCTGGGAGGAACGAGAGAATCTAACAACAATGGACCTCTGGCTTTGGCCTCGGAAGGAGCACCCATGTTTATGGGACCACCTCACGGAGGAGGAGGAGAAGGAGGAGGTCCACCGTTTCACCCACATAGGCCGTTTTTTGTGGAAAGAAACTTTGGAGGGAACGCGTTTGGAAACAACGTGCCATTTCCTATCACGCAGTTTTCCACACCAAACATTTTTGCAGTGTCCCCCACAGGTGGACCTCTTCCCAACCACAACGAACCCCACGAAGAGGAAGACAAAGACAACAAACGAAACAGAAACCGAGGAAGAAAAGAAAGAAATCGAAAAAAGAAAGGGGGCAAAAAAAATCGTCCGAAGAACAACAACGAAGATCAACAGCAGCAGCAACAGCAGCAGAACGAAGCCCAACGAGACAAACGACCGGAAGAAGGATTCCAACGGGCTCCCCTACATCTCATGCTACCACCGCTCCCTCCCAATGGATTTCCAAACAGTCCTTTCATGCATCCTCACAACCAACCACCTCAAATGGAACACAATAATCAGGGCCCCGACCCTAGTCGGCCACCACCGCCACCTTTCAACAGAGATTTTCCTCCACCAATGCATCAAAATGGGCCACCTCATCCTCAATTCCAGCAAGGGCGCCACATGGAAAACGTTCCCTTTCGCAATGGAAACAACGAACGAGGGCCACCACCACATCCAAACAACAACGAACGAGGGCCACCACCACATCCAAACAACAACGAACGAGGGCCACCACCACATCCAAACAACAACGAACGAGGGCCACCACCACATCCAAACAACAACATGCCTTTCAATAACAATGACCAGTTCCATCCTCGTCCATCGCCTTCTCCAAGCGCCCATCCAGTCAAATTTGAAATTGATCAACAAGAGCAAAGATTCCAAGAACAGCGTGAAAGGGAACAACAGTTTCACGAGAGACCACGATTTCCACCTCAACACCACCCCTTTCAACCACCAAACCCCCAACAACTCCACGACCTACCACCCCCAGGTCCACCACCACCTACCTTCCAACCCCCTCCACCGATGCATCAACAAAATCACCTGTCCGCGCCAAACTTACAAAACGGAGGAGGAGGAGGAGGCTTCCATCCCAGTTCTCCGCCACCTCAAAACATTGATGTCCTTCCTGTTCGTGCCCCCCCTTCTCCGAGACCACCACCGCCTAACTTCCAACAGTTTCCTGAAACGAAGCCCGCCGCCCGCCCCATGGCCTCACAGAGTCAACAACAGCCACAGGCGGCGTCCGAGTCTCCAGCTTTTGTTACTGCTTCCCATAATTCTCATCCTCAGTCCCTTCCTGATGTACCTCCTATTCATTTTGGTTCCTCTCCGTCCCCAATCTCTCCCTTTAGAAACTTCGGGGGACCTGATTCGTTTGCCCGACCACCGCCGTTTCATCCTCCTCCTACTCCTAATCTTGGACTAGACCGAAGTCACTTTGGAATTCCAAGTCAAAACAAAGATGACAGCCTCATCTACACAAGAGACTTCCCAAAAATTCTGTCTGATCCTAACCTCGTCCTCTCCACCTCTTCTCCCTCTTTGACATCGAATCACTTAATGAACACCGATTCCCCCATCTCGAGAATAACAACCACTTCACCACCCCCCTCCACCTTTGGTCTCCCACGCATCCCAGGACCCACTTCTCCACGCCCGATTAACATGCCAAAGCCTTTTGGACTATTCAGTAGCACGCCTCACCCACACCAACTGTCACCTGCTGCTTCACATCGTCTACCACAGACACACCCGAATCTGCCGGATTACAGACCAATGTCATCAACGATCCGAGCCTCGACAGTAAACAGTCCAAACCACAACGACCGAGCAGAGACAACGACGGGGAAATCCTCTGTTCAAGCAAACCAAGACAGCTACCCATCGCCAGGCTTTCACACGGGTCACAAAGGATACCCTTCGAGCGTGACAGCTCCAAACTACGTCACATCTTCGGAGGTTCCCTTTCACACAACAGTGGCACCTCCACCCAGAGTTTCGGCTATCACAAAGTCACACTACTTCCAGACTTCTACGAGCAACTACGGAACTTCACTAAGACCCAGACACAGAGGAAATCCTCGCGGTTCTCTCTCGCAGACAAATCCGTCGTCCAGTGACCCAACATACGAGATTCAGTATCAATCTCCGGTTCCCGTGACAACCACCTACTCCCCCATCGCAAGCAGATCGTCAACTAGTCCGCCTGGAGTGGATGTATCCCCTGCATATCAACAGGCGCAGGCGCAAGGGGGATCTTACAAACCGGGCACGAGCCGTATCTTACTGGAGATGGGACAGTGGAGCGACAATGGCAAAAAGGACGACTTAAGCCAGCAAAAATAATTAAACCCGTCTTCTACAAACTAGATCTAATGATAAAATGAAACGACGGCTCCCTTTAGTGGTGGAGCCACTATTTTTTTTTAGAAAAGCGATTCTTCTGTACATTTTCTAACCTAACCGAACCTTTTGTAAATATATTTTCCTAATTGTTTTAAGTTTAAATAAATAAATGTACGTTTTTATTAAAAAAAATCTTTACTTTTTTCTCAATGACAAGTGGCTGACATTCAAAATATGGAAACCAGGCACTTGAACTTCAACTCTAACTCTCCTGAACCCAGGATCCAAAAGACGTTCAACTTGAAGTTCAAATGCGAAGTTTTTCTCTCTTGAATTTGGACCGAAGCAATTTCAAACGTAGAAGTTGAAAGTGTGTGTGTGTGTGGGGGGGGGGGGGGGGGGCAATCCAGGCAACAAAAGAAAAGTTGAAAAAGAGAAGAAGAAGAAGAAGAAGGTTGTCTCTTGCTTTGTGTCCTACCTGTTCGCTGCGTTTTAGACATTTGTTGGTTTTTTGCATCGTCTTCACTTTCTCTTCAACGTCTCCTACGAGTTTCTTAACCTGAAATGACAATGAAATTAGCCTTCCCAATTGTTCCATACGTCTAAACGCGGTTATTAAGAAAAAAAGAAACCTGGTCTGAATATCTGTCAACTTTGTGCGACTGATGATCACCCACTGCAAGACAGTCACCACAGATACGTTCCTCGTCCACCGTACAATAATATTCCAACAATTTGTTACTATGTTTCGGGCACCATTTCAACGAATGAACACTGAGCGACAAAGAGAGAGAGAGAGAGAGAAAGAGAAAAAGACCAAACGGTTAAATTGGCAACCACAAAGTCGGAGCGGTAATCGATGGTTCTTACACTTGTCCTCCAATAGATTTGTACTGGTGACGAGACAATCCACACTGATTGTGAAACTGTCACCGAGAAACAACAGAAAACGACATATCATTGTGACTTTTGTACCTTTTGTACTCGGTTCTAAAACACCATTCAAACTTACGATCGCAAAACAATTGGAACACATGGCTTTGTTCCCGCAGTCAGAACAAACAAGGTTGGCCGTTTTGTGACAGTTTGCGCAAATGGCTGCAAACGAGAAATACAGCAAAAAAATAAACACTCCTACAGAAACGGAATGAGAAAACGAAAACAGGTCATGAGACGAACCGGGCGGATGTGGAACGACAGGACCGTTGGAACGGGCTTGAGTGTGTGCGGGAACCATTCGAACATTATAACTGTAACTAGAAATAATGCGAGAGAAACAGAGGGTTAGTTCGTGTAAATTCAGAGAGAGAGACAGAAGAGCAAACGTCACCAGGAGTTCTTGTGGTATCTCCTGCTCTCGTAGAGATTACCGAGGATGTAAATATTCAGTTCGATTTGTCCTTCGCCCTCGACCAGTGTTATTTCCTGAACTCACAAAAAAAAAAGAAAACCAAAAATAAAAAAGGACGTTTAAGGGAAAGTTTTAAAGAGGTCGCACCGAACACAATGGACACGAAACGGGCTTCTGCATGTGACCGAACGAAACAAAACATGAGCAGCAAATGGAATGACCACAGTGAAGCAGTACCGGATTAGATGCTGCTATTTGGTAAATATTATCTGAAAGACACACAAAAAAGCTCAGAATGTAGACGTTCATCAGCGAGGAAGTTGTGAGCCTCACATCCTGGGATCTTCTTTAAATAAAAAAAAAGATATATTGCAACTCAGGACGAGAGCAATCAGCTCCAGGGCCGTGTGGTAGGGGGCTCTACCTCTCCTAGGTGGGTTTAACCATTGGTTTGGTCGCTGGTAGCCTAGCCTAACCTTGAAGCATGCATGTCAGCTGAGTAACGTTCGTTCGTTGGTAGATTTGGCATCTACCAACAAACGAATGTTACTCAACTGTCGGTTGACAACAACGAATAAACTCGTGTATCTTCTTTTGTTTCAAACGAAGATTACAAAATAGCCTCTAATACAATCAGGCACCTCGTAGACGCTACACTGAGTCATTTAACATTAGGGTCTAAGGATGCGTAGTCACAAGTGGGTGTATTTGAGGCTATTTTTCAACTGAATCGCCGCCGCCGCTTTTAATTTTACCTTTTAGTCCAAACTTCCTCCTACACGACAGACACGTCGGTTGAAATTGAAAACTACGTCTCTTAATCATCCTTACTTTGAACACGATTCACACAGATAAAATATTCTCCTAAATAAAAAAGAAACAGCAACAAAATAATGTCAACAGACGCAGTCGAATAAAATGTGCAACAAAACGGGTTCAAGAAACATGCGCAGAACTATAATGCGCATCATGTTACAATGGTGTCAATTGAAACGTCCTCTACAATCTACTACGGCATCTCTTTAAATTCATTTTTATGTTAAATGAACAGAAATTCGCATGTACCTCAGTTGTTATTTAATTACAGACTATATTACGTAATTTTTTTAAATTACAACAATTTTATTTATTTCACGATTTTAACGCTTTCCATACTTTTCGTAACTTTCTCCATTTCAGCGATTTTGTTGCACTAGCGTTTGGAGTTTAGAGTTTTTCATAGCGCATGCGCATTGCCATCTCGGTTGATTTGTATAGGAAAGTGATGGCAGATTTGCGTTAGCAGCGCCATCTATTGATGACCAATGGAAACTGCCCACGTCTTATAAGGGCCACCGTAGTTTTCACTTGCCATCACTTTCCTATACAAACCAACCGAGAATGCGCATGCGCTATGGAAAAACTCAAGCCTCCAGACGCTAGTTTTTGTTGCATGTTCTCCACTTCCGGTGCAAGGCGGACTTCCGGAAGGTGGTGGGGGTAGGAGGTGGAATTCAATAACGGCGTCGTCTGCTACAAAACCAAGATGGCGTCTCCAATTGTTCCTACTTTTAAAATGTTCAAATTAAACGAAGATAAAAAGAAATGCGGATTTAACATGTGATAAAACAAGAGTATTTAATCAGCCGTATTTTTTTTTAAATGAAAACATTAAAACAACTTAATTTTTCTTCGTTCTGATTCTGTCACACAATCAAACAACATTTCGACAACCTTAAATACAATAGGTCGTCAGGTCATTGATTAAACTTTACTTAATTCTCGTTTTAACGCAATAAAATGGCATAAATCTATTAATTACAACCCTGTCTGAGTTTACGGTTCTCTCTGAATTCCGACCTAAACGCCTTTTCAGGCAATCACAAGTACTTCAAACCGAACCGCTTTTAATTTTTCGCTAACTATAGAATATGTATAATTTTAAACAAGAAAAAAGGATTTTTTAGAATGAAATTAAGTCTTGACTATGAGAGAGAATGAATGAGCTAGCTCGAAGCCTACGTTACAATTGATAGCAGCTAAAACGTGAAACCGTCGTTCCCCTCCGTCTTTTCATAATTTGACTAGTGGCAAAATTCCATTAAACGGAATGTTAAATTAAGAGGTCTAATTCCTCATTAAACCATTCCTTACTTAAGCAAATGCATGAAAAATTATTCCTACAACTATATACAAATTGAACTTATTAATCTGCACGAGTATATTGTATTACCGTAAACCACAATCCAAAAAATAAACCGGAACCTCCTCCCCCCCAACTCCAACCTCCGATGTCACTTTAGCGAGTGCGTTAAGTCGATGTCGTACAAAGATCCGAATGTCTTTCCTTTCGTTTACACCCGTTTGTCTACGGTTCTCTCGGAATTCGAATCGATCGAAGTATCTTATTTCGCTAACAGAGAGAAACGAAAGGTGAGATTGATTTATCTAATGCCTTAGAACTAACCAGAAAACCAATTGGTTACCTGGAATTCTTGCTCCGTTTCGAGAATACCAGATACCGCGACCACCTGATAATGTCTGGCCTTCATGACGCTCAGTGGACGCCTCACGAGTCTCATCCCGTTCACGGCACTCACGGTGCTCGAGAAGTATTCCATCTGAAGTCTGTTGTGACTCGGATCAAAGACAAGAAGCCGATAGGAGCCGTCCTTCAGATGCTCCACTCCGATGATGGTCCGACTGTGCCCTTCATAGAAATAACCAACCAAAAAGGATCGTCTCCAAAAGATCATTTTACATTTCATCGGTCAATCAGCCAAACCTTGATGTTGAAGATACAAAGGCGCTTTAAAATCTTCCTGTTTTTTAAAATAGTCTGCAACCCACTGAAAGAGTTCCGGGTGAGTGCCATCCGGACCCGTCGGACAGTGGAAATCCACTAACTGACACCTACGAATCAGGAGCGAACCCAAACAATTAACGAGGGGGAAAAAAACACATAAGGTGGCCGTCGAATACGTATCGATCGAAAAACACCTTATCCTGAACGAAGAGAGTAACGTGACCACTTCGGTGGCTCCGATCCACTTCCGAGTATTACATAACTTTCCTCCTAACTGTTCGCATCCCTGAGGATCAAAACCTTTCCTCCAAGACCATTCGATCAGCTCCTGGATTTTAGAGATGGAGGGAACAGAATTCTCCCCTTTCAAACCAAAAAATTCAAAATCGTTTCTCTAAATTCGGACCAAAAAAAAACTTTTCTAAAATCAGCCACCGAAAATTTACCATTGAAAAGCTTCTCGTTATATTTGGTGTTGTGCATGAGAGAAGACAGCATCATTTGGATGTTCCTGTAGCCACAACCCCAACCCTTGTCTCCGTACGTAGCTCCGTAGTGATCGACCGTCGTGCACAACCAAACGGCTAAAACGTTGTTGTTGGTGCTCAAACTGATTGCCCTGATCTTTGGAATTAGGTCTGCAATGAAAATGCCACGAATAAAACGAAAGAAGGAGAACTATCGATGGCCGACCACCCCAAACCTTTGGAGCAAGAGTGACCGTCGTCCACGCCGTTCATCTCAGCCACCCTCAACTCAACTTGTCTGTTATAGAAATCGGCCACAGACATCTCCCCAGAATAAACAGCTTTTTGCATGTTCTTGATGCTCTGATCCCGGAAGCTACCGTTGTTATCCATTCCATACTGTGCCTGATGTCGAAACCAACGAAATAGTTGTAAAAGTGATCGAAAAATGCGATAGAGAAAATAAAATTTCAACCTTGAGCAGCTCAAACTCTCTCTGCTCCTGCAACTTTCGCGCTTCGTGTTCTTGCCTCTCGATCTCTTGAGCAAGAAGGGAATCGGCGGACAGATCTAAAACAAATTTTAAATTTGATTAAATTTGCTTAACGGACAATGGCGATACAATCAATCGCCCACCCGTCAAAAGTTCCGGACTGGCGAGAGTCGGTTTCCTCTCGAAATGCTCTTCGATGTGCGAGGCCATCTCGACGGCACTACCGAAACCGGCCAGATCACATACTGGACACCTCTGATTAGAGTTCTCATCTCCTGGAGTCGACCTCGGCGTTTTGGACGGACTCAGAATGTCCCTGTGTTCCATGTTAACGTGAAGCTCAAGGTCAGAACCGGATTGGAAGTGTCTTATACACAGTGGACAACGAAAGACGCCATCCACTCCATCGATCGGCGAGAGAGACGCGGGAAAGGAGGGGCTTGTCAGGTCAAAGTGACGCCGGTTGACGTGTTCCTCGAGTTTGGCCGGCGACGTCTCCTCTCGGCCACATATCGGGCAATTTACCACTTGATCCTCCTCCTCCTCAGCCGCCAACGTCTGTCCGTTCATCTCAGTCGACGAAATTCCATTATGCGTTGAGCTGCGACCATCTGGAACCGACCTCAAATCTAAACTTAACCTTGATCTCCTCGGCGATTCGATGTTGTCATCACAAGAAGGCGCACGAGAAGATGGAAAAAAGACATAGTTTCTGTTGGTTCTTGAAGTTCCGCACGCCCCGACATCGTTCTCCTTGGAAGAGCCCACCATCCCTCCACCTCCTCCTCCTCCCTCTTGGCCTTGAACTACGCGTTGACGATCTATTGACGACGAAGTCATTTCGTTATCGGGACTGAGAAAGTCCAGATGGGCGCCGTTGACGTGCATGAGCATATCGTCAGCAGATATATCAGTGAGATCGCAGAAAGGGCACGAGACGGCCCCTTCAATGTGGGCCAGGAGCATGTGTGACCTCATCTCTTCGTCTCTTAACCCTTCCTGGCCACAGATCTCGCAACAGTAATACAAAGTGGGCAGCCTTTCAGCCATCGTCATAGACGTTCATTCATCCCAGAAAGAGACAACAGAGCCTGTCAAAATAAAACGCCACTAATATTAACTGAGAAGGGACACAACAAGAAAGAGAAACGTCATTGCAGGTTTCGTAAAAACGCAAGAAGGACCACAAAGAACCGGCCGCCGATGAGGAGGATGGGTGAGAAGACGATGTTACCGCGAAGACGGTGGAAACGACGAAAAAACAAGTTCGTCTTTTGCTTTTTACCTCACAAAACCATGTAAATGCAATCACAAAATGATATAGCTTGTTTCGTTTGGCGTTAAAACAATACAGGAGTTTGTAAATTCATTCAATACATTTTGTTGCTGAATACGGACAAGAGCGGTCAAAAAAATATCCTAAAAACACAACAAGCCACCGCCAAAAAAAAAAGTATTTAGCGACTAATTTCGCAACGGTAGGTGCTGCCATCTATCTGGCTTCTGTGCAACTATAACAAATGAAGCAGACGACATTTGGTCATATTTAAAAAGACACGCCGAATTGCAATTTGTTTGTTTTAAAATATGAAATATTTGCGGTTCTTGCGCGTTGTTCGCAACAGACACCTCGATCACGTGCTACGTCCCAAAGTATTAAGGTAATTTACAAACAATTTTAACTTGCATTTAACTTGTGAGTATAATAAACACGTTGAAAGTATATTCCGCCCTTCCGTTTGCTTCTTATTGCATCATAATCTTAGACCATATAAGTCATAATAATTATCATTATCTTTATTATCATTTCTTTCTTTGAATTTGAGGCCACTTTCAACAGTGCCCATTGCAGCCACGACAGGGAGGCATCAATTGGTCAAAGATGAGTATCCTGTTGGAAGAAAGTTACACGGGTTCACTGTTCAAAGGGTAAATTAAGAGCATAACCTCATCATAATACGTACTACCCCGGGCCCACGCCCTTCAGTGAGGATATGGAATTATACCACTCAAGGCACTCACTATTATTCTATACAAAATAGGTGGCCGAAGTGCCAGAGTTGTGTTTGACGGCTGTGAGTCTGTCTCACGATGTGACAGGAGCGTCTCATCTTCATTTGGCCCGTGACGATCGCAACAATGTATTCTGGTAATTATCACGTTGGTTGGAATTAGATTAATTCGATAATTAATTAATTGTGCAGAGTATCGATTTCAGTGTTGGGTTTCGTACGACTCCATTGGACAGCACCGGAGTGCCACACATTCTGGAACACACGACCCTATGTGGTTCTCACAAATATCCCTGTCGCGACCCTTTCTTTAAGATGCTCAACAGATCTCTCTCCACCTTCATGAACGCATTCACAGGTCCCATCTAACTCCATCCATCCATCTGTCGTCGTCTTGATATCTTAATCTATTTAATGTTGTCTTTGTAGCCAGTGACTTCACGATGTATCCATTCTCCACGCAAAATCCAAAGGACTTCAAAAACCTCCTTCACGTTTACTTGGACGCTGTTTTCCAACCTCTATTGAGGCCGTTAGATTTCCTGTACGTTCTTTTGTTTAAGTGCGTGTGATTTCTCCATTTTTTGTTATCTAATCGCACAATTCGATTGCAGCCAAGAAGGATGGAGGTTGGAACATTCGACAGTCAACGATCCCAAATCGCCTATCGTTTTTAAGGGTGTTGTTTTCAACGAGATGAAGGGAGCATTGGTACTCAAGAGACTCAGCTTACCTTTTAAGAGGGGGATCTCTTACTTTCTCTTTGTGTTAATTGGTAGGCCGATTGCGAAAGGCTCTTCGCCCAGCATCTTCAGAGCCACATGCTTCCCAGTCACACTTACTCGTACGTGAGTGGTGGCGATCCCCTTCACATCCCCGACCTCTCGTGGGAACAGCTCAAACGGTTTCACGAGACCCACTATCATCCGAGTAACGCATGGTGCATACTCTTATTTCGCAAAACATCCCTTTCAATGATAAATGAACGAAGTCGAAAATTAACTACCCACAAAAATAGGTTTTACACTTACGGAGATTTTCATCTGGACGATCACCTAAAAACCATCGACGAGGAAGTTCTCTCGAAATTCGATCGTATCGAACCGAACACTTCGGTTCCGGACGAAATTCGTTGGCAACAGCCGGTAGGCCTAAACAGCATCATCCAACGTGCCGTTTACTGCCAATAATTCCACCTTCTTTTTATTTCTTCGCAGCGGAGAGCAAGTGTCACGTGTCGTCCCGAACCACTCGTGCCCGATCCCGACAGACAGACGACGGTGGCCGTCAGTTACCTGCTAGAAAAGTAGACGCATTTTCCATTGGATGTCTAGGTGTTGGTGTGCCCTAATTGGAATTGCTTGCTATATTTGTAGCATCACCAATTCCTCCGAGTGTCTGGCGCTTCACGTTCTATCGACACTCCTAGTCGAAGGTCCAAATGCACCTTTCTACAAATCGCTGTTGGAACCCAATATTGGTTCGGGTTTCTCTCCGGCGTCTGGGTCAGTCCGACTTCTTTTATACAATTACATTCTTAGAAAACGACATTCACTTTATTTTCTCTAATACGATGAAAAAGATACAACAATCAAATGAAGGAAGCCGTTTTCTCAGTCGGTCTACAAGGAATTCACAGCAATGACGTAAACAAAGTCGTGGAAATTATCGACAGAACTATCGAAGACGTGATCAAGTGATACATGAACACTTTCCGAAACCCATTCTGTTAGATCTTATAGTATTTTAACTTTCCCCGTTTTATCCTCCTCTTTCCAAAAGGGACGGATTCCCCGACGATCGCATTGAAGCCATTCTCCATGGAATCGAACTCGGTTTTAAACATCAGACGTCCAACTATGGTTTAGGGGTAATCATGGTGCGTAAATTGGAAAACTAAACTACCCGTGAAGGAGGTTTGATTTTTTTTATATAATGACCTTTTCAGAGTCTGAGTTCGCCTTGGAATCACGGAGCAGATCCAATTGAAATGTTGCAGATCAATCGTCAAGTGGACAACTTCAAACAACAGTTGAGGCAAAATCCACGTTTTCTACAGGACAAAATGAGACAGTATTTGAAAGTGAGGCATTACTAACATTAATCTACTAGAAGATCCATTGCTTGGTTAACGATATCTTTTAATTGATTGTAAAGGACAATCGGCATCGACTGATTCTCGTTATGAACCCAGACGAAGAGTACGAAACGAAAAGAAAGGCGGCCGAGGAAAGAATTTTAAACGAAAAATTGTGCAATTTGAAAGAGAGCGATAAACAAGTGATTTACCAGCAAGGTATCGGCATTGCGATTCTCTTTTTACATCAGATTAGTTTTGAAACTAAATCTGAACGTTTTTACATTCTAGGACTGGAGCTGAATGCAAAACAGAGTGAAGTTGATGATCTGTCGTCCTTACCGACTCTGAAACTCTCGGACGTCGAGCGAACCGTTCCCGTTACGACACTCGAACATACCACCATGGGTATACATAATATTATCTAACCGCTTAACCGTCGTGGTACCATTTTCTATGTTTCCAATTAATTACGAGGTGGCGTCCAGATACAGTTTTCGCGGCAACCGACCAACGGACTCACTCACTTGAGAGGAGTTCTCAACTGTCGCGACTTAAAGGCCGAACTGAAACCACTGCTACCCCTATTCTGCCAAGTGGTCACCAAGTACGTTTCATACGATCAATCCCCCCACTCTTCCTGCTCCTCCAGTTGTCCTTTTTTATTAGGATGGGCGCTGGAAACATGGACTACAGACAATTGGCTCAGAAGATAGACATGAGGACGGGAGGTCTCTCCGTATCGACACTTCTTGCAGAAGATACGACACACGACGGTCTCTTTGAAGAGGCAAGAATTACTGAGCCAACGAAAGGAACAATAAACTCGTCAGTGGACTATACAGTCGTTTTTTTTTAATTTGCAGGGGATTTCTTTTTATTCCCACTGCCTGGAAAAAAACTCTAAGGACATGTTTTACTTGTGGAGCGAAATATTCAACGGGCAAGTCATACTGTTGCGCTGAACGAACATGTGAGCTGCGAATAAAACTTGTCACTTTTACTATTGCAACAGTTCAGACTTGTCGGATGTCGACCGTCTTCGGACGTTGGTCAACGACATTCTGGTCGAGAAGGCGTCCGGTTTACCCGATTCTGGCCACTCGTACGCAATGACCAGGGCAGCCGGCACACTCAATCCATTAAGTGCACTGAAAGAAACGTTTCAAGGACTAGAACAGGTAGAACAAGAAAGTGACAAGAACGCTTTTAAATTGTTAATTTCAAGAGTTCCACAAATGATAACATTTTTTCTTATAATTTACAATAAAAAAGATCAAAACAATGAAATTATTAGCACAAATGGATAAACTGGATCATTTAGTTGAACAGTTACGAGCGATTTCCAAGCACTTGATGACTAAGAATCACTTACGGTCGGTTTCTTCTACCTCCACTTTTACGTTTGAAACCTCTCTCACTACTGTTGCTTCTCCTCCTTTTATATTTCTTAACAGTCTTTCGATAAATGCGACGCACGATTACATGCCAATAGCCCAACAACATCTTTCCGACTTTGTCTCGTCCATTCGAGGAACTCCTTCCGGATCGGTTCTCAAATCACAGGTCTGTATAAGGTTTCAAAATCACACCAACGACCTTCAATTTCTCCACTCACACAAATCGGTTTCAGGATGAAACTTTCATAAGTGTCGGCCGTAAGCAGCACATTGTTCTGCCCTTACCCGTGAATTTCGTCAGTCGTTCGATTCCTGCCGTCAGATTTAACCACGAAGATTTTGCTAGGTATTTTCTACAATCGTAACAGAATCGACAAAATTCTATTTCATCGTTTTATTGCACAGCCTTCGGATTCTATCGCGGTTGATGACCACTAAGTTCCTACATCGTGAAATACGGCACGTATAGTCCAACATCACCTTCTTACCTCGTGGTCTTCTTTTATAACACTTTGTTTACGTTCAAACCGACAGAGAAAAGGGTGGAGCTTACGGCGGCGGAGCAACGGCCAATTCCTCAGGACTCTTCACGTTCTATTCGTACAGGTAACGCAACTGTCGAACCTTATTTGAACGATATGCTGGATTATTCGTAATGTCACTGTGTCGACACGCAGGGATCCGAGAAGTCTGGAAACATTGGAGACGTTCGATTTGGCCGAAACGTGGGCGACGACAGAAGGCACTTTCAGCGACCGAGATATCGAAGAGGCAAAGTTGTCAGTTTTCTCGGAGGCAAGTGTTTAACGGACCGTCTGGTCGTCTCTTACGGCTCATTTTGTAAACGATCGCACGATCTGTAGGTCGACCGACCGGTCGCAGCAGGTGACAAGGGATCGACACAGTTTCTACACGGAATCACAGACGAGATGAAACAGAGACATCGAGACAGACTGCAGCAGGTTTCGCGAGAAAACTTGCACCACGTGGCCGCTACGTAAGGCAACCGACTGATGGATCTTCTCTGTAGAAAAATCAGCCCGATTATTAAGTTAACTTTGTACCGTTTTTATCAGGTATCTCGTTGGGAAACAACTGTGTAGTCAAGTGATTCTGGGTCCCGAGAATAACAGTCTTATGGGAGACTGGGAGGCTGTGAAAGACGACTTTTAAATTATCTGTAGTTGTTCGTAATAAAATAAATTAAATAGTGAGCGATCGTTCGTTCTTCACTTGGAAATAACACGCCTACAAAGTGAAAATACACGACATAAATATTTAAAGAAGAAATGCGTCAAAATAGGAAGATCGCAAGTCGTGTCTCCTCACCCTTAGCATGGTGAACATGATTCCCAGTTCTCCATTTTGTAACCTGGCCTCCATGAGATCGTCTATCAGGTGCACCTCCGATCCGAGGTGTCTGATTCGAGCCCTTACAACGACGTATTGGAATACAGGAAACAGATCATCCATCGTCCAAGTGTAGTTTAAACCTAAAACACTCTGAGCTTCCTTTAAAAAAGGAGAAAAACAAACGGGAAGAAATTATCAACGTGTAATAAGTTGGGATCAATTTCCACAAAGTCATACGTTGTTGATCTCCTCGAAGGCACACTGTAAGATTCTCAGCTTATCTTGAGGGCTGAATGTGGTGCTGATATGTTGTAAGGTGTCGACGGCTTTGGCGTAACAAACTTCTCGAACGTAAGATAGCCTCTGCTCCAAAAGACAAAGAGACTAACTTACTATGACACACTAACAAGACTACTACCAAATGTAAACACCAGAAAAGAGTCAAACTAACAGAACTTTGAGGAGAGCCGTTGTCTTCACAAGTTGTTCTCGTAGTTGCGACTGGCATCCAGAATTTCCTTATTTATTAAAGAAGAACTACTTATTGAAAACGACGATAAGGAAGCGAAAGGGAAAGGGGGGGGGTTTGATTGACTGACTGGTCGACTTGGAGAAAGGCCATCAGAGAAACATCCGGCTGTTTGTTCCATTTGAGCAGCGTTTCCCAGTACATCTCGTCGTCTTTAATGTTGTGTAGAGCATAAAGGGTAAATAGTGGTGGGTAAATCTTTGGCAGGAGGATCGGGAGAATGAGACCCGACGCCGTCACCGTTTCACTACAAACACAGCAGAACAATTTTAGAGAGAAAAAACCCTCTTCCAGTTATTTATTATGAAATATAGGTCGGTGGCTTCACCAATCATCTGCTACAAGGTCATCACCCTGGATATTTTCTGGTTCAATCAAAAGCTCCTCATCATTGGTCGGTAGATTAGGAAACAAAACCCTAAAATAGGACAAAAATGCAATTAAAAAATAGGAGAGAAACGCGACCGTTACGAAAAAGTAACCTGACGATGTCGTATATCCGAGACACAAAAGAGTGAACCTCCGAAACGGCGTACGAGAGAAGACACGAATGAGCTCCAATTCCGACGTAAGTTGCTCGATAGACATCTACCAAACCACTCATAAGTTTTCCAAGTGGATGATACGGAGATTCAAATGCCTTTGATTTCGTTCGCACGGAAGACAATTTTAACATATATATTTATATTTATCAACTTTAATTACACGTGTTCACCTTTGAAAGGTAGTTTTTAATCTCTGTGTATTTCTCCAGGGTTAAAGGGCCCGATTCCTGATGTGGGATCCGTTCCAGTACATTTAGATCTTGTGCTAAATGGAGCTGCTTAGATCGGTTCTGCTTAACAGTTTTCTTCCAAGCTGTGATCGTGACAGCGATCGCCTCCCAGACCTTCTGTCTGTCGATCGGTGAATCACCGATACAAAGCATTTCATGACAATGTTGAAAAATGTCCACCCATTTGTGATCCGAAGGAACACAAAGGCTGCCAAATATCCTAACAAACAGTTTATCATTTAAACGTTTGCATTCTAAATGTAAATGTGCTTCTTGGTGTAAATGGTTTTACTTAGGATAAAATGGCTCGTGCCCGATCCTCTTCAGAGGTGACTTTATATAAGTGCCGTTCACTTTAATACCGGTGCTCCAAGAACCAGTGAATGTTCCATCAATAGTGTCCCCAGAAGACAATGTTAGCAAACCCTAAAAAAAGGAATTTCTCACCAAGCAGCGTTTTAAAATATAGCCGAGCATGGACTCGAGCAACGCCACAACACATTGAATACAATGTGTTTGTTTTAAGGCTACGTGTCGCCGCCACTACGTGTTATACCCCGAGCCTTCTAACCTTGCCACTGAAAGTTCCATCATACGCTAATTCCCCTTCGTACCAAGAACCGTCCTCGTAAACTAGACCGAACCCCTATAAAAAAGTATTTCTTCGGTTAATTTCTATTCGATGTAAAACTGTCAGCAAAAAAACCGAACTGTCATCTTGTCTTGTACAAAGGTGCCTTCGTAGTAAATACCATCAAGAGTGACAAGAGACCCTTTTCCTTGCCGACATCCTTCGTGCCACATACCCATGTATTTTTCGCCTTCACAACGAACAGATCGATTAATATATAAACAATTTATGAACGGGACCGGATAAACTCTTAATAACCTCTCGAAATGTCGTCTGTGACACCGTAACCCTGTCTCAAGTCGTTTGCCCACTGACCGATGTAAACGCTCGCTGCGGTGGACAAGAACTGGCCATGCTTGAAAACCCCGTGCCCATGTCTAACGCCGTTCTTAAAATAACCGTCGTACGTGTCTCCATTTGGGAATCTACTCAATTAGGAAATATTTCTTAAATATTACTGACTCAACAGAAAAACTTGGGTTAAAAGAAGACCACCTGATGCTTCCGAGGCCATTTAACTTTCCGTTTTTCCAAGTTCCATCGTAAATCGTTTCTCCGTCACCCTTTCGCACGGTGTAAGTACCCTGACTATAAGATAAAAGGAAAACCGTGAAGAAGACATAGCAACGTGACAAAAACGAAACTTCGACAACAGACCCATGTCGCAAATTCTGCTTGAAGTTCCCGACATATTTGTCACCGTCCGGCCAAACGAGTTCCCCACTAAAAATCAAAACTCACTCGACTGAAAAAGCACCACCAAAAGTGATAAGCAAACTCACCGTCCTTGCACCTTGCCACACAGCCAACTTCCGGTGTACAAAGCATCCTTTAGGCTCGTCAATTTAGTGAACGTGTACGACGCGTGGCGAACGAGTGGCGGCGTTCTCCTCGTCGACGTGGCCAATATTCTGCTGCTTTGGTCGGCTAAACATGACAATTCACCCAAATGCGCGTTGATGGCGTCGTTCAAAAACTTCACCCAATCCGTCTGTAAATTCCACAGAATTAATTCAATATCCTCGGTTTGTACTTATTTTAAAAAAAACAAAATATGACACACCTTATCGTGTGCATTGCAACAAACAAGAGTCAAAGGCGCTTCCTCGGGAAAGGTCAACGCAAACGCAGTTCTAGAAAAAAGAGAATCCAACGAGATCAAAAGGAAGAAACGTGCCAAAAAACGGTGTGTGTATTTACCCATCCCCTTCCAAATCGACAACGGGATCTACCCAGACCAATGACAGGTCATAACCGTTCAAACCAGAGTACTATTTAGAAAAAGAATAGAATTGGATTTCGATGTCGAAACAGACACGATCATCGAGCAAACCTGAGAATGCACAAAGATATCATTGAAGAGAATGAACCAGTGAGAAGCAAAACGTCCAGCATTAACAAGCGACACATGGTAAGACTTGCTGTCCCTCAGAACTCTCCGTGCCGGGGTTTTCAACTGATCCTGAACAGATCAAAGCGTTAATAAATATAATAATAATAATAATAATAATAATAATAATAATAATAATAACAATAATAACAATAATAATAATAATGATGATAATTTGATCAGGTGAATAGATCGAAGAAAACAGACCGCTATCTTCGGCGAGCACGTGTCCCAGAAAGCACGGGTCCTCTCGGCCACCTCCTTATTCAGTGAGAATTCGGACAAGAGTGCGGCCCACTTTCCCGCCACTTCCTGTTCGCATCGAAATGGTCGATCCCTCTTCAGCAACGAGAAATAAAACATAAAAACACACATAAGCAGAAGAGATCGACTTTCAAATGCACCGATACCTGTTTATTCTGTTGTGCTAAATTAGCAAACAGCTTTTTATATTGAGTCATTCTTCTTATGGGTTCCTCCATTAGGTGTTGAAATCTCTCGGCCGACAACGTCCCTTTCGTACTACTACCCCCGATCCCGCCCCCTTTTCCGTCGCCCATCATTTCTTTCACTTTCTGGCTCACTTGCTTCCATAGCGAACTAGGGAAATGAAGAGAAACATAAGGAGATTCGTTTCCTCCATAAGATCGAAACACGAAATATTTTCTAAAGAATAAACAGCTCTGTAACATTTTAAACAACAATAGAATGACTTTCTACAACGATAACCCTAAAAAGAAAATTCTACTTTTTAAATGGTAAATTAAAAACCTAGCAATTAAATTAACCACATGCCTTAACATGGAAATAAAGCGGGGCTTTGTGCAGAGAGAAAGAGAGAGAGGGGCCCCAAGAGCCACGGCCCCAAAAGCCCAAACTTACCTGGTGACCTTCATACAAAGTGCAAATCCATTGATAGCTAAAACGTCGCAGAAACAGTTGCAGTATTTTCTGTTCAACTCCAACTGATGTTTGACGTCTTGAAGGAGAGGCATCGTCGTTGCCCCATTTTCGCATCGGTGTCTAATCAAGTGCCAAAGTCGATAAGCGTTCTCGGCAGCGTTCTTTTCGAGCTCCGTAAACGACTGAAATAAAAGTAGAATACAAGAACCGCAGTTGGTGGCAAACGACCCTGAAAAAATAAAACACAATCAAGAATAAAACACAAAATGGTGAGAGGTGGCGGTGATACGGCGACAGACTCTCTTAATTTGTTACCCTCGTTCATTAAAGGCTGAACTGCGGCTTCTCTCAATTTATTCAAATGAACAAAAAATTGTAATTCAGTGTTGGCCAATTCGTATAAGATGCCCAGATTGGCAGGAACCGAAGAATCGATTAGACAGCCACAACACGATCCACCGGCACAAATGCCTCGGATTTTCATGTCCTCAAATTATTAAAATAAATAAAAATAAATATATATATAAAAAAATTAAAATTGAACAAAAAAGAAAACCTTGAATCCAAGTTTGTGCGGAATGGGATCAGAAGTCTTCATACATTCGGCCTTTTCCATCGGCCTATGAGTGAAACAAAAAGACTTTGAAGTGCGGAGGACGAATAAAACAGAAAGATGTTACCCCTCTTGCTTGCCAACAACGTAAATGCATTGCCCTCCGCAACCATTTACAAGGAATGTCGAATGTTTGCGACCAACTGCAACATCTTGGACCAGAACGTTGTTAGAAAGCTGCAAAATTACAACAAATTTACAAACGGTAAAAGAGCAAACCCTTCAAAATTATAGGAAACTATCTAAACAAACATTTATGAGAGTCGGAGAATAGACAACGTCGCCCTTTGTGGAAAGACCGAGTTGGCCGTGAGAATCAGAGCCCCAAGCGAATACGCGACCCGTAGCAGTGAGAGCCAAACAGTGTGAATGACCAGCGGCCACTTTCACCACCCCAAGACCATTTAGCAAACTGATGCACGTCGGTTTCGATCTGAAGAACAAAACAGAACTTAACCGAAAAAGGAGAGGAAATTAAAAGCTTCTTTTTCACCTGTCCAGACAGTCTCCTAGTCCCAACTGTCCTGCATTTCCACGACCCCAACTCCAAACCTCGGAATCCCAGAAGAACCCAACTTCGGAATTGTCCCTAAACAAATCGACTCCCAGAAACGAAGGATGCGGTGGAGAAGAAGGAGAAAAAGAAGGACACGACTCGATGCCGCCACCACCGCCGCCGCCGGCCAATCGATCGACACCATCCATGCTGCACACTTTATTTGATTTGTTCATCAAAGACTTCCTTCTGTGGAGTTTTAACGAACACGAATCGAAAGAGAGATGCCCACTGGTTCCGAATTCTTTATGATCAAAATGGTCGGCACTATGACTGTCGAAAGAAGATAACTCCACATCCTTATATAAATCAAACAAAAGAGAAAACAATAATTTGGGAGAAAAAAAAGATAAAAAGAAACATTTTTTTGAATCGATGTTTACGTGAAGCGTCTCGCTCGAACTCGACTCTGCCGCCCAATTCAATTTGGAAACGAAACTGAACTTCTCCACGCAGTCGTTGGTCGCCTGGGCAAGAGAAGGTGGTTTCGGTGAGGTCCTCATGTCTTTGATTGGAGCCACGACCCCTTTTGCATAATAAAGAGATTCCGACACATTAGTCAGCTGTCTGCTCAAGAAACTTGTCACAGATTGGACGTCGAGTAATCCGACGCTCTGTCGTAAAGAGTCGGTCAACGACAATTTGGTCGATTGTTGGTGCTGCTTTGAGGGCGACTCCTCCGTGGTAGTGGCAGCCATCGTTTCGACGGCATCCTTGTGCCTTAGAACGACATAACTGTCTTCTTCTTCTTCCACATCGGTCGGTTCACGCTCGGTCGAAACCAGAGCATAAGAGCACTTGTCTCCCGAATCCAATCCTATTGAATCAGTCTCTTTCGACAGAACTTCGGGATAAGTCTCTTCCGAGTTTTCGGACGACACTCGTTTTGTTGCATCCGAACTATGAGCGTCATTCGTGACTAGTTCCACCAAGCGACTGTTCGATTCAGAGGGTGCACAGTCCTCGAAACAGTCCGAAGAAAGCCTCGCCGCGTTTTCTTCATCTTTGACACTCTTGTCTTTGTATCTAGAAGGACTGGTGGTGGCTGACGAGGTTTCGAGAGATGGGTCTTGTACGGGAAGCCCGAATGGGCAGTGATCGGGCGAGCTACACACCACGTCCTGCGCGGCTTCGGATGAGATGCGTTGACAAGACGCGCAACCAACGGTCGTCTCGTTCGCCAAAGGGAGGTCCACAGTAGGTGTTGCCTCCTTGCAAACAACGGCCAAGCTGAAATCGGAACCACACGCTACGTGACAGGCTCGCACGCCCTTAGGAAGAAGCACTTTCCGTGGTACGTGTCTCCCTGCCACGTCTTCATCAGTGATGCCCTTTCCCCAAGTCCACAACCGCCCATCGACGGTCACTGCGAGAGTGTGGTCCGTTCCACATGAAACCTCTCTCACTTTGGGACGCGACCACACCAACGATTCCCTGATGGGGCAGGAATGCAAAAAGTCTTTTGGTTCGACTAATGAGGGTGATTCCACGAAGGCCGTGGTCGAATCCACAGCGCACTGCCCCGAGGAGTTCTCTCCCCACACGTAAAGGTCTCCATTACGACAAACGACAGCCGAGTGACCGAATCCACAGGAAACGTCAATGACACCTTTGTCAGTCAGACAAGAGACAAGAGTGACGTCGAGGGCAGACAGACCGGAACAACCTAATGAGGTTCCTGCGAATCGGAAACAAGAGAACTTCAAATTGATATCAAACCGATAGTACGCTTCAATTAATTAGAATACGGGCCTTCGTTTCCTGGTTCAAAGGAGTAAACTCGGTGGTCTTCAGTGAGCAACAGTCCACACGAATGGCCAATGGCCAGTGCAAGCACTTCGTAGCGAGTGAACACATTGCGGACGGTGGACGGTCCGAACCCTCTCCAGATCTCGATGACACCACGACGAGGGACCGTCTTCGATGATCCATTTCCACCTACAACTTCACTAAAAACAAACACAAAACAATTAAACCCCCCACGACGTTTACTCGTTATGCTCACCGTGTGTCAACGTTTGAATGAATTAAAAGATCCGACGCTTTTCTTTTACCTGTCTCTGTCCATGGCTATGACTGACCATCACTTAAAACCAGATGACCCTCAGATTCCAATTCCAATCACCCTGCATTTGACCTTTGACACTAAACTTGATCCAGGATTTTTTTTTTTTGAAGATTTATCTTTAAGTGGTCCGACCGCCTGAAGCAAATACATAGAAATACACACAGAGGTTTGAGAGCTCTTCCCAATGAGCAATTTCATGCCACAGCTGAGTGTGGCCAATAGATGGCACAACTGCCACTTAAAGCTAACCAAGGTTCTCTTTTTTAAAAACTATAAATTCAAAAAAAAATCTTGAAACTTACAGTGCAATCCTTTGTAAAAAAAAAAAAGCTCCTCAAAGTATTTAAAATAAAAAAATAAAAAAGTACGAGAAGTAAAATAACTTTGAAGAGAGACTTTACTATTAAAACACACTCGCCCACGACGTTTTTCTTATCATGTAGTTGAGTTACCTGCATGTAAACATCCTAGTCCAACGCGGACTCATCTAAGTCCGTCTTGTAATGCCCCCTAGCGTCCACTTAAAACATTACTCCCTTTTGACCTTGATGGGTTTCCAGTCGAACTTTTTTCTTTAGAAATTAGGATTGGCCTTCTAATATATATATATATTTTATTGTCATTACGATGATCTCTTTTACACTTGAAGACTTGATTTCCTTTCTAAATGATGTTATTTAATCGTTAGATATAAATGAAGACATTGGCATTGAGACCTTTACTGTTGGTGTCATGTGGACGTTTTCGAGGAGGAGGAGGACGCTGTAGTAGAAGACGAGATGAACTCGGACTGCGATTAAGATGGGGTTCAGGTGGAGTTCCATTTCGATGCCTTTCGACCACTCCTTACAACAGTTCCCATTTCAACTTCGTACCTGACACTGTGCCCGCCTCTGAAGGTAAGTTCGTATCCATTGCAGTGAGTGGGATGAAGTGCAACTATAATAGAATCTGACAATGTGACAGGTGAGGTGACTCGGATGAATCTCTTCCAGTCCATTACGAATGCATTGGACATTGCACTGACCACTGATCCGACGGCAGGTATGTGTGGGGTGGCGGCCATCGACATCCGCTGCATCCGCTCTACGGGTATGTCATCACAGTGACGTTTCTTATTATTTTTGATGGAATCGTCGATGCGAAGTGACGTTCGGAGAGGACGTGGCGTTCGGAGGGGTTTTCAGGTGTACCGTCGGCCTACAAGAGAAGTTTGGTAAGGACAGGGTTTTCAACACACCCCTCTGTGAACAAGGAATCGTCGGTTTTGGAATTGGACTGGCCGTGGCGGGAGCGACGGCTATTGCCGAAATCCAATTTGCAGACTACATCTTCCCCGCATTCGATCAGGTGATGTCGTTGATAACCATTTAAATATTTTCTACTCTGCCGTTCTATAATCAGGATCTTGCTTCTAGATCACAAACGAAGCGGCCAAGATGAGGTATCGCTCTGGAAATGAGTTCAACTGTGGCGGTTTGACCATCAGGGCTCCCTGTTCGGCCGTCGGTCATGGGGCACTGTATCACTCGCAGAGTCCCGAGGCGTTCTTTGCCCACGTCTCTGGCATCAAGGTGGATATTTTAATGGATACAGTTTCAAAACCGAACCTCTTTTCTTAATCGTGTGACCGACAGATCGTAATTCCGAGAGGACCAGTCAAAGCCAAGGGTCTACTCCTCAGTTGCATCAGAGATAAAAACCCTTGCATCTTCTTCGAACCGAAGATCTTGTACCGTTCGGCCGTGGAGCAAGTACCAATCAAGGACTACGAACTTCCTCTGTCGAAAGCAGACGTGCTTGTCGAAGGTGAGAAGAGAAGACCACTCTCCACTAACACCCCCACCCTCCCCTATAGCGAGTAGTTTCTCTCATGAGCCCCTCTCTACCTTTTTTGTGGCCGTCGCAGGTGACGACGTGACCCTCCTCGGATGGGGCACCCAAGTGCACGTTTTGAGGGAGGTGTGTCAAATAGCTCAGGACAAACTAAATGTGTCATGTGAACTCATCGATCTGGTGACCATTCTTCCATGGGACAGGGAGACGGTCGTCAACGTGAGCAAACCACCAACTATTTAAACACAAACACATGGATACTATTTATTGTTTTTTTTAGTCTGTGAACAAGACGGGTCGGTTGCTGATCGCACACGAGGCGCCACTCACGGGAGGATTCGGAGCCGAAATAGCAGCCACCATTCAGGTATTAATTAAATAAAAGGGAAGGAGGTGTAGTTTTAAAGATATAATTCGATTAATACGTCTTTCCTTTCGTCGTGATGATTATGGTGACAGAAAGAGTGTTTCTTGCACTTGGAAGCTCCGATCCAGAGGGTAACCGGCCATGACACGGCGTTCGCACACGTCTACGAACCGTTCTACATGCCGGATAAATGGAGATGCCTCGAAGCCATCAAGAAGTTGATTAATTACTAAACTAAATCATCCATATATCATCCTAATATGATTAAAATTTCTCACTTTTTTCGCTTTTATTTTTGTATTGATGAGTAAAAAGAGATTTTTTTAAAATGGGGAATCTGGTGCTTAATAAATTAATAATATTAATAAATATGTTATTGTTTAATTTTATGTAAATGTATTATATTAAAAAGAAGACACAAATTCCAATTTGTGTGGAGTGAACTGATCAAATGAAATGAAACGTTTCGTTATGAATTAATGAATAATATTTTGACAAGTGTTTTTTTTTTTGGTGAATGACAAAATAATAATTCACTTCCCCCCCCCCCCCTTTCGCCTCCCTTTATGAAAACAATAACACATAAAGGGCAATGAAAGAGAGGCGAAAATGATGAGGGGGTGGAAGGAAAGAGGTTGGGTGTTTACAATTTGGAACATAATGATAATAATAATAATGAATGTGGGCCTACTAATAATACTATATAATGAATTGAAATGAATGCATTGTCATGCTCAACAGTCCTAATCACTTCGACACAATTCACGCCAAAAAGGAATTTTTACTCTCTCATTTTTCAAAAAAAAAACTATTTTCACATTTTTGGTTTGTAGGCCGAGTCTGTTCGTACCAGAATACAACAATTTTAAGTTTTTTTTTTCCTAACTTTTTCTTCTTCTTCATCTTAATTCTCCTCTGGTTACGGCCCTCCCCCCATCAATCTCTCCCCCCCAAATTACCTACTTTTAAGTACAAAAGCTCAAACGTCCTTCGAAGGACGTTTCCCCATAAACACTTTGGTGCGTTTTTTTTTTTGTTACTTTCATGACACAATAAATAAGAAAAATAAGGAGCGTGAAAAACAAGAAGGCAAATCAAATATCTCCCCATTCACTCCCACCACCAAAATAATAATTACAATATAATATTAGCCGCCCCTTGGATACACACAGGTGACACTTGGATCCGTGTTCAAATGTCAATCATTATAATTTCTTCTAACTTTTGGGTGTTGCTTTTTATTCATTTCATATTAAAGACATTGAGAATTAGGCAACTGAAATGTTGTTGTGTAATTACAAAGTTTAATTACACAAATTCTTAAGGAGTCCATTCATATTGATTGTAAATATGCAGACAATCAGAAATTCTATCTTAAAATAATAATAGTAATAATAATGTTTTAAAAAAAAATGTTGATATGAATCCCGTTCGAAATCGGAATGCAAACTGTGTCAAGGATGACGCTTTTTAGCGGTGGCAATTTACAAATTTCTAAGCAAAAATATTATTAAAAGAAGAAAAAAATGTTGTTGCTGGTCCGTAAATCACCTGGTTGGAACATTTGGGATTTTAAAAAAGGGGAACTTGACTGGGGGCCAGGTGTGTGTGTGTGTGTCCCATTCTCATCAGTGATGAAAATGGGCCAATTTTAAAGTTGGTCACTTTTTTTTTGCCTTGTCATTTTTTTTTGTGCTCTTAAATTTATTTATCCTCAGCCCATTGGACTCCATTAAAATTAAAAATAAACATGTGATGATTTAGAAGAGAGAGAGAGAGAAAAAAAAAGGACTCATTCAAATTTAGAACACAATCGTTTTTATATTATTATTTTAATAATAATGACCAATCTCAATTAGCATAAATAAGGTTGAAAACATATTGCTTATTATTACGTATGCCCATTTTTTTATTTTTCAAAATGTAAAATCTAGGCCACTTTCTTTTATTTTTGCACCACAATAAGTATAAATTCTCAAAACCAAGGATTTTTCCACACTTTAAAAAAAAACATCCGGGTTATGAGATGACAACTTTTTTTTTTTCATCAAAAATATTTAGGTAAACGTCGATTTTTAGGTAAACACAGACTTGAACAACAAAGTCAAAAAAAGGTGACATAAAATAGTAAATTTTAAATTTTGGGAGGATTCTGATGATGACGATGTTCTCTTATTGGCAAACATCAATTTATATCACCTTGATTTCATTTAAATTCAGTTTTATTTTCTTGTGTTCTACAAATCCCATAATAACAATAAATTAATATTATAGAAGGACGTCCACTTTTTTTTATATTCGTTCTGTTGTTTGACCATTTGGGAAGTTCCCTTTTTAGTGGTTTAAGATTAGTCTGTGTGGTAAAAACTGAAGAAGAATTTAGACAAGATACAAAAGAGAAGATCTTTTGGTCAAAATTCGAAGGTGAACCACGTTAACAAAAAAAAAGCCAACAAAATATAAACGGACCTTCTTTTAATTTCTTCTATCTTTTCAATATTTTAAATAAAATTATTCCTTTCTCTGAAAACATTGTTTTTCACGAATAATATGTCACTTTTCCATCGATTTCTCACAAAACGTAAATTTGGTGAAAAAGAACAAATATTCAATTTTGTTTTAACCTTGAGAAAATAATAAATGTAGAAAAATAGATGGACCTCCAACCAAAAATCCTCCCCTCAATCGTCCCATATGGAGTAATAATTTAATTATCGAATGGTAAAAACAAATTTGAGATACCACATTTACATGTGCAAAATTAGTAACTAAATATAAGTGTAATAATATAACTATTAAATCAAAGATAGTGAGGGTTTTTTAACCAAAAAAAAAGGCGATCTAAAACAAGAGCCGAATCTTTATCAATGTCTGAAGGTCATTCTAAATTAGTTGTTCACGTAGAACGACGCTTCAAGAATTACTAATTTTAATTTCATGTTGCTATATAAGATATTAGCTACTTATTTCGCACATGTAAACAATGTAAAATATGGTTTATTAACTGCATCCATTTCAAGAGGGGGATCAGGGCCGAGTGGAGGGGACATAGATGGCTTTTCAAATTGTGACACATAATGATGATCACTTTCAACTCGCGCCCTTTGCACATTTATTTTATTGTTAAGACATAAGGGGGGGGGTTGTATTTTTTTGCTTTTGAGTCATTTGGAAACCACTTTAAAAAATTGGAATTCTGTGGCCCAAATTTCAAATAAAACGAAATTTTAGATTGGCTCAAAAAAGAAGAGACAAATTGTAATCGTCGGGTAGCAACAACAAAATTGAAACGACGACCCCCAATCCACCCGAATTGGAGTTTGTACCTCTGTCTCCCTTCCTCCCTCCCTCAGTCAGTCAGTCGCTCGCTTCTCTCTTCCGTGAATTTCAAGCAAATCAAAAAACTGTCACAAATGAGTAGTAAGAGCTGTATAAAGCCACCCCTCCCCCCCCCCCGCCGGCCGGGCGTCCCATCATTCCTAACCGCATTCACTCCCATTATTACACACCTGTCCATAGGTTCCTATTTCAAAGAGGAGCGACTTTGAGCAAGGTCAAGGTCCATTACAAAAAAATCAAAGAGGAAATTCATTATCATTATTATTATTATTATTTATTCAAAACTTTTCCCAAATCACACTTCCGAAAAATTACATTTTGTACAATTTCGATCAACCGCAAATAGAATGTAGAGAAGAAAGAAAAAAATACATTAATTTTGTAAAAGATGAGGAGATTTAGAGGAGAGATTGTTAATTAGGGGAGATTATTAATTAATTAAGGGGGAGGGGATAACAGACAGCTAGTTTTGTGTCTTTCTCGTAAACAACTTCAATTTGGTCTCAAAAATAAATTTATTGAAAAAATTAAAATTACATTCTTCTAGTATTAAATAAGTAATTAGTGAAAAGAAAGAATGGCCGTAAATAATAAACGTACTAAATTAGGTCACATTCAGAATTGCTAACTTAAATTAACGAGAGAAAAACAACTGAGGGAGGGGAGGAGAGAGAGAGAGAGAATATTATTTTAATAAATAGGGGGGAAAAAACAACCAACGATCAATAAACAAATAATAAATATTGCTAATCAAGCCAATTCACGGAATTTCCCAATAAACCCACCACAATCGTTTTCCTTGTTTTAAATACCGATCATCCAACACATCAGGGGCCCGGCCCTCCCCCCCCCCCCCTCCGAAATTCCCCTTACTTTTATAACCACATTAAGGTTGATAAAATGAGGACAAATTTTTAAAAAAAAATGTAGAAAAATTATTTCAATTTTTAATGAGATACATAACTAACAGACAAAACAGGATTTAGGAGAAGAAGAAAAAATTATTTTCTTAGAAAAATGTATAGAAAATTCAAAATCTAATTTGTGTCAATTTATATTTGATTCAACCTGTATAATGTCTGGAGGGGAGGGGGGGGGGTTGGAGTGGGAGGGATTAAATTGTATCAAGTGGCAATGACAATGGCCGCCATAATAAAACATATAATGGTAATAATGTGTCGTTCTTCTGACGTCACAATGACGACAACCGTAATGTGCGTCACATACACACACAACAATATCATATTCCACCCCATTGATATACACATACACAAGACAGACAGACAGACAGACAGACAGACAGACAGCCCACTTTCACTTATCAGTGTGCGGGGGAGGAAGGATGAGAGTGAGAGGGGAGAACGAATTGACAATCCCCACCCCTTCACAAAAAATGTTGAAATTCGACTTTCTAAGTCCCACTGACTTCAACAACAGCTGTTTTTGCATCCTATTTTTCTATATTCAACTTGTGTTTACCCGCAAGTTATCAAACATGAGACTATTGTTATGACGTTATAAAATGTAATATACAAATAAATCAAGGTACAAATATATAACGAGGCTCATAATTACAATATACAAATAAAATCTCATCTTTCTTGTCACGTTGAATTGGGGGGGGGGGGGGGGAGGAAGTCCCATAGAAGAGAGGTGGTGGTGGTGGTGACACGCCAACTATCATAAGAGACCCAAATTACCGAAAGCGATCCCTACTTTATTACTATTTTAATTGTAATAAAAAAAGCTTATTTGTCCCATTTTAATCAACTAAGGATCAAGAATAGTAAGATGAAATCCTTGATCTTGAACCTCCGAAATAAAATTAAAAGAATGTCCTTCAAGTTGGTCCTGAATTCCAAATAGAAGACAAAATTCACATCCACCCACTCACTAAACAACGATATAAGTGTGGAGAAGGAAGAGTGGGTGGGGTTATTTGTCTTTTTAAATATCTATTTAAAAACAACTGAATAATTGATAAGTTGATAAGACGAAAAAAAACTGATTAAAAGTTTGAAATATCCTAGCGGCTAAAATGTTACATAAGAAACGGTTGTTTTTTGTGTGTTTTTTTGGAGCTGACATACATTTCATATTTATTAAACTCAATCCCCTTTTTTGTTAGAACAAAAATAAAAGCCCTCCATAATAGATCGGACTGGAATTAGGACCACCCCCCGTCCCCTCCCTCCCCCCATTTAAACACCTGAATCTCAGGGTAGATTCCATTTGCGTAACTAAAAACAACATAAAAACATTCAAAAGTTGAATTTAGTTCAACACTTGAAAGAGATACACAAGTGGGTCTTTGTAGCCCCCTCCTGCCGAGGAGAGGGAGAAATAACAAGTTTACGTAATCATTACCACCAAACGCAATGAAAGTGTTTTTCTCTCTTATTATATTTGGGTCAGAAAAGTGTTCTTAACTCGCCCCTAAATTCCCTTATAAAAACATCCCTCTCTGGACGGACAACGCTCGCACCCCCCCCCCCCCCCTTTTCGCCCAAAAAAAAAAGAAGTTTTGAAAACGGGATCACTGTAGAAATCGTTATCGATACCTATTAACCATTATGTAATTAAAACAAAAACGATTTTCATTTTTACGCCGAGGTTGGCATTGTCGCGTGCACACACACAAACGAATGGTTAATTAATTAGCAATTGTAATTTTCTTACCGAACAACACAGCCAGAAAGAAGAGGTTTTCGGACTCATTAGTTTTTGTCCCTTTCTTGCACCTGTTTAATCTGCACAGGTGTAGTTGCTTTATTAACCAAAATGCAACTAACTATTATAGTTGTCTCCGCGTAAGATATAAGCTTGTGACGTCAGAGGGTGTTTAATACCAAAACTGTTTTGAAACATTTGCTATCATCCCCCCCCGCCCTTTCTCTGACGTCACACGCTTCATCTTACGCTGCAGCAACTATACTTTTACATCAACGTCCAAATTTCCCTGATGAAGGCTTCCAATAAATCCATCCATTCCAGTCCTGCACTTCCTCCGCCGTTTCGAGTTCCAGGAACAAATTCCAACCGAAAAACAAAACCAAATTCTATAAAAACAATTGTTTTAAAATATCACCATAAAAAAAAAAAATAGAACATTTATATTTTTACTTTGGCAAAAAAAAAAACGCTTTTATTTCCGCCATAAACTCAAAAAAACAAACAAAAAAAACAGAAATTGACGCAAAAAAAATCCCGTTTTTTTCCTCCCGGACCCCACACACTCCCCCTCTTTTTTTTTTGAACGATTAAACAACAAGAATAAATCATCAATTGCAAATCGAAGTGTGTAATAATAATAATAATCATCATTATGATAACGATGAAAAAACGAAAAATAAAAAACCCCATCTGCATCATTATCATTTATGAATAATAATATATATAATTCTCCGTCTCTCATTCACATACGGTGGTGTTTTTCCTCCTCCTCCTCCCGTTCATTAACTCACCCCTCTCCACAATATATTAATATTCTACATAATATCGCGATCCTTTTATTTTACTAAGTTTACCTTCGTTTTTATATATTCTAATTAATATACACACACCTGCTGGTCCCTCTTCACTTGGTTGTCAAGTGTGAAAATTGTACACATAATAAACGAGTTG
This sequence comes from Brachycybe producta, assembly GCA_036925085.1. Classification (NCBI taxonomy): domain Eukaryota; kingdom Metazoa; phylum Arthropoda; class Diplopoda; order Playtdesmida; family Andrognathidae; genus Brachycybe; species Brachycybe producta. The sequence continues at coordinate 581,082 of JAUPFP010000007.1, read as the reverse complement.
TGAGTTTTGTTCCCTCAAGGGGGGCCCCCCCCCTCCCCACCACCCTCTCCATTCACAAAACCACAATAAGACAATAATAGGTGAGAGTGAGTCTCCTTGTTTAATATTTATATTAAAATGGCTCCCGCCATCTTCCCTAATCAGTGAGGGATCATCGTTTAATATTGTACAACACACAGTTCACCAGATTAAAAAAAAGGACCAGGGGTGAAGGAGGGGAGGAGGAGGGGAGGAGGGGGAGAAACAATGGTCAGTATTAAGCTAGTGGGGGAGGGGAGAGGAACCATCAAGCTAATAATAATATTGTGCAATTAAAACATTTCTCTTCACTGAATAGAGAGAGAGAGAGAGAGAGAGATCACAAATGTATCACATTAATAATTAATTTCAATTTAAAAAAACAAATTTACTTTTTAAAATTGCTTCTTAAAAAACCGAAAATTCGGGAAACAACAACTTCGATGAAACCGAACCAACTCGCACTGATTTTACTGTAGAACATAGAACAGCAAGGAAGGATTAAAGTTGGGGAATTGGGCAGAGATTCCCAAAATCTCAATGATGATTAGAGGGATTAGAAGAAATAAGGGCCCAACTCAGCCACCCATTTTAAAAGAACGGGAGAAAGTGTGACACATAATAATAAGAAAAATCAGAAAAAAAGATAGTGAAAGACAAAAAAAAAAAAAACACCATTTATAAATAAAATATGGGAAATTAACAAAATTTGCTCCCCCTGCCGGCGGAAATAATCTTCAAAAATATCTCTTGTCTGTCGATTAACTAAACCCCACAACTAAAACAATCACTTTCGCTCTTTTTTTTTTTTTTTTTTTGTTAAACCAACTCCACCCCCCCCCCCCCCTTTTTACTCTCTCTCGTTTTTCAAAATTAGCTTAAAAAACAACTTCACTTTTGTAGGTCAGGTACGAAATAGAATGCAAATAATTGGAACAACTAAACAAGAGAGACCCCCCAACCCCCCCCCCCCCCTCCTATTAGAAGAGAGAGAGAGAGAGAAAGGTAATTTTGAGTGAAATCTAGAGACAGGCACTACTACTACTACTATAATAATAATAATAATAATAATAATAATAATAATAATAATATTAAGTTTAAATATCATCTTTACACAGTTATTTTCTAATCAGTTTCACGGATTTTAAATAAAAACAAAAAATAATGACGATAAAAAAAATGCGAGAAAAATTGAAATTTTTTTGTGGAAATGTTAAAGAAATTCCAACCATTTAAAGCCCCGCCCCCTCCTTTCCCCTCCCCCCTCCTCCCCAATCACTTATGAAATTAATAACGGTAACTACGTAACAAGGAGAGAAAGTGGGAGGGAGAATTCTATACAAACGACAAACTGTCATATTGATCGGAATTATTGAAATCAATTGAGATCGAAGTGAGAGGGGAGGAGGGAGAAAGTAAACGGGAGGAAGCACCACCCCACCCCTTACGATCACATAACTTCAACAGAAAAACAAAAACCGGTGAATTTAACCGATGAGAGGAATTGGGGGAGGAGGAGGAGGGGGGGGGGGGTGAGTAATTATTATCCCACCCATTCCTCATTCCTTCAGAGGAGGAGGAGGAGGAGGAGGAGCCTTATTACATCTGCGCTCATAACAGTTATCACAAGGATAACCTTCACTCACTGTTTATAATTTCAATTGTGAAGGTCATTACAGGAATGACAAGGACACGTGTCAACTCACCCCCCCACCCCTCTTTTTCAAAACCCGGCGTAAAGATCAAGAAATACAGAGATTAACAATAAAACCAAAAATAATCGATACTTTAAGAAATGCCACCCATTTTCCTTTCCCCTCCATGAATCTTCTAAATACGACAATTGTCCTTTTCGGGAGGAGGAGCAGGAGGAACACCGGGCGGGCGAGCGGGCGCATATTCCCAAGTGTGGAGAAATATCATCGAAAAATCCACCGCCTCCGCAAATGCAATGGATTTGAGGGGGTACGATTTAAAACGTCATCAATGTTGTTGTTGTTTGTTGCATCAAATGAACTCGTCCGTTCCAATCCAAATGGCAATGGGTTGAATGAAACGAGAGGGGGGGAAGGGTAGAGGGTAATGTCTGTGTGGGTAGAACCGAATGACGTCATACTTTCTGCTTCCAGCGTCTCTTTTTTCTATCCAGTCCGCCTGTCTGTCCATCATCATATTATAATATCGTATTTACGCACACGGCATCCAAGCGTAATGGTGGTGGTGAGAATAAGGAGGAGGAGGAGGAGGGTGGTGATGATGATGATGATGATGATGATTCGAAGGGGGGGGAGGAGGAGGAGGATGGACGAACGGAGTGTAATAGAAAGCGTTTGCATAATGATGATGCATCGGATTAAACGAAGACGATGAGGACGATGACACCGATTGAGGAGAAATAGAATGTTGTTGTTGTTTCTGATACAATCTGTGTTGTTCCTGGAAGTAAACTTGACAGGCGAGTTCCTCTATCAGGTTCAGTGTCTGTCTCCTTTCGTGGTTCATCAGACAAACTGTGGATTCATCGACGACCCGATAAAGGGTAATCAGGTAATCGTAAGTGAGGCACCACCTTTCGCCGACCCCCTCCTCTTCTTCCTCGTTTTCCAACGACCCACCACTTCCCTGTCCCTCTCCCCCACCCACTTCGGACCAGAGACCGAAATGGTTCGTCAAGTAATTCTCCAACTTGTGTTGTTGTTGTTGCAAATCACTGAAATCGATGAAGAACCTTGAACACATGTACCTTTCGAGCGATTTGATCTCGACGGCGCTCACCGCTTTGTAACCGCGCACCAACAGATTGCAATACTTGAGTAAACCACCGCCGCGTATCTCTTCCGGATTACGCGTCGAGATTAATTTCTGGTTCAGATGGTAAAGCGATTCGTGAAAATCACCAAAAACCGATTCTCCGACAACAGTCGGGTAGAAATTATCGGCCATCGGCATTTCGGCACATTCGTAGAAGACAAGCAACGAATCGAGAACGATCTGAAACGAATCGACGCTGAATTCGAACTGACGCCTCATCGTGTCGACGAATTTCAGCTCTACATTCCGTCCTCCGTGATTACTCAATGAAATCAGACTCCATCTGTCTCCTTCCGTCGTCACTTTCACCATCTTGTGTACGTAAGCCTCCTTCAGCGAACAGCTGGAAATACGTTTCTTATTGGCGCCTTCGGGCAGAAAATCGAGCAACGACTCGAGAACGGCTGTTTTGACTCGTTCAAAGTGGCGCTGAGTAGAGAGATCGACAGCAAAAATCAAATCCAGGTCATTGTACGGTTGTTGGGCGCCGTCTGACGCCAAAATGTAACTGGCGGCTCCACCGTTCACTCTCATGTCGCGCACTTTCACTCCGTCTCTTTCCAGTTTGGCTCGAACCACTTGAACCAGTTCCTTGAGCTTGATTTCTAAAGTGGGGAAGTTTCCTCTGCCGTGGATCGGAACCACAGCGTCCATCACTTTATCCAATCTGTTCACCTGTTCGTAACTGAGCACGGCGAATCGCTGCTGACCGCCGGTCGCCGCCGCCGCTGCTACCGCCACCGAAGGTGAGGAGGATGCGGTTGCGTTGGACAACGTCTCCGTTGATGAAGGAGGATTATTATTATTATTAGACGCCATGGAGGCCACAAGAGCCGCCTGATCCATCATCATCAACCGGGACTGTACTTGGGCTGGGATCACGAGAGATCCGCACTAGAATTAACAATCAATACAACCAATAGTCCTCCTTGTTAGATATGAACTTAATGAATGAAAAATTCCACGATTTTGACTTTTTTCTTATATTTTTACAACGTACGACGCCACAAGAACGTATAGTCGTATAATAGAGATAGAAAAAAAAAAGAACGTCCACAGAAAATGACAATCAATAGTCTTTCTAGTAAATTCGATCGAACCGACTTCACATAAAAACAAGAAGAGCCGAAGAGAGAAATAACAGACGACTAACACAAGAGCAGAACGAAAAGTCAACTGCGTACAGCTCTCAACTTGACACTTCCCTATATACATGTAATAACATCGACCTAATCACAACTAATAAAAAAATATTCCTACGCCTACCATCTTGTAACAAATAAATAACTCCCTTCAACTTATATTGATTGAGGAATTCCAAACTAAGATACTAAAAGGCCAAAATCGTCGCTTTATTTGTTTGAAAGTCGTATAATGTATTCTAAAAATTAATTGTATTGGTGAACTATTTTGTTTGCGCATTCATACAGAGCGAGTAAGTGAACTCCCTCCTACGCAACAGCTGATCTCTCTCGCTCTATCCCCAATCTCTCACTCTACATGTATATCTCCCCGTCTTTATCCATCACACTCTCGCTATCCATCTATCTGTAGCTCTATCGCCTAGCAACGCTCTAGCATAAGTGACGTAAGAAAAACAGCTGCAACAACCAGCAGCGCCACAAAGCGGACATTGTCTTAAATGTACCTTGGCGAACGTTTTATTATTGCGTAACCTATTTCAACCTCTCAATCACCCCCCCCCCAAAAAAAAAAACTATTCTTAAATATTTTCAATTTACGGCTAAAAAAAACGTCCCTCAATCAATAATATTTATTACTGAAAACCTCAAATAATTTGAAGAACTTTTTGCATTTACATAATTAATCACGATTTCAAACCAAAAACTAATTTTTTTTGCAGAAAAATGTGAAAATTACAAAATTAAGAAACTTTAAAAGGATTTACTCGAATAGAAATTAAAAGTGAAATTTTTTTTAAAAAAAAGTCAAACTTCGTGGCCTAGAAATAAAAAAAAAATGTAATGTCTCACCTGCATAATGGGCAAATGGCGAGCGATCATCTCGACGAAAAGAATTTAACAAATGCGAATCGGATGAGGAACAGAAAAAGAGAGAGAAAAGAAGAGGCAACTGTCCCGATTAGGAATAGGAAGGACGAAGAGAGTGCAAGAGGCGCCGGTGAGGGGGGAGGTAGAGGGGTGAAGAAAAAGTTCGGTAACATTAATGAAGGCGAGGCACGTTCGCCGCTAGGTGACGCTACAATTTACGCGCTATAAATATTTATTAATAAATTAATGCAGACGCCAGCCGTGTACACAGAGAACAACCCGTGTAAATAAAACAACAGGTTGGCCTATCATCATAGTCAACTCCTCACCCCCCCAGTTTTCTGTCTAAATCACATTTTTTCTTAATCTCATAATTCGTAATTAACCGTATGACGTAAATTGATTCAATGTCACCTTCGACGTAAAGAGCTGAGTAAGAAAACTGCTTTAAACTATCTCCCACTAGGGCGGCGTTGCATGCAAAGAGGGCCAAAATTATGAGACGACTTATGAAGGCGAGCATATTTTTTTCGTTGAAAGCAGTTTTATTTTTATCTGCGTTTTAATAGACACCCAGAAGAGATTTAAATTCTAAAAATTTTGGTAAATTGTGGATTAAAAGTAAAACGGCTCGTCCAAGCTGGCTTGTCATACTGTACGATATTCATTCCCGTTAAAGTTCACGTCGCATTACGTCAATCTCTCGGCGTATTTATAGCGACATGAACGACATCTAGCGCCGAGGTTGCTGTTCCATGAAAAGATCAGCTGTTTTTGTTGAAGCAGTTGGGCGCAGCCAGAAAAGTTCGTTCCGATTGGTTATTTATGTTTGTTAGGCGTTTGATTGTTTATTATTGGTCTGATGCTCATAAAAGGGCGGAGCTAACAGAATTTTTCTGGTTGCGCCCAAATGCTTTTTTTGTTCAAATTCTGGAGCACGAAGTTTGAAAGTGTTTTAGAAACTAGAACTGTGTAGCAAAATTTTCGTGTTGATAAAAACCGCGATTCTAGTTTCTAACAGTTTCAATTAAGACCTTAAAACCACCTTCAAATATAAAAAAACCAACAATAAATAAGTTAAAGATGGGACGGATGTGCTATTTTATTTGCTCGAAAAGATAATTATTAATTACACAGATCTATAATCCCCAAAACCCAACGTTTTTGCTAATTTAATAAAAAATAAAACCCTACTTCTGTTAGGATCTATGTACTCAGTACTACAAATACATTTATACATACACGGATAGACACTTGACTGGCCTAAGAACATGTTAAAGATTAAAGCTTCTTCTTGTTGTCGTTGATGATGATGATGATGATGAAGACGATGATGATGATGGATTGAAACATAGTAATATCACCTTTTTGTTTATATAAGTACGAAGAACATACAACGATATTTACAGACGTACGTACACTCACACGGTAAACGTCGAGAAAACTAAAGTATGAGTACGCGGAGCATAGTAAGGGTCGGTCTAAATACATCCTATCCTACTAGACACCACTATAAAAATATAATTATGATAAAACGATCGTTTCTTTATACCGTGAGATACAAACGAACATCAATTATTGCCTAATATATTTTGAGATGTGAATTGAAACGGAGGGGGGAAGGGAGGGCTGAAGGTCGCCTTTTTTTTCATAAGTGGCATCTATAATTTACTACATAATATATAAAACATTTCATTCAATTCACCTCCCATTTTTGTGCATTTTGCAAAAAAATTAGCAAATTAGACATGACCGCCCCCCCCTCCTCCTCTGCTACTAAGGGTTAGCATCATTTTATTTTCAAAGACTTTCGCCGTCTAATAAAATCTCTAGGAACACTGAACGATTCACTTTCACCTACTCCTCCTCGTCGTCTTTCTTTTAACCGATCGCAAATTCACAGTTCTTCGGCATCGGACGCACGCTCGTAATATTGGATTCCATTAACCTAAGCAACAAAAAAAATAGAAAACTGGATAACCTATAGGGAAGGAATACTGCCGACCACAAATTTGTAGAATTAAAATAGTGAAATTAAAGCACATTATTTGAAAAGAAGCTAAGAGCTAACAAAGGGTTGCATTTGACGGGTGGATAACATAAGCCAAAACCAGACTCACCGACATGTCGTACTCTCGAATGAAGGTGGGAATCTGAAGTTGATGCATGTCCATGATAGCGTATAAGTACTCCACTCCTCCTAGACTGTGCACTTTGTTCTTGATAGTCGGTGCCATGAATGTCGTAAAACCCCACGTCATCAACTGCAACGATTACTTCGAAATTACCCCCGAGAAAAAACCAGCAAGAAAACGTTAAGAAATCACCTTAGTCCACCACGTAGGATGAACGATGTAGAGCGCTTTCAGATTCTTACGATATCTATTCGACACAAAATAAAAGAAATAAGTTACGTTTCGATCGCAATGAAGAAGCGATTGACCGTACTTGTACTCCAAAACGGAGTAAACTTCCCGTATCCAAGCCATTGACGGCCGATTCTCACTAGACGTGTTCGTATTGAAGTAGATGATGACGTAATCCTGTTTGGCAACAGAGTACAAAAGGTAGACCAAATAAAGCATTGCCTAAAAAGAGAAAGAGGCAAAGAACGCTGTTAGTACTCTCGCTCTTTTCTTATTTTGTTCGATCATTGGGTGACCGTCGAGACCTTCTCCAAATTGATCTCGTTGCATTTGAACCACTTGCCGACGAGGACGATGACCGGTCTCCCCACTTTGTCGACGCCACTCTGATAGAGGCACCCTATTTGAGATATCTCGCTAAGGTCCTCCGTTCTAGCCCTACGCAAGACCCTCTCATAACGATTCAGTCCCTGCGCTTCGAGAGCGACGTTCCTCTCAACAGGAGAGTTTCGTTTACTCGGCCTTAACCTATCCACGTCGTCTGTCATCTTTGCGAAATCCGTGTTACCAACGTGGATCAGAGTGTCGGGACCGACAAGCAACTCGGTGTTCTCTTCCACTTCTACATCTAGAACAACGACGTTTGATGAAATATAGCAATACGACCTATGGAAAACAAGTGAATTTCAACTACCCTGCAACTGATGCGGTTTATCAGAGATGCGGATCTGACGATCTGGCACAAATGGTTCGCCGTCCTCGTTGCCGATATCCTCGGGAAGTCGATAGAGGGCGGCCTCTTCTTCGTTACGGTTTCGTGGAAAGTAAAGCGGCATCAGAGTCTCGTAGATGCCCTTTTTGGAACAAATGGACCCGATGAACAACGAGAAAATCAGAAGGTCGTAAAAAAAAAAAGAGAGCTCACAAGATCCCGTTCGTCGACCGCAAAGACGACCGTCTCTATAGTGTCGCCATACTTTTCCAGGAACCTTCTAACCGTGCCTAAACACACGATTAAACTCCAGTTTTGATCCCTTACTCTTTAAGTCGAGGTTCACTTACGCAGTGCAATGTGTGCTCCTTCTTCGGGAGGATAACCACGTCGTGCCGAATTGATCGTCGAAAGTACCAAAGAAGGCAAATTGTTCTCCCTACGTCAAGTGATAAAAACAGAAGCCATCAATATAAAGAAGATGATCCGCAAACGAATCACTTACTTGACCAGTTGCATCGTCTTCCTGTAGCACCCATATAGAGCGCTTTGAGCTGCCGTTTGATAGCGGACGTTGTACCTGGGTCCGACGGTGTGAATCACGAACCGGGCGGGTAGGTTGTAGCCCTTCGTCATCTTTGCATCGCCCGTCTTGCAAACTGAACGACACACAAAACGAAGAGGTCATCATACATTACAATGGGGAATCAACCGAGGTGATCAATACCTTTGACCGTGTGCTGTATCTCGGACTGCAACTGAGGACCGGCCCTGGCAAAGATTCGGCAACTCAGAGGGTTGTTATCATTGAGGGCTTCATTCGTTGAATTGACGATGGCGTGGGCATTCAAGGCACATACATCTCCCACCCTTCAGAAAAAGTTTTAAAAGTGGGAATTAGAGAACAGAAAAAGCGAAGAAAAAAAAAAACAATTCTCTTACCAGAGGACTACTTTGTCGTTCAAATGCGGCTCAAATTGGAAAGGGCTCTTTGAGTGATGTTTCTGTTGGTCCTCTTCTTGTAACTGGACCCATTGGGGTGGTTCTATTTGGCTCCATCGTTTCAGGTGTCCAACGTCGACGATCGCATCCAAACCGTTTCTAAGTGGATCCATTAGAAAGCAGCCAATAAATCCTCCTTTCGAAAGAAATCAATGTCATGAGAGGTAATAATTAATAGCAGGATGGCAAACGGGTTACAATAATTCTAATTGTTTTTCCGCTTGTTATTGGCAAAGTAAATTGAGACGTCATAAAACAAAAATAGATTTGAATTTCCTTTTGTCTGAGCCAATACCTTTTCCTGTCATTCAGGCCAACAACCAAGGCACCGATCAATTATAACTAATGAGACTTTAATGGTGAGTGATAAATCGAAATTGACCGCAAAGTGATAATAATGTTCGGATACAAGTCAGTTAAAATGAAATCAACACACACCTGAGTTAAACCGGTGCCAAAAGATTCAATCATCACTATGTAATTAGTGTTTGTTTTGTGTAACAAATGAGCCCCAATTATTCCGCTTTGAAAATAGATCTCATCTACCCCCTTGACCCGGAACAGGTCCCTTCTAATTGGGGGATCTCACCTCTCACCCCTCACCCCCTTATCATATCATATTCACCTTTAATCCTTTCCCCACACTATATTATATGCTTTTATTATATACCTAACCACCTGACGTTCCACTTGTCAAATGTTCTTTGTTTACACATTTATCATTGTGTCAACTTAATGAAAAGAACAGGTGACGCCACTTGACGGACTAAAAGTGAACCAAGACAAAACGTACCCTTATTTCAAGCGCAATACATACTGACAAGAAAGGGGGAGGAGAGTGGGACGACACAAACAGAAATCGAAACTAGATCCAATTTAATTAAAGGGAGTTCTCGTCAGACGATGAACGTCATCGAGAAGAATGTCAAAAGGCTTTTTTTTGGGCAATAGCCAAAATGGGGGGTGACACACAAGAAGTACTTTCTCTCTCTCTCTCTCTCTATTACTATTACCCAGCCTAACCATTCTCCATAGAAAAACAATTCACGACTTACCTTTAATGTTTTGATACAAATATATTTCTTCTGTTAACAGTAAACGAAGAAAAAGAGAAGAAAATGTCGCAGGAGTTCACGAATGACCTACGAAGAAGAAAAAGAAACAAGGCAGCGGAAGTACTATGACGCAATAGTAAGCAGGCACGATGTGACGTTACAATGTACTCTGCGCATGCGTCGCAACAAAAATCGTAGTCAATACACAACGACCAAACAAGGCCAACTCGTTTGAAGAATGGTGTGAAGTGAAACGCTTACTGTGCCTGTCGTTTGGTGGCGCTGCTTACCCTCTAATACAAAACTAATGTTTTCAATATTTCATTGAAATTTACGAAATAAACAAATTATCTCTATTTAGGAACTTATATTCTGTTAGTATGTACACAAAATTACAAATAATTACACGCAGAAGTAAGATTTTTATGAAATAATTTGGTGTTTTGACATCTTATGTTAAGCCTATGTGGCGTTGACTCACTCGGATTTTTAATTTCTGTTTAACAACTAGGCGTGCAGAAAGTTCTTCTCAAGCTGAAGTTTGAACTTTGTAGATGTGCTTTCTAATATCTTTTTAAATTTTCATTCATGTTTACCGAGCAATTCAGATTTTATAAAACACTAGTGGGGTAACCCGTCATAAATGACGGGAGCCAAATTAACAGGCAATTGTGCCCAGCATTAGAATTTATTTCCTCCGCCTTTTTATGACGTCAGACCAAGTAACAAACCAATTAGAAATTGAAAAGGGCGGAGCATGTGATATCAGACTAAGCAACAAACCAATTAAAATTGATGACGTTCATAAAAGGGCGGAGAAAAGAAATTCTAATGCTGGGCACAATAGCCTGTGATAAATTCTAGTTTAATTTTGTTACTATTATCCCCTCCCTTTTTATATTTGAAAGAGAAAAAGATCATTTTCTCTGGTGTGCGCATGTGCGTCGTTTGTCCCTTTTTTAATCCTTGCACTTCACTTTCCCCCTCCATGTTTATCTCTCCCCCCACCCTTTCCAACTCTCCAATTTAATATCATGGGGTTCTTGGATGGGGAGCACAACATAATGTTGACTTTGAGAAAAACAGCGGTTCATTTAAATTTATATAAATTCCGATGTGCGTACACGTTTTTCTTTGTTTGTACAGCGTTACACATACACAGAAAGAAAGACAGGGCTAATATTATTAAACTAGTGGGGTAACCCGTCATAAATGACGAGAGCAAAATTCACAGGCAATTGTGCGCATGCGCGTCGTTTTTTCCTTTTTTTTACTCCTTTCATTTCAATTTCAGTCACCCCCTCCCTCTTTTCTCTCTCTCTCCCCTTCTACACTTTCCAAGCTTTTCCCCTCACCCCCTCCCACTTTTCTCTCTCTCTCCCCCCTTCTACACTTTCCAAAGGAAGAGTTCAACATTTTTGTTACTCCACACACACACACATACACAGACCTGGGATATTATATATATATTTTTATATAAGACTGAATTGAAAAAGGGTATATGGGGGGGGGGGGTGATAGCCACAGGCCTAACAAACTTATGTGCTTCAAAGTTTCTATCAGTCAGTCACCGATCAAATCATTAGCCACGTGCTTTTCTTGACCATAACCACCTTATGTCAAAAACGCACCCCATAAACAAGGAACCGTTTCATTTTGACGCGCAAAAACGCGCATTCACGGCGCGGCGAGATAAACACTTTTCAAAAATACATAGATATAATAAACACGCCCCTCTTTTCCTTTTTAATCCAAATATACATATTATATAGAAAAATAAAACAAAACATTGCCACCTAATTTTGCAATAATTTAAATGAAATTACTAAAAAAAATTAAATTAGGAGTATTTTAAATTGATTTTAAAAACTATTAACAAACGCCAGGAATGTTTAAAAAATAATCTCAAAATAGCCATTAAAAACCAACAAATTGTTAGATTTTGAAACTGATTTTGTGCAAAACAACTAGTGAAAAATCTTTCAAAAAAAAATCTGCAATTCAGGTAGATATGATAAAAATTTGAGCAAACAATGTTTAAATTAAATGAGTAAATATAAAATAAATGTATTCTTGAAAGTCAATAAAACATAAAATCATCTAAATCTCAATTGTCTCTGCTACGTAAAATGTAGAGATAATTAGAATGGGTGAGAATAAGCAGCCAATCAACAATCGCCTTACCCTCGATGGTTCGAAACGAAGTACTTTCGAACGTAAAATGCAAAGGATTCGTTTATGAACGATTTATGAACTTTCCGCTGAGTGAGAACCAGAAAAGTTTCTCTTTCCATACACGAGACTTTCGCCGTACTTCGAAACTCAATGTATGACGTTAAGGGGCACAACCATATTCTTAGACACGCGGTCCAGAATGGCGTTACCGACCCCCGTGCTCAGCTCGAGCCACGTGTAGGCGTCGGCTAGGCGGACGTCCTCGAGGGCCGTGCGCACCGACACCAACAGTGTCAGGCACATGCCATCGTGTTCGTGCAACGGTTTGCCGCTGTGCTCCATCGACAGGATACCTGCGAAACACCGAACGCATTAAAACGGCGGGACGAGAGATAATTTACGAATTAAATACCGTGAGGTTTGTGAGGCGGCAGTTCGGTTCCAAACACCTCCTAAATTAACCACAGTAAAAATATCGTAAGGCATTCGACGGCAAGAAAGACAAAAGGGAGAGAGAAGAACATCGATTGAAATATACCTGCATATATTTCTTGAGGGTGGTGTAGATGCTCCGAGAAGGATTGATGGCACACACAGGAATGTGAGGGTCTTCTCTTTCAGAGACTAAAACGTGGACGTGATTGCTAGAACAAACACAAAATGAAAACGAAGAGATGAACACCAAGGTGGAGAGACGGAAAGGGGAAACTCACTTTGCTCTCTTCCTGACGATGACAACTAGGCGAAGCAGAAGGTACGAATGCGGACGGACGGAGGGTAAGATGGGTTTGTGCCAGAGGCCGTCCTGCACGTGGTACTCTCGAGCCCTCTCCACTATCGGAAGGATGTCCCTAGAACGCAAGCTCAGTTCCGATAGATCCTTCACCCAAAGAGCCTGAAGAGATTCAGAATCGGCACATGCAGGCGTTTTAAGCACTCCACCTGTTATTTTGAGAATTATACGAGTTAAGAAAAAAATATCAAAGGGAACGCTCATTCGCTTTCACCTAACACGGTGCCAGTCAAGATGTACCGATACCAAGAGCCACTTGCACACTCGATCATGAGAAGTGTAGTCGGTTCGAAGTCCAGTCCCGTCTCCTCGAAAACTTCCCTCTTCGCTGCCTCCTGCAACAACAACAACAAAAAACAACAACAATAGAATGAAAAATTGCACTAGAGTCCTATTAGGAGTGTTCAAAAACAACTTCTATGTCTTCCCCAGGTTCCATTCTTCCTGCTGGCAGGTACCAGGTGCCAGCACAAGAACTCTTTGCCTCCTGCATCATGAGAACGTCCCCCTGATCGTTGATTAGAACTCCCATTACGATGTAGGTGACACTCTTCATGACGACAGGTCGAAAGTCTGAAGAAACGGACGGCTTCACTCCCTTCGACACTGTGAAACGATGAGAGCCATAAGGAGTTGAATGAATGAATGAATATTTGACGAAGGAGGGGGCGCTGGCCCATAATGTAATATTATCATACGAACCAACAGCTTCGTTTTGATTCTCTATGGTGTAATCGCAAACATCGTCCGAATCTTCGACCGCTTTCCCGTGGATTACAAGTTCGATGTTGTGTTCAATCATTTCCATGTTGCTGGTGGTCGATAGTTTTTCTTCTTCGTAATAGTAGTAGAAAACTTAAAATTCCTCCACACCCTATTATATTATTATTTATAAAAAGACATGACAACATTCAGGTTACTAACCCACGCAACAACCATGACCACGACGACACTACCGACTAGAAATTACTACCGGAATGTTAACACTGTGCGCTCCGTTTGAGCGCTTAACTAGTTGATCGCTCAAGTATTATGACGTCACATACAACTCTTTTCGGGTTCGGCAGGGTCTTCTCGGGTTCGGTTTGTCGGGAGATTACGAGGAACGAACTCGATTCTATCTCGTTTCAGACCGAACAGCAAAAGGAACACTGTTGTTTCCCCTAATTGAATGATGGGTGAACTAATAGGGCGTCTTTATGCCTTGTATTCAAACGAACTGGACGCCATTTTCCTTTCCCCGTCGAGACGCCGACAATTGTGCAGTCGAAACAGGCTTCAGAAATCTGTCGTAATGGTCTCATAAGGCGTTCATAACTTGCTTGCATCGATATATCGATCCATCATTTGTTCTATGACATTGCAGTAAAATTGGGCATGAGCAATCTTCTTGTAAAGAAATTTTTAAGAGCCAAGTATAGCTAGCGAAGCTAATTGACCTCAATGGTGAAGGGGTGACGAATCATGGCACCTAAATTGTACGTTTTGAATAGATGGCGCCATGTTGGTACACCGCAATGTCAAGTTCGCAGTTTTTTTGATCGATGGCAGTATAAAAAAAGTATTCCAAATTTCTAGTCGCCAGACGCTCGTACAACGGCTACGACTCGAAATAGTACGTGAAACTTCACTGTTGTTCGACAGCATTAAACTATTGGTTTTTTTAGTAAATAAAATGTATAAAAATAAAAGTCAAGAGCGTGTTATCTGTATTTTTGCAAATAAAAAACGAGTAACAAATCTTATGGCTATTTATATTTTATTTTTATATTTGGTGATAAAATTGACATCACAGAATACAAACAATTTTAGTATATTTTATGTGACACCAGTGACCAGTCCACTTTGCGCGGGAAAAGGGCCAACCTTCAGCGCGGGAAAAAAGCAAGTGGCGTCACCTAGGTGAATTCATTTGGTAATTTAAACCGAATAAAACTACACATTAAGTATATGCAAATTTACAAGAAATAAAATGATTAAATTATTTTAAATGTTACTTTTCTAAACGATAAAAAGCGTTTCATCAATAAAAACAAATATTTGAGTGGCTTTTTAAAGGTGCTGGGTTCGAGGTTAGATTCCTTGCAAAACGAAGACGCAACCCCGTAGTAGAAGCGCGTATCACGTTGTTCTCTCTCCTACTCCTCCCCCCCTTCCCCCCCCCCAAGCACCCCTTTCCGTTGAGAGCGCCGCCACCGTGTTGGTGTTGTTGGTTGAGAGAGAAAGCGGAATTTGTACCCCCGTGTTGGTGTCCGCGCGAGAGACGTTTTTATTTGTAAATTTGTGTAGATATTACGGAGAAAGGTAAGTGGGAATTGTCGTAATCGGTGTGTGATCATTGTGCGGTGTTTTATAACTCACCGCAAGCGATTGCCTTCGATTCGTCGCCTTTTTTAATGAACTGAAACGCTCATTTTATGAGGCGGTTTAGAAAGCGTGGAAGCCATGCTGCTCGTTCTTATTAGTTATTATGTATGCTCCCCCATTCCCCCTGTGTCTCTTTCATTGCAATAGTAACGAAAAGGAGGGGGGGGGGGAAGGGGTGTAGAAATGGCGGGAACCGTGAGGAGGAGACGCTTCTAACCTTAATTAAGGCACTCTTGTTTCCATGCACGCTTCGTATCCTCCCCATATGGTACGGTTGCCTTCTTTCGTCCTTTTCTTACTCCTCTTCCACTTCTTTCTGTTCTTTGCTTTCGATTGTTGAATTAAAAGTGAAGAAAATGGCGGCTTCGGTTTCTCTTTTTATAGTAGACGAGGAAAAAAGCAAAAGGAAGATAGAGAGGGAGGGAGGGAGGGGGGGTTCGATGTGGCTCTGTTTACTTTTGACGCCATCGGAGCGGTTTCTTTTTCTCATCTTATTCAATGGCGATCTTTTCAGCTCTGTTTGATCCGATTCAAGAGCGCCATTTTTCAAATAGACAAGAGAATTGAACGTGTTTTAATTAAAAGTAGTTTTAAATGTGTTTAAATGGGTGATTCTCCAACTGTTGATAATCCTGGCTTTCAGATGCAAAAATTAATGAGAAATTTGAATGTGTTTTAGAAGGTAGCTCAATCACGTAATAGTAATTTCATGATTAAAATAAGCTTTTTATGGCAGTTTGTAAAAGACCAAACTTTAATAAAACAATTTTTAAACTTTTGTTTATAAAAAGATTTTTTCTATAAAAAAACAGATATTACATGAAAACACCCTCAAGTGATGGAGCTAGTCTTCTAGTTTCTAAAACACTTACTAATTTTTTTTTATTTTTGCTTTTCTGATTTTAAGACGAAATAATTCGAGTTCAGCAGTTCCGAAACTATCTGAAGTTTATGGGCTTCTTGTACTGATCGGATTTTGTTTTCTTTTGTTTTTTGATCGAATGCAGAATGGCCGAGGGTAATGGAGAGGCTGTTTCCAACGAAGCGGAGTTGATGGATCCGAAAGATGAACCGATGGAGGAAGACGATCCGACATCGGCCGAACAGCCTACGGTCGAGGATGAATCCAAAGAAGACGACGACGGACCCAAGGAACCCATCGTTCACACAGAGGATTACCAGAAACTCATCGACTACGGATTGAACGAGAAGGTCGCCGACAAATTGGACGAGATCTACATCAAGGGTTTGTTTGTTGTCTCTCGTTCGAATGGTCTCAGTACTCGTCTAACTGCGTAAACGTGTTGTTTAGGCAAATTGGCCCACGTAGATCTGGACGAAAGGGCTCTTGATGCTCTAAAAGAATTCCAAGTTGACGGTGCGTTGGCTGTACTCAAGCAGTTTCTGGACAGTAACCTTGAACACGTTTCAAACAAGAGTGCATATTTGTGCGGGGTGATGAAGACTTACAGACAAAAAAGTAAACTGCCGGCGACGTCGGCGCCGACGACGCCCACCAATGTTCCAGTCAAGGGTCCGGACGAGGATCAGATTAAGGTAATTCCTTAACTCTCGAGTAAAAATAGTTGGTTAGGTTCACTCACGTGATGATCGGTTCTGATTGGTTTACAGCTCATTCTGGAGAGGACGGGATACACTTTGGATGTGACGACGGGACAGAGGAAGTACGGTGGTCCTCCTCCCGGATGCGACATTAGCTCACAGCCCGGATGCGGCTGCGAGGTGCGTCTCTCAGTCGCGTACGTAACTCCGTTCTTCGTACTTTCACGTCTCCTTGTCTTTTTGTTCAGGTGTTTGTTGGAAAGATTCCGAAAGACATGTACGAGGATGAATTAATTCCTCTGTTTGAAAAGTGCGGTAAAATATGGGACTTGAGGCTGATGATGGACCCGATGACCGGTCAGAACAGAGGATACGCTTTCATCACTTACTGCGAAAGGATCGGTGCCATCGAGGCCGTCAAACAGGTTTGTTTTTAGAACTGGCCCCTACGACCTCTCCTCTCACTTTTTTCCTTGCTACTTTCTCCATTGGCATCATCATCATCTGACGACAGAACAGAATAACAATGTGGGGAGAGGAGTTCTCGTTTATTTTTGTTTGGTTTGATCTCCTCTTTGTCTCCACTTTTGTCTTTCATTTCTTGACTTTTGTCTCCCTGATTTTCGGATTTTGTTTTCTTCTAAATTTGATGTTTTAATTTTTCTGTTTAGCAAAAACAAAAATTTACTTTCGGCCGAATGAAAACAAAAAACTTTTTTGTCTTTTTGGTTTTTTTTTTTTCTTCTTCTGTCTTTTAGCTGGATAACTATGAAATCCGAAAAACCAAGAATCTGAAAGTGAACGTTTCGGTTCCAAATCTTCGTCTCTTTGTGGGTAACATCCCAAAGAGCAAGAGCAGAGAGGAGATCTACGAAGAATTTTGTAAATTAGCAGGTAAGAATTAATTCAGGCACCGTCCTCCTCACTCCTCCGCCGGCGTTGTTTTGTTTACGTCCGCACGCGTTTGTAGTTTGCGTGCGTCTGATTCTGGTTCTCGAGAAACGTTTAAAATTTTGTTGCCTTCGATTTTTTGTGTTTTTCAGCCGGTTTGATGGAAGTGATAATATACAGTTCTCCAAACGAACACAAGAAGAACAGAGGTTTCTGTTTTCTAGAATACGAGTCTCACAAGGCGGCGTCTTTGGCGAAACGTAGACTCGGAACTGGTCGCATCAAAGTTTGGGGTTGCGACATCATTGTCGACTGGGCCGATCCCCAGGAAGAACCCGATCAGGAGATCATGAACAAGGTTTTTTCTTCGTTCTCCTTCAACAATCGTTTGTCAAACTTATTGTTTCCCTTTCTTTTACCGTGCAGGTCAAAGTTCTCTACGTGAGGAACCTGACGTCGGACGTATCGGAAGAGACGCTCAAAGAGACTTTCGAGGCATTCGGCAAAGTCGATCGCGTCAAGAAGATCAAGGATTATGCTTTTGTCCATTTTGAGGATCGAGACAACGCGATCAGGGCGATGGATGACGTGAACGGGAAGGAGATTGGTGGCGCCGCCCTGGAGGTGTCTCTCGCCAAACCGCCATCAGACAAGAAGAAAAAGGAGGAACAGTTGAGAGCGAGAGAGAGGAGGATGATGGGAATCATGCACCAGAGGCAGGGGTCAGTTCTCGGATAATTATGTCGTCCATCTGATGTTTAATGTCTTTTTTTTTTTTTTTTTTTGCAGCATGGTAATGATGCCTCCTCTACCTCCACGCGGACGAGGAGGAGGAGGAGGAGGTGGTGGTGGTGGTGGAGGAGCAGGAGGTGGCGTGGCTCCAGGAGGGGGGATGAGACCGCCGGTCGGTCGCGATTACGGTACGTTCCCGCCTACCCCCTTACACTTTTTTCGTTTATTTTGATTCCAGACCCAAAGTGGGGACTAATAAGCGAACGAATTCGAAGGCAGTTGAGTGTTAAGCGATACAGAGAGAATTCGGCTAATGAAACGGCCTTCGTCTTCGTTCGATTTTCATTAGTACCTTGGTCCCGTTTTCTTTTGCATGATACTTCATTCAATCCGCGTTGTTTTTTTAGTTTTTTTTTTTTTTCCATTTCTAGATTGAAACTCCATTATTTTGTGTTTTCTCCCCCTCCCCCCTCCCTTTTCTTTCCCGGTGTTTTGAGTATGCGGCAGCCGGCCGCCACTGATTCAGCCCCTCGGTTGGGTTTGTTCTTGTTTTTCGTAATGCAAATAGTGAATTTGAGTTGTTTCATTTTGTCAGCCCGCTTTCTACTATGAAATGTAATCTTTTTGTTCACAAATATTACTGAGAGACGGACAACAACAACAAACAATCTCTCCCCTTACTCCCCCTCCTTTCCAAGATTTCATTTTATTTGAACTTTATTACTTTTATTATTATTTTGGCATGATCCTTTATCGAAATTCTATTGAAAATTTTTTATAAATTAAAAAAAAACTGAAAGGAAAATTTTTTGCTATAGATTATGACTACGACTACTACGGTTACGGCGACTACCGTGGGGGCTACGCAGATCCCTACTACGACGATTTCTATCGTTACGATGACTATTATGACTACGGCTACGGACCGGGACCTCGAGGAAGGGGCCGTGGAGGGCCCGATAGGGTGGGTTGACTGTCAGTCACTTCTCTTCTCAACACAGTGCCAATTAAATGATTCCCCATCCCCTTCGGCTCCACTTTTTCTTTCTCTCTCTCCCTCTCCCATCCTCACACAAAAAGAAAGGCAAATGTTTGGCACTTTCGGAGCATTTCATTTAATATTTTGAAATATTCAAGAGAGGTGAAAACATTTTAAAATGAAGTATCATGAGAAAGATGCGATTGTGTCGTTACTGCAATGACGAAAGAGCAAAATCTCATTTTTGTGTTTTGTTTATGTTTATTGTAGGCTCGTGGACGTGGTGGACCGGCCCTACGTGGCCGCGCCGCTGGCCCGCCAGCCCGTGGCAGGGGGGCTATGCCATCCCGAGGGGTCAGAGGGGCACGGGGAGGTCGTGGGGCCACGGTCGCCCGTGGTCGGGGAAGTTTGGCCGGTAAGCGAAAGTTTGATGGTGGACACCAGAACCAGGGGGACAGTAAGCGCCGATACCAGAACAGCTCTGGGCAAAGCTGGGGAAACCAACCGATCCCTCAGCAGCCCCTTGATAGCTCTGATGGGTATGGTAACAGCTACGGTGGTGCGAATGCGGGCGGAGACGCTCAGTGGTACCAAGATTCCTATGGCCCCCAGTGGGCGTAACGGGGTCCGGGGGTCTCGAGAGCACACACACGCGGCAAACACAAATTAGAAGGACGAGAGGCGGAGGAAGAAACGGTTTTATTGTGAGGTGGACATTAAACTTAGGAAAGTTTGTGGTGATTAAGTAATGACGACGAGAAGGAGGATTCCCGAATTAAAACGGATTTGCAGCGACTCGTACGCACAAAACACGGTATCAATATTAAAATAATTGTCGCGTACGGTTGGTCCCTTCTCTGTTTGCGCATTTGGTTAGGTTTAGAATTAGGCCGCAGTCGCTCTTTTTAACATTGGGCCCGTTCAGTGATTCTTTCTACCTTGATCTAATACTGTGTGTGACAAGGAAGTTCATTTTTTTAGTCCGTTAAAAAGAAGGTCAGGTGAGAAGTGAAATAATACAGTCTCCATTCAGAAAAAAACAACCAGAATATTTTTTTAGAGAAGAAGAAGAAGAAAAAGAGGAAATGCTTAAACCCCTACCCGTCAAGCAGCAGAAAACAATTTTAAAGCAAAAAAGAGCTCAGCTGGTTATTATTATTATTAGTAATAATATATTATCATTAATTAATTATTATTATGTTTGCGTGCGCACATACTATATTATACGACCGATTTCAATTCTGTTTTTTTCTTTGAAATTTTAAAAAAGTACAACACTGAGAAAAGAACTAAAAACAAAATTCGATATTCGACCGAAATTCTCCCAATGTTCTGAGTGAAATACATCCAGGGGAAAGGGGATTGATGATTACAATTTGCCCACCACCACCATCATCACATTCAGTTGCTAATAATCTCTTATTATTAGCTCGTTTTTATCATTTAGTTATTTTTAACATTTACACTTATAATCATAAAAAAATATAATAACCATTTCTCGTAGAAAAATAGATTCAAAACAAAAAAAAAACTGCACCATTTGAATAATTAATTTTCCACAGCTTTGTTTCTTTCTTTTTTTCTTTCTATCCCCACCCCCTCTTTTCATTTCGATCAGAATATGAAAATTCCCAATATATTATATTCTAAAATGAGAGCGGTTCGTCAAAGTCACTTCTCCTTTTATTTCCTATTCTTATTCACCACTTAAGTTGTCTTTTTTAGAATGACACCAAAAAAAAGGGGGATATTTTTAATTGACTTTTTATAATATATGCAGATTATTATAAATTAAGATTTTAATTCAAATTTCTTTTTGTTTTTTTCTCTCACTGTTTTTCGACTTTTGATGCCTCTTACTTTTAGTAGTTACGGATTTCGTTTTTTCATTCTCTCGTAATCCAGTTTATAAAAAAAGAAAATCTTCATTTTTATGCTTTTGATATTATATTTTGAAAAATTCTTTTTATTTTTTATTTTGAACGTTCGATTTTGTGGTCAATCTAAAATCTCTTCTTAACATTTTCGATTTTACAACAAAAAAACAAATTCTAGCTGATTTCGTCAACCGTTTGGCTTCCGATTCGATTTTCGACGAAAGAGTTTTAATTTTCAGGAAAGTAATTATAAATTTTTAACTTTTTGTGTGAAATTTTACTGAAAAATTTGTATCTCTCGTAAATCTTTTAAACCCCATTATTCTATTCTAAATATTATTGTAATAATGATCCGAATCCAAACTAATGTTTATCCAACATTATATATATATATACTACATATATATATTATAAATTACTCCCATTATGTGATGTTTTTTTAAAAGAAGCACAGAAAGACGAGAGAAGTTTTTTTTAAAAAAAAAGGCGTGTAGATTTTGCAATTTCTTTGGTTATATTTTGGTGGTGTTGTAAATGATGCTGCTGTTTCTTCATTCATTAATTAAGGTAGTAGTAATATGCTGCATCCTCAATAAACAATTTTAGTCAAAAAAGCCGTTTTTTTTTGTGACTGTTCAAAATTTGTCTGTTTGGAAAAGAATACTCAAGTGTCGAGAAAGAGAAGAACTTAAGGGAGAGGTGAGAAGATTTTTTTTATGTGAAAATTGTTCAAAATCAAAGTCACCCTCCAGAGTCCCTCCAACCATTGTTTGGGCACACATCCTCTGTGGGTGAATTTCACAAGGATCACTACCAAAAATGCACCTCTAAAAATTAAAAAATGGATTTTTGTTTAGACACACAGTTGTAGTTGTAGTTCATTAATGGGTAAAAAAAAGCCCAAACTACAGTGGGGAAAGGCGCGGTTGATGGAGAAGATTCGAGCGTCCTGTTCGATACCCCGTGTCTACGGGTGTATGGCAAACGACGAGATGGCCACGGTTTTCCCTGAATTTTTAAATGGGATGGAGTCCAGTAAAAAAATCGGCCCTTTCCAATAAAACAAGTAAATATATGGACCATTTAAATTGTTGAATTGAAATATTTATTTAGATGTAAATAGAAAAAGGGACGAGTGTAGCAAAAGCAGTTAGTCGGTTGGTGTTTTTTGAAACCATGGACACTTGACTACATATATTGGGAAAGTTTCGA
Source organism: Brachycybe producta (assembly GCA_036925085.1). NCBI lineage: Eukaryota > Metazoa > Arthropoda > Diplopoda > Playtdesmida > Andrognathidae > Brachycybe > Brachycybe producta. The sequence continues at coordinate 558,517 of JAUPFP010000007.1, read as the reverse complement.
CCAGGTCGGTTGGTTCGAATTGATGGCCGCAAGAAAAAAATGGTGTTTCATTCAGGAACAGTGCTGGCTTTAACCTATTTGCTGCCCAGGGCAGGTAATTGCCCGCCCTCCCCAAAAAACATGATTGTTGGAGACTAGGTTGATACTTTAGGCCTTGTTTCCACTGGCGCAAAAGTTGACAGTTTACTATGGAGAAATGTATTAATGCATTTCTATTAGTTGGACAATAAGAATAACACTATTAGGAGAAATGGAATTCTTTACGACGGCTAATAACAGAACAAACGTGGTTCCCGCCTATTCACTATTATCGTTTGATTCACTGTTACGCCAACTGAAGTAAGAAAACCACACTAACTCTACAACTTTTGCTAGACGATAAATTGCCGTTTCTCATTGAAGCGGCATTATTTTTCTGTAAAACTATAGTTAAATATATCCTGCATCTAATTAAAATGCATTAATTTACCTGAAATGAAGAGAAAATAGATGGCGACCACAACACCCTCAAAAAAGCACATAATCGTCGAAAGGAAGTTTGAACAAAAGTTGAATTAACTCCAACTTTGTGGAATACAGTAGTCTCGATTATCCGAGCTAATGTGGACCAAGACCAGCTCGGATACTGTCAAACTCGGTTAACACAGAAAAGTAATACCTATCTTCCCTTTCTTTGCGCTAGTACATGAACAATGTTCAACATAAACAACTCCTTATACCACCGCTTAAACTTTATGTTAAAACACATTACAACTTTGTGCAAGCAATCATAACCCGAGTGGACCGGAGTGGTTGAGTTGACAAAAAAAAGCAAAAATACCAGCTTGAATAATCGAGACTCCACTGTATTTGTGTTTTTTGTTTGGAATTAAGGCTGATTCGTTGAATTTTTTTTCTCCTAATAATGATGTTATATTGTCCAGCTAATAGAAAAGCATTAGCACGTGTCTTCATAGTAAACTGTTATTTTTCACCATTTGAAATTTTCACGGAGCATAAATTTTCGCTCCAATGGAAACAAGGCTTTAAGGTGGCTGTTGCTAATGCTATGCTCCATAGACGTTTTTGTAAAATGTGGACGCAAAAAATGTCAAGCAAACGTTTTTCGAAACAACATAAAAGAAAAATTCAAATTGTTTGCATAACTAGAATGTTAAAAGATAATGTTAAACGTTTTTTCACGGCAATATCTTAAAAATAAACATTTTATACTTCAGTTTGAAAATGACACGTTTTTCGCCTTTTTCAAACTACTATAAAATGTTCATTTTGAAAGATATCACCAAAAAACTTAGCATTATCCAAAACTACTCAAGCTTCTAAAACAGTTCGAATTTTTTTGTAATGTTTCTCCTGAAAAACGGTCGGTTGAAAAATATAAACACTTTTCTCAAACTCGCGGGTGGGGGAAGAAACCTCTTACAGAACAAATGACCACTGTAATGGCGCCATCTGGGAAGACGAAATCAAAATAAATATCTATAAACCCATTTTAAGAAATTATTGATTTTTCGATGCCCCTCGAAAGTGATGCCTGGGGTTAGTGTCCTGGCCTAAAGCTTGGCCCTATCCAAATATTCAGCTATTTTTTTATGAAGAAAAAAATCGGCCAACGACTACCCTGCTCAATGCAGCTGGCAACAGCAACAGGGCCCTAGGAATAGACGCGTGTGTGGATTGGGGAACAGTGGCCATCCCGTGTTGGTCTCCCCCTCCCTCCCTTACGGTCCTACCAATAAAATGTATTGCATGTTGCTGGTGTGTGGTGTTGTCATTCATGTGCACGGTGTAAATATGTATATATAATTCATACTATATAATAATAGGCGGTGTCCTGGGAATGGTCAATGGATTTAGGCAGCACCAACGGGAACCCCAGCAGCAACTGTTGGAGATGCCAGCATAGAAGTTGGAGGAGGAGGAGGAGGATGGGATGGGCCAGTGGACACATATGGACCCCCCCACCTCTCTCTCTTTTTCTTCCACCATCCCAACAACCTAACTGGAAAAAAGGAGTGTGTGTGACGTGCTCAAGGTGAGAGGACCTAACCTACACCCCTTTTTTTTTTAAAAAAAAAAAAGTGACGTTCAAAGGTGCTCACTGTTAACCTAAATAATGTAACAGAATGTGTGTGTTTGCAATTTCAGTGAATTTTGTGAAGAAGCCTGAAAAGGAGTTATTTTTATGAAACACAGAGAGAGAGATGAGAGATTTTCAAAGAGAGACTGTTGAAAATGATGATGATTGTCACAAAAGCAACAGCAGCACCATCCACCCACCCACCCACCCTACCCCTCTTCTCAACACACTAAAAACTAGAAGAATCATTTTATATTTTTGTTCATTTGTTCCGTTCTCAATATATATTTAGAAGAAGAAGAAAAATAAGCGACTTTGGTGATAATTTGTTGTTTTTTCGGGTTTATTTTTATTTGTTTCACTTTTTAAAATTACCCCTACCCCACCCCTTCTATTATTATTATTATTATTATTAATTATTATTATATTAAGTGGTGATCGTAAAAAAACCCCAACTTGTTGCTTCTTCTTCTCTCTCCCAGAATGATGAAATAATCATCCTCCAAAAATGCTTCGTTAAGTTATACAGATGACAAAAGAAAAAAACTATTTTTAGAGAGAAAAGATGAAAATATTTCTGTACTTCTATATTTTAAAAAAAATTATATATATTATTATATTATATATTCTAAAGCATATTCTATACTATATTAAGACTGTTTTAGAGATCTCAAAATGAAACGAAAAATAAGTTTGTTGTTTGTTCTTTTTAAAAAAAATTGTCGTTCTTAAAAGAAGAGGAGGAGGAGAAAAAAGAATTTAAAAGTTGCACAAGTTATTAGTGTGTGTCATTATAATTTATAGAAACCACCTCAACCCTTCCTCACACCCTCCCTTCAAAGAAAACCCAACCACCTAAAACGGTTTTGAGAAAGGTTTTAAAAAGTGAGATTGTTGAAAATTTGTTGTGTGTGATTTGTCACTTTGAAAAATGGTCAAAATTAAGTGTCTGCTGCTGTGGAGTTCAACTTATTAAATACCATTAATTGAGATAATATGCTGAGAGATATTCATTGTTTATTTCTTTTTTTTTTTAAATAAAACAAAAATACTTGTAAAAAAAAAATAAAGAGAGCTCTTAACGTTTTATTTGAAGGCCGTGAACAATCCCCAAGCTTGGTCACCGTCGGCGCAGTGCTCGATCTTGGCGCGCCATCCACTCGCGATGTGATCGTAATCTTTCTCCTCAAAGGTCTACGTTCAAAAGGAGAACAATTATCATTATTCATTCATTCCGCACTTTCGTGATCATAACAACCACCTTCAAAATGTTCTCCTTTAGTTCTTCAAATCTTGTCAACTCCGCTCTCAAGATAGAAACAAAATGACCGGTTCGATCGTCTGCTCGAACGCTTTTAAAACCGGCCTCTTCCAACAACTGTAAAAACATTTTAAACTGAGAACCCGCATGATCGACCGAATCGGTTCTTTCAATAGGCATGGGGGGCCCTCCCCAAGTGTCGATCGTTCTTAGGGAGGTTTGTTCGTAGTCACCTTTCCGTATTGAGCAACCGTGAGAAGGTGATAGCCCCTCTGAGCCACATATTTCTGAAATCTTTCCGAATGAGTCGCGGCGACACCTCGGCAATAGTCGGTCACCAAAAGACGACCTCCCGGTTTCAACCATTTCTAAACGGAAAAGAAAAAAGTGACAGAATCGGAGGAATAAGAAAAATACGATTTCCCATTTTACAATCGAATTACCAAAAATCCGGAAAACAGTTTTTGTTTGTTACTGATGTGCAGAAGAGTGTCGCGGCTGTAAATGACGTCGAAAGAGTTTTCGGGATAATCTTGTTCCGTAATGTCGCAGATTTCGAAGCAGACCTTCGCGATTTCAAAATGAGAGACACTCTGCGTTAAGACATTCGTTTCGCTGGCGCTCGCGATCGTTACCTTGTTGTTGGCCACTTCTTGGATCTGCCTCTCGAGAGCGATCGAAATCATGTTAGCCGACAGATCGACTCCTCTCACGTTGGCCTGGTAAGTCTGAAACGCAAACAACGTAATCACATAGAATCGACAGAACGGTTAAGTCAGGGTTCCAACGTACCTTGGCCATGTGGAAGGCGCTGCCTCCGATGCCACAGCCGACATCCAGAACACGATCTCCCGCTTTCAAATTGAGAAGTTCACAAAATTCCTACATTTTCCAAAACGAACAAGAACAGGTAGTAACGAATGGGACGGGTGGACGACGGGTTTTTATTTGAATCTCACGACGGTCGTTTCCAGCCCTCCGGTGCTCACGAAGTTGTTACCAAAGATGCTCTCGTAGACGAGGATCCCATTCCTTGTGTATTGGTTGTCGTCTAGGAACTGCTGGAAGTTTTGATAGGCGTCGGCTGGACTCGATGGAGACTCGGCCATCTTCTTATTCGCTTTACGAAACAAGTAGCACAACTGGTTCGGATTATTCTTAAACTGCAAAAAGAGACAAGAATATCGTTAAGCGCGACCGTTATGTTACGATTAAGAAACGCGTCGATATAACTCTAGAAAAACGGAACGAGTCTCTTAAAGGGATCATTCGTTTCAATAAATTGAATCTCGTGTTTTGCGAGAGGGAAACGACGACATCCCCACGTATTCGCTCGTGTCACCGATTCGATCGTTCCGAATTGAAAGGCACCGACCTTGACGTAAGTGTTAAGCGATGTGGCTCGATTCAGTTGGAAACAGGACCTCCCGTTCGGCGCTTGCAACACGTGCGAATAGAAAGTCGGGTTCCGGTAAAAAGTTGGATTGTTCTTCGGACGAGGAACTCCCACACCTTCAACGTGACACGACCAAATCGACACTGTGTCATTGTTACGATCGATGCACTTTCGTGTTACGTTTTGTATTTACCCGACGGATGGAAACAAGATTCTCGAAGGAAAAGAAATCCGTCCTCGTTGAGCCAGGACAACATTTTGGTGACCAACTGAGGCACTTCCTCTTCGTTCAAGTACATCAACAACCAATTGGTGAAGATGATGTCATAACTATTTGCGACAATCAAAATGAAATGAAAACCCTGAAAACGTGTCGGTTGTCTCCGCAGGGAGTCAGTCAGTCACCTGTTTGGAGGTTGCTGTAATTGAGTGACGTCCGCCTGGACAAAGTTCACGTTCGTATGATGTCCGTTTGTCTGGCGGTTTTTCTCAACAAAATCTTCCATGAAGTCGACCGTAACCACTGTGTTGGCCCTTTCCGCCAAGAACCCAGTGAAACGACTGTTAAGATGAGGAGGAGAAGGAGGGAGACCAGTTCGGAAAAGAAATCTCTTTTAGATTGTGTTTTACTTTTTGTCCAAAGAGACAACCCAACCCAGACGAAATAGTACCCAATTCCAGATCCCAATTCCAAAATATTCTTGTTAGAATAGTCTGGAAGGTAGGACAAAACCTCCTTGACCTCTTCTACGGTGAGGGCGCTGGCGTTGACGTCCAGCATCATTGATTCTACTGTCGGTTTGTAAAAGTGCCAGTAAGTGGCCATTGCCTCTCTGGTGTTGGTGTTGGTGGTGGTCATCTTCTTGCTGTCAGCTACTGCTGCTGATATACATACGATACATAAGATATATTTATGTGGACCCAATTTGTAAGAGGAGACAGATTATTTTGGTTTTTGTCTTTTCCAACAAACGACGTCAATTCTGTAGACGTGGCAAATTATTAAGTGCAAAGGTCACATAAAAGTCTCAATTGTAACCTATAACCGATTTGTTGGTGCCAAACACAAACTGTTTAAAGTCGGTGTTTCATGGAATTCATTTTCCTCCCCAAAGATATTATATCCCCCCCCCCCGAGTGAAATTCCTTCTCTAGAATGTAATTAAATCATAACTCACCCATAAAATGATATAATTAATTATTGTTATTAGACGTGGAATCGAAAGTGGCAGAGAAGGAGGAACTTCTTCCCGGTTTTCTTTTTGACAAAACTCAACTAGAATCGACTATCAAGAGACACAAGTGATTCCTTGAAATGGAACAATTTGTCTTTTTATACTTTAAATGACAGAATCAAAGGTCACCCATATTTTAATATAAACTTCAATAAATAATGATGATGATGATGTATGTACAATGGACAAGAACGTTTCCAGAACACTTCACACCCCTCCCCTCTCCCTCCCCGTAAATGAAGAGAGACCCCCAACCACCTCTCTATTTTATGGATGGTCCAATATTGATTAAAATGATAAGTTTGATTTTGTATCATCGATATTTAGTTTTACGCAGAGTTACATAAGTATCAAATTCAATTGTACTTGAAACTCAAAGTTCCAAGTTTTTTTTTCAAAAAAAATGTGAATTGTGACATTCTAGTTTCTTCAGAACTTTTTCTTTGTATTTCTATATTTATTTTTACACTAGTGGGGTAACCCGTCATAAATGACGGGAGCAAAATTCACAGGCAATTAATTGTGCGCATGCGCTTCATTTTTTCTTTTTTTTTTTACTCATTTCATTTCAATTTCAGTCACCCCTCTCACTTTTTCCCCCTCCACATTTCTCTCTCTCTCTCCCCCTCTACACTTTCCAACCTTTTTCCCTCTCCAATTTAATATCATGGGGTTCTTGGATGGGAAGGGTGCAACATATAGTTGACCTTGAGAGAAAAAAAAGCTGTTCATTTCTTCATTTATTTAAATTTATATAAATTCCGATGTGCTTCAATGGTTGTACAGCGTTACTTCAGACAGACAGATAGATAGATAGATAGACACACAGACCTGGCAAAATATATATATAATTTTTCTTACTAGGAAATAGACTAGAAATGTTTTTCTAACAAGAAATTCACAAAATTTATTTAAAAAGTAGAAGAGTAGTAATTTTTGATTATCCCTTCTCACGTTGATAAAACTTTAAAAAAAAAATAAATTGTGAAAAATCTCTTAATGAGATATTTTCCATTTTAATCACTAATTACTAGTATTCAGTGACACGTTTATAATTATGTTAATTCTAAACATTGCTGGGAAGTTATTTTCTCTCTCTTTTTTTTAAAGTAACATTTTTACATTTTTGTGGGTTGATTTTGTATATTTAAATTATGTTGAAGTTCGTCGAACGGAAATTGAACACATATTTCAAAAATAGATTAAAATAAAAATTAGGAGAAAAAAAAGCGTGGTTTTGTTTTAATTTTCGACTAAAATGAAGTGAAATTGTTGAGTTGTGAGTAAGTCTACTTTTTGGGTTAGGTGAGTTTCACACACACATTCAACGACGACAACAACAGGAGTCCAAACAGACTGACGGACAACGTAACAAGTTGCCTTTTCTTTCTTTTTCTATAGAAACCTTGAACGAATTTGGTCATGAAAGATTGCAAAAAATGAGCAACAACCAACGAAGAGAAAAGGCGAAAGAGGAGGAGTCTCAATATATATATATATGCCGTGTGTGTTCAACTCAGTGCTGAGTAAACTTCAATTTCATTTCGGTGTCTGTGCTCCTCTCTCACACACACACAGTGGTCACTCGAGTGGTCAGCAGCTACGCACATCTCTCAGCTGGACTTTTAAATAAAAGTGAACCTTAAATGAAGTTATTCAATTTGATCAATTAATTAATTAATTTCTCAAGTCAGATTAATGGCAATGGATAATCATCATCACCTGGCTCTCATTAGAAGAAGCAGAAGAACAATTCCTTCCTGGCAATCAGTGTCCAAAACCACCACCTTATTATCTTCTTCCTCTTCATCCTTTTCTTTCATCTTCGTCATCATCATCGTTATCTTTTTCTCTTCATCATCATCTTCTTCAGTTTCGGCCGAACTTCCAGACGGTAAAATAAATAAGACGTAAAAATCAAATAATGTAAATTGTGACGACGTTCTCATTTACTCAAGACAAGTTTTTGTTTTTAAAAAAAACTCAAAACCTGCTGTTGTTTGTTCCACTTTATTTTTTTGTTCCTGTTTTTATTTTCTCTTCTAATATATTAATAATTACAGACTTCAATTTTTAAGTTTTCGTTTATTCTTTTAGTGTGTTTAATTAACATTTTCTCAAAATACACACATAAAAAGCAGGTGATTGTTCTTCATCAAACCCCCCCCCCCCTTTTTTATTCATTTCAGTTTAATTGTGTGGACTAATTATTATTATTAATCACTTTGTTTCTAAAACAGTTTTTAGTTTCTTTTTTTTTTTTTTTTCTTGTTGACTAAAAATAAAATAAAAAGCTGTTTTTTCCTCTTGGTTTTTTTTTAATTAAAAAAAAAAAGTGAACAAGAAAGAAAAAAACGTGATTGGAATTGAGAAATCTGAAGAAAAAAAGTTGTGTCAAAAGTGGACTAATAATAATTATTTATTCGAAAAATTCTGTCCTTGTCCTACCTACCTACCTAACCTTTCTATGTGGAATAATTATTCTACGAATTCTTTGGTTATGGAGACACACACAAAAAAATCCCTTTCTCTTTAAGTAAATTCCAACAAATTTCCACCTTTTAATAATAATAACAATAATAATAATGTCCAATAAAAAGCTGAATGGAGGCTAAAATAGAAAAGTCGTCGTCGTCGTCGCCGCACCTTTAAAGGGGGGATTTTTTTTACTTCTTCTTTCAACTGACTCATTGGAGAAATTTTTTTTTCTAGTTTCTAATATAATTTCTGCCTTATATATTTGGCGCTGAACAAGCGCCAAACTGAACAAGCGCCAAACTGAACAAGCGCCAAACTGAACAAGCGCCAAACTGAACAAGCGCCAAACTGAACAAGCGCCAAACTGAATAACCGCCAAAATGTGATAAACACATTGTTAGGATTGGTTTGGTTAGGTTAGGTTAGGATGTTCTGTTTGTAAATCTGCACAGTCTGACGTCTATAAAAGCTCACAATATTTGGACCATCAGAATTTACAAAAAAACCTGAATAACCGCCAAACTGAATAAACGCCAAATGGAACAAACGCCAAATGGAATAAGCGCCAAATAGAACAAACGCCAAACTGAATAAGCGCCAAATGGAAGAAACGCCAAACTGAATAAAAGCAAAAAATTTGGCGGTTATTCAGTTTGGCGTTTGTTCCATTTGGCGCTTATTCAATTTGGCGCTTATTCAGTCGCCCCATTTCTCTCTCTCTCTCTCTCTCTCTCTCTCTCTTCAATTTCCAAATTCCTCCGGAAGTTTCAAGTTGATTTCCCAAAAATGATAGAAATGTTTTTTTAACTTTTAATAAAAACAACAAGAAGATATTTCGCTAACACTGTAATAATAATAATAATAGTAATAATAATAATAATAATAATAAAATAAATCAAATTTTCTTCTCACGTTACAGATTATGCAGTATTCAAAATACAACAGAAAGGAGGTAAAGTTACTAATTATTGTTATTAATTAATTCATATACTTCTTTCGAAATTAATTTGTTTAATAATGAATGACACAGCGTGTTCGACGGTGTATTGCCCTTGGTACTGCGAGCGTTACATCGACGCCAACGGATGCGTCTACTGCGGTAAATGCAACAAACCGTTCCCGTACAAGTGTCCGCCCATCACGTGTCCCAACTTCCCGCACTTCGAGTGTGTGGCTCGAGCCGGAAGAGACGGATGCAACGTGTGCAAGTGCCGACAGAGGATCGCCCCTCCTCCGCCTCCTCCTCCTTCCGTCGTCGATCGAGGCGGACCTCCTCCGTGCCCTCCCTCGCCCATGTGCGGTCGCTACTGTCGCCTAGAGAAGGACACTCGAGGATGCGAGAGGTGCTCCTGTCCGACGACGGCGCTGACAGCTCCTCGAAAGGACTGTCCTGAGGCCGCCGACGCACCCTGTCCCAGGAACGACTGCTGGAGGGAGAGGGGGGCCGATGGGTGCTACAATTGCCGGTGTCACGACGACGTCGCCGTCTGTCCCGAGGTCAAATGCGACTTCTCAAAGTGCCAGCACGTGATCGACGCCAATACGGGATGTGCGACCGGATGCCAATGCAATCGGAACGACGTCTAGCCTCCTTCTCCGCCTCCTAACCTAACTACTTCTAACCTCACCTATTGTTATTTTGTTAACTAATACATATTTGATGAAATCTGGGTTAAAATGGTTATAAAAATTTAATATATTTGGTTGTAAATATGAGATTTATTATGTACAATTATGATATTAAAAAGGTCAATGGTGAGATTAAGTGTGTTTCTCTGTCAAGTGTTTCTTCTTACCTTTAAAAGGGCCGCTGGCGCCCCCTATTTGGGGAGGGGATGGGAGGAGAATCTCCTCCTAATCGCTATGATGAAGGTCCCATCAGGTGGTCGTCCATTAGGAGGCGCCACCAACCGACCCCTTCGTCCATAATTACTATTAAACACCAGAGTAAGGGTTCCCTTTTCTTCATTGGAATTCATCGACCAAATAAAAACACGATTAATTCCAGTTTAGTTTTTTTTTAATAATAGTTAATTATACAGGTAAATAAGAGATGAATAGCGGCGGCGGTGCTCCAAATGATCAAAGAGAAGGGAAACAACCAGCAACATCAGGAAACAAGAAGAAAAAAGACGAAGAATTTGACGCAAAGTTTGAGGAATTCATGAAACAAGTTTCAGTCACTTTTTTTACATTCTTCATTTTATTATTATTATTATTATTATTAATAACTTATTTTTTATTATTTTCTCAGCCGTTGTCTTCCTCATCACAATCGACCGCATTAGAAAGCGCCGAAATAGGAAAAGAAGAAGAAAATGAAACGGAGAAAAAGAAGAAACGTCTTTGGTGGCTAAAAGAAGAAGAAACAAAGAAAAGTATTTTGAAATTTACATAATTATAGTTAAAAATGAAAAAGAATAGGTCATCTCACATTGAACCCGCCCGTGAATTCATGTTTCATGTTTGTAGCGAAAACGACATTCTTAAAAGCGGCTCCAAAGAGCGGAGAAAAACGAAGCGAAAATGAGCAAGAAAACAAAAATGAAACAGGAAGTGGAAACGCCTCGAAACCGGAAACGACGAAACTAACCTCGTCTACAACCAACGACAAAATGGCGGTAAATTTAAATCTGAAATCAAGTCTCATTCACAAATGAAGGCGGGGAATTAATATTGGAGACCACGTTGTTATTCTTTGTTTTGCAGGGAGGAATGGACGAAGAGACGGATAACGTTCCCACTCTCACAGAAACATCGGAAACGGACGGAGTAGGATTTGGTTTGTCGATGTACAGCGAGGACTTTGACGAAGAGGAGGAGAGCGGCGAAATAAAGATGACGGAGACAGAAAACGAAGACAGTGATCGAACTGCGATCGGATCTCCTTCCATCGAACCTCCTCTCGGAAAAGATCTTTCGCTTTCGAAGGAAGAACCGGAAAGCGATCGACAGACAGTCGAGTACGAGGCATCCGAAGCCGAAGAGAGGCCTCCTTCGGCTTTGAATATTATAGGAGAATTCAACGGTGACTCATTCCGACGTTAACTTTTTGCAATTTCGACTGGATGACGAACATTCTTTGTAGTTCGCAGCGTGGACGAGATTCTGAGGGAAGCGGAGGAATTGGAGAAATCCATCTCGAAATTGGACGGAGGAGAAGGAAGGAGGCGAGTCGCCGTCCAAGGCGTCCGGTTGGAGAACGAGATCAGATTAGAGTCGGAACGAACGACGGCGGCTGCAGTTCCGTTCCTGCCCTTTGATAAAGAACATTCCGCTCCGGAAGTGTCCGATCTGCGGCAACATCTACGAGAGGAGAAGATGAGAAACGAAAAACTGAGCAGTTCCGAGCAACCGTTTTCTTCTGTTTTTCAGTTTATCAAGTGAGCTTTTTTTCTCAGGTGACGTCCAGAAACAGAAGATGGACTTCGAAGAACGGATGTTTCGACTCGAGGAGCAGAACATGCAACTTAAAGCCAAGGTAGATTAATTGCGAGAAGAAAATAAAACTGTTCAGATGAGATGTGTTTCCGTTTCTCGACAGCTGGAGGGCATTGCGAAGGACGAGACAGAATCCAGACCTTGTGCAACTGTCGAGAAAGAAAAGAAAGAAGAAGAAGACCGTCAGATGGAGAGGTTCGCACGACAAGCGAGAGAACAAGAGAGGATCCTTGTCGGATACCAGAAGGAGAACGAACGTCTCTACAAAGAAGTGAAAGAAATGAAAAACAACGTCAAAGAGATGAAGGAAAAAGCGGAAGAGGAAAATCAAAACCTGAGAAGAGAACTAGTCAGAACAAAGTGAGAGAACTGAGAGGTTACTATTCGTCGGTGTTACCGCGGTTTTTCGTTTTCATCCGTTTTCCTCACTCCGAATAGAGAAGATCTTCATTACAAGGAAGTACTTCTTAAGAGTAGAGAAGATCGAAATGGCAAAGACGACGACTTACTCAAGTCGACTAGAAAGCAACTGGAATCTGAAAAGGTGTTTGACCGACAAGGAGCAAACAAAAGACCAAGACAAATCTTCTTAACCGATTGTTACAGATTGCTAACGAACGTCTTACGAAGAAGTTGTCCCAGACGGAAGAATCGGACGAAGCAACCAACTTGAAGAGACGAATCGTAGCCTTGGAAAGGGAAGTGAGAGACAAGAACGTGGAAAACAAGTCATTGTCCGGAGTCGTCAAAACGAAAGAACGCAAAGTTGAGCAGCTCCAAAAGCAGGTAGGTGGGCGAGATATCAGTCTCACTGTTGAGCGAAGTCTTTTTTTATTTCATTCCAATTTGCCTCTAATTGACTGCAAAATTAATGCAAACGTACAAATGAAGTACGTCCAAGTGTTGACGGTAAGTTATCGCCATTCAAATAGCAAAACCAAAACAATAATTCGTTTACCAATCGAATTGTACGTTTGGATAATAAAAGGGAAATTCTATTCAGGTGAAACAGCTTGAAAGTCTTCTCAAAGTTCGAAATCCCAACTCCATCTCCGCACTGGTTCTGGCAGCGGGAGTTGTTGACGGCACCAACGCCACCGACGGTTCGCCTCAGATCGTCGCTCTTCTAGAGGAAAGGATTCGCGATCTGGAATTCCAACTCGGCACGAAGGCCACCGAAGGATCCAAATCTTTCGAGGCTTTGCAAGATCAATTTAACACGATCAAGGTCTCGATTGCAATTTTTTTTTTTCGTAATAGCTGTTTACCATCCTCAAAACGGACGATTTCAGGAGCAGTACAGGGCGAGGGTGGAACAACTAGAACGTCAGGTAGCTCGGTCCGAACCAAAGAAACTGACTCTGCTGCAGGGGGGAGGAGTATTTGGATCACATCGACCGCAGACAACGATCACGGCTCTCGAGACGGAGCTCGAAAGCGTTCGAGAGAGACACCGTAGAGAAATAGAGAAGATGAGGGAGGAGACAGACGCTCTGCAAAGGGAACTGAAGCGCAAGAATGCCGGTGAGGATTAAATGGATGTCAATTGCAAGTTACCAACATTGATTCGTAACGATTGAACAGGGGGATTCAAGGATGGAGACCGCGTTGCAGCCCTGAATGCAAGAATCCGCTCGCTGGTGAGCGAATGTAACGCCAAAGAGAAACGCATTCAAGAACAGAGTAGAAAAGTCAAGGCAGTGGAAGATTACGAAAGACGAGCCGTCGATGACACCGATCCAAAAAAGGTGAGATAACAGACGCCTCAACTGTTTTGTGGGCGTCTCATAACAAATGGTCTCTCTAACGTGACGGTTTGAAAAAGGTCAAAGAGTCGTCCGGTGAATTGGAGCGGCTTAGACGGGAACTCGACGCCTCTAGACAACGAGCTGAAGACTTGCAGAGAGCGTTCCGAGAATCGGAAACGAGGGTTCGAATCAATTGTAAACGAATCTCGAACGTAACAGCAACAACTGAAAACGTCTTTCGTTCTTGTCTCATTCTTAAGTTAAACGGTTTCATCTCGGACCTGAGATCAGAGTTGGGCGAAGTGAATTCCAATCTGGAGAAAACAACTTCGCGGTTTCTGGAAATGAGCCGAAAGTGCGAAACACAGGAGGTTAACTTTTTGACGTTTTTTGTCCTTTCTCACCTACCATGGGTATTCGACTTCTTATGTCATCAGATAATAATTGACGATCTAAAAGAGAAAATGTCCGAAGCTGCAGACAGAAACGAGAGATACACTCGATTGGAGGCTGAGAACGGAGCCCTGAAAGATCGTTGCCGTCAACTAAACGAGGAAATGTGTCATTCTCTCGGAGACCCAGTGAGATCTAGACAACTCCGATCTTCTTCCCGCAAATGTGAGGAGATTTCTCATTTGATTATATATTCCGTTTGTCTTGTTTACAGAAATTCGGAGATTTCTCTACTCTTCAAGCGAGAGTTTTCGACGTGGAAAGAATGTACAGAGAGAAAAGTGAGGAGCTGAGACGGATAACGAGCGGAAGGGACCGAGTAACACTTACTACTCCTGCTATTTCAACGAACGGTGTACATCCGAATGAAACGGCGGCGGAGGTTAACAAGTGGAAGCGAAAGTTTTATGCTCGAAATGTCGAATTGGAGAAGTTTCGATCGGAGCTAGACGAAATCATATCGGCTCTGGAGGAAATGCAAGAGGGGATTCTCTCGTCGTGAATCTTTTTATTATTATTATTATGTAAAATGCCGTGTTGTTGTAAAAATAATTTCTGTTTTGTAATTATTATTAAAAGAATCTGTATTCGCATTTTTTAATAAGTGATGATTGACAAAAAAACACCGTAAAGGTGAACAAGAGACTAGACGGAACCAGCCTGGTTGGCCCTCTTTTTCCTCCTCCTCCTCCTAGTGTGTCAATTCGTTCTCTTTTTACGATTCATTCATGATTCCGTTGTAGTTGTTCTTATTGTTGAAAGGGGAAAAATGTGTATTAGGGGGGGGGGGGGAGGAGGAGGAGGAGGAGGGGGGGGAGGAGGAGGAGGAGGAGGGGGGGGGGAGGAGGAGGAGGAGGAGGAGGAGGGGGGGGAGAAACTGGTGTGGCTGGAGTTGTAACAACAGCTGCCGCTTATCTTTTTAAATTTAAGCCACACACGACTACTAGGACACACAGACCGACAGACGTTTTTTGTCTCAATCGTCCGTTGCTTACACGGCCACAAAACGTTCTTTTTTTTTTTGGTAGCCTCATTTTGAACTGTGGAACGGATCCGCACCCGAACGACGATCTTCCACTAAGGTATTATTATAATTTGCTACGTATTCTCTTTATATATACGTTATTTTGTTTTATTCCTGTGTACTGGTCAAGATAAATAATATCTTAGTACTAGTAGGGCCTAGTGAGTGAGTGTGTGTGTGTGACCAGCAGCTGCTTGCTGGACATCATCATCATGAGTTCAGTTCATTTTGACCAAGGTTCCATCACAAACCAAGAGGCAAGTTCACCTTCGTTTTAGAGAGAGAGAGAGATAGACCAACCGAGGGAGCGTTCTTAAATCTTTATTAATTCGATTATTAATTATTTTTTGGGGCCTCCCATGTCCTTTCCCGCGGTGGGTGGAATTGTGCACCATTTACCAAAAGATCCATTGATTCAGCACAAATTGACATTTTAGTTATTATAATTCTTGTTTATTGCAAAGAATGAAAAAGTTGTTTCTTTAAAAGAGGTCCACGGACTCACAGTTTTAAGAACGACTCATTGGTTGGTGCAGTTAGGGCCTTTTCCACTTGCTCAGTCGTTCCCAAACGGTGTGCCGCGGAATTTTCGATGTTATATTTAATATGTTAATACAATTTAAGATTTTCAAATAAATTTTTCACTTTATTAGAAAAAAGCAAAAGATATTACATATACGTACTAATCCAGTGGGTTTCAAAGGGTGTGTGGCCCTGCAGCTCACACTAGTGTGCCGTGAGTTTTCCTAGGTTTCTTCAGGCATAAAATACTTTGTAGAGAGCAAAACAAAAGTTCGGGAACCCCACTGGACATGCCCGATTACACATTTGAGTAACTTAATGAGTCTCACATCAACCCGTTTGACTTTGGATCAGACATTTTTTTTTTTCGACGAAATTACGGAGAGAGAGAGAGGGGGGGAGGGGAGGGGATGGGGTGGGGGGGGCACGCGCCAGGTGCTTTTGTGTATTTCTTAGTCCCCTTTTTTATGCGAATGAATGCGCGTTCGTGTGGAGCCCATTGATGCACGACCCAAACGAATTACTGCACACGAGAGCGGAGAGAGCGAACGAAGGTTAATATCGATCTCTCGCGGAGGGGAGAGAGAGAGAGAGAAAACGCAGCCTCAAACATCTGTGTTCTATTTCACCTACTACTTCAGTAGCCGCCTCTCTCTCTCTCTCTCTCTCTCTCCTTGTCAACTTTTTTTTCTCTCTCATAAGATTCTCCCCGTGTATTTGTTTGGTTTTAATTTTTTTCTTCTTCTCAAAATTAAGGTACAGACTCTCGAAAGAGTGGCGGCGGCGGACGGTGTGAATGACTTCTTCATACAATTGGCCCTTAAGCAACTAAGTGGACTCCAAGAAGAAGAAGAAATGCAACAAGAAAACAACGAAAATCAAGGTAATAATAATAATAATAATAATAATAATAGCACAACAACACGTTAGATGGAAGCGATCTATCAAGTAATGAAAGTGTTGTTCGTAAACAAAAGAATCTAGAGGAGAAGATCATCTTCTGAAAATGTTTGTATTCGTAACACAAACATTTCCACAAGGACAAACGCCGGTGAATTTTGAATGTTTAGTAAAGTAATTCATATACAAAGTTCCGCTCTCGTTGGACAATGAGAAGGAGGCGGCACCAGGTGTTCTTCCATCTTTCCCCCCCCCCCCCCCTTCCCCCCTTTTTATCTAGGCACCTCTCTAATACAGTAATGGCCTACTGTAAGTTCCCAATTAGCAACATCTTTGCCTCCACTGAGTACGTCTCAACACGCACCTGTCATGGTTTACGAACGACTCACTCGAGAAATTTCAGAAAAGAACAACTTCTAAACCCACTAGAAGAATTTTTTAAAAATCAAGACAGATTTTCGAGGGCAATCTTTCTCAATTATTATACTCAGTGCACCAATCGTCATATTTCTTATAAATCATCATCATTTTCTAGACTTTGTTGACGACGACGACGACGAAGAGGAGGAGGAGGAAGATGCCGTTTTAACCGGGTTCCGTTTCTGTGCCGAAGAAGCCATTCGTTTCCTAACGGAAGAAGAACACTTCTCTCCAAGTGATCCAGTCATTTTAGAACTGAAACAACATCTGCAAGAACAGCAAACTCGTCTCCTCCTCCAGCAACAAAAACAAGGAAGGCCCACAACGGACGACACCGAAGTAGAAGCAGAAAAAGAAGAAGAAGGACCCGGGCGAAAGGAATCACCACCGACCTCCTCCTCCACTTCGGGCTCCGAGGATGGTGGTGGATCGCAGCAACCAAACCACACTCGAGACACACGAAGGGACTCGAAGCCAACCGTTTCCATTTCGTCGTAATTCAAAATTACGAAACGACTCCACATTTTATGGTCAGGTGTAAAAACAAGTTTTACATTTGATAAGGAATCGAGGTTTTTAAAATCCCCCCCCCCCCAAAAAAAAAACTTGAATCCTATTTTCAGTCTAGTCACAACCTGTATTCTCTATATTTATACAAAAAAATGTTTTATATCCGCCGTTTCGTGTTTTCTCTCTTTTTCTCCTGCATCTATTTTATAAAAGTTGTAATGAATTAATCGTCAAACAGTAAACAAAAAAAAATTTTTATAGAATAAAAACGTGTTTTTCAATTTACGTGTGCGTATCGCTCGATCACATGGAGAAAACAAAAGAAAACGAATGAAATAATACTAATGAGAAGATGGAACACGAAATTGAAAGCGCGAAGAAAGAAAGAAAGTCACAAAAGGACAATTTCTGCTAAACTAACCACCGACAATAAATTACCGTAATATTTGAGAACACCTTCTTTCTCTCTCTCTCTTTCTATCTTCAGTTGTTCAAATTGAAACCGATCACCAAACGAAAGACTAATCACTTTAATCCGATATCCACACACAAACACAACTGTTTCACTTCCGCCGAACACACCGTCCTAACTCGTAACTTCCTCTTTTATCTTCATCACCTTTTCTCTCTCTTTCTCGGATGCAATTCAACTTAAAACAAATTGAATGCAATAATTGATAATTAATAGTTTTAATTCATATACTTGGAGTAGGAGAACACGGAGGATTAGGATGAGTAGGAGCCCCGGAGGTAAGGTGCTGCTGCTCGAGATAAGCGTTCCAGGAGTCACCATCCTCCCCACTTGTTGGGGCGACCCACCGAGATGACGACGACTCACCTTTGTAATTTTCATGACCCACGTTAGAAGCCCACTTGTGAGAGGAAGTCTCTGGTGAGGACGAACGACATCCAACGGCCAGCGTCGTTGCCAGTCGAGTCATTTGAAAAAGAAATTCCCTCGGATCAGATTGCAGCTGTTCCGGAGAACCAGCGTGAAACCCTTCGTCCTCTTCCTCCTCCTCCTCTTCTTCATCATCATCAGACCCTTCGTCGAGAATAGAGTTCAGATGGTGATTCTCAACGGCCAACAAATGATTCCACAATCCCACGACGATTGGATCGTCCGGATCCAGGTTTTCCTCTTCGACGAGGTAGCGAACGGCCTCCGAAGCACAGTGTCGATAGCCACAAAGGGCAAAAAGGACGCCACTCGACCTCCCCACGTCGTCGTCCACTTCCATTTCTTCCAACTGTTCTTCGTCTTCGGCGACAACAGTTGTGACGACGACGTCACCGACGACACATTCTAAAATTAGATTTCACACGAGATCAGAAATAAGGAATTTGAAACTCGAGGCAACAAACTGAACCACTTATGTTGGCCACCAGATAAAACTAGACCCACACCCGTTAAAACCTAAACACGCCTTCATTTGAACCACCTCCCCCATCAAAGAAGCAACTTAGCGCCAACAATGAACCTGAAATTCCCTCCGCCCTCAATATGGAAAGAGTGAAAGTTTGTTGTGAAATTGTTGAATGAACGGCCAGTTGCTCAATGGCGCCACCCACATTATGGGGGTAACCCCCTTATTACGTAAGGAATCGGTTTAAAGAGAAGGAAAAGGACGGGTTTTAATTCCTCCCTCAACTTGGGTGATCAGCTTGGAGTTAAGGGGGAGGGGGGTTTCATGGGAGTTCCCATCCCCCACCCAACCACCCACTTCTCTACAGATATTTGAAACATTTAAATCCCATTCAAAAAATAGAAAATTTTGATTATTAAAAAATGCTATTTATTTTATAATTTTAAAGTGAAAAGGGGGTTTAACCCTCCTTAAGACACTGCGGGTGATTATCACGAGGGGGGGGGGGGGGACGGGGAGGGAGATTGACCCCGTTAACACACCCATATTTTCCAAATATTACGAGAACTCACCGCTAGGTTTGCTAGCGTCTTCCCGGCCCGCCGCCGTCGTCATCATTTCTCCTTGTTTCTGTCATAAAAAACGACGTATCTGAATGTGTTTTATGCACTTTGACCCTTTAATAATAATAAAATAAATACCTGAACCGGTATCTGTTCCACTTTACTTAATAAAGTTGATGACGACGAAACCTCAAACTCTTGACCTCCACAACTGACCACAAGTGGAAGGACGGACGACGACGACGACTCCAAAACTAATTTCAACGGACTCAAAGAACCAGAATAACCGTCACCCCCGCCGCCGTCGCCCAGCACGAAGTCCGGCATTACCCCCTCCCTCCCTGCCTCCCCTTTACACACTTACTAGAAAAGGGGGCGACAAACGATCAATTGTTCACCCTCTCTCTCTCTCTCCCTTTAAAGTTTAAACAAATAAGAAATCACGATCATCGCTATAAACTAAACCCGTAAACTCTCATCTTTCGCCAAAAGACACATAAATAGAACGAACGGCAGACGTTTCGAATCGTCAGTTTCACCTCTTTAAATTTCCCTTTTCGACGTCGATTCTACGAATTGTTTCTACTTCTTCCCAATCTTCAGAAGTTCAGATTGAAAACGGAAACGACAAGAAAGAAAGACGAAAGAAAACGGCTGTTGAATGCTCGTCTGCGTTTCCGACAATCCCCCCTCCGTATCTCTCCCGAAAACAAAAATCACGCAGAAGCAGTGCTTATTTGAGAAAAACAGTGAAGTAAAACACCTACTGTGCCCGTTACATTTCTCGTATAGTGGCGCTGTTTACACTCCACAGAAAAGTTTCGTCCTAAAGGTAAAAAGCCTTCTTCTCTTCTCGTTTTAAACTCAAAACTGGATTCAAAAATCTGACGTCATGTCTCGTATGACTGTCCTGATCTGCTTACATCGACGTAAAAAGGACATGAGTCATCTTGTTCTCATTGCAGTGAAATTTTGAAGCGCGAGACATAGCATATTAACACAGGCAAGTAGAAATCGGGACGCGCAGAAGTTTGCTCCGCCCTTTTTATGACGACAGGCAACTTTTAATTGGTTGGTTATGTAGTCTGACGTCACATGCTCCGCCTTTTTCAACGTCGAACTACACAACAAACCAATTAGAAGTTGCCGGTCGTCATAAAAAAGGCGGAGTCAACTTATGCACATTCCGATTTCTAATTGCCTGTCTATAAACGGGGTGCACTAATATGGCACCTCAGTCATCAGTTTTGATTGACATGGTGCCATTTTGGTACACCAGTTCGATAGAAAATCTTATGCGAATATGAAAATGACTCCACCAGGATGTAACGTTCTCAATCCACTTCTGTTTTCAATTAGACAAAAGATGATGTCACAATTGTGTACCCCTCCCCTTTTCATTGTTCTTCTTCTAAAGTCGATCAGAAATTTAGATTTTAAAACAAAAATGAGACGCACACAAGGTAGCCCACTAATTGAAAGCAATATATGAAATAAAAAGAAAAAAAACCAAAGACCCAATAATAATGATAATAAATTTGTCCATATTTCAAATTGGAAACTAAATAAAATAAAAACTGTGTGAACTTTATTTTCTTTATCTCGTTATTTTGGTCAAAAGACACTTAAAATTAACTGACTAAACTTTTTTTAATTCGTTTTTAACGTTTTTCTCACCAATTCGTCACAAATTAAAGTCTAATGGATGATATCGATATCATATATCGATATACACTCCCAAATTACCCAAAATAAGGGGCACAATGCAATAATAATTATAATATTAATAATAACCCTCCTCCTTGGTGTGGGGGTGGGTCTCTTAAAACGAAATTCCGTGGGAATCTTCAAAAACAAAAAGTTTCCAATCTCATCTTCTCTATTATGATAGACGATTAATCTGTACAATATTAAAATAATAAAAAACTGAATATTATTTGAACTAGAAAAGAGGGGAAGGGGGGAAACTTTCTAAACTTCTTGTTACTATAATAATATTAATAAAAGTATATATGTAATTTGCGTGTGTGTATGTGTGGCTTTTAAATGAATGAATCAGTTAAGTAGGCACATTTCGGTTAATTGGCTTTGGAATGAGGGGAAAAAACAACGAAAAAAAAAGGCAATGGAATGCAACAACAAACACAACTTGGTTTCGTTTTCACTGCGAAGAAAATTCTGCTTTCCATGAAGATGAGTTCCGATTAAGCATTTCTCGTAATCTGGCCGGTCGAAAGCAAAAGAAAAACATGGGACACGTTTGAATCATCCAACAACCCTCCTCATCGTTTCGGTTTTTCTCGTTCGCTCGTGTCTTCGACAAAGGAACACGCTCCCTCCTCCTCCTCGTAAACCTAATTTAACTCTCTCTCTCTCTACCAGTTTACAAGTCTCACAACTCCTTTTTATGCGCCGTCACTCACCCACTCATCCTCTCTCTCTCTCGTCCCTTAACTACTGACCGTTGACTTCGGCCGGAATGGAAGTCGTGAACGTCGGCGTCTCCAACTCTTCGTGTTTCTTCATCTTTGCACCCTGCTGCAGTTTGTAGTGATTGATAATGTCCTGATCGGCCGGACAACTTTGAGTGAAAGCATCCAATTGGTACATGTGATACATGTACCTCCAAAGGTTGGCACAGTCCAGAGGGATCTCAAACTCGCAAAAATACTTTCCTAGAAAGAGAAACGGGACTGTAAATTGAGAGAGACGGAAGGGGAAACGTAACCCCCCCCCCCTCTAACTCACCTGCGACGCGGATGTGCTGTAATCTGGGCATGAGTTCACAGTCGAAGCAACACATCGTGTCTCCAGTGAGGAAGCGAGTGGCTTTCAATCCCAAGTGTTCGTCAATCTTCTTCAGATTCGTCAGCAGATTGTTCTTTGACGTATCGTCCCTTTTCGTCAGCATCAGTTTAAATTTCTGAATAATATTCCGAGACACACATCGTTAAGACACGGAGAAATAATAAGAGGAGACTTAGAGAGCTTTTCAAATTACGCTGTAGATGTTCTCGATCTTTGTGGCCACCTCCTTGTCCTGTACAAACAGGTTGTGTCCACCGGGAACGTTCTTCATGATGTGCCTCTCGATCTTCTCGTTCTCCAGGATGGCCATTCCGTTGTCGATTAATATCGGAGGCTGAGCGGCTTCGAAGTTACTTCTAAAGTCGGGTGGTGGCTTCAACATGTCCACTGTGGTCACCTTCAGAGAGATCGTCTTCAATTCGGCCAACAGGTACAGGTCCATGAAGTACTCATGACAGAAGAGGCAGGCTCCCTTACGACGACCGTCGATCGTCGAAGCCTACAAGCAGACAAACGGGTTCAAAAATCGGTTTGTTTTATTATCTCCTCTCATCCGTTAGCAAATTCTTTCGATCAGGAGCCGACTTCTTAGCCTCTGTTGCATGGAATTGTACAGCTCCCCATTGCCTTTATTGTAAAAACTTCGCAACCTTAACTTAGAGGCTAGCTGCTCCTACTCGAAATATGGCCGCTACTATTTTTTCTTATTATTTTTCCAGGGAATCAAATTGTGTTGGTTTAATAAGGGCATTGAGCTAAAAAAAAAACCCAAAGAGTGACTCACGGGTGGCCAAGTGGTCACCTCTGAGTTTGAATGAGCAAAATGAGATTGAAGAAATCGGATGACGTCATCGTAATCTTTTTTTTTTGTTTTATTTTTGGCCTAATATCCTGGTTTCATAAAACAACATCATCATCATCTAAAATGATCTAGATACACGTATAATAAACAAGTGATAAACAAGAATAGAGAAAGCGAAAAAAACAGAAAGAGGAGGAGGGTGATTTTTGTCGTTGTTTTTAATTTTCTTGGTCGAGTAAACAAATTATTTCCAAACTAGGGAAAAAAAAAATACAAGAAAAATTGTAAAAAAAAAAATCAACAACGAAAGGAAAAAGGAAGAGAGAAAGATTGAAAAAAAAAGTGATAATTTAATTATTTAATTCTTCTTCTTGATGCTGTTTATGACGTCACAGTTCTTTATTATATCGCAAGCCACGCCCACCTCCCCCACTGAATTAGAAACAATGGAATTCTCTGACTCCCGACCTTCGACCTCTCATGTTATTACGTTTATAGTTGGTTTAATAATTCACCTGGATTAAATTTCATGACGACCTCAATTCGCAACTGTAATGGAAACGTGACGCAATGCGCTGCGTTTCAACATTTATTTAGGGTTTCCATCCAACCCTCCCCCCACCCCTAAATTGCCTGATTAAAAAAAGGACGAAACCCACCACCACCTGGCCCCCCCCAACTATAAACGAGCCAACAGAAAAGAAGCAACTGCCAGTCAACTACAAATGCGGCACTTAAAACTCCTAATATATTAAATATATATTTATGTATTAAAAGTAGGCTTATAATTAATTTTATGTGGTTTTCTAATCCGTTGGATCGGTTTCGGTTCCGCATCGAAACAACCATCAAATTATGGATTCATTGAATCGAACAAAACGATTAAATGAATTCTGATCTTCAATTAAACAATTAGAGCAGAGATTTCCTTTAAATTCCTCCTCCTCCTCCTCGTCGTCCTCGTTGTCCAGTGTCTCCCTGCGGTTAACCAAAGGGGGGGGGGGGAGACACTTGCCTAATCCTTTATTTGCCGAAAATCACTGGGCGAAAAGAGGGGGCGTGGCTTCAATGTCGTCATCAAAACGAAGACGAAAGGATTACCAAATTAAATAGACGAGACTCAACATAAAAACCCACACTTTTAGTAAGAAAAAATGAGAAAAATTACCTTTTTTTTATATAAACATCTTTCCAAAAAAGGGCATTTTCTTACGTAATCTCGAGGCCCCGCCCCCTCGACCCAACTTCAAAGAGGCCCCCCCCAACGCCCTTTCTCTTTCTCCCGGGCCACTAATAAATAAATCCCCGTCTTTTGCAACACTCACCTTGATGATGAGTTCGATCTCGGGAACATCTTGAACGTCGTTATTCGTTTCATCCGACATTCTCTTAATCACACGTTAATTTAAAAATGAATGCAAAAAGAAACAGCCGAAAAATCCGCACCCTCTTTTTTACCAACAATGTCTCCTTCTTCTTCTTCAATACAAGGCACAAACAAGAATCAAAACTGTGGAGAAAAACAGACAAGAAAACGTCCGACGACAAGAATGAGAAGAAAATAAGTGGGAACGAGGACACCATCTAGCGATCTATACGCGAAACACAAAAACAGTGTTGCCAACTAGAAACATTTCTACAAAAAGGGAGGAAAATTAGAATTTAGCGCCATCTATTAGTCAACTAACCAACTACATCCTATCAAAAGAGCGGGAGATTAGAATTTAACAAAGAATATTTATCTTTTTACACGAAATAAAATCATATAAAACACAAATCTTCAGTCTTAATATATAATATCAAAACCCTTAAGTTAACAATCCGAGGAAGAGGCTGCGAGTTAAAAACGAGATTAATTAATCTGTTAATGACCACTGGTAATAAATTAATGAACAATTTAATTGCAAAAAAAAAAAACTAAATATTAATGATTGTTAATTGCGTTGAGAGTAGATTGCACTTCAAACGAGCAAAATGAATTTCAACACTTTGCTTAACTGTGTTTGTTGTGTGAAATGAACACGATGTAGATAAAAACGATTAATAACAACAGTGGGGATTAAAAACAGAAAAATTGAAAAAAATGGGAGAGGGGGACCGTCAAAAATGAAACCCCACAATTAACGAACGAGATCTCGCCACTCGACATGACCAAAGCAGAAAGATAAAAAAAAAGATCGGAGGGGAAAAAAGGTGAGGGTTCAGAGAATGAATGGAGGTCGTAGCTGAAATGCGGGGCACGGAAAAATGGTTCCCATGCCGTCGTCGTGGAAGCCGCTTTCTTGTCACTCTATCTCCCTCGGTCACTCTTGAACTATAACTCCGAACTACGAGGTCTTCTCCTTTTTAAAGCAAAACATTAGGAAAAGTGTATAGAGAACGAAGGCTGTTGTGATGGCAGCCAAAGCGTACATAAAAAGGTTCAATTCAGGAGAACGATAGCGATTCTTTTGAAGCCAATCCAAAACCTCGTTTTCGGCCATCAGATCACCTGGATATACAAAAAGAAAATAGATATATATAAAAAAGCACGAGATGAGGGCTTAACGAATTAATGCTCGAACGAATCGGGATCGATTGAAACCTCTGTAGATGGAAGGAAACTTCCTCCTGAAATAGACGAGAGCCGGGAGATGATTGATCCCGTATTTACGAGCATAACGAGAATCCTTTATCTTAACAAAAGTTATGTCCAAATTATCCGCCTCGTCATCGATATGTTCCAGCTCCTCCAGGACCTCGTCACACTTTGGACATTCGTTATCATCTCGATGACAAACAAAAAAAAACCAAGTTCAAGAAACCTGTTCGAGTGCCAACGATAGAAATCAAATTACAAAAGTAGACGGCGACAAAGTCATTCTCTTCTAATAATTTGTCCAGCATCTTTCGGTTCACTTCCTCGATTTCATCCTTAATTTCGAAAACGTCTTGACTGGTCAACCAATTTAGAACCTTTTCTTCGTCTAGCAAGTCACCTGCAAAACAATCTCGGGTTCCTTTGACAAAATACAAAAAGCGAAGTAATTGACAAAACCTAACCGTCGTAAGCAACGGGTTCCTTCTTTCGGAAGTAAATGAGCGCCGGCGTGTTCAAGATGTTGAAATCTCTGGCCGTCTCGGGGTCGTTGATCTTTACGAAGTCGATGCCGTACATGTCGGCCTCGTCGTCGATGTTCTCCAGTTCCGCAAGAATTCCGGCACAATCTTGACATTCGTCGTCGTCTATAGATCAAAAGAGAAAGAAAGAAGGAAAGAAAATGAGACGCTGCAGAAAGAACGTTAAAACTAGAGACTTGCAGAAGAAAACGGCCAAGAAGGGAGAGTCTTCCATCAGTTTCTCCAACATGCGAGAATTGACTGCCTCTATTTCGTCGGCCAGTTCACGGTTGTCGTCATCGATTAGCCAATCAAGTACAGCTTCTTCATTCTTTATGTCGCCTATGTTTGTGGAGACGCGCCTAATGAAATTAACCGCCAGCGAGAGATGCATCATTAAAATTGAGAAAGACCGTACCGTCAAAGATGAGAGGATTTCCATTTCGGAAATAGACGAGAGCCGGGAATGTCTTGATGCCATAACGTCTGGCCAATTGGACGTCGTGGATCTTAACCATGTGGATACCGTAAACATCCGTATCGTCGTCAATGTTCTCCAGTTCGAGCAGCGCTTGATCGCAAGACTTACAGTTCGGTTTGTCTGTCCGCAAAGAAAAAACGAACAATCATCATTAAATGCACGCAAAGAAGAGATCCTCAACATCAAGAAGAAAAAAACCCAAAACGAACAAAAAAGAACGGCCAAATATTGAGACTCTCCGACCATGTGGTCCAGAAGTTCTTTATTGACAGTTTCGATGGTGTCTTCGTTTCTTTGGTGAATTAACCACTGAAGAACGTCTTCTTCTGCCAACAAATCACCTAGAAATATAACCAAATTACGTTGGGTGGGGGGAATGATCCTTTAATCGTTTCAGACACATCGAACAGAAAATGAAAACTCACCTTCGTAAATGTTAGGAACCTGACTCTCAAAATAGACGAGCACTGGAAAGTTCTTGACTCCAAACTGAGCTGCAACATTCAGATCTTGAGTCTTCACAAATTGGATCCCATGTCGATCCGTATCGTCATCGATATTTTCGAGCTCCTCCAAGATTTCTGGACATTCGTCGCAACCGTCTTTACTGTCTGTGGAGTTATATGAAAAAACAAACGAGTCTCCTCTCGACCTAAAACAGTTCAGTCAATCGATACGAACAAAAAAAAACGGCAACGTGATCGGCCGTAGACACTTTCTCTTCCAATGCGTCTCCAAAAACTTCTTCGATGACGTCGCCAGAGGGATCCTTCTGAGCAATCATCCAATCTAAGATACGTTCCTCGTTTTTCAGGTCACCTATGACGTTAAATGAGCAAAATAACATAAGTAACATCGAACACGGCCTCTATTCTGTATGCTAAAATAAAAGTCAAGTGAACGACCGGCGTAAATCACGGGATCTGCGTTTCGCTTAAAAAAAAGCACGGCGGGAATTGCGAATACGCCGTACTCTTTGGCAAGTTGTTGATCGTCGATCTTCACGAAATCAATTCCGATAGAATCGGCCTCGTCGTCGATATTCTCCAGTTCCTGAATCACCTTTTCGCATTGTTTACAAATCGTTTCGCTGTCTGGATAAAACGAGAGAGCGTCAAGACCACAAACATTCACACGAGGAATCGGATCTTGATCGAAACGTACAGAAAACTACGGCCAGGTAATCGGAGCGCTGCCGGATCTTTTCGAACATACGTCGATTCACTTTCTCGATGTGTTCGTGAAGTTCTAGGGTCTGTGGATCCGTCAGCCAATCGAGAACTTCCTCTTCGTCTTCAAGGTCACCTGTTGCCATCGAAAAAAGTTCAAAACATAAGCCCATTTTTAATCCAAATTGCAAGTTTTCTTTAGCTGTACCTTTGAAGAGGACGTTCTTTCCCTGTCTAAATAAGATGATCCCTGGTGGATTCCGAATGCCATACTTCTTGGCCATCAGAGGGTCATTCATCTTGACCAATTCAATTCCAAATTCGCTGCAATCGTCGTCGATCAGCTCTAAATGTTGCAAAACAATGTCTCCCTCTTCACTGTTCTCTTTATCTAAACAACGAAAACGGGGAGAAAATTAACTGCGGTTAGGATCGCGTTCGATTCGAAGATCGACTCACAAAAGAAAACTGCCAAGTAATTTTTCTCTTCGATCAGGTTCTCCAACATTTCTCGATTGATGTTCTCGATTGTGTCCTCCAACTTTTGTTTCACCAACCATCCCAAAACGTCTTCTTCTTTCGTCAGATCACCTGATAAAATACAAAACACTCGACATTAGTTATTGAGGACGCCTGGATTCTACTTTTACAAACTGAAAAAAAAAATCACTCGACAATTGATAACAAGAAAGTAAGGAGAGCGTTTTCAACAAGAAACAGAGAAAGCGCTACGCTCAACGAAGTACACACGACAACAAATGCCACCCTCTGAACATTTTGAGCAAGAATCTTCATGCACAAGTATTAAACATGAATCTGTTAGGAAACTTTACATATAAAATGGCAGCTTGCGCTTTTTTTTAAAAAAAAACGTTTCTGAGGCGTCTCAGCGAAGCAAAGTAAGCCCGGACAATTTAATAAGTTAAAACATATTGGATACAGTTATGATGACAAGAAAAGCACAAAAAAAGCTCCAAAGAGAATAAAACGACATCCGGAAAAAGTAGTCCACAAGAAACAATTAAAAACAAGAGAAGGATCCGAATGAACCTTTGCTGCTTCCGGTCTTTGAAGACGGAATTGAACCGAGAGAAAAGCGCTTTTCCGATGCCACTTTAAGGCTTGAAGGAGCCCTTTTTCTAAGCGATTTCTTTCTGAGGAGCCAGCGAAGAACGGCCTCTTTGAATCGGAGGTCGCCTGAGTCGACGACAACAAACAACCTCGCAACATTATTCAATTTACAACATACAAAAGAGAGACGAAGAAGCGACTTCGCAGAAATCAGTGATTTACGTCAGAAAAAAAAAAGAGAAACTTCCGTACCTTCGTAGATGCTGGGACTTCGATCCTCGAAGTAGACGAGAGACGGGAAAGATGAGACGCCCAATTTCTTTCCGAAACCCACGTCGTTTGTTTTGACAAAATGAATCCCATGTCGATCCGTGTCGTCGTCGATATTTTCCAGTTCCTGAAGTGTCTGTTCACAACCTTCACAATCTTCTTCGACTGTTTTAACATAGACACTGATGAGAAATCGACATGTCGTCATATGTTTGCTTACTGACAGAAATAAACGGCCAAATTGTCAGCTTCTTCCAAGAGCATCTCTAGCATCTTGCGATCGACGAGTTCGATGACGTCCGTGGGCGAATCTTTGTACGAAACCAACCATTCCAGAACTTTGTCTTCATCGTCCAGATTGCCTAAAATTCGAAAAAAACAATTTCGATTAAAACAATTAAAACTCCACGATGATAATTGTTTGGACCTTCGTAGATCTGTGGAAATTTGTTCCTGAAATAGACGAGAGCTGGCAGCGACAATAAACCGTACTGTTTAGCAATCCCGGGATCCGATATCTTAACGAAATCGATGTCGTTCTCGTCGGCTTCGTCGTCGATGTGTTCCAACTCAATCAAGATCTTCTCGCACTTTTTGCAACTCTCTTCGTCTGCAAAACATCAACTCGGATGAAACCGACTCAATATGAGACCCATTAATCGAGGTACTCTCGACCAACACTAACAGAAAAAAACGGCCACGTGTTCGGAAGTATCGAGGATCCGCTCCAACATTTTGCTGTTAACTTCCTCGATCTGATCGGGAATCTCCAGGGTGTCGTCACTGGTCAGCCACGTCAACACCGAATCCTCATCCTTCAGGTCACCTAACAAAGCCCTTAGATAATCACAAACACATCGAACAGAAAGACAAAAAGCATCAACACAATTTGCCAACCACTGAAGACGATCGGAAGACCGTTACGGAACAAGACAAGAACAGGGAAATTCTTGATGGCGTTCTTCTTGGCAAAGGCGGTGTCTTCCGTGGTGAGGAAATGCATTCCGTGATCGTCCGTGTCGTCGTCTATGTTCTCCAGTTCCTTAAGGACGTCGTCACATTCCTTGCAATTTGGACCGGCTGAAACAAATAAAGTTGTTTGTTTTTAAATGGCATGAAAACACGGAAGAAAACCACGAATTACTGAATAGAACGGCAACGTATTCGTTCTGCTCGATCAAGTCGTCCAACATTTCGTCCGTCACTTCCTCTATCGTTGCTTCGTTCTTTTGGTGGACCAACCATTCCAAAACCTCCTCTTCGTTTGTCAGATCCCCTAAACCCAATTTAACGAAACAATTTTAAAAACAAGGTCACGTCAATGCGCGTCTGTCCGATTTGTCACCTTCGTAAATACTCGGAATTCCATCTTCGTAGTAAACAAGGGTCGGAACGGAATCGATTCCGTTCTCCTTGATCAAATCATCGTCGTCTATCTTGACAAATTGAATTCCGTTCTTGTCCGTATCGTCGTCGATATTTTCCAATTCTTTCAGGACCCGTTCGCTCACTTTGTCTCCTTTGTCATCTGCAACGGAAACTTCGTTCACCGAGAGTATTTCAAAACGCCTCTCAAAATTAGAATGCTACTAACAGAAGAGAACGGCCAGATTCTTTGACTTCTTTATGAGCAAGTCCAGCATTTCGTCATTCACGTCCTCGATCTCATCGGACTCGACCTGATGCACCAACCACTCGAGGACGCTCTCCTCTACTGTTAAATCGCCTGAAAAAAGGATCAAAAACAGTGAAAACACACCCGATAAATGGGCGCACAAGAGACGAAAGACGAATTAAAATTCGAACCATCATATAAACTGGGCATCTCGTTCTCAAAGTAAACCAAAGAAGGAACAGAATCTATTCCGAACTCTTTGGCCGTCTCGTCGTCGTCGATCTTGACAAAGTTGATGCCGTGTTTGTCGCAATCGTCGTCAATATTCTCCAACTCCGCAAGTACTTTCTGGCTCTTCTTGTCTTCTTTGTCATCTTCAAAAAGAATACGATTAAATGTAAACTAACTAAGAGTGTTTTTGGAATCTCAGAAGAGACGCACAAAATAGAACAGCCAAATGTTTCGATTTATCTATAAGTTGCTCCAACATTCTGTCCGTAACGTCTTCGATCTCATCACCTGTCAACTGTTCGACCAACCACTTTAACACCTCTTCTTCATTCATAAGATCACCTGTTTTAAAGCAACAAACAAGAAGAAATGACCGATAAGAATTAAAAAAAGTGTCCAGAAACAAGTCCAGTAAAACGCTACCGTCGTAAATGCTCGGAATCTGATTCTCAAAGTAAACCAGAGTGGGAAATTCGTCGATCCCGTACTCGGCAGCTTCCTCATCGTTGTCGATCTTGACGAACGGAATTCCCTTCTTATCGCAGTCGTCGTCGATATTTTCCAACTCCTGTAAAACTTTCTGGCTCTTTTTGTCGTCCTTGTCATCTAAAAGAAAACCAGTTTCCGTTTAAAACTAAATTCCCGTAAAATGAATAAAAAGAGATTGACTTGCAGAAAAGAACAGCCAAATTCTTCGCGTCTTTCACGAGTATATCAAGCATTTCGTCCGTGACGTCCTCAATCTCGTCGGCCGTCAGTTGATGCAAAAGCCAAGCAAGAACCTCGTCCTCGTTGCCGAGATCACCTGAGTCGATACGAAACGCATGATTACATTCGCATCCGACCTCCTTCGGGTAGTCGATTCGAACTCACCCTCGTACAGATTCGGAATCTCGTTTTCGAAGTAGACTAGAGCGGGAATGTCGTCGATGCCGTATGCTTTGGCCACTTTCTCGTCGTCTATCTTCACGAAATGAATCCCTTTCTTGTCGGTGTCGTCATCGATGTTTTCCAGCTCCTTGAGAGCCCTTCTACTGTCCTCGTCGTCGTTGTCGTCTATTCGATCGAACATTAATCTAACAAACATCAATCTAAAAAACCGAGACACACGAGATACGGAAATAGCCGAACGCACAAAAAAGAACGGCCAAATTGGGCACTTCGTCGATGAGGCGCGCCAGAGATTTTGCAGTCACGTCCTCGATCACGTCGTCGTCCTCACCAAGGTTCCGCTGCGTCACGAGCCAATCGAGGACGTCATCCTCTTGCATCAAGTCACCTGCCAAAAGAGAATTCTTTCTTAATCACGTATCAAAAGCCGCACGAGGAGGGAAGGCATATTTGCCTTCGTAGAGTAACGGAATCTTTTTCCTGTAGTAGACGAGTGCCGGTAGCTTCTCGAAACCGTACTCTCCAATCAGTTCTTCGTCGCGAATCTTGACGAAGGCGATATCCAGGTTGTCCGCCTCGTCGTCGATGTTCTCTAATTCCTTCAGTATCTTGTCGCATTGTTTACAGTTGCTTTCGTCTGAAACAACATCAAAAAACAGAAAATCGAATATTTCAATCGTTCCCCGGTTTCTGCTGCCGCCCACCGTGTTTGATATATATATACACGAAATAGGAAGGAAGAAAGAAAAAGAAATGTTGGCAACAGATGTCAAGAGTTGGGGGTGGGGTTGGGCGGTTAGGTTGAATGTGGGTCTTGGGCTCAATTTCACACACGAACGCACATTTTTTTCATCTTTCTCTCTTTCTCCAAAAAGGAAACAGAATTAAAGAAAAGAAGAAGAAACTTAGAAACGACCTTCACAATATGAAAAAAATTAAAGGAAAAGTAAAAAATCTTTCTTTGAGTATCGACCATCCATCGAGACTACTTTAAAGTAATCCTAAATGGCTGCGCTAAAACAGAGTCCGACTCCAAGTTAGTTACAGAAACTTGAATGTTCACTGTATGTGCAAATAAAAAAAAACTTTTTAAATTAATTTGCATATTATAAAACACATAAAAAGATTCTGCAATGATTTTAAGGCACGTTCAAGTTACCATTCTAGCTTCTAACTTTGAATTTGTTCTCTAAAAAGAAATTCACAAATTGCTATTCTAATTATATTGGTTCCGACCAGACGACAGGAACGGCGAGAGAACGGTTAGAGAAGGAGCTTTTGGGTTCGAACTCACAGAAGAGAGCAGCTACGAAATCCGTGTCCTCTACGATCTTCTCGAGCAACTTGGCATTCACCTCTTCTATCTCGTCCGGATTCTCAAGAGCCGAAGAACTCGTCAGCCAACCGAGAACTTCCTCCTCGTTCATCAGGTCACCTGAAATGGCCAAACAGATAGTTTGAATCATCGACGACGAAACGCCATTATTATCCTATCATTATCAAAACGACGATGACCTTCGAAGAGGGTCGGCTGTTTGTTTCTAAAGTAGACGAGGGCCGGGAACTTTGTAATTCCGAGGTTCTTGGCATATCGCCTGTCCAAAGACTTGACCAACTGGACTCCAAAGTGTTCTGCATCGTC
The DNA here is from genome assembly GCA_036925085.1 of Brachycybe producta. NCBI lineage: Eukaryota > Metazoa > Arthropoda > Diplopoda > Playtdesmida > Andrognathidae > Brachycybe > Brachycybe producta. The sequence goes on along the minus strand of JAUPFP010000007.1, from coordinate 525,040 downwards.
ATCAATGTGTTCCAACTCCTCGAGTATCTTGTCACATTCGGCGCCACACAATTTGCCATCTTTTTTTGACGAGACAAGAAATAAAAAGCTTTTAATTTATTAGTTTCAACGATTCTTGTCTGTAATTTAAAAGACCACTCGAAAGTGGCTTCGAATCGAGTTCGTTTTGGGTTTCAAACGTCACGACAAAGAGAAAGAGAGGAGAGAATTTTTATAATCGATCCTAACATAGTTGTAAAAGAACGTTGCCAAAGTTAAAAAAAATCTCCACCTAACCCAACCCCACTTTAAATTTAGATTCTATTTGCAGCACCATTTATGTGAACACGACCCGAATTCACTCTCTCTCTTTCTGTTCTCAAAGAGGATAATAAAATGACCACAGTTCGTTTGCATCCAACTTTACCCGAGTCCTTGCTAAATGAATATCCTTGTTGATGAAGACAGAAACAAGATAAAAAAGAAGAAGAGTAAGATAACAGTTAGGACTTACAGAATAGAACAGCGACCAAACTGGTCTTATCCAAAAGGCCGTCTAATTGTTTCGCATTCAACTGTTCAATGATGGCAGATTGATGCTGAGGGGGAGGTTGAGGAACCGAACTTCCTCCTCCTCCTCGTTTACCACCTTCAACCACATTTAACAAAATAATTATTAAAAGAAGAGGACAGAGGAGGAGGAGGAGGGAAAAGACAGAAGACGGACGATAACGCATCTCATAAAAATCCAAAAGCAAACACACAGAAAAGAGAAGAGACAGAAATAATTGTATAAATTAAAACAAACAAAAAAATCCCCTCTTAATTGGCACAAAAGAAATATATCCCGATCTCCATTCAGAGAGATGATCACAACTTATATGAAACTAAGATAGATAGAAAGGAAGACAGACAGAAAGAAAAGAAAAAAAGCTCCAAAACGAGAACCTTTCTTTCTATCTTTGACTTTTTTTCTTTCTTCTTTCTCTGCAACACCATTTGTTGCTATATTTCGACACACACTTTAGGTTGGGGAATGCGGAGATATATTTATATATGTAGTAATAGAAAGAAAGGAGAGGGGGAGGGATCTCTCTTTCTCTCTCCATCGTCCCAGGACAAGAAACAGAACAGGAGAGAGATAGAGAGAGAGGGAGAGAGACCGTTTTAGCTGTAAACATCATTTGACTCCAGATGACGTTGGTTTTCTTCTTCTTTGCGTAATAATAATAATATTCCAAATTACACATTGAATAAGTAACACCATACGTACGTACCAAAGTAAGTTAAAGCTGACCTTTAAAACAACAGAACGACAAATTTCGTGTAGAATTTATTAAATATAAAACGATTTACGACATTTGAAATTAAGCGCGAAACGAAAACGACACCGAAATTGGATTTCCTATAATTTATGCAATATAAAAACAGACAGTGTTGCCAACTACTCAGTAATGAAAATAATTCTTAACCTTTAATCCATTTAATAAATAAATTATAGTAATAATAAAACTACATAAACTATAAACAAATCCAAACGTATTTCATTTCTATTGTAAAGCTCGCAACTTCACCTGATGCAAATTAAATCCGAGAAAATAACAATATCATTGTTACAAGTAATTATAATAGACCATACGTGCAAACGGCACCTCCAAACAATGGTGTAGTTGGCAACACTGTATTGCAATAACAAAATTTATCGATACTCTTATTTCATATCGATGAAAAAAATATATCTACATAGAAAATTAATTAAGAATTTAATTAAAAAATAACAATAAGAAATTAGCGTTTACAGTTTTTCATCTTCTAAAAATTAAATCGAAACCCAATTAGTGATGGTGTGAAAATTAAAATAAAAAGCATAAACGTTTTAATTAATTATGTTGCAATATCTGATGAACTAAAATAAAAATAATAAAAACAAATAATTAAATTATTTTTCAATGCTCAAATTAATTAATTAATTATAATGAATTAATTAATGCTGACCTTGTGGTTGCCTCTGCGTCGTCCAACGTTTCTGGAAGGTTCTTCTTGGTCGTCTCCGGTAGTAGAAATGCCAATAAACTGGCGCCGATCGAAAGAACTCCGAAGACGATCAGTGGAAGTGGCTCCCAATAGACGTTCTTTTTCAACGTAAAATATTCACTCTATTTTCAAATGAGCTTGGAAACCATAAAGAAATGTTGCGCTGAATTAACTTACGAGGAGGAGGATGTAAGAAGAGAAGATGCCTCCGACGCGGGCCATTGCGGAACTGCAACCGAGTCCAGTGCAACGAAGTACCGTCGGAAACAGTTCCACCGAGAATATGTAGATGACGTTGTAGGCGAAAGCGAGACCAAACTTACCAATAATGGCCAAACAGACGATGCTCGCGTGCGAATTATCGCCGCCATCTGCAACAGTAAATATAAGTTATCCCGTTCAAGAGGAGGAAGATCGATTTTCTAGAAACCGTCAGTCAGAAAAGGAATGACGAGTAGAACGGAGCCACCGAGTAAGAGCGAGCCACAGAGCACGGGACGCCTCCCGTGATGATCCAGAGTGAAGAGACCGGCCGTATAGGCGAGGATCTCTACCGAAGCTACGATTACAAGATTCAGATAATCGTTATGTCCCAAGTCCAAAGTGTACTGGAGTAGTCCGTAGTAAACACCGCTCGTCACCATCCTCGAAAAAAAAGAGAAATCGAAATGCATCCGAATTCAACAATAATATTGATATTCTAACCTATAACCACATTCACAGTACCAAGTAAAAAAGACGATGAGGGACGTCTGTCGGAGGTGTGGAGAACGGAACAGATCCAAGATCGTATATTTCTCCCTCGAAATCATCACCTCGAACGAGATGACAGGTTAAAAATTATGATGAGCACGAACTCGAGTCTTCACGTATCTTACCTGTCTGTCACCCGAAGAAGATGTTTGATCCGAAGGAAACGATCCGGGAGGAAGGGTCATTCCGTTCTCCTTGATCACGAGAGCAATCACTTTCTCCGCCTCATCCGTCTTTTTATTCTGCAAAAGCCATCTCGCGGATTCTGGAACAATCCTTCGAAACAAACGATAACGAGTATGAGTCGTTAGGTCGAAACTCTCGACCAATTTAATCACCACCAATAGTAATATACCAATAGTAACCGATGAAGAGAAGGCCGACGGACGAGATAGTCACCTGAAGAACCTGCCAATCGTCGATGATCGAAGCGACGAAAGCCAAAAGAAGATATCCAAATGCAAAGAAGTACTGAAAGGAGGTACCGACGAAAACCCTTCTTGATGGTCCGACCATCTCCATACCTAGATCGAAAGCGGAGAATGAAAAAAAAAAAACGATTGAGATCGAAAAATGGGTTTTAAGCGGATTAAAGAACGAGTGTGTGAACTAAACCCATGACGAGAGCCACGATGAAAACTCCGGAGGCGCTTCCACCCACGACCATTCTCATCGCGGTGAAACTGAAGTAATCGGGAACGATGCCACCGACGAGTCCACTAATGGACAACGAGGCCAGTGCGACAGACAACGCAGGAAGACGTCCGCATCTACACACATAAACAGACGGCTACGTACACTCAAGACATACACGCATAGACACACAATTAGCTGGCTCACTTGTCGGCCATTGTTCCATATCCAATGGAACCGAGGAGAACTCCAATGTAAAATATGGCCTGGCTGGTCGCAGGTAGAATCATCCTATGACAAACCAAATTCCACTTGAAAAACAAACAACAACAATTAATTCACATTGTTCACACACACAAACATCGAGCGCATTCTATGTATTTCATGACGTTGTCTTTAATAGAATTAAATAATTAAACTATTTGTAAAAATAGTAAAATTTGATAAAATTACTAATAATGTCAAAGATATATTTTTACAGATATCGTTTCAGGATAAACCTTCAATTATATCTAATTTTCTAAGAAGGCTTTTATAACAGTTTCATTTCTGGAAGACAGTGAGTGCAGTGATTTGGTGTCGCAATTACCGTCATCGGAACACTGGTGGCATATCGAGATCGGTCGTAGGCGTAGTTGTTCCTGCAGTAAATCTCCAGCTCGCTCGGAATTCCACCTTTAAAATAGTCGTCGTCGAATGACGCGTTCAGCATCTTGCACTGGCTCCATCGGTTCTTAGACCAGTCCCAAGGAATGGACATGTTGAGCACTTCGGGTGACAGATCGAACGTCGCATTTTCTCTTTCGAACGGCAAACGGCACCTGTAAAGACAACAATAATCCCAGGTTATAAGTATGGTTTCCACCTAACTTAGTGGCTCACTGACTGAGTGTCACCTGTGGGATGGAATGGCTCCTATGAAGACCCAGACGAACTTGTGCCAGCAACAAGTGATGGCCGGCAAACAAAGAAGCAGCAACACTTTCTTTTGATGGGGTCCGAAGTCATCGAGAATTGTCAACAGTTTCTCGAACTTCATCTTCGTCTTCTGTAAAAACAAGAAAATATTCAAAGGCTTAATTGTAGCGTACGGATTAACTATAGAGTGGTTCGGCCACCTTGAATAATTATTCACGTAATACCAAACGAACTAAACACGATATAAAAGTAGAAAAGCTAAAAATAAAGTTTCCTTAGCCTCAAACTACAGAAACTCTGGTTGTGTTTTTTTTTGTGCAAATTATTATGGTTGGACAACAGAAATGTTAAAATTGAATTAAATAAACCAATGCCATTTGTCAAGACTTTTCTAATCTAATTCATTATTATCGTGTTAAATGTATTTATTCTATTGACCGTCACTCGTTGGGGACAATGTCGATTGGACCCACCCCCAAATTGTCGCAAATGCGTACTCAAGACAGATCGGACCGTCCCACGATAAATGGCGAGGCATTGCACGTGATCGTCACGGGGGTCGAAGGTCGGTCTCCGTCTCACTCATATTATCACTCGGTGTGCGTGCGAGGCCTCTCCCCCACCACCACCATCACTACCACCCAAAAAAAAATATAACAGCCACAGCCACTCTTGGTCAGTGGGTGGCCTGCACTTTATGCGACGCGCCTATACCTAGTTAGTTAACCAGTTAGTTAGTTAAAATGATAGTGGACCTTCGGCCAGTTGAAAAGCAATAAACCTTGCTCGAGAAACCCCGTTTGCATTTGTCTAATATTAGCAAATGCCAATAGAAAAGGCTCGGGTGTGGCCCACTCAGGTACAAAAATAAGTGATTTTGCGTCATTTGAATTGAACAATTCCAATCATGAACGCAAACAAGTAACCCCCACCCCCAAACCTCGTAACCTAACTCCCCCTGCCTCCACCTCATTAAATGGGTCACTTGTCTCACTTTCAATCAAGAGACAAAAGTTGTTTATTTGTTTTTTTAAAGTTTTCCCTTTTATTTATTCATGAGCCAGCAGTCGAGGAGGAGGAGGAGGAGGAGGAGGCGATAAATAAACAAGAAAACAAACACCTTGAAAAACTAAACAACTTTTATTTCTCTTCGATTGAAACGAATGGAAATTGATGAAATAAACACCAACAAATACCGATTATAATATTATTATCAATAATAACTTTCGCCCTTTCCCCTCTTGTCCCATCGTATCTCCCTGTTTTTCCTTTTTTTTTGTCGAGGGTTTTACAGGAAACGGGATTGGAGGGAGGGGGGCGTTAAGAATGATCTCTTTCATATTTTAATTAATAATTAATAAGAGTGCGTTTTGTTTCATTCCCTTCTTCCGTTAGCCTCTTCCCTCCCTCTCATTGGACTCGACCATCAGATGACTGAAAATAGAAAAAAAGATAGAGAGAGAGAGAGAGATAGTCCGTAACCTCCAGCCACCCACTTTTGGTTATGAATTAGACTTGAGAGTGGATGGAGGCTGCGTTTTATGGTTAGGTTGCTGTGGTTCCTGTCATCCTCCTCCTCATCATCATCATCCGTATCTTCATCCGCCTCTTCGCAAGTGGACATCCTCATCTTCATCTCTCCTTATTCGCATAATGCGGTTGCTTTCGTGTGTCCTTAGATTAATTTGAACAAATCGAGAATAAAACAAGAAGAAGACTTTTAATAGAATCAGAGAGAAAGAGAGAAGGAGTTTGTTATAAATCTAATCTAACGTACTATTAATTAAGAAGTAAAAATGTTTAACTCGTGAAACGTTTTCATCGGTCGCAGGATCATCGAGAAGAGGGTTGCTGTCCTGTCGGAGGAGGGTGAGTCCGAACAAACGGGTTTTACTGAGAAAGAAAGAGAGAGAGAGAGACAGAGACAGAGAGAGAGAGAGAGAGAGAGAGAGAGAGAGAGAGAGAGAAAGAGAGAGAGACATCAAGGGGGAAAAGGGGAAAGGTTAGGTTCATCTCTCTCTCTATCTCCCTCATAATATACAGTGTATACATAATAATTACAAATACAAAGAAAAATACATTTTATTTTTGCGTGGGGCTTCCCTCAACCCCCCCTCGAATACAACAATAAAATGTATTTTATGGGCAAAAAAGAAACATTCCTTTGGGATGCTTCTATGAACAGATTTAATTTATACCGAACGCACAAAGATTGAAACTGAAGATGAAAGATATGAAAAGATAAGAAGATAGATAGAGAGATAGATAGATAGATAGAGAGATAGATAGAGAGATAGAGATAGATAGATAGATAGATAGAGAGATATATAGATAGATAGAGAGATAGATAGATAGAGAGATAGATAGATAGAGAGATAGATAGAGAGATAGAGATATAGAGAGAGAGATAGAGAGACAGATAGAGAGAGATAGAGAGAGAGAGAGAAGAACGTTGTGTGTGATTGCCTACTTTCAGGAGAAATCTACTTGAATTTTAGTGAAAATTCACTTCATAAAAGACACTCAACTCACTCTGTAATGTATTCAATTTCAAGGTAAATCACTGATTCAACTGATCCATTACTCAGATGACAGAATAAAGGAATGAAATCATCACGATAGAATTATAGGATAGTGACTGTGGGGGAGGGAGGGGGGAGGGCAATAATCAAGAACTGTTTTATTAATAATATCTGGTTCCAAAGTAACTTCCCTCCCCTCAACCTCCCCCCCTCTCTTATCCAACCTAACTAAATTATCCCAATTTAAAAAGAAAAGGGAGGAAGAGATGATTTTCGTATGTGTTTGTGTCCGGTCTTTCTATCTATCTATCTATATATTTATGTCTATCTATCTCTGGAACGAACTCCTACTTTCCTTCAATCAGTGCCAAGTACAAACTCATTAAGTTATAACAATCGATCGTTCTATAAGCATTACACATCTCTCTCTCTCTCTCTCTCTCCTACTATACCATAATAATTCTACTCTTAATTAAAATTAATCAAAATGTGAAAAGATGTATGTGAGACTTCCTCTTTCTCCTCCCCCCCCTTATTTCTTTTCATTCATTTATTTAGGGTTTTATCAAATGTTCTTTTCAGATTCGACTTCTTTATTAAGGTTGCCCAATTCACAAGGACCCACGCCGGCATCAATTCCAATCCCAACTCCTTATTAAGAGCGATAAGAGACAGTAAATCATAATCTTATGTCCTTAATGTGTGTTCTTCTCTTCCTTAAATTCCATTTAAGAAATAAAACACCCCAAAATAAACTCCACTTCTCCTCCTCCTCCTCCTCTTCCTCTTTTGCCACTTATTTCATTGATTTCCAATCTCAACGCAATTTCATAAAAGACCAATTTCATACAAAAAATAATCAAATAAAAAAATCGTTTTTCTCTCTTCAGACAACAGATTAAGAGAAGAAGAAAATCTTCCAAATTTATAATAAATTTCCTTTCCCATTTCCCATATATTAAAGAAAAAACACACACTTCTTAAATTATCTCTCAGAATGTGGTCTACATTACTACAATTATCATTAATTTTGTGAAAAAGAAAGAAGTAGCGAAGGGGGGGGGGGGGGGGGAGGGGGATTAGACAACTGAAGGCGATTTCAGCCCAGAAAATCCTGATCAATAATATTCGTAAAACGAATTCTAAAAGGTTTTTTTTTATATTCCGCAAAAACATTATTTTTGTATCAAATTCTCCAACAACAACAACAACAACAACCACCACCACCTACTTACTGCCTCATTAGTGGAGGGGCCACGGCCCTCAGAGCAAATATTCTAAAAGGAAACACAGACGAAATAAATGATTTCAAATGTTTAGTCTCATCCTATAGCGAAATGGAAATAAAGAAAAGGCTCAAAAAACGGATAATTTGAACTCCAGACAGAAAGAAAGAATGTAAGAAATGAAAAATGACCTCATCATCAGATAATTGTCTTATTAAAAATTTACTTTTTTTATTTCTGTGCACAATCTACGTAAAAGTTTGGAAGAAGCCGAGAGAAAGAGAAAGAAAGAAAGATGAGATCGGCGGCGGCGGACGTACGTCGTCGATTGCTCTTCTCCTTCTTTTTCTCGTTTCTATCATTACTACATCATCACATTCTCGGTTTGTTTTCATCATCTGAAACACGCACTCAAACCTATTCTATAAATTATTATCTTCTCGCTCACTCCACACGCAAACACAGCCAAATGTTACTACAGTTTCGACAGTGAACACAGCAAATCGGGAAACTTCTCGTCACCGAAATTCCCTGCAAACTACCCAGGAGGCATCAGTTGCCAATATGTGTTTCAAGGGGAAGACTTTGAAGGTCTCAAGATCTCCTTCTTCATGTTCGAGTTGGAAGAACCTTACAAGACGGGGTTAGAATTTATATCCTCCTCCTCCTCCTCCTACCGGTGGCTCCTTTTCCAACCTCAACTCACCTTCGTTTTCATTCGTTACAGCTGCCTTATGGATTATTTGGACATCACGACAGTAAATAGACGTAACGAAAGGCACCTGGTGGGGCGTTTCTGTGGCACAGACACGCCTGCTCCCGTCCTCACCATGCAACCGCAGGCGGAACTTCTCTTCCGAACAAACTACGCCATCCAACGCAAGGGATTCTACGCAAACTACGAGTTCCTTCACGAAAGTGAGCTACGGACGAGCGGCTCGTAAACCGAGAGTTCATTCTATCCGTTTTATCTCTCTCGTAAAGGGGACACACCGGCCCCCACCTCGACACCGGGTCGCACTAACTGTGGCGGAATCCTCAGCGGAGTGGGTGGCGTGGTCACTTCGCCCGGATTTCCCTCTTTCATTCCGGACAATCTGGATTGCGTTTGGCTCATCCGAGTCGACGCTCCTCGCCACGTCCATGTTAAAGTATCCGAACTTCAGTTCCACGGAAGCTTAGGTACAAGCATATCGTTCTCTATATTAAGAATAAATTCGTCATCAGTACTGAGTTCGTTCCCGTTTTTTTTCTCTCCCTCTTTTTAGCTAGTTGCGAAAGGATGGAACTGTCTTTTTACGACGGTTATTCCGGCTTCTCCCAGAACGCGCGCAAACTGCAGTCGTTATGTGGAGACCTCAAGTACTACAGAGACATCGACGACAAAACGATCCTCAGTCCTCGTAACCGATTACTCGTCAGGTATAGTCCGCCATCAACTTACGGTGATGTCCAGCGAGGTCTGTAATATGAACTAGTTGCGTTATTTAAACAAAAAGGCTTCAAGTGTCCGAGGGAATTCGAACGGGGCAAGGAGGAGGAGGAGGAGGATTAGGAATCGTAGGATTCAAACTGATCTGGACACAAGTGACCATGTCCGATATAAGTAAGTGCAAATCACTTAATCCCTCAGTGAATTCGTATCGAAACGCCACAAAGATTCAAATACAATTCGTTACGTTCTCTTGAGACCAATGTCCGTCGTTTGTGTGCCAGAGGAGCAACTATTGCGTCCGTTCCACTCCGACCGGAAGTTGTTCTAAGACCAAACAGTATTGCATCGACAACTCTCTCGTCTGCGACGGAATTCCAAATTGTAGCGACAATGACAATAGTGACGAAGATAACTGTAAGTTAAAAAAAAGCCCTGATTAATGTGGTTTCTCGTTTCTTACTCACTCCCACAAGCCTTCTTTTTTCTTCGTTTGGTACGTAGGTTACATGCCGTTCGTTATCGGAATAGGGGCCTGTGTCCCTGTGATACTCATCCTCCTGATCGTGGCGACGGTGGTCGTGAAACGGAGAGTTCGTGTGAAGAAATCTTCTTCTCAGACTCAGAGCCTGACTATGCAGTTGCGGCAACTGGAACACAGTCCATCGTCATCGAGCCGACAAATATCCAACTATTGTTATTCTCAACCGTGCGATCTCCTCTCTCCTACGAGCGGCGGCGGCGGCGGCGGCGGCGTTTCCGGTCTGCCTCCGCCCGAACTCATGAATGGTTTGACGGCACCTTACGACGCTTACGGCGGATTAGGATTAGGCGGATTAAGCGTGGTGGGAGGCAATACGGACGACGACGACGACGACGCCCAAATGTGTCGACAACATTTGAAGGGAATTCCTACGCCCGTTTGACCGACCCAAATGTGTCATCCATCTCTCATCGATCGATCATCTCTGCTCTTAGACCATTACTCGAAGATCTGCTCAATCAGAACAAACTGAAATAAAATATATGAACGTTCAATAATCAAATCTAGCATCAATTTAATCTTGAAATCATTTCAAACCAGTCATTTATTTCTTAAAATGTTTCATTTTGTAAAAAAATAAAAAAATAAAACACAATAATAAAAACGTAACAGAAAATTTTTACAAATAATTTAATTGTCATTCCCTTTTATAAAGGTTTTGTTAGCAATGAAAACAAGGCCTTATTCCTTGTTTCTAATGGAGTGAAAATTTTAAAAATCTCTCAATTGGTGAAAAGTAGAAGAAATTTGGCCCCGTCCATTCACTATCATAGGCCATAGCCTCCTTATATCTTATATAAGGAGACATAGCCTCCTTATATAGATATAAGGAGGCTATGTATAGGCAAAGGCCACGTGCGTTCAATTTTTCACCCCAATGGAAACAAGGCCTTAAGGTCAAATTTTCACCTGGCGGAAATTTGAACTGGTGAAAAATAGAAGAAAAAAAAAAACGTGCCCCCCCTCCCCCTATTATAATTACATTGCATTTATGATTTGGCGCTGTTTGAACATTTCTAAACGCGCTTAATTTGAAAAGCTTTACATCTTTATGACCAGTTACATCACTCATAGCCTCCTATAGTTACTATCTATCGGAGGCTATGCATCTTCAAGTAGGACGTGAGTCACGTGACATTTCAGTTGGGGAGCCTCCCATAGATAGTAATTATAGAAGGCTATGGGAGTTGTAAGTTTGAAATCGTCTGCTAAGTATTTTTTTAAAGTGCGCCCTCTAGTGTCAAAGTGATGCAAATTTTCCAATTGGTTTATCTGGAAAGTGACATACAATAGTTTCCCTCAAGGAGAGATCTTGGTTTCCAATGGATCTTAAATCAGCGGTTTGTTTGGGTTTTTTTTTAATATAAATTTTGTACAATTGAATTAACACAACTGTTTTCCTTTTACGTCAAATAACATAAAGTGATCTCTTTGAAGTCTAGTTTGACTTTCGCTCTATTTTCTGTTGTTGCATTCGGAAAATATTATTCAAGGTCGTAACCTTTAAGTGACCTTTAAAGGTCACGTTGTTTACATGAGAAAAACCTAATAATGTACACTGTTCTCGCGCCAATTGCAATTTGCAGCTTGTTAAAAAGATCTTGTCGAGCTGCTTGAGTGGCAATGAGTGGGCGAAGATGCAATAAAACACGTACAAAAGTTAGCTAAATTATGAGAAGTCACTTTTACCTCCTTTAGTTGCACTTCTTGCGAGCAAAAAAGACTCTTTCTCTGATCAAGTGTAGAAAAAAGGGGTCGAGAAAGATGTTTGCGAGCACGCCGGATGGATACCGCCGCCTACTCCGGTGTGTTGTGTGGGTCGGCAGAACAACTAAAACAAAAACGGAGACGAAATGACATCAGATTTGAATTGAAGAGATGACTATAAAACTGGCTCAATTTCTAATTTTCAGAGTGATTACATGTTTGCGTTTATTAGGCCATTGTCCATCTAAATAAATCTTAATAACTTTATATTACTTTCATCACCTGGGCCAAATGGCTTAACCCTGTAAATAAGCCAAAGACACCTTCTAATGGTTTTGTTTTTAAAATTTTCTCTTAACAGGAGGAAGAAGGAAAGGCGTCGTCGACTAATAAACGGATGAGGGCTGCGTGGTTCGATTCGCCAGGAAGTCCAGACAAACTTCATATTAACAATGTTCTCATTCCGGTGGTCAAAGACAGAGAACTTTTGATAAAAGTTTACGCTTCTGCCATCAATCGAGCTGATACTCTACAAGTATTATAGGCTTGTACGGTCGAATGTAGATCGAGGGACTTCCTCAGAAGATTCTCACGTCACATTTCTATTGTAGAGACAGGGTAAATACCCCGCACCTCCGGGAGAGAGCAACATCCTCGGTTTGGAGGCGTCGGGCGTTGTCGAGAAGGTGGGTGCCGGCTGCACTACCAAATGGAAGGAAGGGGACAAAATCATGACACTATTAGGAGGTGGAGGTGAGGACCAAAGAGAGATTAGAACCTTGTCTTGGGCGACGGTCGACTGAGTTCGAGTCGTTTGTCTCGTTAAAGGAAATGCCGAATACGTTGCCGTCAATGAAGATTTGGTGATGCCGCTACCGAAAGGAATGACTTTTATCGAAGCCGCCTCCATTCCCGAAACGTGGATCACTGCTTATCAACTGTTGCACCTCGTCGGTGAGCCCTCGTAGGTCCAAAAGACGCTTTTTGTCTTTTTCGTTCTCGACTGTTTACTCGTAGGAAACGTAAAGGAGGGAAAGAATGTCCTCGTTCATGCGGCGGGAAGTGGTGTCGGGCTTGCAGCCATCCAGCTAGCAAAGCTGTCTTCGGCTGTCGTGTTTGCGACAGCCGGAAGCGAACGAAAGTTGTCGTTTGCAAGTCAGTTCGGAGCTCTGCACACCTTTAATTATAAAGATGGTCCCTTCGCCGATGCCGTTCTAGATCGGTCGCGCGGTATGGTGTGACATTGGACCCCTGGGTCGTCACGCATGGGCTGTAACTAACTCGTTTGACAAACAGGGCACGGCATGGACCTGATCCTGGATCCGGTCGGCGGTCAATTCTGCGATCAGAATGCGACCGTCATGGCTGTCGATGGTCACTGGGTTCTCTACGGAACTCTGGGTGGAGTTGACGTGAGGGGAGATTTACTGAAACACATAATATCCAAGAGGGGAACCTTACAGGGTACAACTCTACGTTCCAGAACACTAAAGGTAACAACATAATGTGAAGCGTTCTTAGCTTGATTCTCGATTTATGTGTGTGTGTGTCTTATAGTACAAGGCAGATTTAGTGAAGAGATTTGCGAACGAAGTGGTTCCTCTGTTTGAGAATGGAACTGTGAAACCCGTGATTGACTGCGAGTTTCCATTGGGTCGCATCGCAGACGCCCATCGTCACATGGAAGACAACAAGAATATCGGAAAGATCGTTCTCGTCGTTAGATCGGAAATGGAGGACGCTCTCGATGAATAGCTCTCCCTTAACTAATTGTTAATTAACGGATTTTCAATCTGTAATTGTTACTTGCAATCGAATGGATCATTTACTTGTTACTGTAACTGTACATTTAACTAAATGATTAAAATTTTGTTTGAAAATAGTCAAAATTGTTTTGATTTTTTAAAAACTAATTTCCTAATACATTCTGGCGTCTTCCGTGTAGCTTTAAAAAGCAGACGATTCTTCACTTTTAGCGCTTTTTCTAACATGGAGTTCCTTTATAAATGGGAGAGAGGCAACCAGTGTTGCCAGCCAACATGTTTTAGGTTGCACCCAATAATCAATGACTACACATTAATGAGTTAGCGAATGTTTTATCTTATAATTAACTTTAGATCAATCCGGGGTCAAGGGTCAAAAGTATACTGACCTAATCTATTAATAAAAATAATCAAGGAATGACAAAGTTTAATTATTAAAGTTTAAAATTCGTAAAATAATTACTAATACAGGGTGTAACAAAAGAAAGGTCTATATTTTACCATTTAAAATACAAAAGTCATTACAATTACGCCAAAGCAGAGGAAGATTGAGACTCAAAACACAGCTTGAGAATGTTAGAAACGACCAATACGTTAAGGCTGTTTCCTAGTAAACGATATCGCTGTCGGTCAGTCGTACAGTCTGGAAATCCTAGAAGGGATAAAGAAAAAATCTGAGTCGGCTCTGAAGGATGGTATTAAATTAAAATCCCATTTACGAAAAGTGTTGGGAAATCCAAGAAGGTTGGCGACTTCCCGCGGAGTGAAATATCTCAGTTTGAGCGATTTAAGAGCTGTTAATTTGTCCGCCTCATTCGAGGAATTGTCTGCCTTCGAATAAGCATCTTCCACCTTCAGCATAATTAAAGGCTTTTTAGAAAAATTACAACTCTTAAAAGTTATTTCTGTATTTCCAGAAGCAGACATAAACAAGAAATTGAAAATGTTTTAGAAACTAGAATGGTAGCTCGAGCACGTAAAAGTATTTTCATATTGATATCTTTTAAAATAAGCTTTTTAAATCAGTTTGAAAATGTTCAAACATTAAGCAGACGATATTTGTTAGTTTTTGTCTATAAAAAGCTTATTTTGAAAGATATCACACGATGAAAATACTATTTAGAGATTGAACAATCGTTCTAGTTTCTAAAACAGTATTCAATTTTCTCTTCATTTTTCATCTGAAAGCCAGAACAATCAAGTTTAAGAGGCGTTTACATTTTAAAACGTAGCATAACGAGACACTTAACTTGCAAGAAAAGAAAATATTACGATGTATGTAAGCCGTTTATCACGTATTTACTTCTGTACTTTGCTTTCGCTCTTCTACCAAGCATCAACGAAGTCCATAGTTGAAAAAAGAGGCCATCTGTGTGATTGGTGAATTTGATCTTTTGACGCAACTTCATAATATTTCCCTTTCTTGCAATACCTATAATACTTTTTGAAATGAAAGTGTTGTTTAATTACACGCACTTTGACCCTCGTGTCACAAAGAAGAACGGATCCCGTTCCTTCAACGTAACGACCGTAACTACGAAAAATCAAAGACATGATTCGCAACGATTCCATATGAAATGTCTTGTTTGTCTCACCCTTTCGTGAAACAACAAGAGTTTCTAGTTGACGAGTCGACAATGTCGAGAATTTTCGAATATTTCGAAAGTACTTCATCAGTTAAGAAATAACCTTCGAAACGAGATTCTGGTTCGGATTCCAGAAACGACACTAACGTCGAGATCTTTTTCGATTCTTCTCTCGCTTCCAACTCCGTAAGCGGCAAAACGGACATCACCTTTGTTTTACATAACTTAGTACAAAGACGATGAAAGAATTTCTTTGTTCTTTATTATTTACCTCGTCAGTTCGCACGAAAGAAAACTGAAGTGGTTTTAAAATTGCAATCATGTAGTACCGTAATCGTGAGTTTGGAATTCCGAACTGTTGCGGAGTCAAAAGAAATTCCTGTTTGAAAATTAAAAAAACAATTCAAAGTCTAGATTTGCTCAGAAAACAGAAGCTCGACAACAAAAATACCTGAAAAACGTAACCAGACTGGTCCAACATGGTAACGAAAGAATTTCTCGCTTTCGAAACTTCGAAACCCTTTACATTTTCCAATAAGATGTAAAGAGGTTTCTTTTGAAGGCTGCGGAAAATGGAAAGAAAATCAATTCTCAGACTTTTATCATCGAACTCTGGCTATTCTGCTGTTTCAAAAGGTAAACCATCAAAGAGAAATTCAAAGTGTTTTAAAAACTAGAACGGGTAGCTGAGTCACTTAGTAGTATTTTCATATTGATTAATTTCAAAATGAACTTTTATTGATAGAAATTTTAAAAAATATAATTTTCAGACTGACATGAAAAGGGATCCTTGAAGTTAGAACTAAATAGCGCCACTAGCGCCCCTAGTGGCCAGTGCGGTATGGTCTAAGTGTCCCTTATGACGTCAAAGTGCACGATATTTAAAACCAGTAAAACACTATACTATGTCGTGAATTGTTAAATACTGTGATGATGAATTGCAGTAAATGTTTTGTAATGAAGTGTTTAAAAATAAAATAAAAAAACCTTGTAATTAAAATAAAACTTTTTATTGTAGTTTAAAAACGTGGAAAAACATTTCTAAGTACATCCGAAGTCTCCACAGACTTAGTACTGAGTAATGATAATATTCCACTTAAAACTGTTATAAATTCTGCTTCGGTCAACAGAATTTAATAAAAATAGGCAGATTAACTGCATAAAGTGTGCTAAACACGTGGGCGTTAGCCTATTAGAATTTTGTGCACGTTCAAAAAATATTTTCTGAAATTCGACACGTGCAAATCGGAAAGAAATGGAGAACACCCACGTGTTTAGCACACTTTAGGCAGTTGGCCTGCCTATTTTTATTAAATTCTGTTGACCGAAACAGAATTTATAACTTTTTTTTGTGGCGTTTTACATATGCTCTTAGCTTAGCCTATTAGAATTTTGTGCACGTTCAAAAATATTTTCTGAAATTCGACACGTGCAAATCGGAAAGAAATGGAGAACACCCACGTATTTAGCACACTTTAGGCAGTTGGCCTGCCTATTTTTATTAAATTCTGTTGACCGAAACAGAATTTATTTTAATTTAATTTATATCTTCATGTTATGTATATGGGTGTTTGCCTGGAAGATACTTCTCTGCTAAGCAAATACCGCGGCGGCCGCTAGAGGGCGTTATTTGGTTCTAACTTCATGGACGTCATGAAAAGTTTATTTTGAAAGATATCAACATGAAAATATACCCTTAAGTTGAGTCAGCTACCCTTCTAGTTTCTAAAACACATTCTAGTTTCTCTTAATTTTGCTCTCCTAAAAGACAGAATAATCAAGAGTTCATAAAACCGTCTTAACTTATAGGCGTGGCTATTTTCTACTAGAAAATCAAACAATAGCTATTCCTACCAGTAAATCTAGCTATGTAACATTTTGTTTCTGAATGACAGAATAAACAAAGTTCAAGAGGCGTTTACCCCGAAAGAAGACGATCAAACCCAAACGTTTTTGACAACCTCACCGAGAAATGACATCGATGATACTCAAGAACGAAAGAGTTCGCGAGTCAGATGTGTCTCTCTTCTTTCCGAGTCTCGAGGAATAAAACGGAAACGAATAAAGAACTGTTAGAACGCCGAAGTTATTCCACTCGGTTACCTCGTAAAAGGCTGACAAGGTGGACTCATCCATATCAAATTCACATCCAACCGTTCCAGTTCTTCCGTCGTAAACGACTAGAGATAGAAACAAATTTGAAAATGGTCCCTTAATTGTACCTCTGCCATAGGCTTTCTTCTTGGCAGGTGATTGCATAGTAATTTATTCAAATTGAAACGTAGTTCGATAAAAAGTTTGTAACCTCGATGTTCCTTTGCAGGAGCGAAGTTTCGGTGAAGTTGTGTCCGTATGTCTCGTTGGCCGTCGTATTTATGTCAACCGCAGCCACAACTCGGCCCAACGAACCAGAAGCTGAATAAAAAGTTTCTTTTCTTAAGAACAGACCGATTAAGTTAACGAACTTATTAAATATGAAAGAAGATGAAGGATTAATAAAAATGCAAATTGAAAATTCTAGTTTCAGAAAAAGAAAAAAACGTCAACAAGAAATTGAAAGTGTTTTAATATTAACATTCGATTCGATATCTTTCAAAATATAACATTTTAAGACATTTGAACTTTTTCTATTATTCTGAAAAAGGATATCATCAACCTTAGACTATTACTTTACTTTAAAGTTATAGTCTAAGCTTAGACTATTACCTTACGTAACGTAATAGTCTAAGCGTCAAGAACGTGAAAATCTTGTTACTTTTCTAGTTTCTAAAACACTTGCTGAAGTTTCTTTTTTTTTCTTTCTGAAACGCAACAATAAATAATAAACGTGGCCGGTTTCTATTGTGATTTTCAGGCGTGAACAACAACCGTTTAGTGCGTAATGAAATCCACCGATTCCACTGTAAAATTCCAGAGCTCGGATGTTGTCCATTTCGAAGTTCGTTCCGAAAGACTAGCGTTTGGAGGCGTGAGTTTTTTCATAGCGCATGCGCATTCTCGGTTGGTTTGTATAGGAGAGTGATGGCAAGTGAAAACTACGGTGCCCCTTATAAGACGTGGGCAGTTTCCATTGGTCATCAATAGATGGCGCTGCTAACGCAAATCTGCCATCACTTTCCTATACAAACCAACCGAGATGGCAATGCGCATGCGCTATGAAAAACACTAAACTCCTGATGCTAGTCCGAAAGTGTCGATCCAATCCAGTGCACAGGCAGTTAGAAATCGGGAAGAACTTCAGTTGGATCCGCCCTTGTTATGACGACTGGCGCAACTTTTAATTGGTTGGTTATGTAGTCTGACGTCACTTGCTCCGCCCTTTTCAATGTCTAATCTCACAACAAACCAATTAGAAGTTGCCGGTCGTCATAACAAGGGCGGAGCCAACCGAAGTTCTCCCCGATTTCTAACTGCCTGTGTCCAGTGCTAGACAGGCATCCGTAGACACAGGCATTTAGAAATCGGGACGAACACAAGTTGGCGTCGCCCTTTGTACTACGAATGCAACTTCTAATTGGTTGGTTATGTAGTCTGACGTCACATGCTCCGCCCCTTTCAATGTCGAACTACACAACAAAGTTAAAAACCAATTAGAAGTTGCCGGTCGTCATAAAAAGAGCGGAGCCATTTAACTTGTGTTTGTCCCGATTTCTAAATGCCTGTTCTGTAGACAGCTTCAGAATTTCTTTGGCTCCGCCTTTTTATGAGCGTCATTAATTTCTAATTGGTTTGTTACTGGATCGGATGTCACATACCCCGCCCTTTTTATTTATAATTGGTCAATATTTGGTCTGACGCTCATAAAAGGGCGGAGCTAACAAAATTTTTAAGCTGTCTACAGATGCCTTGTAGTGCCAGTGGCTACTTAACAGGGAGATACAGTGTTGCCAACCATACTGTTGACTTCGCATATACCACAACTTTAATTTTGAAAATTATTTTTCATATTATTTCTAATTATAAAAATGTGCCTTGTTCTTTCACTTATTTATAGCGAGGTAATATTAACTTAGGGTCGTAACACTATCCGGTCATGGTCACCGCGGTCATTCTTCCATGGAAAACCATGCTCTTGAGTGTGGTCACCATTGTGAACACCGACTTTCTAAATACATTGGATTTCAATTGAAAATCTATAGTACAATATTTGACTGTGGTCGACTGAACCCCGCCATGACCGTATATATTGTGTGAATCGACCCTAAGGCCTTGTTTCCATTGGGGTGAAAATTTGAACTTTTTCAAAATGTGAAAAATAGAAGAAACGTGGCTCCCGCCAATTTACTAGCTTAGACAAAGGTCAATTGGTTCTTCTGTTTTTCACCAGTTGAAATTTTCAAAAAGTTCAAATTTTCACCCCAATGGAAACAAGGCCTTAGGGTCGATTCACACAATATATACGGTCGGTCAAGGCGATGTCCTTGCAAGGAGTAAAGGGAGAAAGTCAACCTAAATCAATGTAGATCTAACTAGGTTAAAATGGATCAAGTTATAACAAACGCAAATAAAAAATGCTACTCAAATCAACGGCCAAAACAAAGACTCTTACATCTCCTTATAAACAAACAGAAAACAATTTGTAATGTTTCAAATGCAGGTTATTAAAAAAATGCATGGTATTAGATATTTTGAAGAAGAAGAAAAAAACATTTTATTGAACTCCAATTCAACGCGAATCACCAATGTCTTCGACGAGTCCACCCTGATTCGTCGCTCCATTGAAAAAGAAGAAGTTTTTAATCGGAGCATCTTTTTGTGAAATCGTCTGCAACAGTTAAAAAAAAAACAATTTAAAATAAATGATTCTCTTTTAACGAAAGTTCGAACAATTGAATACACGAAACCTTGATTATTTCTTGGGCTAAAACACCTCCCACAATGGTGCAAATTGGACTCAACTGTCCGAAACAATACCTAAAAAACCGAACCATCAAATTACTAAACCACTTCCTCACAATAATTTTTGCGATTCTACTTCGATTACCTGGAGAACTGGTCGTCGAGAGTGGCCGAGTCCAATGCAAAATCTTCGGCCAATTTGTCTCGCAATCTGAGGAGAATCTTGGAATCGTCTTCGCGTGACGTCAACGACGGACAACGTCCGACTTCCTCTCGAAACTTATTCAATACTTAACAATAATATTAAAAATAATAATATAGAATTTAAGATGCTTCGTTAACTAGTTAATTACATGGTGGATTGGATTTGTTCTATTTAAATGGTGATTTAAATCATTTACATTAAAAAAATTAAGAATTGTTTTTCAACTTTATAATTACAAATTATTAATTTTAAGTTCCACCTCCCCCCCCCCCCAAAAAAAAAACGTAGTCATTTTCAAATAATAAATAACGAAATTTCTATTTTTCTCAATTTTTTTAAAACAATCCCGATATTTTTATTTTTATTAATAAAGTCATTTGATTTACTGTAAATCACTTGATCCCAGTTAATTAGAGAGTGGGGGGGGGGGGGGTTGCACCTTGCATCGTGAAGTAAGTGGTCGCCAATCGCTTTTCCACAGCCTTATCCATTTTTATATCACGACTTAAAGCATTCTCCAAAGAGACGAACGTCACAATCTAACGAAATTACCATTTAGTTACTTTTCTTAAGGTGGTTCGAAAGCGTGAACGGCGCTTCCCGGACGCTTGCTTATTCTGCTTTTCAAGTGCAAAATGAAGACAAACACAGAAACTAGAATGTACATTATAAACTAGAAGGGTAGCTCAGTCACCTAATAGTATTTTTCATTGTATATATTAGTTGGAAAGATATTAACATTAAAATACCCTCATAAGTAATTGAGCTACACTTCTAGTTTCTAAAACACATTCTAGTTTCTCTTAATTTTGCACATCTGTAAGACAGAATAATCACAGTTCAAAAATTAGCTGTTAATAAACCATCTTTAAGGTGTTTCTAAAGTTTAGACAGCAACTCTGAAACTCTTGATTATTTTGTCTTTTAAGAAGCAAAACTAAAGAGAAATTGGAAAGTGCTTTTTGGACTCCTAAAAGTCAATCTTCTGAAACTGCAGAAAAAACAGAGTTTGAAAATAAAATCAGCTATTTGTAAAAGATCTTTTAAAAGAAAACGTTTTCATTTTCATATTTTTAAAAATGAACTTCTTACGAAGCATAAATTAAAAAAAATATTTGAATTTCGAAAACAATCACGTCATTTAACGACCATTCTAGTCTCTAAACATGACTTCTTAGAGAAAGAACTGCAAAAATAACCAAGAATTCGAGAGACGCCTTTTCCAATTTAAAGGTGAGCTTTAAATAATGTTCCTCAGTCAAATTCAAAGTCAACTTGAAAAAAGAACTCTCTCCTCTTTAACCTTTTTCACCACTTTGGTGTCTTCGATGGTTTCAACTCGAATCCTTTTCGAAGGAGGTCCACTTTCGCTCTTCTCGGAAATTAATTTCTTAACTTCGCTAATTAAAAAAAGAAAACATAATCTGTAAATTCGTTAAAACGATTATCGTGTCGCACAAACGACAAAACACAAACTCTGCGTATTGATGTTGTCCGAGATCTGCAAACATGTAACCAAAAAGCCCGATAGCATCCCCCGAAAAGAACTTGATGCCGTTCTGACGACAATGACGATCGATTCGAATTGCAGTTGAGCAACTGCAACCCAAGAGACAGACGACGTCGAACGCATCGAAGAAAGGATCCGGCTTATCGTCCACTTTGTCTACGTCGACGGTCACTTTGACCATCGGATTCAATTGACGAAGACCAGAAACACTCGATTCCGCCATCTTAACACCCACAATAATACAAAAAAAATTCTTTTTTAAAAAGTGTGAACGGCGTGAAATCTCGAACTCTGATTATTCTTTCTGTCTTTCAGAAGAAGAAAATTACGAGAAACTTGAATGTGTTTTACAAACTAGAAGGGTAACTCGATCACTTAAGAATATTTTCATGTTGATATCTTACAAAGTAGGCCCTAAGCTTTTTTTTTTATTGAACATGAAAAAACGTTTTGAAGTGATTGAGCTACCCCGTCTAGTTTCTCTTAATTTTTCTCCTCCTGAAAGACAGAATAGACAGTGGATTCGAAAACCGTCTTAATCACGATATGGATCCATTTGAAAAACAAACAAAAGAAAAGGTTCGAACTGGTTACATTTTTACCGACATTCCGACCCGTGACGAAGAACTGAGAACCGAGATCTTCTTCGGTAACCTGTAATTATTGAAACGACCATTTAATATAATTGACTTTCACGTTTTTTTCTTTTCTTTATTGTTTACCACGTCCGAATCAACGATTGTGAGTGACTTGATGCCGGCTAAAACGATGTTCTTGCAAACTTCTGCTCCGAAACCCTTGATTCCGGCAACGAGAACGTTTGCAGAACGGAGCCTTTAATTAAACACAGGGTGAGAATTCACGTTTTTTTTTATATCTCGTTTCACATAAAACCATATAAAGGCGACAGAGACTAAAGGACATGTTTCTTAAAGCTAGGCTTGTAAAATAAACTTTTCTTAAGGTGGTTTTAAATTAAATCGCCTCTGAGGTGCAAAATGAAGAGAAACTTGAATGTGTTTTAAAAACTAGAACGTTAGACATCAATCGCTTAATGATATTTTCGTTCTTTAAAATAAACGTTTTATTTTAAGTCTATATTTTTTGAATTAATCTATAAAAAGTTTATTTTGAAAGATATCAAAAATAATATATCCATGATCGAGTGATTGATCTACCCTTCTAGTTTCTAAAACACTTTGTAGGTTCTTTTAATGTTACTCCTGAAAGACAACATAATCAGAGTGAGTTCGAAAATCATGCCAAATAGCCTCTGCGACGTAAGAGGGCTGTTTCGCCTTCGATTGAGTGACATTTGATAAGGTATACACACAATGCTCTGGCTAACTATAACCTGCATTAAGTGTGAAGGCAAAATTTAAAAGCTAATCCGTGACGTCAAATGGCACTGAATGAATGAATTTCGCACGTCCTTTAATTGTTTATCAGAAAATAATCCAGTCCTCTCATCACGTAACTTGTTTTCCAACTTTTCCTTCTTCCGTATTCAGGTTATAGTTGACCAGAGCATTACAAAGAGAGAGTTCGTGAATGAAAACGACAAGAAAACAAAGAACTTTTACCGTTTTTGAGCTTCTAAGCCCCACAGTCTAATCTGTCTGTCGTATAACGCAGCTTCATCGTCTGTGAATTCACTTTGCTCGACCATTTCATACAAAAATAACAAAACAATAAATTAGAATGAAAACGAACAAAAACCAATAACCGGAAGTGAAAGTAATGTTGCCAGATACGTTCAATAAAACCAAATCAAATAAAAAACAATGTACAAAATATAATATTAATTTATTATATTGCATTGTTTTACGAGTGTAAAAATTTTGACAAAAACATAAATATTATAGATATAATTTATTTAATGTTATAAGTTAGGTTTTAAGCGCTGTGATTTCCGAACTTTCCGACGCTTTATCTGGTATCAGTGCATTTGGCGCGTAGATTTTACTTCCGATTTCGCGGGAAATATCTCATTCCAGAAACCTGAGGATTTCTCTATGTAATTTAATGTAATTTAAATGGCAAGTTACGAGCACGTAGATGACGAAGATCCAATTCTAGTGTACCAGTGTGCAAAATGCTTAACTATCGTGGGAGATAGTCTATTGGAGAAGGAATCGAACGAGGAACTGGGTGTCGTTGGTTTAACAAGTGAGATATCGACTCTCTTCATTCTATAGACGTCGCCTTAGAATTAATTTCACGAGCTAAATATAGGTTTTGTGACATTAAACAGAAGTGTGTCCTGATGTCATCGTGAAAGCCGATCCCAACTTAGAGCATCGAAGTGGAGTGGATGAAGGATGGTCAGCATATTATATTTCTATTCATGCTGTGTTGACTAATCCGCTTCGTTCTAAACAGCACCTATCGGATGTTAAAATGCAAATGTGACCAACCGATCGGAAAAATGTACCTGAAGACGACGAAGAAGTTGCAAAACCTTGTCAACTTGTATTGCATCAAACAAAACCAGATTGTCACGTAACCATGGCTTCTTTACTCCTTGCTGACGTTATGGCGTCATCCAGTGTTTCACCCAATCGTTCCGTTTCAGTTACAGAGTCGGAGTGGCACAGACGGTTAGTCCGAGAGAGCGAGAAAAAGATGATTCGATACGAGAATCTTTTGCAAAAGTATCTTAAAAAAAATAAAGACTTGTGACGTCTCTTTCGTTGTTTTTGATCTGGTTTTTATTTCATAAAACAGATGGAGAAAATGATAATGATTTTTCATTCTCGTTTGAAGAATCTGGAGGATAGTTTAGAACCGAGTGAGGACGGTGGCGAATCCATAAGAGAAATTCGCGAGTCGAAGAGAAACGCCACGTTGTCTATGTCAAACCTACAATCGGCAAGCACCAAAAGGACAGACTCACCGAGGAGAAAGAGATTATGAGGATCAGAGAAACCAGTTTGCCTTTAATTCAAATGAAATAGCCCCCTAAACAGGTTTCTTTTGATACAATCAATTTGTTATTTTATTTTATTACATTCTCAATTGGAATTTTTCAAAAATAAAATAATTCCTCCAATCAAAGTCTAATTTCTTCAAGATAATTCACGTTTGAAGAAGGTTTCAGAGGTAAGGTTGCCAGCCGTAAAAGATTCGACAGAGATTCCTCGTATTCATTGCTTCCTGAATTAGATACGACACTTGTCCAGACACGCTTAAAATTGTTCCGTCTTCGATTCCTTGAAGCTTTTGATACAATCGATGAAGAGCCCGTTCCGCCAATTTATTTACAGTTTGATCTGAACAAAAGAAGAAGAAACGAATGGGATTTCGAGTCGTCACGAACGCTACGACGGCCGTGCGGAACTAGAAAAACTAAGACGTACCAGATGAAATGACGCTCATCTCGTTGTTATCCATAAACAAAGACGAACTGAAATCTGCACTACTGCAGGAATCTTCGCTAAGAGAATTATTATGCGATCGTTGAACTTTGCACGCTTTCAGTGGTGTCAGTGACCATTGATATAACGGATCGTAAAGAAGAACTTCCAGAATGGTAAGGACGACTTCCTGAGAACTCCTAATAACTGTCATCGTCTTTTCGCAACACCTATTCAAAATGGAACTACGTTACAAAAAAACCAAACGGTTTATTAAGAGCCTAGAGACACTCCAGAGTTGCACGTGCCATAGGACATGGTCAACTTTTCAGTTTGGAAGTTGCTCAACCAAAACACTAAATTTAAAACGTTACAGAAATTCTTTGTTACTTGAAGGGCATATTAAAGAATACACACGATTTTTATAAAGCCGAAAAATGTTCCTGGAGAACGAAATGTAGTTAGCAAAATGAACCTTTTTAGGTCAAGGACCTTTAACATGGTTCGATCAAACTAGCATAATTCAAAAATGGGCAAAATAAAAAAAAACCCCTTTGAATATTACAACAGAAACGTATTTAAAACTTAAAACCGGGCAACAACATTCAAGAAGCGATTGCAACTTCAATCATTGTTCTAAAACAACATTTGAATCGCAACCATATTTTCGGAAATGTCAAGTTTCCGAAAACATTCTATCACGTCATAACCAGCACATGTACATGTTAGAGTTCTCTCAAGCAAACAATAAACGATTAACGGAACCGTCTGAAAGTTCCTTCCGTTCCCGTTATGCCCATCCCGTCCACTACATCTCTCGTGAGTCTAAACGGAACAGTTTCGGGAGTTTGTAGATTGCGCCCTTGCTCGAAAGCGATTCCCAGATCGATGTGAACGAATTCGGCCGTCTTCTTGTCAACCAGAATGTTGCTCACGTGGCGATCACCAAGACCCAATATGTAACCAACTATTTGAGAAATTAAATCAAAATCCTGGAAAACTACTCATCGAACGAATCGATCCAACTCACCCATAGAGGTGGTGGCCACACTACGAACGTATGCCATCCTTCGTTCGTACCACGTCGGAGGATGTGGAAAATTCTCGAAGAAGAAATGTCGAAAAACGGGCCTCAGATTGTGACACACGTCCAAAAACGTTTTGTGTTTTTCTTCTAAAGATTGTTTCGCAGCATTCTAAATACAACAAATGAAAAAATTAAGGCGGTTTTAAAGTGTAAACGCTGACTCAAACTCTGTTTATATTACGGAAACAAAATTAACGGAAACTGAAGTGTTTTAGAAACTAGAAGGGAAGCTAGCTCAATCACTTACCCATAATTTCATTTTGATATCTTTCAAAATAAGCATTTTATGTCAGATCAAACAGGTTTCCACTTTAAGCAGGTGATATTTTTAAATTTTTGTACATAAAAAGTTTTATTTTGAAAGATAACGACATGAAAATAACTAAGCTAAGTAATTCAGCTACTTGTTGTAGTTTTTTCTTTCCTTTGGTGTTACAACTGAAACTGCACAATAATCACAGTTTCAAAATCAACTGTTCATAAAACATCTTTAAGCTGGTTCATTAATACCGTCATCTGCGTTCGGCACTGCGAAATCTTCCTATCATTCGGATAATAGCGGCTATGTGCTCCCTTCGAAGAACGACAGTCGACTAGATACTGACCGAAAGGAATAGTATTCTGGCACCATTCGAGCACTCCACTTTTTTGAGACAATGGAACCACCTACATACAAACGAATTAAAAAAAAAATGAAACGTGTTACGAGAACGTTTACGTCGCATGCTAACAGTGTAGGTCCTAATAGATAAGTTGCGACACGCCGCGTCGGGGTTGTCTCTCAGAAGTGTATTAACCATTCCGAACACCTGTTGCATTACTGCGTCTTGCCTCAAGTCGTCGTTACCCTAGAAATGCCCAATCCAACATTTGCTTACTATGATTATCCACTTAACGACTTATTATTCAAAAAGACATTATTTAATAAGTTGAACACACTTTTACTAGTTGTATGTGAACGACTCCGTCCGATCCCCTACAGCGTATCTGTTTCGGATGATTAATGCCACCGAAACACTTGAAAGAATGCGTGTATTCCACAATAGTGGCTACGTTGTCGTATTTGCACGTCACGTCCACTTTAATGTTCATCGTGAACGGAGGAACGTTCTCCAATCTACCGATACGAGCCAAAAGCTGATCGGAACTTATCGGGAAACTCACTTTCATATTTAAAAAAAAAAACGGTATAAATTCACGTGCAAAACAAAAACAAAGCCAAAAACGAGGCACCGTTTTCTTTCTTCTTCTGATCGTCCGTTAATTCCATGTATGAGAGAGCGATGAGAGCGTCACACAATTTCTGCATGTTGACAACGAGAGGTCCTAATCGAGTTCTCTGTACGCGGTCAAGAAGATTCCGTGCAGAACGGACACGAACCTAACAAGATATATTTGTTAAGATGTTTTATCAACAGCTCATTTTCTAACTCTGGTTATTCTACGTTTAAAGTATCACTGTGATGTTATAAACAGTACAAACCTTGTCTTCAGTTTTATTCTCGGCTGCTTGCTTCACATTGGCAGACAGATAAGACTGATCTTTGGAAGCATTACTCAATGCCAAAATAACCAGAAGTGTGTGATGTGGATGATCTGTAACCACTCTTTCGATCAGCTGGACATAATTAAAAAAAGGCAAGAATAAACACTAAAGAGAGACGAAATCGCAAATTTACAGCTCCATGAAAACCTCAAGAAGAATTTTTTGAAAAACGGGATAACGTTGCGCGTTGCTTCCAAGACGTGCTGCCAACTGATACATTAAAGGAAGGAATTTGTAAGAAGCAATTCTCGATAGATGATTCTGAAACGTGTAATCGAGATTCAGTCGAGTTTCATAAAATACGACAAAACGAAACGAAAACGACAAACTTTGAGTTTCGCGTTCAAATCGACATTATCCTTGTTTTGAAACCAGAGCGAAACGAGACGAAAAACTCTGTTGTCTTGACCGGTTCCAATTTCGAGGCACTTCAAATAATTCTCCGTCGCTTTCAGAAGAAACTTCATCTTGTCCTCGTGCATAGATTCCAATTCCTTCTTGTCTATTTTGCTCTGTTTGTCGAGCATATTAAACGATCGAATTTGGCTAAAACAAAAGCACAAGACAACGAAAAAAGAAAAGACAGCCTAAATAAACACCAGCATCGATGTTGATAAACAACAAACTTATCATCACAAATTACTCCATGTTAAGTTTCCGTAAGGCACGTAGCTTGTTTACTTCTTGCTCAGATCCGACGATCATTTGATGTTTACTTTCGTAAGCACTCGACTTTAGGTAATCCACTATCCGTTTGTAGTGACTATCGGCATACCGCGCCAGTGCCACGTAAGCACTCACCATCAAGTCCACCGTTTCTGCGTCATTTCCTTTGTTCTTCTCCAGTATAGCAATCGACTGCAATTACAAATAACACTTAAGTAAGTTAAGTTGATCTTAAAAGTGTAAAAGCCTCCCGAACACTGGTTACTACGTCGTTCAGGAGTAAAACCGAGAGAAACTTTAAAATCTTTTAGAAACCAGAAGAGTAACTCAATCATTTAAGAACACATTTTCAAGTTGATATATTTTAAAATAAGCTTTTTTTTATATCTATAATAAGTTTATTTCGAAAGAAATCCCATCATTAAAATAACTATGAAATGATTCAGCTACTCGTGCTAGTTTCTAAACCAGTTCCAATTTCTTCTTAGTGTTCCTCTTCTGAAACTCAGAAAAACCCCCGAGTTTGAAAAGCACCACTTCGTTAAAACATCTCAAATCAAATAAGATATAAAACATCATTCAGAAAGAAAACCTTTTCTAGAAAGTTTTCCGTAATGTTTGCAGGATTCTCGGCTCGAGTCTCGATTAACCAATTCCCGTAGATGTTTAAAGATTGCGCGTACAACTTGGACGTTTCTTTGTCTAGTACCTTTAAAAATAATAAAAACACGTTCCTGAGAGGTAGCTTAAAGATATTGTAGTTTTCATCAACCTTTTGGTCCATCTCCTTGAGCAAAATGTTGAGCAAACTTTTAGCTGTGTCGTGTTCATCTCTGTCCCAAAATATCTTCGCCTCTTCCAACCTCCAGGCCGCATTCTTGTGTTTCACAACGCTGCACATCCCTCGAAGTCTTACTATCCGTGTTTCCGCATACTGAAGTAATTCACTCTTACGTGCTAATTGAGCGTGAAGCTCGTCGCACTTAAACATGGCTTCCACAATATTCTGCTGTTGTTGCGTTCCAGAGGAGCTCAGTAGAATCTGCAACAGCGTGCTCCTCAGGCTCAAAACGGGTTCCATAACGTCGTAATCATACCGAACAATATTATCTCGATTAGCCCATTTCTCGACGAGATTCGGAAAAAAATCTACAACATTTGACCTTTGATAACAACAACAAAAATTAATACCTTCAAATTGTATTCTAAACCTTTTTCCTATAAAAAATGACGTACTCTTTCAAAGGTAAAAAGTCTTCGAGATTGTTAAGAGCAAGAAGACACGTCAAAGGATACTTCAGTCCGGCGGCGCATTCCAAACTTTTGTGCTTCAGATCCAGAGCGACGGATCGATAAGTCCTATTGCATAAATCACGAAAAGAGTGGAAATCGCCGTGTCTTAAAGCGCTCAAAGAACAATAGATCAATGCGTTGAAACCAACAGCATCAGTATCATCAACCCAGCTTTAAAAAATAACACAAAATATATTAATAACATATATAAAACGCTATTCGAACTGTGATTAATTCCGAGAGCAAAATGATGTAAAACTTGAAAGTGTTTTAGACATTAGAAGTATTTTCATCTCGATATCTTTTAAAATAAGCTTTATACGGCAGTTAGAAAATTTGACAAGACCCAATTTTAAGCAGTTGATATTTTTTGTAATTTAACACACTTTCAATCTCTCTTCAGTGTTGCTCTTCTGAAATGAAAAATAAAACACATCTCAATGTGATAACCTTCCAGCATCGGGTTCCGCCCAACGTGTCGTCTTCCAAGCACACTCAAATTGAAAGTCTCGAACTTCTGCCGAATCTAAAGTGCTAGATATATTCTCCAGATACATCACAGACAAATTCTGTAAACCTAAATTATGTAAAGTCTAATAACAAACATACATATAATTAATACCCTGCAACAGTAATTTCTTATTATTCGTATTACTCTGTGTAGACCAGTTGGAAGCACATTCGTAGAAGTGCCACAGCTGCCACTCTGTAGTGCCAAGTCGTAAGCCAAGGCCGCTTTATCCCAACGTCGTTCGTGTTCATAATACCTAATACGGGTGTTTGCATCCGATAAATGGCTCATTCCACAGCCGTAAATTCCGTCGGCATCGCCGATACTGCGGTAAATCTACATCGAGTTCAATAAATCAGTTTTTATGTACATTTTATTTCTCAACGCAGAATATAATTGTAAACCTGTAACAAAAGATCCTGCATCGCCTGAACACCATCGGGATAATTAGAACACAAGAAAGAGATTGGCGACGAAGAAGAGAACTGTGTTAACGAGCTGTCCGATCCAGAACTGTCAATCTGCGTTTCTTGCAGCTTTCTGCACGAATTTAACACAAGTTTGTAAATGGCTAACGCGAAAAATATTACAAGAAAATTTCTGAAAAATATAACCTCGTTTTTACTTCACACCAAATCTCGACAAAGAAAAGAGCAGAAAAATGAGCGGAACAAAAGTGAGCTGCGTGTGCAACGTGAAGATAATCGAGATCTAGCCTAAAGTTGTCGTTCCATTCCGATAAAAAGGCAGCAGTCGTTTTGTTTCTTAGTGAGTGGAAGCCAAACGAGTTTAAAAACGTTACATGTAACAACACCCTTTAAATTGTCTACTTCGGCTTTGGTTTCTTTTGCAATTGCAAAAACTGAACAACGGTCAACATAACACCAATTGCTCTCTTGTCCACATACACTGGGACAGAACCGCCTTCTAAATTAAAGAGAAAGGATTTAAAAAAAAAAACCGAGAAAGGAAGACTAGAGAAGTGGGAACTACTTGATGGCGAGAGAAGAGAGTTTTCTTCTCTGACACCAATAAATTTGGCAAAGAAGCCACTTATTTGACGAGATATTATTTTAAAAAAGCGTCCCGTGTTGTCGTTCATTAGAATAGAATGCAGCAAATAGGGAAGCAATTCCTTGCAGAAGTCCAACTGAAAAACAATAAGCAGATTCGGTTACTAAAAAAAAGAGTGACGCCAAAAAAGAGAGACTGGTCGTATGAAGACAACCTTCACTTCACAGATCGGTTTCAGTTGGTTTAGTATCTCACAGCAATGAGAACCGGTTTCAATGAGATGACAACACAAATTGCAAATGAATTCTTCCAATTTTAAATGGTCCCCACTCCAAATACTTGCTGTGTCAATTGTGAGGACAAAATCTTTTTCAAAAGTATGATTAGTTATTTGAGAAGGCTAAAAATTAAAACAAAAAAAATCGTAATTTCAAAGGGGGAAGAATACAACATGCAAAAATAAAACAAATGGAAAATTCACCTTTTTGGAACAAAATGGATGCAAATAACTAAAGAGCAAACCAGCTTTTTTGTTTTTATAATCATTTACAAACTTGTATCCTGATTCAGTTGCCAGAACATTCTTTAAAACTTTGCTAGTAACAACTTTAACTTTTACACTAAAATTTGTAAATGTGAAAAGAAACTTAACAACTAAGCGTGTTATTAAGAAGCAGATTCACAATGATAACTTTGCAATTGAACTCTCAGAAGATGGTTTCAACATAGAACTTTAATGCTTTATAAATTACATCTTTCTAAAGTATTTACTGCTTTCTAGCAGTAAATCTTGTATGAAAAATAGCCAATGTGATCACCACTTTAGTTTGTGTGAACATGCAATTAAGGATGATCACTCAAAACAGAAACGCTGTTTTATTGATTTTGTTTTTAAATTGGAACTACGATCGAAGGGTTTAAGTTCTAATGCCAAGTTTCCATCGTGAATTTAATGCTAAATAATTCCACCTTGGATCGCTAAGATAAGAGTGGAGTCTGTGACAAATAATAACATTGCACTGAGACATCAAATCGCCTTCATACAGATTAACAGTCGAAGTAAGACACTTATTCGACTTGCGTGGCAGCAAAATAATGGAAGGAAACTGTAGAGGTCCCAGTTCTCCCAGACAACGTAACAATTCTGGAACGACCTAATGATGTCGTTTCACAAAGAAAAAAATTATTTCTTAGAAACGTCAACTCTCTGTAATCACAAACAACCTTGTCGGTCGAATTCAATGTGCTGCAGATATGAGTGAGCTCGACCATTAAGTGATAAAGAACATTGTCCGAACATTCGTCCGAAAAGCGAACCTCTACCGAACAAAAATGCTTCAGTAAGTAATCAACCCACAGAACGAAATACTTAAAAAGATTTGCCTACCTCTAAGGCCTCGAATCAATTCTTTCAATTCATCCTGCCGAGAAGACAGAGATTTCTTTAGGAAGCAAAATCCCTCTATTCGCATTTGTCCTCGGTTCAATTCTAATCCACGAAGAAAGTATTCTATCTCTCGCTTTAAACTAAGTTGCCCGTTGCCGTATTTCAACGCAGAAAGTTTCTGCTGAGCAGATTCGAATGCCGGCAAATCGGGAAAAGGTTCCATGTAGACTAAGTTCTTTGCAAGACTCTCTCCGGCTTCAACGACCAGAAAGTTTATTAACGAAAGTGCCTAGGTGCAACCAAAATTAGAAAAGTTATTGAACCGTGACGTAAATTAAATTAAAATTAAACGACCTTATCTCCAACGAGTGAGTTGTCGCCGTTTTTAACGTGTGGTACGAGACCATTCAGTATGACGGTAATCAGTTTAGAAATTTCCATTTGACAAACGTTAAGGGCACTTTCCGTGATCTCGCGCAAAAGAACACAGCACTCGGAAACCAGAATCTCACATTTACGAGAACTAAAGACAATCCAAACGAAATGTGAAACTTCACTAAATAGCTTATTATGTACTTTTGAATAACAACTATTATCCATACGTCGATCTATTTAGCAAATGAACAAGCGTAACGATAACATCGTGCAAAACAAACGCCCAAGAACTTTGCAATCCTCCCTGAAACTCTTTCCAAATGAGAGAAACGAATAATTTGTAAGCAAGACATGCACGATAGACATCATGTGGCTCGCGACCGACGTCCAATATCATCTCGAGAGATATCAAAACCTTCTGAATACCATCCTTTTTACGTTTGAACAAAAAACAATCTACGATTAACACATTTCTTGCAAGTGAACTACTATAGCGCAAGAAAAACCTGCGTCCTCATTAAAACAGAGACTAGAGAACTGTTACACTCGTTGCAAGCCGTCATAATGTAATCGAGAGATGCACGAACGGTAGAAAGTTTATAAGAAGGCGGGTTCGATGGAGGCATAACGAAGAACACGTCATCATCGGCACCGTGGAGACTCTTCAGCAAACAGACAACAACTTCGTCGAGTCTCGAAGCCAATTGCTCGTTTATCACCTACAAAATTTACGAAAAATTAAAGAAACGGTACAACCATGTATATATACGAATAAATTAAAAATAAGACCTCCCGAGTCAAAATCTTTTCTAGATTACGGTGACAAAGGTCGGCCGTGCGCTTCGAAGGCACGTAACAAGAAAGGTTGTCCACAGAGTCAGACAAGACGTGACCGGGCAACACACAAGCCATAATCTGAGGAAAACACTCCTTTACCAGATCTGGCCACGGACAATTCAATGCGGTGGAAATCGATTCGCTCAATTCAGTTTTCGAGTAAACAAACACAAATGGAACGATGATAGTGTAATATTTTCTACAAAAAACGTTTAAACATTATACTAAACAAAAATACAGTGAAAAACGTTTAAAACAAAAAATCAGATAACACATAATATCATATATATAACCTGTAAAATTCTTGCAATGACGAGAGATCGGCCAATTTCCACAAACAACTATCAAACTCGAAGTCTTTTTCGATCCATTTGTAGATTAGACAACCGATGTGCAGGTCAAGAAATTCCGAAAGAGTATCATAACCAAACAAAGCCGAAATATGTCGCAACGCCTAAAAAGAGATTTTCAACCGGGTAAATTCGACAACAAAAACGACCTTCAAACCAAAAAACCTTTTTTGTTAACGAAACAGACGATGGAATTTCTCTCGCATGGATAAAAATTTCAAACAAAACTTGCTTGAGACAAAATGGAGAAAAGATTGCCATTTGAGTCAAGACTAGAATAGAAGATGATGTCCAGTTATTCTGAAGATCCAAACGCTTCAACGAACCATCCTAAAAAGTAACAGTTAAAATAGTTTTTAAATTGGAAACAAAATGCTAAAAGGCAGAATTCTCATGAAATACAAACAATGGCAACGGCCGAAGAGTTAATCGACGCCGAAACCGATTTCAAAATGTCGCTATGACGATTTGCATTAAAATCATTGGCCGTAGATTCGTTTTGAAGTAGCACAGAGATCACGTGTGAGACGTGAAATGAAACAACAAAGTTTTCTGACTGTAGAAAGTTTGGAATTAAAAACGGACTTGGAAATTCTATGCGCGTAATTTCGGCGTTCCCTTGCGACACGTATTCATTGTTGACAAACCTCGGATCGCACTAAAATTAGATTTCGTTAAACGGGAACAATTCAAACGAGGATGACAACAAAAGATAGAAAAATCACCCGTCCAAGAACGGCAATTGCCTTTAAAAGGGCCAATTCGGTGAAAGGACCACAATTTCCTCGCGACTTATGAACCCTACAATCAAAATATTTAGAACACTTTCGACGGGAACATTCGTTTAATTGTTTCGTAAGTATTTATTACCAGAAACCATTGAGAAGATGCACCGCATGATTTCGAAGAACTAGATCTCCTTCAAAATCACTTTTAACATAGTAGTCATTTAATTTAAGAAGTAACTTTGACAACAGATTCAAACAAAGAACACAAATTTCACCGTCTCGAAAATAGATCTTGCACAACCGCCTAAAAATAATATTTTTAAAAATATAAAATTTTCAAATAAGAGTGATATGCTAATACTTAAGTGCAGTAAGACAATCTTCAAAATGCTTTTCATTCAGTGTGTGCCCATCTTTCATCAAATTGAAAAGAACTGTAAGAACCTTCACGAAACGAAAAAAGCATTAAAACAAATTCTGTATGAACTGATCAAATAATATACCAATTGCATATTAAACGGACGTTCATAATTAAA
Source organism: Brachycybe producta (assembly GCA_036925085.1). NCBI lineage: Eukaryota > Metazoa > Arthropoda > Diplopoda > Playtdesmida > Andrognathidae > Brachycybe > Brachycybe producta. The sequence continues at coordinate 489,703 of JAUPFP010000007.1, read as the reverse complement.
CGTCTCCGTGAGCAAAGGTCTAATTAGACGCTTCAAAATGTCGTCGAGCGAGAAAGCGGCGGAACATTTTGCAGCCGCTGTTGGTCTCAAAGGTGACAGTAAAGGTGCACGAGGATACTGGCACCAAGTGGTGAGCAGAGCTGCCACTCGAAGTTGCAAACGTTCGAAACTAGTTAATACAGCTGTGGTGATTTCTCCGATGTCTTCGATGCTAATATCGGTAGGTGGTAAGAATCTTCTGTACCCGTGGAACGACCGAAACAACCGCTCGAACGCGACATTCGTAACGTCGGGCAAATCGCCATCGTGTTCGCAATCGAAATCTGGATCATTGTTCGAAGAATGAAAACTAGAGACGGGAAAAACATTTCCATACACGCAGTCGTTTAAACTGGAAACAAGCATCTCCGATGTCATTTCTCGACAAAACTGGGCCATTTTCTGGCAATAACTCAAAGTGCCATTCCACGAAAACATCTCGCTCAAGTTAGAAACGACCATGTCTAAGGTTTGCTGCTTCGACATGGAATACGGTTCGTTGTGACAAAGATCACGCACAAGGACACCCAATCGAGACATTAGCTTTTGAAGAGTGTTACAAAGGTGTAGGTTTGCAAGTTCAGTGATACACAAAGATCCATCTCGTATCAATTGGCCGATACATTTGGTCACTAAACAACATTGGCCTGAAACAGACACGAGATCGTTACTCTCCGTAGCTTGAGTCACGTCCAATAAAATATCACAGTCTCTCACAAGACACTCGATAAGTTTATCGCGAACGGCTACAACGGCATTACAACGACTGATCTCGAAGTCCACCTCTTTAGATTTAAACAATGTTTTATCACAGATATTCAAAGGCTCGTCAAAAGTAGCTTTCAAGTATAACGATCCAAGAGAATCCTCCAAAAGAGGTTCAACTTGAACGAATTTATCCCACTTTCTACAATCGCGAACGGTCAACCTCTCGAGAACGTCACAAACAATCGTGATCGAAGGTCGATCATTTCCTTTGAAGACGAGAGAATTGAATTCACCATTAAAGTTTGGAAGCAACCAGTTTAACAGCTGCAAACGAAAATCCAACACCGATGCCGATCGATCACTTGTGCGCTGTTTAGGCGCTAATCTATGAACGTTTGAATGCTCCATGATGTTTGCAATGGTACATAGGGAATGCTGAGACAATGTGCTCAAACCGGGCACAAATAAACATTGCAACTCAGAACCAGGTTGAATAAAACCGGAAACGATCAGTTTCTGTATCAATGAATGGCCTTCGGGAATACACTGATTCAAGCTCACCGTTCTACGAAGTAACAATTTACAGTTTAACATGTGTTTTATAAAAGGCTGCGTTTCTTGAACTTTGATTATTCTGCAATTTCGTAAAAGCAACGCTAAAGAAAAACCTGACGAGCGGCTGAATCACTTAATAGTATTTTTATGTTGATATATTTTCAAACTGACATAAAAAAAATCATTTTAAAGTTTCTCTTAATTTTGCTCCTGAAAAACAGAATAACCAGAATTCTTGGGGCGTTTATAATTTAAAACCACTTTAAATTTTACCAAAAACAAAAAAATAGCCATACATCATCAATAACATAAGTAAATACAACATAAATTCATACCGAACACAAAGTTCATAAATATTGGACCAAATGTTATTGACACCACCGCCGCCGCCCCGAACATCGTGAGAGTTTTGTGTTTTGGATAAACAAGTATAAGCTCCCAGAACAGAACAAAGACAGTTGAGAATCGCTGCCATGATGACGTAACTAAGCATCAAAAACACAAATTTAATAAGTTATTATACAAATATCGATCGTGTACTTGAAAGTGATCGAAACCGTTTGCAGTCCAATTGAAGCTGATGTAGAAGTTGAACGAACGTGACGAGATCCTCAACAGAAACAGAAACGTCAGGATATTTTTTCAAAAAACAATCCGTAAGCTGCAACCTTGAGAATTTTAAAAGATAAACAAAAGCAGCATAAAAAACGACACCATTTTCACATTGTTCGGCAGTAATAAACCACGCAACGACGTCTTCTGTTTCGGCTCCGCAACACTGAATCGAATCGACGAGAAGTTGAAATCCTCGTGTGGTTCTTCTGCGTTTGGAAGAAGAACAATGTTCGTTTGCGTCGATCGAACCGAAAGCAGCCTCTTGATGAAACACCTCGACTAAAAGTATCAGAAAATCAACTTCTAAACCAACGTTCTTCCTATAAAAAAATTAAGAAAACACGTAATAAAACCAGTTTATCTTGAATGTAAATAAAAAAAATTACACTGAGTAACGGCTTCTAAAACCAGGTTGTTGAAGTTCTTTCATTAGAATATCATAAAGACGATGCAAACCAGTCTGAAATTAAAAAGCACAATCCACAATGACAACGATAAATGAATTGAAATTGTCTAAAATATGACATTAACCTTCCAAAGTGTTTCATCGCAACAGATCATTCCCTCGTCTTCACGAGAAACACCATTAGGATGGTGACACGACAACTGAAGTTGCAAGAAATCGATCAGAATCGCCTGAAATGGACAAATCAAAGTTCAAAATGTTATCGTTCATTGAATTCAATATTACTCTGTTTAAAAAAAAACGTTAATAAAAACTGGAAAGCGTTCTAGAAACTAGATTAGTAACTGAACCACTTAAAACTAAAGACAGTTTAAATATGATCAATATAAGGTTTTTAAATCCTAACAAAACAATTTCTTTCAATGTTAGGTTTATAAAATAAAAATGTGACACATAGCTCCTCTAGTTTCTAAAACCCTTTCAATTTCTTCTTCCCGTTAAGTCCTAATTAACCAAAACGTTTGTTTAAAAATCATCTTAAAACTTCAAACCTTGAAGTGTTTCGACAACTTGTCTTCTAACATGGAAAGCACAGTTCCAAAAACAGATTCACCGAAGAAACAAAGTTGTAGACGGCAATCGACAGCAACGACTTTGCATAACGAAAGACAAGCGGACATTAAACTTTCCTGTTGCGATATTCCTAAATTATTTCTGACAAAAACATTTTCTGTTAAGAATTAATTATTCATAAATATTTGAAATCTTTTCTTTGAATTACCTGCAATGCAGAATCGTATCCTTAAAAAAAGTAAAAAGTGGTGACGGATCCAACATCGTTTGAAAGTAACTCAATCGGACGATAGACTCCATAATCTGCATCACGAGACCGTGAATCGATTCTGACTTGGACGCTTTATAGTACTCAATGTAAACAACAAGAAACTCTATAAAGAGAAAATAGAAAATATAAATAAATGAACAGCGGGTCAAATCGATCGTAATCTAACGGAAAACCATTGAGAGCGGCCGAAGGAATGTCCCGAGCGATCTTGCGACGACTCAAAATTTCTTTCAATAGAATATTACTGTACTCGACGGCGAAACAATTCCAAGTGAATTCGCTGTGCATAGCATTAAGCAAATAATTAACTAATTTCGTCGCTTTCAGGCGCGGTTCACCTCCTAAGTTAAAAACGAAAGAACAAAAAATATCAGAATCGAAAAAAAATCTACTAAATCTTCGTTAGTATCCACTGGAATTAGCTTGATGTATAACAAGCCGAACAATACTAGAGCACATCTTCTTCTTGTGGTCACGAGTCGAGAGTGTCGCAATCGAAGTAGGAACTTTAACAATTTTCTGAGTCTCCTTTTCCAAGTGTTCCACTTCCTGATCAAGAAAGAAAACGGATTACGTTCGATACTTCTCGTTAAAAAGACCCGTGACGCAACGTGAAACCTTTGAAACGCATATTTTGACCGCGTCAAAAAGATTGTCCCAAGTGTATCCATCTCTTCTAGACGAATTTCTATCTAGGGCTTCGAGAACAGAAGCATTTTTAAGAAGAAACGGAAGATTGTCGACTTGTTTCTGAAATTACACCGTAAAAATAAAAGAATCCACTTACAAATATAAATATTTCGAAGCATTTGAAAACATTATAACTGAGCTTTATATTATTTCTACACATAGGAAGCGATTTTAAAAGAAATAGAAAGTTTGTTCAAAACTAGAACCATAAAATAATTTCACAAACGATATGAGAAAATTTCATTTTTGAATGTTTATTTTGAACGATATTATTCCTTTACCATTGTTGTTTGTAACAAACTTTGAATTTCTTCCGAAAAAATCTCTTTTGATAATCGGGAGATTCCACGTCAAGATTACTTGGCTTAAGTTGGTAAACAAGTAAACAACTGATTTTTGATTTTTTGATTCTGCGTTTCAGGAGAGCAAAACGAAGAGAAACTAGAAATTCTGAACATTTTCCTGCTGACATCAAAATATATATATAAATGTATCTGCTTAAAATTTGGCCATTTTGAAACTTGACATTAAAAGCGAATTTTGAAAGTCGTTAAGTTTCTCTTCATTTTGCATCTGAAAGATAGAAAAGTCAAAGTTAATTCGCCGTTTCCTTGTCCTTAATGTTACGTACTGTTGTCATTATTATTATTATTTATTACCTTTCTATCGGTGACTTTGTCGGAGACGATGAGTCTCGTGCACTCAATTAAGCTCTTTAACGAAGAACTCGAAGAAGACGAACTCATTCTTGGCGGGCGAAGTATTTAAAGTCACCGTTAAAATGGCAAAAACAACATAAAAGCAATTCAAAAAAACACCGACAATATCAGCAAACCATGAACATGTACTTTACAATTGACTCATGTTAAAGAAATTAAAGAAAAATTAAATAAAAACCATGAAATAAAACAAAACCAAAATCGCAACCATTGAACCAATTCTCACAATAAGAAACGGATAGACAGTGATGCCAGATCCAAACAACCGCGATACATTATTCTTATTATTATTACAATAATCATAGAAAATTAAATTTAACAAGTTAATACAAATTTGTTTAAAAAAAGATCTCCGCTTTTACAGTATTTGTAATAAATAATTATTAATTAATAAATAGAATTTACCAGGGTAAGAAAAGACCGAAGTAAGTTGCGTTACGAAGAGGTTAGGAGACTTTTCCCTACAGTCGGACATCATAGATGTGTCAGCAGGATAAGTGACGTCATTGATGTTTTCTTGATGGCCATGTGCTCAGCACATGGGTTGTTTTTGTTTTTTGTCTCGCTTACTGAAAATGTATAGAAATAGAAGCTAACGTTTTCCGATTCTAATAAATCAAATTTAACAGAACGGTAGCTGAAAACCACTTAATAGTATTTTCATCTTTAAAAATAAAACTTTTTTATAAACAAAAATTATAACAAAAAAAATCTCGTCTGCTTAAATCATTTTCAAACTGACATAAAAAGCTTATTCTGAAAGATCTATCTTATTTTAAGATACCCTTAATTGATTGAGCTACTCTTCTAATTAAAAAAACACTTTCAAGTTTCCCTTTTGAAAGAATAATCAGAACAAAAATGGAGCGTTAACTTTAAAATCAATACAAATGTCATATTTAAAAAAATCAACATCTGTAGTCTAAAGGTTAAACAGTGTGTACTAAACAAAACGCACAAAAGTTTGTACAAAATTGTTTTTTTTTGTTTATTGTATTTACATTAAAATTATAAAATACATATATTTTAATCTGTTTTGTTACACCAAGCTTGAATTATGCCTCATATTCGTTGAACCAGCGAACGTCAAACGGGGATCCAAGTTGTTCCCTTTCAACCCCCCTTGGGTCACTTTCATTCCTTGGTCACCGGATAAAGCTGCATCCCGTTCAGAGCAGCCTGTGTAAACTAAAGCTAAAGGTCTGCGATTCAATCCTTGAGATTGAGATTGAAATGAGCAGTCACCACGCTGCTTGGAAAGTACGTGTAATTGAGTGCGACCATTCGCATGGTGAGGAGGAAGAGGTGGAGGAGGCGGTAGAGGAAGAGGAGAAGAAGCAGGAAGACGTGCTGGTGGCCTAGGATGTTGTACTGGAACCTTAGGGTGGACAGGTAACGGAGACGTTATGGGGCGACCATCCTCCTCCACCGTCCGACGTTCGAGACTCTGAAGGCGACGCTCGTACCACTTTTCCATTTCGTGGTTGACTGTATAGAAAAATTGACCCTCCAACTCGCCATCAAACTCGGAGGCTAACTCTTGATCTGTCATCACCAGACCATTTTTATAAGGAATGGCAACTTCGGACCGTAAGCGCGTGTCAAGTTCGCTCAATGGCAACCCATTGATCGGTGCAACTTGTTGACCGCAACTCGATTGAGACTCGAAACTGGAATGAAGTTTCGTTGTATAACCAGAGTCCTGGTCGAGTTCTCGAGTCGAACCCGGCGCTGCCGGATGTCCCACTGCTTCTTCGGCTTCAAGAGGAACCGAATTAAGCCGTAGGGCAACTTCCAAATCCACCTCGGAAATGCCCCGATCGTCCTCACAGTAGCCAGAGCTATGTCGAACGCTTTCTCTACCTGTGGTGGTCCTGCTTTGTACAGCTGAAAAAACACCAAGCCTCGCATCATCCGCGTCAAGGTCATCGCAATTCGAAACACCACAAACGGCTGAATACAAATGACCTTCTCCCAGTTCTCTGTCTCTAATTTTTCTATGCGAAGGTGCCATTTGCCTCTTTACACTCAACCCCACCGGTGACCGGCATTCATCGCGTTCGGATAAAACCTCTTCGGACTTAGATCTTCTGAACTGAACTGCACTCGAGGCTCTAGCTGCTGCTGCAACTTCGGCCGCAAGCTGAACCGGCGACGTCACAGACAATGTTCTTTGTGTTCTTTGCGATCCAGAAGGACCTGACCTTTGATGGCGTCCAGCCACATCCTTTAAATCAACCTCCTCTTCGTCCTCTTCCTCATCCTCGTCGTCGTCATCATCATCTTCATCTAATGAGGTAGCCAAGTCATCCACATCAACTTGTGGTTGTGGAAGAAGAGGAGGAGGTGGCCTCAGCTGCGGAGAAACCGAAACACGAGCCGATGATGGTGGCCTGTGAACATCCTTCAACCGAACTCGAGCCAGAGACTCCATTTCGAACCTATGCCTCTCCCTCTCCTGATGCGTAACGCGGTCCGTGCGCTCCACACACTCGGCTTTTTCTGCAGCCAATCTCTCTTTCATTCCTTCGTTGATCGAAACCAGTTGCGTCCTCGTTCTACGCTCCAGGTTCGTGATCTTTGCGTTGAGGTTGTCGTGAGCTAAATCAATGTGTTCCATTAGTTCCTGCTTGTCACTTTCCATCTTCTTCTCCACATTGCGAAAGAACGGAACACAATAACAGGCGTAACCCATTCCAACCGGACCCTTTTTAATGTTGCCACCCAAATCCAAGAAGTATTGTTCTCCGCGTTGTAGAGGTTCCGTCGGAAGAGAATCCAACTTGGGACTTTGAAAGGGCATCAGACTTGGTGAATAGTGACATCCGTACGGACTGACGTGATCCTGCGATCCTTTGGACTTGTCGTGAGAACGATGGCCCTTTTGTCCGTGACCACGCTTACTCTTTGCATGCATGAAAGAAAGAAGCACTGTTCAGTATCGTAACAGGGCCCAAACGACCCGCCGAAATTAAAATCTAAGTCACCTTTTTATGTTTACTTTTATGTCGACTTCCACTGTCTTTGCTGTCTCGAGATGTTCCGCTCTCTTTCTCGCGCTTCTTGTGTTGTTTGTGCGAATCTTGGTCGTGGTCCTTGCGAACCGGTGGTGGGTTCGCCAAAATGTTGCCAACTTCTGCAAAGTTCTTTCGTCTTGCGATGTCCATTGCAGTTTCACCTTGCTAGAATGAATGAAATAAATTCAGTATATTGCGTGGTGAATTAACGCTGATCAAGTAGTTTACTTTGTTCTTGACGTTCCGATCGCATTGAACCTCCAGTAAGATTCTTGTTAATTTACGGCGGCCCATTGCAGAAGCAATATGTAATGCAGTGTCACCGTTCTAAAAATATGCTAATAAATTACGACATCTAGCTGAATTTTAAAAAAAGAAATATAAAATATAAAGCAATTACTTTGTTCTGTTCGTTGACGTCGCAACGAGCGCTTAATAAAATCCTCATAACACCGGCATGCCCATAACGACCCGAAGTATGAAGTGGAGTGTCACCGTACTGTGGGGTTTTATTTGTATCAAATACACAATTAATTACATGTAATTAACCAGCAATTCAAATATAATAATATTCAACAAGATTTAAACTAACTTTAAGAATTATAAAAAAGCAATGTCTTTTAGAGAGACTAGAATAGTAAATTATTTGAATAAAGATAATATTTTATGTTGCTATGTTTCAAAATAAACAAAATTTGGTGTCAGTTTTAAGTCAGTTCTAGTTTCTAAATCACTTTCAACTTTCTTCTATTCATTAGGCGGCCGTTGTTCCTAAGTTACATACTATATTAGTTCGAAACACGATGGCTTACATTGTTTTTGACATCAGGCCTACACCCGGACCAGAGCAGCACTCTACAGCTTTGATTGTGACCATTTTGACAGGCCAAATGTAAAGGTACGAAACCGCCCTGAAAAAGATAACAACCACAACTTCTGTCAATCCGTCAATTTCAAACGAGTGGCCCAATGAAGGCGATTAAGGAGAACCTTGTTTTTGATGTAGGCATTGGCCCTCGCCTTACAGAGAATGTCCATCGTTTGACTGTAACCCTTCCAAGCTGCTTCATGAAGGGCCGTGTTACCGTGCTAAGTGGGGAGAAAAAAAACAGAACCGAGCTTTAATAGTTAAATCCGAGGTGGCACAGTTCACGGTAACTTACGACATCATCTTGGTGGTCGACTTGGGCACCGTGTTTCAACAGTTGCTGAACAATGTCCACGTGTCCTTCGGCCGCAGCTCTCTGTAAAGCCGTGTGTCCCGACTGCAAATACAAAATAGAAAAATATTAGTAAAACATAAGAACCGTTTTTAGCATATGGGCGAACTGAGAGTAATGAATGTCACCGTGCGGCCACAAGTTAAACGTTCACTTTTCTCCCCTTAAAACAACAGCCACGAAAATGCTTTCTGATGTGTAAAATAATTGCAATTATGTTTGACGATTACTTTAAAGGTGTTAAGTGACTTCTCCTCGGTTAATTTGAAAGTCAATGAAAATTGACACACATGAATTTGGGTACGCTTCATTTAATTAATGCATTGAACCGTAGTACGATCAAAAAACAAATGGACGTGATTCCGTTTTCGAAGGTCTCGGTTCTTCCAAAGGGAAGTCGAGTGAAAAGAAAAGAAGAAGAAGAAGAAGACGGTAAAAATTGCATTAAAAAAGCTCAATGAACTATTTTCAAATTTATAAAAAGCTACTTGTGCGTTCAAGTGCATTCCAATATAGACATGAATATATATCAGAAAAAAATATCACTTTTCACACGTTCAATGAAAACGCAAACTCAGCATTTCTTTTTTTCTTCTTCTTCTTCTTCTTCTACATCATCTTCTTTCAAAGTTCCAATGTGGAAGTGAACGTTCCGGAACCGACCCAAGAGGACTCGAGGAGGAGGAGGAGGTGGTGGTGGTGTAGGTGGTGGCCGGGTGGCCACGTGAACCGTACAAAATTACCCTTCTACTTAATATTGTTCACTCTCGAAGAAGTTTCGGACACTGACTCCGAATTTCGAACAAAAAATTACATTTTTAGTGAAATTGTTGTGAAAATTATGTGAACATATAATGTGTATACACAAATAAAACTACTGTATAATAATTTATAATTAATGTATGTTTGAATAGAATTTCAATGATCAAATTTTAACTTGAGAATTGATCTGTTTTGGTTTTTTTCTTTTCTTTGTCTTGTTATGCATCAGTAGTTCATTTTTTTATATATTAATAAACTGAACTTGAAAATTTCCTTTTTAAAATAACTAATTGTAAAACTTGAAAATCCTTTCAAATAGAAAAATTAAAAGTTTGAGTGTTTTAAGCCCCTGGTGCGTGTGTGTGTTTAATATGAGTTTAATATTCAATTCAAAGGCGAATTTGTTTTCTCTTCAATGAACAACTAATTGTATGCCATGAATTATGAATGTAATATTAAAAAAAAATGAATTTTGCATAAAGATTGGTTATGCTAATTGTTAATTAACCTTGCGTTTTGCATGAATGATATTTTTAGAAATATATTTATGATGATTTATGAACAGCTGATTTTAGGAACTCTTGATTATCTTTCAAAAGACAAACTTGGAAAGTGTTTTAGAAACTAGAAGAGTAGCTCAATCACTGAATCACATTAAGAATATTATTTCGGTGTAGGATGACGTCTAAAAATACACCAAATTCTATCAATAAGTGATCAATATTTGTTAATTGCACTTACAAAATCGGGTGTATTGACGTCACATCCCGCTAGAATGAGAGCGGCCACAGTGTCCGAATGTCCGAAATGACTGGCAAAATGTAAAGCGGTTTGTCCATCCTGTTCGAAACAAAAGCGAATTATCATAATTAAAACAACATACAAAATAGATTTAACGATTAAACGATTTAACGACCCCTCAATTGCAAAGAGTCATTTAAATATTAATTGGCTAATTACAGAACGATTGCATATTAATTAATTAATTAATAATAATAATAATTAATAATGGTATATTGTATACTCTGTCGGCGTCGCAGGTGGCACCGGTCTCGATGAGCTCGAGAACCTTGGAAGTGTGTCCCTTGATGGCAGCCACTCGCAACTTGTCGTTCGGAGTGAGTCCAGCTGGAACATAGGGCATCAGAAACAAGGGATCTCTCACTCCTCCAACAAAATCATCAAAAACATTAATCAAAATTCCTCTCGAAAAACTACAACAAACCAAATTAATATTAAAAGAATAAAATTAGACAATTTTTAAAATTAAGTTTGTCTTGGATTTATATAGGAAAAAAAAAATAAGACAATGCGTTCAAAATAAATATCTTTTTGAGAGGACATTTCACACAAATTGTTAAAACTCCAAAAATAAACGCCTATATTTTGTTTATTATAAATAGGATGGGAATTTGCGAGAATCGAAATCAACAAAAACACATTCAAATTGAATAAAAGGAAACAAAAATGTCATGAACTGCATGTTCAAAACAAAACACACAAAAAAGGATTCTTTAGAAAGAATGGTGGAATCTATTACAAGAGAAATACAAAGGACCTTCTTCCTTTCCGTATACAATTGAATAAACCATTGAAAATGTTTCCGATGACTTTTTTTTTTAAATAATAATAATAATTCATGTAAATTGGAGCACCTAAATCCAAACTAATGTATAAATGTGGGTGACAAAGTGTGTCCCATACTCTATCTATACTACTGTATAGTCTATAGAAATCAAATTGTAATTCTGTCCCATTGTTCGCGGACATCACGAAATACAGTAAAGGCCGCGCTGGACTCGTTTTCACTAAATTTGCAATGTTTCCTAAATTTAGAATTTTGACTAAATGGGAAAATCAAAAACGTTAATCATGACGAAATTATAGAATTATTGGAATAAAATGTAGGAATGTTTTTTTCTGTTCAATGGTGGTGCCATCCCTAAATGGTAATTGTCTAGTTCATGGACAGCCGGATAGCGCCATGGCATGTGGCATGTGCGATAATGGGATCGGATGTGGCCAGATATTATGTGTAACGGGTCTTGAGAGACTTATCCGGGATGTAATTTCTTCATTGATGGGGATCCCATGTCTGTAATAATAATTAAAAGTATAGGGCTCAAATAGTGGGGATGTACTAAAGTCAACTTATTATTAAAAGTTGATAAATTTAGCACTTGCTTTTTGACTAATTTGGAATAGGAAATCATTAAGAAATACGGATGCGAGATGAAAACACACTGAACACTCCCAACCGAACTACACATAACTGAGTGGCGCATATAAAACGCGTTTTGTCTTAAATGTCTGAAACTATAAAAAGTTATTCAAATTCAAATTGTATACAGTTTTTAACACGATAACAAAATGTGTATATTGAAGCAAGCATATTGGGGCCAGCAAATACTAAAAGTTATTGAATTCTGAATATAATATTTATATATAATTTTAGTTCGGTTCTTTCCTGGGTTTTAGGCGTTTTACTCGCGCCAACCATAATAATAGAAATATATTTTTCTGAATCATCTCATAAAAAATCGAGGGTTTTTTCTTTCTTCTTCCACCTTCTGTGTATGTATTCTCGTGACGCCCTTTTCAAATTCGGTCTTCTTAACCTGAAAATTTATCAAGCGGTCATTGAATTTTCAAACTTTGATATTATAATGTCAGAATAGGGAACACTGAACACAACAATGAAAACAACAAAGAAAAGGAGGAGGAGAGAGGGAGGGTTTCCAACCGAAATTTAACAATCTTTAATATCATTTTATATCATTTTTTTTATTTTGTGGTTAAAATCGCTCAAAGCTTTGCTCAAGCTCATTTTTAATCGACTTATCAATCATTTTTTTTTTCAGTCGCCCACTTTACGGGTTTTATGCTGGAAATGTCTATATGTACACTATAGGCCTAAGAGAAATAAGACAAAATTTAAAATTCACCTTTTTTTTAAAAAAAAAAAAACAACAATGAAAAATCGACTTCCGGTCGATAAAAAAAAATGGAATGACTAATGAAAGTAGACAGGATAAGCTTTTTTTTTGTTTTGATTTAGCTGTTTTAGCTTTCTACAATTATTTTTCTATTGGTAGCTTCCATTATTCGATTTTTACTAAAATTGACTTCCAAAAACAAGTTTCTAATATTAGAACTAAAAACAAAATGGCCGCCAAAAAATTCAAAGTGAAATTTCAAAAGAAATTCTGAATTAAAATCAAATATCGCATAAAATAGTGCATAATTATTATTATGGTCTAAAACATATGGAATGTTGGAATTCTCAACAAGAATATGAATCTCTAAGAATAAGTTTGCTGTTATTACACTATTTTAAATAAACTCATTGTAAAAAAAACAAACTAGAAGGGTAATTGCTTCACCTCTTAGACAATTCTTTTTAAGAACAGAATTTCTGGATGTGCTTGATTTCGCCCTTTTCTTCTCAAATGTGAAGCCAATATGGAAAGCCTCATAGGAGGAGGCTATCATTCTGGACATTCTCATCTTCACTTCTATTCTTGAAAATAAAAACATTGCATGGTGGAATAAGATACTTGTTTTCTTGAGAATATAGCTAGCATGGTTTCCGGACAACATTTTCTTTCATTTTCAAATGCAAACAAAAATAGAAATAGTTGAAAGAATGTAACGAATTGCAGAATGAGTGTTCAATGGTGAATGAAGAACGTTTTATGTTAATTGCTGGTTTCGCTCCAGAGATGAAGATGAAGTTGGCGGGATATTATTATTATTATTATTATTATTATTACAAATAATAATGAACTTCATAATTAGAATCATATATATATATATATATATATATATATATATATATATATATATATATATATCATTGTCCGAAGATTCTCTCTCTTTATTACGTGTACTAATTACTAATAATAGGATTATGTTAATTATAATAAAAGGCACAACAATTTCTGAAAAATCAAAGAAGCTACTGGAAACAACAACAAGAAAGATTTTTTTAAATAAATTCAATAATCATTTCCGGAAAAAAAAAAGAAAAAGGCCAAAACACACAATAGACACATTGTTAAATTATTAATTAGGTCGGTGACACAACAACAAAATGTTAAAACTATTGTTTTAATCGTAATGATGATATCTTCAAAAATCAATTCAATTTCATCAGCAATGAAATTAAATTGATTTCAAAATAACAGCTGCATTGAAAATGAAAATCATGTAACTTTCAATTTTTTTTTTAAATTAAATTTAATTGAAAATTGAAATGTGTGACAAAAGTCATAAGTGGAATAAACTAATTCTACTAATGGACCATTCATCATCATCATCATCATCATCATTATTATTACAGTCAAAGTGGAACGAGTCGTTTAGTTTCCCGCCAAATTAAAGGTCCTTGAAAAAGCACTGGGTCCTAGAAACCAAGACTAATTTGCTTTCATCTTTTATGACAAACTTTAATATGAATTGAACATAATTTTAAAAATTATAATTTAAAAAAAAACAGATATTGAAGAAAAGCAATATGAACAAGAAAATAAACTCTAAAAAGTCCAGTCAATATTGATAAAAACACGGATAGAAAAAAAAAAGATGGCTAACTTTGGAAAACTTTGGGAAAAAAAAAACTTTTGAAAACCATAAAAAAAAATTGTAGGTGGAAAGGATGAAAAAAAGAAACAGAACTCAATAACTCAATCAACTGTTAATTTTCAAAAATGCAATTTGTTTAGAAATCTTTTTTTCTAAATTTCTAAATAAAATAATTCTGTATATCAATGGAAAAAATTAAAATTTTTTTTAAAAAAATATTTAAGACCATTTTCATTGTAAACAACGGATGATAACAAGTTATTTTTTGTGCGAATTCCAAGCAAAAACATGGCTGAAAAAAAAAGTTGTTCAAAAATAGATAATATTTGAAAACTCACCTGTAAACAATCAAGAAATTCCCAAAATATCCAATAAAGTGAAATTAGAAATCCATTTAGAACACATAAAAGAAAAACACACTTAATCCAAAAAAGAGAATTAGAAGTTAAATTCCAATTTAATGTATGATGTTTGGAGCAAAATCAGTGCAAAAATTACCAAACAGGCAAAACAACAGGTAGGTTTAGCTAGGTAGGTATAACTTCCTAAGCCTAGGACAAGGTTGACTTGTTGTTGGTATTAGCCTCGAAAAAAGGTGTACACATTTTGCCAAATTACAATCAACATTCTAGCCTCTCTCTCTCTCTCCTTCCATCCAATCATTTCGATCCTTTTTTTTTTCTTCTTAAGGGGATTTTTTTAAAAAAAAAATAAGGGGGCCGAGGAGAGAGGGAGGGGACGGGGGAAGTTGTTTTTTGGGGCGCTCTAAATTGCCCGCAAGCTCATTTAAGTCCTTCAACAAGAAAATTTGGAAAACCACCTTAACTCAGGACCGTCCATCACCTGGAAGGTATAAATATAATACTTTAAATCCTTCCGTCCCCTCCTACCTGAAAAAAAAAATCACCTGTATATTTTTGTACACACTCGGACAACACTATTAACTCCAATCCCTTCTAATAAAGAATTCAATTATAATGTCATTTAATTACAGTTAAATTCGGATATTGGAATTTGAAAAAAAATTACTCTGCAAGCTGCTTTGAAGGCCTGTGGCAGAGGGACAAAAAAGTCCAAATGCATTGTTAAAACTCAAAGATATAAAACTAATAACAATTAAGACAATTCGTCAATAACGTCAAAATGATGCCAATTAAACAGGATTCCCATATAAAATAATGTTATTTTTCCTCTTATTATAACGTCACTCTGCCTCGGCCGCTATGAATTTTACTGTTTTCGTTGATAAAAAAAAGTCAAGAAAAAATGGTCGTGAATTTTAAGTTACAGAATTCAACGATTCATACAATTTGGAATGTAAATATTAAAACTTAAGTTAAAGGTAACCTCGGTCATAACGTCACAAAACATCCAATCGAATGTTTGAAATGACGCTATAACCGCCGAGTTGGACTGTATAGATGCAAAAATTCACATTACCTCAATAGACAAAATCAATTCAAATAATACTATTATCAATATTTATAATAAATTACAGACCAGTGGTCATTCTGTAAGGACAATGGCATCCGTTTAATTATTGTAATCATGTGAATTTCATATAATTGTGGTCAGGTTGTGTAGAAGAAGAAAAAAAAACTGCAAAATTCTATGCTATTTCTATGTGGTTTAAGTAACTCTCAAGTGAACAACACAATAACATAAGGAAAACAGTTTCTGAGAAATAACAATACACCTTTCTTTCTGTCTTTCTTTTCTTCAACTTAAAAAAATGAAAATCTTTATTAACTTATTTTAAAATATTCTTATAAAAATGTTGGGTCAATGTCACTAGTAAAAATTAGCGACATATAACCATTCTTAATCAACTTAACCAAATTGAAGTTAATTGTAATTAATCTTAAAGTTTATTCATAGAAAGAGAAAGGTCAATTGTTTAACTTGGGGGGTCAAAAATGGTATTTCTTTTTTGGTTTTATGGAAAAAAAAACTCGTGAGGTTTTTTTGTTTCTTTCGAAAAATGTTCTTATTTTAATAGAAGTGGCACTGACCGCTTTACACGTAGAAAGTTCAGAGGGGATTTGGGGGTTTTTTTTTACAAGAAAAGAATTATTATGTATTATGTTTTTAACTTATGTAAGAAATTAATTCAAAATGACATACCTAACATTGGATTAGAAATAGACAAAGAATGTTGCTGTAGAATATTTATTTATTTATTCTTCCCTCGCAAAATGACAAAAATAAAATATGGTGTGGTCCAACTTAATCTTTTATTTGTAAAACTAAAAAAAAGTTTTGTCAACTTTTTTTGTGTTGAAATTGATAAGTTCCGAGGAACTAAGTGACAATGTGTCCACATGGACATCCATCCAGTAAGCAGAATGACATAAACTTGTCATTTAGAAGACTGTCCAATGGCAAACAGTTTTTATTTTCATGCAAACTTTTTTCAGAATAAAACATTAACAAGAAAATTCAAAGTGTTTTAGAAACTAGAATATAATAGTTGGTAATATCTAATAAATGTTAAAAGCTTTTTCATGATGATGATATTTCTATCAAAATAAACTTTTTATGACAGTTTGAAAAAGGCAAAAATAGTTTTTCGTGAAATGTGAATGAAATAATCCTAAAACGGGTCATTTTCAAATTAAAAACTATAAAATGTTTAGTTATTTTTTTTTAACATTTTTTTGCCATGTTTAGCCTTAATCTTTATCCATTCTAGTTTTCTAAACAATTTTAGTAATGTTGTTTCTAATACTGAGCATTGTTAAATGTCAATTAATTGAATTAAAGTATGAAAAAGTGTTCAGAATTTGGTTTTTTAAAAAAGAAATTTATAAAATGAGGATTTCTACTTTTTCTTTTATTTCTGACCGGTTGAAAAGTTCAGAAATATATATTTTTTTTCTGGTTTAAGAAAATTACCATCGAAAATTGATCGGTAAGAAAGATATATAATAAAATGGTTCACTTCCGGTAGCAAATTTCTAAAACAAAACAAAAAAAAAAGATGTTGCGTTAAATAGCACAAATTTCGTGATGCTAATCAAAATAGAAAGCAAGAAAAAAAAAAATAGCGAGAAGAACCCTTCAATTATGAATTTATTGAAGAATGACCACTCCACTTTTTTTTTATTTTGAAAGCAACAAAAGAGGAGATTTTTATTCAAAGATATTTCAAAGAGAATGGAATATTATTCCCCTTTTTTTTCAACTCCTTTCAAACATTAAAATACAATAAAAAAAATTTCATACATAAATATAAGGCTCAGAAATATTCAATGTATGAAAGAAGGGACTAATAAATACCATTATGTACCAGTTATATAAATAATGACACTGTAAAACAAATTGCATCACAGTAATTTTAATTGGCAATTGTTAATTTAAATTTTAAATATATTCCCATTACAGCCTAATACCTAGTACACACACCTGATATATAATAATTGAAATGCATTTAAATAATAAACGTGTTCTACAGAGCCCTGTGAATGACAAACAAACAATATGTCGTCCAATTCAATTTATTCAGTTAATTATCTGAAAATATTGAGTTAATACTTAAATATAACTAATTAAACTATTAACATTAAAGTATTGATTTAGTATTTCAATTTAAAATATTAATAATTAAAGTCAATTTTTATTTGGGTTCATGTCCTTATCTGGATTCCGTATAATTCACTTAATTAAACACGTTTAATTTGAATTCATTTAACTCATGTGTGTACTAGGTATAACTTTCTTATCAACACAAATTGATTGGACAAACTAATACAGAAACATGAAACATATATAGCAAATAAGACAATTTCCAAAAGTGTCCATTCAGCGAGAACATTCTTGTTTATATTAATAATAAGCCTTTTAGTTTATTTTTTCTTTTCAATCGACTTCTCCACCTCTTCGTTTAGTTTTAATTAATTTTTTTTCTATTAATAATGGCCCCATAATTTAAACACAGGAAGTTTTAAATAGTTGTTTCTGTATTAATGAGATTATATTTTTTAAACTAACTTTCTCTCCCGGCCGTTTTGCGATAATTTGTTTGTACACCACTTTCAAGCATGTGTTTGGATTATTGTCTAATAAATAAACTGTTTTATGAGACTAATTTCAAAGTGAAAACAAATTCTTAACCACCACCTTTCTTTTTTCAAAAAAAACACGTTTGGATATGCATTTGTTTATAATGAAGCCTCGTAGCCCTGTATAATACGTTAGGAATTCCAGTTGGTAAATGATGTTGTTGCTGGTTAACATATTTTTAATAGCAGTGACCACTGACTGACCATCCAATATTAATATTAGTATTAGGCTAATGCATGGATGCATCACTGAATGTTGATGATGCATTTTGCACCCACAAATAAAACACCATCCAAGCTTATTAGTTAGAAATACAACTGATTAAACTGAATTCATTATGACCAATTTCAATATTTGTAATTATATGCTCTTAATGGATTTCAAAGACGGGAAGTTCAATTGCAAATAATGAGGCTATTTACAGTAATCACGATTACAAAATAAGATCTAGATTAGATCATTAGATAAGTAAAGAATGAAGGAAATGGAACGGTGGAATTTTTTTTATACCAACATACTACTACAGTATAATATTATTAAGTAATTAAGTAGAACGTATAAATTCATGACGATGATGATGATGATAATAATATATTTTCCAATTCTTGGAACAAGTTTTGATTCACTAATAAATCATTGTCCTCTTTAACTTCTATCATCGTATTTCGTCATAAAAAAAAACAATGTAATAATTGATCAATTAAATAAGACATATCTTTCTGGTTATGATTAAGCCATCATTACTATGAAAACTATTCTGTAGACCTCACATCATGCATTGGCACTGCAACATTTTGTTACTTTTATAAAAATCTGAGAGGGTCACATTACAGAAAACTTGTCATATCTAGCTCAGCAACCTTTTCAATTAGAAAACATTATTATATGACATATACTGTCATATTTGTATCACTAGTCACTATCATTGACTAGTGTTCGACATGCTGTGACAGCATAAGGTATGATTGTCACATTTTTCTATAATGAGGACCCTGAATTTGTGATTGAGGTCAAAGACACACGGGATTAGTTTTAGTGGTCGATTTCGACTACAAAGTGGGTGAGCCATGTTTGCAATGTATTGCTGTGGAAAGAATACCCGAGCGACATCCCGACTTCATTTTTTGCAGTCGAAAAGTGGTCGGTGTGCCACGGGACCTAAAAATCCATCCAATCCTCTAATTAATCTTCCTTAAGTATTAACCACGTTGTATTAATTGCGCTTAAAATTAAAATAACTTTGAATTTAACAAGATTGCATTTTCTTGTTTATTTCAGTTTCATTTTTTTTTGTTGATAATTCTATTATTTCATATATGTGTAATTAATTAATTATTCTCATTATTATTATTATTATGCTACGAAATTTGACCAGAAAATATCAATTTTACGAGATTCGATATTACAAATTATACAACAGACCAAAAAAAGAAAACATCGAACAATAAACAGAGAGAGACAGACAGACAGACACAAAATAAAAACAATACCCAATTGATTACCCACTTTTCTTTTTGTTTATATATTATAACTAATGAGTAATGAGGTTTCTGTGAATAAGTTTGAAATTTTAATTTGCGCGCCAAAAGAGAAAGGAAACAAAAAAGAGAAGATTGCTTAGTAAACTACTAGCTCCAAAGGGACGTCCTGCGCCACCAGACGGCGTCGTCACACAACTGGCGTTTGATGTGCCATTCACGCAATAATTACTATAATAATGTAATTACAAAAAAATAACTCAAATCAAAGAAAACCACCAAAACAAATTAATTACTATTAGAACTTTCAAAATAAAATTGAAGGACGTTTAATAAACCAAAATGAAACTTTTTTCTTGCCTTAAATGAGGTGATTTTATTCACCACCACCTTCAATTTTTTTAAAACTATTTTACAAATCTAATTATTCATTTTTATTAATTATAGGAATGATGAATCAAATGTAGTTTTCTTGCCAAATAAAAAAAAAAATTGAAATTTTGAAATCTTGTTTTTCAAAAACATTTATTTCAAGATTCGATATTTATAACCAATATATATTTTTTTGTTTTTCATTTCAAGATTCACTTTTTTTCCGATTCGTAAATTTGTGTGGGTTTATCCGTCATCGATCACGGGATCTCTTACTTCGGAGCAATTCCGATGACACCACAAGCGACACGAGCGCCGGCGTTTCCGGTCGTCAAACTCAGCTCAACGCCACCTTTGCCCAAATCATCACGATCGGCGTGTACCTTTCGAAAGAGAGAAAAAGCGAGGCGCAAATTACAACTACCGATAAGAGACCGGTGAGAGAGGAGTTTCAAAGATCAATTACGACGAGAGCACGTCCAATAATGGAGTTCGGTCCATCGAGAGAAATGACCGAATCCGTCATGTTCACTTCGGCAACTCCGTTACTATCGGCCACCACATTTCCCAAATCTCCTACGTGTCTGAAACAGAACGCCACATTTAAAAAAAAAACATCCCAGTTCGACGAGCGTTTACACTTTAACACCGTAAGTTGGTTTTAAAGTGAAATCCGCTCCTAGAACTCTGGTCATTCTCAAACTCAAAAGTGTTTTAGAAACTAGAAAAACGTCTCAATCACTTATGAGGGGATTTTTCATTTTATCTTTCAAAATAAGGTTTTTATGTCGACTTGAAAATAACCCAACTTTTGTTCATTTTGAAAGATGTTCACAAGAAACTACTATTAAGTGACTCAGCTACCCCTTCTAGCTTCTAAACACTTTCTAGTTTATTTTTCTCTTCATAAAGTTAGAAGAAGAAAAAATCAGCTGGTTCATAAACCATATTAAACCTAATAAGGTGATTTTCTGAAACCTGAATTCAACGGTCGATATTATGTTAATGCAAAGAAGAGTAACCTGTTTTGGTCGGTGGGTGCGCCATGAGTCTTGTTGTAAGGATTAAAATGAGGTCCAGCACTGGTGCAACCTAAATACCAATTATCAACCGCATTTTAATGAGAAAAAAAAATAAATAAAGGGGAATAAATAAAGTGGGCGAAGAGGTTCGCGAACCATTTGTCGTGTCTCCATACTCGTGGACATGAAATCCGTGCTCACCAGGTGTGAGACCAGTTATCTGACCAGTTATGGCCACGACTCCATCGGGATTCTAACAAAAAAACAAAAATAATAAAAAAACGAGACATGAAAAACTAACATCAAAAGAATGCAAAAGGAGGAGGAGGATACGAAGTTGAATTAATAATTCAACGGCCAGAAAAGAAAGGAGAACGCGTCTCGAGACGACCTCGAAACCCCGAAAACCAAACGAAACTGGTCGAAAGTGGGGTTTTCTTACAAGTTGACGTCACACGTAACAACAACAGTGCCAACACACTTTTATTTAATGGACAATCGGGTCGATTGATCGATTTAGGCGAGTGTGTGTGATAATTTACCTGAAACCACCCCACTAAGTAAAAACCCGGTTCCAGACACTCGAGGGTTGGAACGAAAGAGGGGAAAACACGAGGAAGTTAATTAAGTTCGTTACGATAATGCTGATGATTGTATAATTTGTGTGTGCGAAGACGAACAACAATTCAAGGTGAAACGGGTTTCGTAATCTCTCCCAAAGAAGAACAATTTAACAAGGTCGCAACAGAGCGTATCATTAAAGTAAATTCAACATACGCATTTTAATAATTCCCATAAAAAAAGAAAGAGAGAGAGAGAGAGAGAGAGAGAGAGAGAGAGAGAGAGAGAGAGAGAGAGAGAGAAAAACAATGGAAAAAAAAAACAAAAACAGAAAGCCAAAAATAAAAACTCCAACGTTTTGAATTCTGTAAAACATCATTATTATTCGAGGGGATTCTCTTACCGTAATCGTAAGTTCGATCGGATCAAACACTTTATAAAAATAGAAAATTTACTTCGATTAGGAACCACTTAGCCTCTAGTTACCTAGTGACGTCAATGGGGGGGGGGTGGTTGACTTGAAATTTAGGATCGTGTGATCGCATAAAATGGATGATAGAAAACGTTCTCAACAATTGAAACAAAAAAGAGGTTCTTTTCACATTCTTATTCCACCTTTTCAAACCGACAAAAATGCCACAATCTTAAAAATGGTCAACCCTTCTGACGTCACAGGCTTCCTCTTGTGCTCTCAGGCAACTCTATACAGAAGATCCGATTATAAGAAACACATATGCAACCAGCTTAGGTTAGAGAGAGAGAGAGGCTAGCGGTGGCCCTTTATACATGTACTTCAAAATACTTACACAGGAGCTACTTACTTGCTGGAAATGAAGGATTCCCGAAGTTATGTTTCCGATGAGAACGACCACAGCAGCCAACGGGACAGCCATTATTATTATTATTATTATTATTACTCTTCAAATATTATTATTCTATAAATTATACTTTACACCTGATAATAACCCACGGACTTTTATTTTCTCTGTGTGTCTATTCACGACGTTACTCTGCTGCGGTATAAATTTATAAAAGACAAAAGAAGAAGAAACACCTTGACAGGTATAGGTAACAACCACCACCACAATGCACCTATTAGACGATACACAAATAAATTACAAAAAAACAAAAAACAGGTAATAAAGGCGACAACACCACCACCTTATGAGGAGTACGATAGCGTTTTTGAACCAATCACAAAAACCAGTTTCATTCGTCCTCGCGTAATTGGCTGAAAACACAAAATGTGTGTGGGACGATTGGAAAAAAAAAAAAAACCACCAAACTGGGCCAAAATACGGAGGGAACACGACTAACGCTCCACCAGCAGATGGTGCGCACCTGGAGGAGGAGGTTCACGTTCGGTGCGAACTGATCGACGGTGACGTCACAGACGATCACGAACGAACCAGAATACACAAGAACAGTTCCTTCCCCTCACTGTTCATAGCATATGGGAACGGACTGATTTAAATCACTCGATCGCGCGACTTAAAATTAATTATTACTAATTTATCAATTAAAATCTTTAAAATTAATAATTTATAATTATAAAATTAATAAACAATTCGTTTCGTATTGTTTGTGTTGTGCAATGCAAAATGTAATATTAAAGTGTTTATTCTCGACTCCGCCCCTGCCCCCCCCCCCCTATGACTGTGGGCCAACATTTTAGACAAACGACCCCCACATTTCTTAAATCCCTCTTCCTCGCAAAACACACTTATCAGGCGTATCTGCTATTTGATTTAATTAAAACTAGCCTCAGTGTTCAGGTTTCAACTAACAAATAATATCCAAATGTTATTTTGTGCCCACTCTAACCCCCCCCCCCCCCCCCCAAAGTTCAAGAACGAAATATACATGTATCTTGACCTTCAACCTGAACCCTCTAAACAAAGAGTTCCAAAACGACAGCCAAACCCTTGTTTTAACGGAGTACCATTGACCCAGGTTTTTCTATGTTTGAACTCTGTTCAAAGAAGTCAAAGGTTGAAGTTCAAATTCCCCACAAAATGTCATGAAATTTTGTGGGAAATTCAAACATAGAAAAACCTTGGCGAATGGTGTACTCGTTAAAACAAGGGTTTGGCTGTCGTTTTGGAACTCTTTGTTTAGAGGGTTCAGGTTGAAGGTCAAGATACATGTATATTTCGTTCTTGAACTTTGGGGGTTAGAGCTCACTTATGTGCGATTAGGAAACTGTACGGATGGAGTTTCCAGGGCGCATTAAGACCAAGTTTCCAGGGCGCATTAAGACCAAAAGGCGTGACCCCGCAAAGAGGCTAAAGCAGTAAAACCAAATAGCAGCTGTTACAAACATTCTAATTATCTAATAGTAATTAAAATTAAAAACTAATTATAATGATGACGACGTCAGCCTTTTTTTTTTTAAGTTTCTAGTTCCTGAAACGCAATTTTCTGTTCTGAAAATCAATAAAAACACAACACATGTTGGTCCACCATTAGAAGGGGGGGGGGGGGGGGTGGGCTTCAGATTGACCTCATTTTGACCTAAACTAGGAAAAAAAGGAGGAAATTATATGCAATTTTTCTTCTTTTCTATTTTTAAATATATTTTGATTTATTATGGAAGCAGGTCGGTCGCACGTAGGATCAGAGCTTACGACCCCCTCCCTCTCTCTCTCCCCCCGTTTTGTTTCCTATTTTACTTTCACTCAGGTGGAATTAGGGTCAAAATGACACCTAAAGGCAACAACATAAATACAAGACATCAAATTAATAATAGGACTCACAAGTCAGAATACCTCAACCTGATTTCAAACTGTCAACAAATTAGGCTGCACATTGAGCCAGGGGCAGTTCAAAGGTCAATTGTTTTTCAAAAGAAAAAAACGCCAGACAAAATATGG
The DNA here is from genome assembly GCA_036925085.1 of Brachycybe producta. NCBI lineage: Eukaryota > Metazoa > Arthropoda > Diplopoda > Playtdesmida > Andrognathidae > Brachycybe > Brachycybe producta. The sequence goes on along the minus strand of JAUPFP010000007.1, from coordinate 465,176 downwards.
TTTTTGATCCATCGTCTCTCTCTCTCTCCTTCGATCTTCTTTACTTCTTTCATTTCGTAATTTCGTTTGAAGAGTTCAGAGTTCAACTTCTGTTAATATAATTATTATTGCTCTTGTGATTCAGTTTCACACATCATGATTTCCAAACTCTCCTTTATATGAAGAAGAAGACGAAGAAGCCACTAGCCTCTAAACAAAGACATTTTCATATGATCATTGTTAATTAAGGACAAAACAATAAAGCGTTTCTCAATCAACGAGACTGTTTAGAGGTTAGAATTCAATTCAAATTAGAATAATTCAAAGATTTTAACCCGTCTACCAACCTTGAAGTCATTGCAAGAATTTTGGGTTATTCTTTCAATTAGTAGCTACTTAGCCTCTATGCAGGAGACTGTATAGCTTTTCGCCTTATTTAGCACCTTCGGCGCAACCTATACGACAAACAGGCAGTTAGAAATCGGAGAGAACTTCAGTTGGCTCCGCCGTTGTTATGACGACTGGCAACTTCTAATTGGTTTTTTATGTAGTCTGACGTCACATGCTCCGCCCTTTTCAACGTCAAACCACACAACAAACCAATTAAAAGTTGCCGGTCGTCATAACAAGGGCGGAGCCAACTGAAGTTCTCTCCTATTTCTAACTGCCTGTTTGCGCTACCCCTTCTAGTTTCTAAACTACAAAAAAAAAACCACTTTCTAGGTTCACCTTCATTCATTTCTCTCTTCAGTCCCCTTCTCCTCACAGGCAATTAGAAATCGGGACATACAGAAGTTGGCTCCGCCCTTGTTATGACGACCGGCAACTTCTAATTGGTTGGTTATGTAGTCTGACGTCACATGCTCCGCCCTTTTCAACGTCAAACCACACAACAAACCAATTAGTAGTTGCCGTTCGTCATAAAAAGGGCGGAGCCAACTGAAGTTCTCCCCGATTTCTAACTGGCTGTATACAACACTTCCACAAACTTAGATTAGAAGCTAAACGTGGCTGACAATCGAAAGATTACCCGTCAATTTTCGCCTCTAAACAGTCCTCGTGATTTAAAAAAAACCGCATAATTCTTTTGAAGAAATCTGTTGGTGGACAAAAGCCCACCAAACACAAGAGGGCGTACATAGAGGCTAGCCGGCTCCCTCTCTCTCTCTCTTTCCTAATGGGAAAACAATTTCCTCCTCTCTTCAAGGTTATTCAATAGGAAAGAATACTACTTTTATTATTACGGGTGACGTCACTGATCATTAAAATAATGCACGTTGTAGGTCAGAAAAGGACGTCTGGATAGAAGAACAAACAAAACGTGAGCCGGTTAAAAACAAACAACAATCGTAAATTATAATTTGCAAGGAGGCCAATTGGGGGAGTTGAAGGGGGGGGTGGGGGGGGGCGCCATTAATACAAACCAATTTTGAGTTAAAATCCGATTACTTACTTCTTGAACAAAAGTTACAGTCCCTTTCGTTGGTTCTCCGATCAAAACAGAAACTGCTTTAGTCGCCATCGTTATTCTAAATTAATCGTCTTCTTTCTTAATAAAACTGGAATCAAACAAAAAATTGGACGAACAAAAAGTGCGAACGAAAGCGAAATGAAAATGATGGCTGATGATGACGCAACAGCACAGGCAGTTGAGCGCAGCCAAAAAAAATTATGTTAGCCCCGCCCTTTAATGAGCATCAGACCTATAACAAACGGAATCAATCACGTAACAAACGTAAATAACCAATCAGCATGAACTTTTCTGGCTGCGCCAACTGCTTCTCGCAATAGCCTCTCATATATATTAACACATAAGACAACGCTCTCACGTCGACATCTTGTGTCCTCCATATCATTATCATTTCTTACGTGTCATTCATTTTTTTTTAATTTTAACGTGTTAATAAGTAATATCGATTCAGTTGTCCTTAATCCAACTTTCCGTACGACAATCAAAGTTGTAATAATTCTGAAAAAAAAAAATATCTTTTATTTTTCTAATTTATTTATTCGAAATGCGGACACAATATGTCTCACCTTTGTTTAAGATAAGAAAGTATTTGTATGCAACAGAGATGAGAATTTGGTCGCAAAGAATAAAGCCATTTCATTGGTCATTCGATCCGCGTATAGCAGACGACGTTCTAAAAAAAATATTGTCGTCTGCTAGTTTAATTTAGAAAATGGCGGACAATCTTATTATTATTCATATATAGTTATTTCACACGTTTATTTACTACAGGAAATTACGAGTGTGAATATTCCTCATTAATTAAACACACATAAATGTCTTTCAAAATGAAAAAAAAAAAACATTTTGAAAATTTCACTTGAAAATCTATTACATGTTAGAATGAAAATTCTTTTTTTTTTCAAACATAAAATATAAAAAAAGAACAATTAAAACATAATCTAATATTAAATTTCTAAACTAACGACCTTCATTTTTGTCAGCTTCTATTCTTCAGAGAATATGTAAATCAAACTAGGGGAGATTAGAAAAAAAAAAGTAAAAAAAAATCACATTGTGAATAATTAACATCTTACGTCTTGTTAATTGCAAAGAGTCGAAATTTTCCAAAAAAAAAAAAAAAAAATAGTTAAAAAAGGAATCGAAACAAATGAATGGCAAATATTGTGAAAACTACATAATTATAGTTGGGATACATTCAGAAGAAGAAAAATCAGAGAAAAATGCTAACACAAATTGAAGCCACTTCGACAATTGACGAAGGGAGGGAGGGAGGAACCACACACAAATACAAATACACAAATGTATTGCTAAAAGTCAATTTCTTCGTAGAAGTAGTCGTCATAATTTATAATATGTATAAGTATGTAATGAGGGATGGGCCACACATTTCAAGAATAAAATGTCCAAAGTGAGAAAGAAATATAGAAGACTGTACCTTACGCAGAACAATCTATTTGACTGTTCGGCGCACGATTATCCATCGTTGAGAGACACACGCACGAAACGACGACTTTTCGAGTTTCTTTCGTAAATTTCTCTCACTCGATTCCCCCAATTCAAAGTCAATTGCTTCCGAGTTGTGGCAATGACGACCTACGACCTTTTGTTTTCTTTTGACGCGCTCGTCTTTTTACGTTTCGATATTTATAATAATAAAGCCAGCCAAAGATAATTTTCACTCAGGTCTTAAGTCTTTGCGAAATATGTTTGCTAATTTGCGTGCACAATTCTACAGAAATTAAAACAACATAACATTTTCTTTTTCAATTTTCATTTTCTTCTCTTCAAATTGGGCAAATATTATTTAAAAAAAAATATTTATTCTATAGAACAATATTTAAGCAAAACTTTCGAAAAGAAAGATATAAAGATGATCGATTCACTAAAGAAGAATTAGTTTTTGTTCAATCTTTTGCCACTTTGATAAAAAAAAACTTAAAATATATCTTTGGCTGTATGCAAATGAAAAACAAAAAGAAAAATCGAGTCAAATGAAAAACTTACGAGTGATTCGAAATTTTGACTTTCGAAAGACGAGCATATATTTTCAAAATACACTCGTTCTTTTTTTACCCGAATGAAGCGGTTACCATTTTGTACAAAAAAAAAAATGGTTCCGAAAAAGAACGCAATTGTTTTAAGTGAACTCGATTATCACTTCACTCGACAAACACCGTTACGAGTTCCAAAGATGCCAAGTTTTAAGAACGGCATCTTAGACTGTTGTATCGCATTCGTCGCCACCATTTTGTACTTCCCCCACATCCCTATCGACGACATCGGTCGATGATTCTGTCTGCGATATCGATTCCAACGTCACGTCAAAGGGCTCCACAGCCATCGGTGGTTCTGTCTTTACATTTGGCGAAGGCATTTCTAGCTTCAATTTAATAGGAGAAACGGCAACGTCCTCTCCTCCTCCAGAAGTTATCTCTTGCAATTGAGGTCCGTCCTCGAATGTAGATTCGTCTCTACTGCTATCTGCTGCCGTTTCAAATTTAATTCCAGATTCGTTCGAGTGGAATTCTCTGGAAGCGTGACCCCGATCTTCGTGATCTCTATCCCTGCCGCGTTCGTGTCCTCTGTCTCGTTCCCTCGTATCTCGATCTTCGTAATCCCTTTCTTCGTGGTCCCGTTCGCCACGGAATCTTCCGTCCTCTCTCTTGAAATCTCGCTCATTACGGTTCTCCCTTCCCATCCATTGACGTTCGTCGCGTTCCCTTCGATCCAATCTAAACCTGTTCCTGAATTCCTGTTCGTATTCGGGTTCGTCCCTCCCCCTCCACCCTTCTTCTCTATCACGAAAATTGTTCATTCTCGACGAACCGCGATTCCACTCGTAATCATCTCCGTTCGCGTCCCTCCGCGAACCGAATCGTTCTTCACGTTCGTTGTGATGGTCTCGGAAGTTTCTGTCTTCCGAGAAATCGGGTCTCAACCCGATAGGACGATCTCTGTCGTTCTCCATAAAATGTGGAGCTCTGGGACGCGATCCCGATTGAAACCGTGGACCTTGAAACCGTGGCCCATCGTGTGGTGGGCGCTGCATGCCACTGTGGCCGGGAAAACGCCCAAAGGCAGGTCTAGAACCCATCATAGAACCCATGTGTTGCGGTGGTCCACCCATGCGTGGTGGACCGTCCATGCGTAACCCTGGAAACCGTCCCATAATCGAACCAGGGGGTCCTAAAATAGAAATATTGTTAGTAACACTCACACAATGCACTGAAATCGATACCCACCTTGTCCTTGAAAGAGTGGCGGGGGAGGTCCCTTATGTCCATCGTGGTCGCCCATACTTCTCGTATTATTACGATTAAGACCAATGTCTCCCATGTCGGCCAACCGAGAAAGTCTCGCTTCTATAGGAGTATTCTGGCAATCGAGAATCGATGGCAATCTCTCGCCAGAGTCACTTCTCGAGAGGGGCGGCGGATGAGAGGGACGAGGCCCTTGGCCCGTTCCTCCACCTCCGATGGGTTCTTCATTCGAAGATCTGTTTAACAGAGGTACCCTATCGTTGGACCGACCCATCAGTCCTCCTCCAGAGTTAAGTTGGGGTATGTTTCCAGGAGGTCTCATTAGTGGAGGCGCGTGCATGTTGAGACCTCGAAACGGTCCATTAGAAATCGACCCTATCGTTCCAGAGTTTGACCCTCTCATGTCAACGTCATTAGAAGTTTTTGTTCCTTGCGGTCCATTACCAACAGCACTAACACTATTTGGCACCCACGAACTCATAGTTCCACTTCCTACAGTAAGATTTTGTTCGGGAAGAGGAGGTGGTCTGACACTGGGCATTGCGGGCCTCATATTGGGCATTCCTGGTAAAAGAGGAGGAGGGGCATTTGGCAACCCGGTATTCATTCCCTGAGGTATGTTGGGAACACCCATGTGGTTGCCCATTCTCATGTTCATTCCTGGAGGCATATTCATCATCATGGGAGGAGGCATCATTCCGAAAGCAGGAGGTCGAAACATGTGAGGCGGAGGAGGCATAAAGGGCTGAAATTGCATCAAGCCCATTGGAGGAGGAGGAGCCTGACTCGGCATCCTTGGAATGGCAGGAGGCATCACACTCGTACTGACGACCATCGTCGTGTTCGCTACAGAGACCGGTGCACTGCCGGGAGGAAGTGGGATCGAACTGTGAGATACGATCATATCCGTTACATTCGGTGTGGAGACACTCGGCGAGGTCAGCGACGAAGATCCCAGTTCAGTCGTGGTCACAGGCTGTTGCTGAGAATCGTGCATGACGACATCATCCGGAGAACCCGATCCCGTCTCCTCGGTGGGAGTACCATCATTTTCTCCCGCCGACTTCTCTACTTTGGTTATTGTCGGTGTCTCGGTGGGAGTGATCGGCGGCAGAGATGGAACGGCAACTAATATAAAAATGAAAAAGAACCGAATTATTCAAACCGGAATTACACGTCTCAAAAAAAAAAAAAAACCTCGTGAACCACCTTTCATTGTCGGTGGAGGAATGCCAAAAGGTGGCATCGTTGGCATCATTCCTTGACCCATCATTGGTGGTTGGTTCACAGGTGGAACCATCATGGGTGGAGGAACACCAACTGGCATCGGCATCATTCCAGGAACCATTGCTGCCAAAACATAACATTCAAATTGAATAAAAGCACTGGCTAATAAAAAAAAACGTCCGTAATACCAGTGTTGGAATGTAATTTACCAAAAGTAATGAATTATTCTAATTAAATTACTTTTTCAAGTAGTTACACTTTTCTAATGTAAATACAGTTGACTCAAATTAATTGTTAATTACTTCTTTTTTGTATTTTTTTCTCAAACTAGTGACTTTGACGTGACTGACGTCACTTTAGCTATCATCTGATTTGTTTTTTGAAAGTTATTTTCAAATGCTTTTGGAGTAATTAGTAATTAATTACTTTGAAAATTAACTAATCCCAACACTGTTTAATACTGAATTCGATAATTTTTGGTAAAAAATGGGGTTCTAACGTGGGAGTCCAAACTGTGGAGGAACAATCGGAGGCGGCATCATCGGAGGCATCACCGTTGGCGGAGGAGGTTTCAGTTCGTTTCCAACCTCCGTTGCTGCAATATCCTTAGCCACTTCTACTTTTGAATCTTTTTGCATCTCTTCTTCTTTCGCCGCCTTCAGTTTTGCTTTCTCTTTTTCCTTTTGCTTCTCTTTGAGACGTTCGGGCATCGTCTCTTCGTCTATCATTCCACCTTCTTCGAGAGCATCCAGATCGACGTCGTTGGGAATCTTTTCGTACGGAATGTACGAAACTCCCAATTCCGCATCCCAATAATCCTTGTAATCTTTTCCTTTCACCCCCTTGCCAGGAGCCCAAGCCATCTTTACAGAAGAGAACGAAAAAAAAATATGTTTTCAATCCTGTAAAAGACGAATTTATAAAAACGAAAATATTTTTAACCGCACAGTAATTGTTTTTCCTTGTAATTTTAAGTTTTTCAACTTCTGAAGTGCTCTGTAAGCGTCCTGTCTTCGATTCATACACACAAACGCACATCCTCGAGGTGGAATCAACTATTATAAAAGGTAACGTTCAAATTCCAGAGAACACAAGAAAAAGAAATGAAAACTCTGCAAACATTTCCCCAATATAAACCAAACGTACATCGATTGCAACAATATCTCCGAACTCTCCAAAAGTATCCGCTAAATCCTCTTCCGATACCAACTTCGACACATGTCCGAGCCAAAGTGTCGTACTACAAACTATTCACGTGTAACGATAATAAAAAGGTAAGCATGACAGAAAAACAACAACAACCAAAATCCACAGTTAGAAAATTACCACCAACGTGGTCTTTCTTAAAAGGTGGTAAACCACGTTTCTTTCGTTCACGTTCGCGTTCTCTTTCCTTTTCGCGCTCACGTTCCTTCGATCGTGACCTTCGATCTCGCTTGTGACGGTTACGTGTACGAGACCCCGAACGCGACCTTGAACTCCTTCCCCGTCGAGGCGACCGAGAACGGGATCGACTCCGACGAGCCTTCTTCTTCGATCTATTATACGCATCAAGTCAAAATCGTCGTTGACAAAAGAAACCAACAAATGACTGCAAGTTGTTAAAAATAAGTACAATACCGACCTCGATAAAGACCTAGATCGAGATCGATCTTTTCGCCTGGCCGGCGATCGGTTCCGATCGTCTTTTTCGCCCGATCGTTCCTTTTCCATCTTTTCCCGTTCTTGATCGGAACTCGTACGGTCTTGATCTTCGATCTCCATCTGATTCTCGGGAAGGTCCGGATCCTCCAGATCAATTACTGGAAATGGTTCTTGTACGACGGGTGGAGGTGGTATCGAATTTGGTGCAACTGCAGTAATAACGACCGGTGGCGAAGGAGATGACCGAACTTCCGAAGAGATGGGAAGAAATGGCGGAGGAGGGGCCAAAATCGGTACAGATGGAGACAAACCATCCATTCCAAGTGGCATTGGAATACCAGACAGTGAAGTCGGTGGTAATACGGTCGGAAATGCCGCCATATCAAAAGGCGGCGGAGGTTGCAAAGGAGCCGCCACCTGCTGCTGTTGCGGTTGGTTGTTAACAGGTTGATACTGTGGTACTGCTGTCTGCAAAGTGGATGTTTGGAAAAACAGAATTGCTCAAAACCACGATGCAAATAATCAAAAGTACGATTCACAAGAATAACTTCTTAAAACCGTGCATCAAAAAAGCCTCCTTTTTTAAATGAATAGATCAAATATAATTTATAAAAAAAATTGGTAATTTATTTCGTTAATATGCATTAATAAATAAATTCTCGTTCCCGACAATCTACGCTCGGATCGAAAACTAATCGGCAGCGAATTTACGAAACAAAGCAAAAAAATATAAAGATGGCCGTATAACGTCGTTGTTTTCTTTCAAATTATATTATCGGCTTTCGGCCTATTATTTTTAATTCACTGTTTCTACAAAAAAACTCCAAAAACGTGGAGTTTTCACAGAAACTTTTTTCATGAGAAACACATTATGAAAAAATTCACAGTAGTTTTAGCAACTAGAATAACCAAAAATATTCTCAAAAATCCCTTCATGCTAAGATATCTTTCAAAATAAAACATTTTATAATTTTCAAAAAATGTTGATGTATAAAAACCTAAAAACAGATCATTTTTAAATGACTATAAAAACTTTCAGCATAATCTATGACTTTAGTCCTGTAAACAATTTTCATTTTATCATAATGTTATTCCGAAAAAAAAAAACGTTTTCCTGCTGTTTATGCAAATCATCAAAACAACTCCCCAGCCTAGTTAAGAAAATGAATGTAATTTAACAATTTTCCAAAACATTCTTGTATTTATCTTAATAATTACACACCGAATTCCAAGGGGAAATGCAGAAAACAACGAAGTATAGGACAATGTTAACGAAGAAATCTTCAGAATAAGCAAAAATTTCTTTGATGTAACTTCCTAAACTTTCACGAAAAAAAAAACTAAACTAACTTGAATCAAAAATTAAAACGAAGTTTCTTTATCAATATCGAGCAATGATAATTCGAAACTTCTAATAAATAATTTTAATTAAAATAAATAAATATTTATAAGTGACTAGACGGAACCAACCGAGACGAACCGAACGTTGGCTTAAAAACCGACCAAACCAACCAACGAAAAACGGAATAAGAGACAATGCACAACCGACGTCACCCTAACGATCTATTAGGAGGACGCACCTGAACACCTGAGCCAAGAACCTGCGCCACATCTTCTCCTTGCCACAACCCCTGTTGTTGTTGTTGCTGTTGCTGTTTCGCCAACTGCTCTTGAAGACTCAGTTCAGTCTTGAGAACTTCCGTCTGTTGAAGCGTTTGTTGCATCTGTTGCAACTGACGAAGAAGATCAGGATTCGAAAGCAGATTCTGAGCCATACTGAATACAGAAACAAAAAAAGAAAACCAGCAGAAAAAATCTTTAATAAATCGACAAGTTCCGTTCTTAATAATGAAACACAAAGAAGAAGAAACGGTTCTCGACCTCACTGCCAGAGACGAACTATCAGGAATCTGTTGATGCGTTTGTGGCTCCTCCTCTTTCTTATCGTCATCCTCTTCTTCGTCACTGTAGTCGAAATCGAGCAGTTTCTGAACAAACATAAAAACAAAAAACGCAGTCCATTACGAGGAGTTATAAATGAAAAAAAAAAAAAAAAAAACGTCTCTTTTAACTCTATGATTATTCTCCGTTTCAGGAGAAACAAGAAAAAAAAATTGAAAATGTGTTCAAAACTAGAAGGGTAACTCAATCATTTCAGGGTATTCTCTTGTTGATATCTTTCAAAATAAACTTTTTATTTCATTTTGGAAAATGGCAAGTTTCCTGAAAGTCAGCAGACAATCACTTTTTTTTTGGTATTTGGCCCGTGAAAAGTTTATTTTGAAAGATATGAATATGGAAATATGCCTTTAAATGATTCAATTACTCTTCTAGTTTCTTAAACGCTTCAGAATTCCTCTTAGTGTTGCTTCCGAAACGTAAAATATACAAAGTTCCAAAAAACCAGCCGAAAATAAACAATAAAATAAGACATGAAAATATTCTTATATTTCTGAAATTATTTTCTTAAATAAATTCTTCAAAAAAAAAAAAAAACCTCTCAAGATTTCAAAACCTAAACGAGATGCAACTTTGAAACGTACTTTATTAAATTTAACCGTGTTCTCCTGTTCGTTCGGTTTGAAATGACTTTGTTGAGTGAGAACGGTGGTTAGTTGTTGCAACTGTAAAAGAAGATTACTTTCAGCGAGAGACGGATTAAGATTCTGACTTCCGGATTGCAATAGACCAGCAGCGACCGAAGCCTAGAACGAAAGAAAAACAAAACAACGATAAGTGACGCAGTTAAGTTAAAGAACGTCATGAGTTAAAAACCTGTTGTGTCTGTTGCAAGAGCTGACTAACAGCTTTGAGAGTGAGATCGCCATCCATCTGTCCTCCGGCTCCGTCGGCCGGCCAACCGCTCCATTCAGAAGAAGAGTCCTGCTGTTTCCTCGTAGGAGAAGCTATCGTAGCCACCGGACCACTCGGTTGCTGATGGTGGATCACGTGGTTAGGATTAGCCATGTCCAACAAAGGCTGAATCACTTCGCTCGTGAAAACACTGTTCTTTTGCCACAAATTCAATACCCGTACAATCTTACTCTGTAAAAGTAAAAACTACGTTTTAAGCATCCGTTACGTAGAAAAAACGAATTTATTTAATAATACCTTTTCTTCGGTCGGACACCTGAAGAGATTCTGAAACGTTATGTTAAAATTACGAGCGAATCGCATCGCAAAAACGTCTTTGTCCGCACCGAATTGATGCCGTGATTGACGTACGATCGAGTCGATCACGTAAAGACCCGGAACTTTGAATTCCGGACGACACTAAAAAACGAAAACAAACAAATAACCGGTTAAGATATCGTGTGGATGGCGAGTACGATAATAGGTAAAATGAACCTTCTGAATGAACTTTTCGACTCCCTGAACGACATGTTTATAGAATTTGACGGCTTTGATGGCAGCTTTTGTCACCGACGTCATCTTCGCCTTGGAAACAGGCGGTTTGCAATCCATCAGCGAACTCAGCTAAAAAGAGACGAATAACACACGTTAGAATGCAAAACAAACCTTGCTAAATGAAACCGCCTAAAAAACAACTAGATGGGCAACGATTTCGCGAAGTAAATGTCGATTTCTTAGTTTCGAACGCAGGAAGTTCCTCGTTTTCATTGTTATCAATTGGAATCCAACCGCTTTATTCGAAACTGTGGATCAGAAACCACTTTCCAACCGTTGTATTTGATATACAGTGGTCTTAGTGTTTGAAATTATCGTGTTAAATTTGTATAAAACTATTGTTTTATACGATTATTTCAAGCTCCCCCTCCTCCTTCTCTCCCCGTGAAATAAAAGACGAACAAAACGAGCGCTAAAACAGAATGAGAATCAAAATTAAGCATTCACCTCGCTGTTAAATGAATTCACGCTGTCCATTTTCCTCTGTTTTGTGTTGATTTCTCTTCGTTCTTCTTTGAAATACCTCCTTCTGATTGTATTTTACGGTACTTTAGCGTGTTTTTACGGTCTCACGATGCAACGGAACAACTCTATACAAAAAAAAAATACTAAAAGCTAAAATGGCCGCTATAAATTACCCCCCTCCACCACCCCCAATAACACCAATTGACGTCACAATCAATGCAACCAACTTATTGGATAAAACAAACGGAAACGGCATAGAAGATAATCATGCACGCGATTCACTAACTAAGGTTCAAAACAGACCGTATGTATAGCAAGCCGTTTCGCTTTTTAACCTGTATTTTTATAAATACTCAAAATAGAATTTATATATGGAAAATCCGACAAATTGTGGATACGAAGTAAAACTGCTTGCCATACCTGTTCAAGATTTACCAACTGTGTCGTCCCGCTTGGATATAACTGTATAAATATGTGGAGGTAGCTCAACTCCATGTTGGAGCAACATACTTTTATAGCCTTTCTTCGAAGCACTTTTTGTTCATTTTTCTAACCCCTGTATTTTCACTTCTTTTTATAGAAAGTCTTGTTTCTCTCATACACCTTTTGTGAAATTACTGGCTTGCGGTTAATTGAGCAGGGATTTGGGACTAAGCAGAGGTGACGCTATGCAATGGCCACTCACCTAGGGCACTTTTAGTTGTATTACCTTCATGTACTTATTGTAAGCATGGTGAGCTGCAAAAAAACCCCGCCAACATATCACCGCCATCTAGTAGATAATAATGCAAACTCATAAAAAAAAGGCAAAATTCATAAATACAAAAAATGAAATTTAATGAAAATATCTGCAATTAAAAATTGTTTCAATTTAACTTCAAATTGACCTTTTTTTGCTCTTTATCCAATCAAATAATGAGCAAAAAAAATATATAATATATCATTTGCAAAAAAAAAAGAAGAAATTGCACAACACAAAAACGAAATTAAATAAAAATTAAAGATGAAAAAGATGAAATCTTCGAAGAAAAAAAAAACTCATTTGACGCAGAGAAACCCTCTGACTTCGACGACAAATTTTTCAAAGTTTTCACGAAACTTGATGCGATTCGGACGATCCTCTTGTAACAAAACTCCAGACATTAAATTATTGAAGGCATTCGTTAAACGTTGATAGTAGACCGGATCCGTCTGACTCGCCAGAAGGCCCTGCGTTAATTCATCAAAATAATCCTGAAAACAAATAATTCAAATCATCATTATTCGATGACATTGTCACTTAATTAAGTGTTAACAGACTTGATAGCAACAGATGAGAGCAAAAAGGGTTCCGGATGCAGTCAGCATAATATCCAGTTCAGTTGTCTGCAAAAGCATCATGTCAAATACAACCTAGAACAAACAAAATCAATTGCTAGAAGAACAACGAAAACAATTTTCGAATCGATACTTTAAGAAAAGGACGTAAGAGTTGAAATGCAAGTGTCGACTGCTGCCTCGTTCGAAACATATAATTTCCCAAAACGGTCAAAAAATCTAAACACAAGTTGATAATCTCAGATCCAAAACTGAAAAAAAAAATTAACAGAAAGCAAAAACGTTAAAACTGAAAAAGCGATTCAAAGCTTTTAAAAATCCTTTAAGTACTTATTAAATGCAAGTTCGATGGATGCAACGAGGTTCTTGATGAGTTCGTCTGGAAGATGGCAAATCTTTTCTGGATAAAGCTCACAGGCAAACGTCACAAACTTAAAATACTGAAGACAGAGCCGCGGAAAACGAAGAAGTTCGGCATTCATCATCGGCATCACGATATTGAGGCCGAGAAGAGCAATGTCGGCAGCTGAGATAACGTTCGATTCGAGTGCATCGGGTTCTAACAAACAACGTTAAAACACTCGAGTAATCGAAACCGGAAAAAAAAAAAGCTGAAGCACGATCTATTTACCAGATGTAGCGCAATTGAGAAAATCCTTCGATAAAAGATTAGTGAGAAGTTCGATTAAAAGAAGGACATCTCTATATTGATCTTCCTCTGCACTCGCTTCTCGACTCTGTTTGCCTAAAAACAACGAAAGCCATCAAGTTTTTAAGACACAACAAATAAAAGTCAAAACGGACCTTTATTGTGTTTAGCAAAAGTCTGCATCATTGAAAGGCAACAAGAGTAAAGGTTTTGCGAGTCGGCCTGTACACAAGTCATTAAAAAGCAAAATTAGTTTCAACTGACACTAAATGTGTGTAAACGACCCTTGAACTCTGGTTATTTCTGTCTTTTGAGAGCAAAATTAACAGAAATTTGAAATTTCTTCAGAAACTAGAAGGGGCAGCTCAACCACTTAAGCATATTTTCACAGTGATATCTTTTAAAATAAGTTCGTTAAAACGTCAGTTAGAAAATATGCCAACTTTAAACAGACGTTATTCTTTATGTGATTCAGCTATCGTTCTCGTTTCTAAGGTATTTTAAATTTCACTTTACTGTCGCTCATCTGAAATACAGAATAACCATAGAACACAAAATCAACTGTTAATAAAAACATCTTTAAAAAATCACCTCTGGCAAAAAACATATAAGACGCTTTGCCGTTTCGCAGTAGAACTCTAGAACCAGTTCGACGACGTCTTGATGGTTGTGATAAACGTCGAGCAAAGCAACACACTCGCCGAGTATAGGAAACAGATAAGCGAACATGTACTCTGCGTTAGTTATATCGCAGCCTCTCGCGACACCCGTGAACGATTCTAAGAGGTGGACGGCTTCCATTTTGAGACGTGCATCGTGGTAGTTACGCGAAAAGCCATCTTGATAGATGAGTGCTTTCAACCTATCTCGCAAAGGCTGTAACACCTCCATGAGTAGCGGTTCACTGCTAACCGTTTCGGGATAAGAGAGACAAGCTAAAACTAAAACTTTCAGTAGGTTCTGTTTAGCAGTCTTTGGAAGTTGAGCGAGATTACTGATTGCCCTTTGGCGCAGAATCGTCCAAATGTGATCACATTTTAACATACAGACACACCTTTAGATCAAAACAAATTAAATTATGGCATTAATAAGATTTTCTTCCATAAAGGGCAGACTGGGGCATTCTTTTTTTTGCAGTAGAGAAGTTAATTTATTAGACATTCCAGACTGCCCCCGTCTTAAGTGTCGTGAATCGCACTTCACCGATTTACAAACCTATCTTTACTCTCAAATAAAGAAGCAAGAAGTTGAACCGTCCCATTCAAAAGTACAGGTTCCGAACTCCAAGCCACCAAATTAGAGTTGATTTTGTTTAATAAAAACTCCAAGATCCACTGACCGACCTGAGTGTCGCGGCCAAACGCCGCATTTAACGATCGACTCATCTGCAAAATAAAAGAACAAAAAGACATGAATCAAAAAAGATCTTTTTAAAAACAAGAACGGCTTCAAACCTCTGAATAATACGTTTCATTTGGTAAGAGGTAAGACAAAGACCAGTGACTTAAAAACCACATTAAAGTCGTTCCCACTTCGGGACTTAATACGGACACGAGACTATTTTCTAAAGCTCTCCTTTCGATGTCGCAAAGACGAAATATCACCGCAGTTAACCTTTTGTTTTAAATTGGAAAAAAAAAACATAGAAAAATTAGTAAAACACGAGACGGTTGTAAATGGAGAAAAAACAACCTAACGATATGATCGGCTCGTTCGCTGCCCGGACAATCGACAGCTCTCAAATTAGGGCTCGAGATCACTTTTAGTGTTGCATCGATATCGACATTCGAAGTCTGATTGATGGAATACCGCATGATCTCGCTCGGAATCAGAGTCGTTTCTCCGTCGTTATCCAAAGCCAAAATGTGACCGGCAAGAAGAATTAGCCAATGAATGTCTTCGTAGAGCCAACACAACATCTGTCCCGCAGAACTCATGTCGGCGTTATGACCGAGAGCTTGATGAACTTGCTGAAGATTTTCTTGAAGAGCATCAGCTCTACTTTCTAGCAACCTATTAATCACATAGGAGAAAAAATGACAATAAAACTTCGAATTGTGAACTAATCACCTAACAATCTTTATACCTTGTAAGCAGAGGAGCATTGTGACCGAGAGAACATCGGCCGATCAATCCGATTATAGTTAACTGATTACGAAAACGAATTCTGTCATCGGCCGAATCTTCGTCAACGTCTTCTTCTTCGTTAAGGACGGACTGAAATTTCCCCAAAAAAACCTATCTGTAATTAAAAATTCAGTTCGAAACCCCCACGTTACAAACGATAAAAGACTGACTTGAGAACGCATTCCTTCGGGTGGTGCCAAATGACACTGAAGGTACGTGTCGAACAAACGGACGGCCGAAAAACTAGTGAAATCACCCGGACGTATCTGTCCGTCACGAAGAATCGAATGCCACGCCTCCAGAAGTAGATTGAAACCTTCCATATACACGTTATCTTCTTTGTTACTCTGCGAAAACATCATTAATTTCAGACAACTACGACAACGAACAGCTGAAATAAAAGCAACGATGTATAATCACCGCCGATTCACGAGATGCGGCGACACAACAGTGGCAACTAAAGGCAGTCAATTGTTCGAGGAATGAATTGAGAACTTCGGAAGATAATTGAAGAAGAATGGATGAAGGAAAGAATAAGACCATCTTGCTGATGACGTTAGCCAAACCTATGACTTCGTGTTCGAGAATATTCCCACTGAAAAATCACGAGAAACTTTTGAAACAAATTCGCCCTTCTGGTAATTCTGAACACAACTGACGATGTCATTAATTTGTGAAGACCCTGCAGTAAACAGGTCAGGTACTGAATCCGTGAATCCATCGTTCCAAACACGGTTCCGTGTAAAGATGCCAATTGTGTTAAACAGTTAAGAGAATGATGCGAAACATCTGGATGGCAACGAATTTTGAAATGAATCTAAATCGGGAAAAAATATTGAACAAAACGTAATTTTTTTATATAATTTGTCAAAAATAAACTTTTTTTTTGACTGAAAATATAAATAGATACTAAAATCTAATTGAAAGACCGAGAATTCAATAAGAATATCCAAAAGTAAATAATATTCAAAATTGATGTTTTTTTATTGAATTCTCAGCCTTTTTATGGATTGAAAATCATATTTTAGTGTCAAATCGTAGTAGCTTCAATCACCCTGTAAAACAGTTCTACAACATTTGGATCGAGAATTGTGTCACGCCACGTCGGACCGGGACGAAGATATGGAGATTGATCGGCTTCAAAAACGCCGACAACTTTACGAGGAACTACAAAGACATAACGAAAACCAGGTTAACGGCAAACATAATATAAAAAAAAGCGCGACGAATAACCACATACGATTGCTATAAAAAAAATTCCAGCTCAGAATCTGTTCCGTAATGCCGAGAAAACGATTGAGCAAAGATATGAGTTCGCGAGACTCCGGAGAACGCTCCATTTCACAAAGAACTTGCAGACAGAACCGAAATATACGTTTCAAATCGGTTGCCTGAAACGAATAATCAAAAATATTAATTATTTTTTTTCTATTGTCTTCGCAATACAAAAACAAAGAAAAAAATTGAACTTCGAAATCCTTTTTAGCTTGGAAATGTGTTTCCCAAGTGAGTCCGATATCGTTTGATTTGATTGTGATTGCGTATTCGTTCAAAAGTGAACTAAGAATGGAACAACCGATTGTTTGCTATCGGGGAAAAAAGGTAAGAAATTAAAGCGAAATGGCAACAAAAAAACCATTTAGAAGATTTCTAACCAGTCCCATGTCTCCACTGTTGATAATATTCGAAACTTCCGTTAGAATTCCTTCACGTTCTTCGGCGGCATCTTCAATCCCTCCTCTCTTTACGATGATTGCAATCACCTGCAGGATCTGTTCTCGTACGTAACCCTGTAAACTAAAAAGAATCAACGAAAACTGTAATGAACCGTATATCTACGAGAATATGTTCGTTTTGTTACTTTGGATTGTGAACGACGTAACCAAGAAGATAAGAGCGAAGATTCTGAACTGTTGTTTTCTCTAGAAGAGGCCATTCCCTGATCACAGCTTCTCTGAGAAGAGCAGCAGTTTGAAACAACACGTATTCGACTTTACTAGTTTCTGACAACAAAGACAAAACGTGCTCAAATAAGATTGATTTATAGAAGATGTGATCCCGTAACTGAGACTGCAAAAGCTCTGAAATGCAGAAATCTGTATAATGCAAAGTTATTCTTCATATTTTCTATTATTTCTACAGCAGATCTACTATGTTTCTTTCAGATTTCTGCTGGTTTTTCTCTACCTAATCCTCCGTTTGGAGATCATTTACCTAGAATGTGTTTGCAAAGGACGAAAGGAGACTTCGTCTTTCTGAATCTCAGGAAAACCTCTTCGGCACAATGTCTTCGGTCATTTGTCACTATGTTCGGTGGAGACTTAATAAACAATACAAATATGAACAAAACGAAATAAATCATGAAACGATATGAGGGTCTTAAGTCGATGGGGGAAAAGGGGAATTGACGACGAGAGGCTAAATGGGGGGGGGGGGGGAGGGGGCGAGACACAAAACCCCCCTTTAAACAACAACAGATAAAACAACAAGTGTGCGGCTGCGAAACAGTGCAAATATAAACGAACACAATGCGTTTTATTCAACGTCACTTAAATAACATGTTATAAATTGCATAAATACCAGTAAAATCTGTGCCGATGTCTCCAGTTCATTAATAACATCCGCGGCCATACTAACCGCCATCATTAACAACAACTGACTGCAATTTAGTCGTCGCCGTCGATCAGCACAAGCGGCTAACCATCGCCGCTAATTTATAGTTTTAGAATTCGTTTGGATTTTTCTTATGGAATTTTTCCTTGGTTAATTTTTCATTGGAATTCTTTTGGAAATTTCCTTCTTGGAAGCAGCCAGCTATGAACTATTATGTTCATTTGACGATTTCATTTTTTAATTTAAAAATATGTAAATTAAAATAATCTTTTATCCCATTTATTAGCTTTGGACGCACAAAGCTGCATAAATATTAAAAATTTACAAAATCTATGCATGGAAACTTACGGTCCTGGTTACAATATTGCGTTTAAGGCCAGCACAAACAGACTAAATAGCATCAAGGGAGAATGACGTCACGCGTTGGATGTGGCTTCGTTATGCCCCTATTGCCTTTTCGCCATGACTCATAAGGGTCGTTTAAGTCAAAACTATGAGAAGTTCACGAGTTTAGCAGTACCTTAGACTCAGTAAACATTAACCTGAGCCTAACACTCCAAACGCAATAAAAAAATTACTCCAAAATCAAAGTTTCATTCAACTGAAGTCAAAACCAAACTTTTTATTATTTAACCTGGTATTATATAAAGCAAAAAAAGGCATTTCTTATTACAGTGTAACTGCAAGCAACAATTTAATTTACCAATTTATAATTAATATTTTTGATGAATTTTTTCAACAGCGGCCACTATACATAAAAATGGAATGGCAAAAAAATATAATATTTTCAAGCCACGGCTTTTTTTTTAAAAAAAATCTCGGCTAATTTGTAACAATTATCAACTTCATTTTTTGTTAAAATATTTCGACCTAACTTTCATTAGTAAAGTTAACCACACTGTTTCTAGTTAGTATTTTTGCCCGGATAGAATTTCCTTTTTTTTTTTCCTCTTTTCCAAAGCCGAAAAGGAAGAAGAATAAAAAAAAAAGTATTAGGAGAGGAAAACAGAAATAACAAAAGAAAATTCATCATTTGGGTATGGAAGGAAAAATTTTTAGAAGAACACAAGGAAAAAGGAAAAAAAAAATGATATCTTGACTAAAACTAATATAATTGTGTCCACAAAACCTGCTGATGTTGTTGTTGTGGCTTCTAAAAAGCCAGGAGTGAAAACAAAAAACACCTGCCCAATGATACACTGACTAAAACAAAGTCCGATTTCATCCTTAAAAAAGAAAGACGTGTTTTACGACGCGTTTTTCTTTCTTTCTTGACAAAAAAGGAGCAATGTAAAGTTGGCAGTAAGTAACCCAAAAGGCAAAGTATTTCCTTTACAAAGTAGAAAAAAATGGAAGTCCAAAAGACTTGAATGTCTCTCATTTCTGGGCTAAACAAAGTCCAAATTAAATGGACATATTTCAAGGAAAGGATTACGAGAAGAGGAGAAGGAGGGGCGGCGGGGAAACATGAAGTAGCATTTATGTTTCTGCTACAAATAATTTCATCTTCACATTTTATACGAAAACGTCTATGCAGTAAACGTGTTTCAAGTCTACATGTTTTCAAATTGATCAACTCGTCGCTTCGTGTTGCCTTTTCGAATCTCTCGTAACGTCTTGTATTTATCTCGACCTTGTTTAACGTTCTCCTGATGAAGAAGATCGTTCTTCGTCAATTTGGAATCATCTTTCGAATCCGACAGTTCTTTGCTCAACATCTAACCAGATGATGGAGAGAGAGAGAGAGAGAAAAAGAAAAAGCGATCCAACCAAATAAACAAATCTGATTAAAATGAAATAATTTTAAATAGTAACCTTTAATTGTTCTTGTAGTCTTTCGTTTTTCTCAGCCAGAGTCTGACGATCTTCTTCCGGGCGTGGAATGCTGCTACTTTCATCATGGTTTGCCAATTCGGCACCTACCAATCACATACATTGAATAAAAACTAAAACATCGAATCGAAAGTATCTGATAACTGTTTGCCACGAAGTTTTAAAACAGTTGGCAATCGATCGTACCAAAACTGTTTATTTCTATGCTACAAGCTGACATGTGAAGCAGACTAAAGCCACTCTCATTCCCGATTAGACTGGGAGAAAAATCACGGATCTGATTCTCATACAAAGTTCAGATCCGTTTCCTTTTTCGACCATTCACAAACGTATCTGTCCAGAACAGATCTAGCCAGATCTGCACGAACAGATCTGATCTCTGAAGCAGATACACTGACAGATAAATGGTAGATTATCAGTCAGATCACATCCATCAGTTCGTCACCTCATCGTGAATTAATACTTTCAAATTTATTCTTTCTAAATTACTTTTAGTCTTGGACCAAGAAATAAACAGGGGCTCATTCGAAAACGTCAAAAAATTGAATACGTTTTGCCTATTAAAACCCTTAACTGTATCGTACAAAATAACACAATCTTACGACTTTGAATACCAACCACTCAAGATATCACAAGCTTCAAGTTTTAAGTTTAAAAAGAAAATAAATATGACGTATACGTAACACTTATTTCCTTCTGTACTTAGCTCCCCCCTTTTTAATCAATTGTTAAGGCGTCGACAGCGTTAATGAAGAACGTCGTCGATAAAAAGATTCATTTCTTAATATTTTCCTTTCAACTGATAGTCGTTTTCGAATGCAGCCATTGTGATTTTTGTACAATCTAATTTCCAAATGCATTAAAACGATACACTGCCCCCTTTCTTTTGCTAAACGAGTCGTCAATACAAGTCATTAACAAATTTCAAATTCCCCCCTTTAAAATTTCAACAAAAACAAAGGCCATCGTAAGCATGCCAAGCAATTACGAAAAAGAAATATTAGTTCGGTTAGTTTTTGTTTTTCGATTAGCCTTTGAAAAAAAAAAGCCGAGACTGATTGGCACGAAGCAAATAATAGGAGTTTGTGCCAAAGCTCATTTTAAAGAGTCGAAATGTTAAAAAAAAAGAAAGCAACAAGCAAATCAGTCTCTTTTTTAAATGCAATGACGACAATAAACAAAAAAAGCTAAGCTTAGAAAATTGAAAATGTTAGACCATTATAATAGTTGTTATAGAGGGCGGAGGAAGAGCCATGCAGGCAGTAGTCGCTGTTATCCGATTGCCACTGACCAACTTCGCCGTTCATCAGGTCGTCGTTTTCGTCGTGTTCGTTCTCTGTCACGTGAACCTGTTGAGGAGTCGATGCAGCCATCAGAGCCGCAGTCGCCTCTTCCTGTTTACGTCTCGCTTCTTCGACCTCCTCCTGAAGACGTCTCGTCTCTTCGTCCTTAATATTCACCTCTTCTTGAATCTTTCCGACTTCTTCTTGTTTCGCACGGATTTCTTCCTCCTACAAAAAACCAAACAAGGTTCGATCACAATTTTCACATTTAAAAAAAAAAGATAATCAACGAAGATACGAACGAGTTTTGCTCTCTCCTGAGCCTCCATCTCTTTGTCTTCGGCAAGTTTGTGCATCATTGCCTCCAGTTCATTTTGTTTCTCCTCTAGCATGTCCTTTGCTCGTTGGAGTTCTCTCAATTGTTCTTCGAGGCGTCGAATCGTTTCCTGAGCATCGGTAAGCTCTAAGAAGAACCAAGTTATAAAGATAAGTACACGATGCGTAACGAAACTAAAGACTTTCGATACCCTTCTGACGACGTTCCATCTCCTCCTGCATATTCCTAAGCCGTTCTTCGTATTCCTGTTGTTTCTTCTCTGCCTGTTCTCTTGCAGCGATCTCCTTCTGAAGCTTCTCGCGTTCCTGCATTTTGGCCATCTTTTCTTCTCGAGCTTGAGCCTTCATCTGCTGAACCTCGATCGTGTCCGGCTTACGACGGCGCATGTACAATTCGTGGTTCCCCATGCACAGAACTAAAATCCGTTTGTTTATTCTGAGGCGTGGAGCAAAGAACACGAAATCCTAAAACCAGGAAAAACATACACACAACCCACAAATAATTTAAATCTCAAGATTTTTCATCAACCAATGAAATTCTTCTGAGCTTTTATGATTTTAAAAAACAAATACCGGCGCTTTCTTATCAATTGGCTTAATAATGAACTTCCTGTCGTTGAATGAAATGTTTCTGATTTCGCTCCATGGAAAACCAATTTTTGGTGTTAACCTTTTTTTGTTTCGGAAAAGAAAAAAAACGTCAAACATTTTTTTTTTATTCACGAATTAAAATAAAACTCGAAAATATTCTTCTTACTTGTCGTCCTTTTCGTAGATATTTAAACCTAATGCATCAACACCAAGCCATAGGTCCGTTCCCTTCTTATTTTTGATTTCAAAATAATTCACACCGTACATCTCCAAATCCTGTGCAATTTTAAGGTATTCCATCATTGCATCCTCCCTAAACGAACGAAAGAAGGTAAACGAGTTCGACATCTCTCGGGTCTTCTACTTTTTCTTCAAGAGTACGGAGGCTTATCGAACCTTACCTAAGCATTCCTTTATGTTCTCCGTACCACGTCGTGATTCTCTCTTCCCATTCTTCCTTTGACATTTTATGTTGGTCCATGACTCTGTTTAGATTAAAAAAAACACGAGAGATTAAATAACTTAAAACTAGTAAACAAAACAGATGCAAATTAAAGATCATTTACCTCTGTGGCAAAAGCCTGTCGTTAGAAAGGAATCCAGATGTGTGTACTTCTCGGTTACAATCTCCATATTTCGCCTGGACGGCGTAAGAAGCCAGGAGTACCGACGTTTCGGGAGGACAGTAAATTTCATCACCAAGGATGGAGTTTTTCACTTGAAGGTAGAAAAGCCTCTAAAAATGTAAAGAAAAATCACCAAACAATTAAATATCGAAACAAACGTTCGACACAGACTAAATGCTAAACTTACCAGCGTGATCTCTTGAATGATTTCTTCGGCCACATCTTCGGGATAGAATTTTGCTCGGAATTTGAACTGTAGTGGGGAATCCTTTCTGACATCTTGTTGTAAAACCTAAACAAATTTACAAAAATCACTCATTTAATAAGTAATCAGTATGAATGACGGCGGCGGCGCTCATTTCGCGCCAAACTGCTAAACCACTCATTATTATACGTTCCCTAACACCACCAGAAGTTAGAGAAGTAGCTCCCACTTAGCCTCCAAGCTCTAACTACCGAAGATGCAATATTGGCTATCGATAAAGCGAGAGGCTAATAAATTCAAAAATATACTCTCTCAACTCCTCAATGTATAAAACGGAACAAACACGAATAAATCAGCGCTTATTCAGTTCATCGTTCTGTTCAATTCGGCGCTTAATCAATCGCCTCACTAACGACACGATCATGACGTCATAAATAAATCAAGAGGATATTAAAAAAAAGAATAAACCTGGGACGAAAGAGATTAAATGAAATAAAAAAACGCCATCATAAAATGGCTTCTTTTTAAGTCGGAATTATATCCAAATGACACAAACTGATCTAAATCCCCATAATTTAGTGTATCGTTCGATTAGATGACGGAAGAAGAGTTCGAACGAGGCGGGGGGAGGGAGGGATTGTCGTATCCATTACATAGTTGCTAAGTGAAACAGACTAAATACGGATCTGGCCCCAATTACTCTAATTTTATATACAAAATGCCACAGTTGTAGTAGTAATTTTAATTATTTTTTCAAATTTTTGTCTAAAAAAAATGTTAAATAGGATGTTGTTGAATACAAAAGAGAAAGTATTTTAATTAAAAATTTCAATTCCAAAGTTCGAAACCCATGAACTTTGTGACCATTTGTTGAATTGTGGCTGGTCCCCCCGCCCCACCCCACCCCTTTTTTCTCTATGTTTGTAAGGATTATTCTTTTTTCTATTGTAATTTGTATTGAATGTAAATTGAGACCTGCTATAATCGAATTAACAAAATCTATCAAAAATAACATTAGAACACACGCACAGAAAAGAGAGAAACATAACAATAATTATCGAAAAAGCGATGAAAGGAAATTTGTAAAAGAGAGTCCGAAGTGGAAGAAGGACGTAGTCGTATTTTTCAGTAGAAAACAAACACACAAAGTTAAAATTAAAATAAAAAAAGGTTGTTGGAGAAGGGAAATGGCTCATCATTTTCATGAGAAACATTGGCAGGAATCGGAGAAGAAGAAAAAAAGCCTTGACACGGTTTTATTTACATTATTATTATAATAATTATTAAGCGCCAAAGGCGTTAATATAAAAAATAGATAAATTACTAAAAAAAAATTCATAATTTTGAATTTTCATGTAATAAAATCCAACTGATGACGTTATTTTTTTTTATTAATTATAAAAATAATTAAAATTAATTCTAAACTAAGCATCCCAACTTACGATTAAATGGATTAAAAGCAAAATAAACAAAAATTATTGCAACATTTTTGTAAAAAAAAAAGGAGGTTGCGGATTCGTTTCTTACGTCATTGAACGAACCGAACGGAAGAGATTTCAAAAGATTAAATTATAATATCGTACTTCGATATATGTAAAAGTGAAAAACATCGAACGATCTTACAATATAAGACCATATTTTAGATTTTTTTTTATAAGAAGTTCCTTTCGTTTTTTTGAAAATCGATCAAGTGAAATATCGAATCGATTTCCATTTCCCCCCACAAATATCGCCGCACCGAAATCCGCAACTGATTTATACCTTTTTATTGAGTTTGAGCCACGTAGTGTAATTTTTACTGTCAACGTACTGCAAACCAAAAAACCAAATCTCTCGAAGTCCAATCGTTTTGACCACCTGTGGACACAACAACAGGTGAAACAAAGATACAAAAAAACAATGAACGAATGAAGAAATTATAATTGTAATAAAACGTCCTAAATATAAATTTGAAAAAAAAGGGTTAATTTCTTTAGATTAGGAGCCAGTAGCCTCAAAGCTAAATAATAATTACGAAAGAGATGCACGAGCTCGTACGTAGAGGCTAAGTGTGGCTCCTAATCGAAAAAATTTCTCCAAAAAAAACACAATAAAACAATCTTGGACGAGAGTTGTTGAATTTGAGGGTCACCTGATCAAAGAGCTGTTTTCCAGTTGTGTTCGGTTGGATCGCGAACTCCAACTCCGCGTCCATCGTAGTGACGCGCACATTTACCTTTTAGAAACAAACAAAAAATTCTTATTAAATTATTTGCATAAAATAATTAAAAAAATATATGATTAAATAATTGGAAGTTTACATCTAAACAATTTGTCAAATTCCTCCAGAAATCCTGATTTCCCAGATTGGAGGGCACAATTGAGCTCATTTATTAAAATAACGAGGGATGGCGGTTGAGGCTAGCTCTATTAGATTACCAGTACAGTAGATGAAGTTCTCCTAGCCTCCACCTCCAACCCTCGTTATCATATAACTTGGGTTCAGTTCATTTTATTCTCCTTATTCTCTTTTCAGTTAGTTTTTAGCCAAAAATATTTTTTTCTTCTTCAGAGACCCTTCTAGCGACCCCCTCCTTGTGGGTCGCGATAAATAGTTTTAAATTGCCATTGTCCTTATATTAACCTAACGAATAATTATTAATTTTATTTGGTATGAAAATGTTTCGAAATGGGGCCGGCCCACCACCTCGCAACGTATGGGGCCGGCCCACCACCTCGCAACGTATGGGGCCGGGCCCCACCTCCTCAATCCCCTTGTCATACAATTCACCAACAGTGACGTCTCCTTAACTAACTTAACACAATGTAAAAATTAAAATACAACAATAATTGTGTTTACAAAAAACTAAATAAAGTGGATTCTAATTACAGAGATATATCCATTGTTGTAAATGGAGGAGACTTGAGAATATTTTTAATCTGGAGTTAAAATATTTTGAAATTTCACAAAAATATTCGTAAGCAATTTTTCGGAATACGAAAGAATTTTTTTCTAAGCGAATCAAAAAAAAAAAAAAAAAGAACAAAATATCACATTCTATACAAGTGACAAATGTCAACTTGCGTAACTTGTGACACAAAAAAGGGCTACACGCAACCGGTGGCGCTGATCAAGCGCCAAATGGACGAAACGCCAAACTGAATAAAAGCCAAAAATTTGGCGGTTATTCAATTCGGCGTTTGTTCCATTTGGCGCTTATTCAGTTTGGCGTTTTTTCCATTTGGCGTTTATTCAGTTTGGCGGTTATTCAGGTTTTTTGTAAATTCTGATGGTCCAAATATTGTGAGCTTTTATAGACGTCAGACTGTGCAGATTTACAAACAGAACATGCTAACCTAACCTAACCAATCCTAACCAAACCTTACCTAACCTAACAATGTGTTTATCACATTTTGGCGGTTATTCAGTTTGGCGCTTGTTCAGTTTGGCGTTTGTTCCATTTGGCGCTTATTCAGTTTGGCGTTTGTTCCATTTGGCTTTTATTCAGTTTGGCGTTTATTCAGTTTGGCGTTTATTCAGTTTGGCGTTAGTTCAGATTGGCGTTTGTTCAATTTGGCGCTTATTCAGTCGCCCCACACAACCGTTGGGCTCCATGGCCCCCCTTTTTTATTCCCATTCCCATATAATTGAGAGGCCAGATCCAAAACCCAACCCAAGAAAGGTAAAAAGAGCTGGGTTTTTAGAAAAATCAAAAATGGCCCATGGGCCTTATTTATTATGCATGATTTATATTGCGACACAACCACACCACCTGTCCCGAAATTACACTCTAGACGAGTCAAAAACGCAAATTAAAATCACAATTTCAGCATAGAAATCATACGTAAGACCCCCCCCCCCCTCTTAAAAGTGTAGATAGCAACATTGGAATGAGAGAGAGAGAGAGAGAGAGAGAGAGAGCGAACCGTAAAAGTGGGTAAATTGTGTAACAATTTGATTGGCCAATACAACACACACACACCACCGATAATACAATAATTTTATCGTCGATAATCTCCTTTAATGATTCGATAAAGTATAGTAGAATAAGACGACGAAGAAGAATCTGATTTGCGTTGAGAGAAACAAACTAATCTGAAAATAAAAAAAAGTGTCGAAAGCAATTTCTTCTTCCGATAATAAAGATTAAAGTGGAAATTAGATTTTAAAAAAAGAAATTTCAAATCGATGACGTTGTCGTCGTCGTCTTCCTCAATGGGTTGATTGATTTTTTATTAAAAATATTACCACCGCAGGTGAATGAACAAAATTCTAAATATTAAAAACGGAAAAAGGAAGGAAATATAACAACAACTTGTGTAAAATTAAGTAAAAGGAAATGTTCTTAAAAATTAGTCGCCGCCGCCGTCGATTTTTTCAGACTTTTTATTTAATAAGAAAATACGAAGGAGGACGACAACTTACAAAATCAATTATTACAAATAATACAATCACAGTGTGCGTCTGTGTATCAATTATTGGAACTTGTACAAATTGTGTCACAAATTTCTATTGAGTAACAACAAATTGAAGTTAGGTTGGGGGGGGGGGGGGGGGGAACGCCCCTTAATAAACATACAAAAGAAAAGAAGGATTTTTCATGTGAAAACTGAATCGACACTTTTTAAAGTTTTTCTTTTCTTTCATTTATGCCTTATTTAAGATCGAAAGTCCAAAATTAACAAGTTAATAATAAAAAAGGTGCATTTTGCGACAGGAAAAAGGGGGGGGGGGAGAGAGAGAGAACAATTGTCACCTCCGAAAACTCAATTACAAAACACCTCCTCCTAATACACACATTTGAGTTAAATGAATTCAAATTAAATGTGTTTAGGTGTGAATTATACGGAATCCAGTTAAGGACATAAACACAAATAAAAATTGACTTTTATTATTTTAAAATTGAAATAACTAAATCAATATTTTGCCAATAGTTTATATAAATTATATTTAAGTACTAACTCAATATTTTCAGATTAATTAACTGAATAAATTGAATTCGTCAACATATTGTTTGTTTGTCCTTCACAGAGGGCTCTGTAGAACACGTTTATTATTTAAATGCATTTAAATTATCAGGCGTGTGTGTGTGTACTAGGTACACAGCATGAGACGATGTCTGCAGACACGATCTCCCCCACACAACAGAGAGGTCTGGCATTCAAGTGACCCTGTGCCTCCTCCTTTCTTTCAGACCCCGTCTGGAGACACCATCGACTGTGAGAGACAAACGTGTGATTTGATCCGCGTGAGATCGTCTCTCATAGTAGTGTAAATGGCATTGGATAGCTTAATTAAGTAGCTTATAAACGGTCAATTCTGGCTCGTTCCATCCTTTTGTGATGTCTTGCGTGAGCAGCACAATTTTCTCTTTTTAAATTAACAAAATGTTCATCTTCTCATCATAAAAAAAACATTACAATTTGAAAAGATGCGTACGTTCCCACGGACCACAGATTGACAAGCCAAAGTTGACCGTGTATAAGCACCTTTGAATCGTCGTCCTGATCCGCATTAAGATTGTTTCAATACATTCTTTAAGAGACTCATGATTGGCGTCATATTAAGAAGGGTGCGTTCAGTTACTCCGTCAGCTCTTTTGAAGCAGCTCGAGGAATTTGAAATGAGTAATTTCCTTGCACTTGGACTCTTGTCCCTCTGCCATAGGCCTTTATGGCTGCTTGCAGAGTAATTTTTCAAAATTCAAAAGTAAACTTGACTTATCGCCGGCGTTTAGTGGCGTCAAATAGGGGGCAATTGAATGAATGAATTTCGTGTTTTATTTGCCAAAACAATAAATTACACCAATCTCGGATCAGGTCAATCGTTTAACTGAAGACTCAGTCTTGCGTATTTAATGTGTAGTTAACCAGAGCATGAGAGGGAGGAATCGCCAGCGCCACATTACTTAAAACCATTTCAAATGGGCGACATTTAGTGGTCAGTGTCTATGCAGTTCATTCACCTACACTAGACGACCACTTTCCAACCGCTGACAAATGAATCGAGTTACTGATTTCGGAACAAAAATCCGACCACTTTTTTTGAATTCCATTTGAAATTCCATTGATTTTCCATTGAATTGTCCACTTTTTTGCTTCCATTTTGATATTAAAAAGTAGGAAAGTGACCATTCGAATCTTCGAATCTTAACCTAAAAAACTTAGGTAAACTAGTTTTAACTCCATTGACGTCCACTAAACAAAAAAAACCGGTGATTGTTGCAACCCGGATCACCAATGGATCATCACTTTGTGGCTTGACCCTGAGTTGCCACATTGTTTTTTTTATTATTAATAATTTAATATTTAATATTATTTCATTTATTTGTATTTTTAACGAATACTATAGGATTCGGATTCGAGAACCTTTTAGGATTCGGATTCGAGAACCTTTTAGGATTCGGATTCGAGAACCTTTTAGGATTCGGATTCGAGAACCTTTTAGGATTCGGATTCGAGAACCTTTTAGGATTCGGATTCGAGAACCTTTTAGGATTCGGATTCGAGAACCTTTTAGGATTCGGATTCGAGAACCTTTTAGGATTCGGATTCGAGAACCTTTTAGGATTCGGATTCGAGAACCTTTTAGGATTCGGATTCGAGAACCTTTTAGGATTCGGATTCGAGAACCTTTTAGGATTCGGATTCGAGAACCTTTTAGGATTCGGATTCGAGAACCTTTTAGGATTCGGATTCGAGAACCTTTTAGGATTCGGATTCGAGAACCTTTTAGGATTCGGATTCGAGAACCTTTTAGGATTCGGATTCGAGAACCTTTTAGGATTCGGATTCGAGAACCTTTTAGGATTCGGATTCGAGAACCTTTTAGGATTCGGATTCGAGAACCTTTTAGGATTCGGATTCGAGAACCTTTTAGGATTCGGATTCGAGAACCTTTTAGGATTCGGATTCGAGAACCTTTTAGGATTCGGATTCGAGAACCTTTTAGGATTCGGATTCGAGAACCTTTTAGGATTCGGATTCGAGAACCTTTTAGGATTCGGATTCGAGAACCTTTTAGGATTCGGATTCGAGAACCTTTTAGGATTCGGATTCGAGAACCTTTTAGGATTCGGATTCGAGAACCTTTTAGGATTCGGATTCGAGAACCTTTTAGGATTCGGATTCGAGAACCTTTTAGGATTCGGATTCGAGAACCTTTTAGGATTCGGATTCGAGAACCTTTTACGATTCGGATTCGAGAACCTTTTAGGATTCGGATTCGAGAACCTTTTAGGATTCGGATTCGAGAACCTTTTAGGATTCGGATTCGAGAACCTTTTAGGATTCGGATTCGAGAACCTTTTAGGATTCGGATTCGAGAACCTTTTACGATTCGGATTCGAGAACCTTTTACGATTCGGATTCGAGAACCTTTTACGATTCGGATTCGAGAACCTTTTAGGATTCGGATTCGAGAACCTTTTAGGATTCGGATTCGAGAACCTTTTAGGATTTTAGGATTCCCCTCACCTCTATTAAAAAACATCTCTGTTTAAATTTGGGTGTATTTTTCATTGTTTGTTTTCTTTTTTTCAGATTACTTTTTAGTGATTTCGTTTGTTCCCCCAAATATACAAGAAAAATAAAAAGAGATCGAAAAAGATATAATAAAAATGGCGGCGGCAGCCGTTTTCGAGATAATATAACTAAATAAAAACAAACAAAAAAAGGGGGTCTTTTTTGTTAAAATGATGAACTCATTCATATATATGGGATAAAGTCACAAATTTAATAAATTCGTCACGAAGAAACCAGAAAAAGAGAAAAAAATGTAGAACAACACAAAAGATAAAAGAGATAACCGAATTGCGTAACATATTTTCATTAAATTATATGAATGAATTATTATTATTATAATCATGTCACAAAAAACCTAATCTCAAAAGAATAGATTTTTTTTTTAAATAACAGTTAAATTCCACAACAATATTTTAATCGAAAATTCTCATTTTTCTATTTTTCAATATCAAATTCACATTTCTAAAGTTATCCATTTATAATAGTGACGTGTACACGCCATGTGTGACGTCACATTCCCGTATTTAACAATTGGTGGTCATGACGTCACACTACTGAATGCGATAAGTAACGGAATTTGGAAATTAAGATGAGATTCAGATTAAACTTTCATTAAAAAGAAAAAATTCCACACATTTTTCATTTTCACCACAGATATAATAATTAACCGGTTCATTAAAAACTAAATAATCGGTTATGAAAACGATCTAAACCTAACTGATATATACAGGAAGAGGCTAACACGGTTCCACAAGAAAGTTAAGTTTCTTTCTTCTTGAACTTTCAACTTGGGCCTTATGGAGAATAATACCATTCCAGGCTAGATGGAACCGTTTCTAGTCTCGTAATCATCGTTGCTCTAAATGCTTCGGTGCTAACTATACTCTTAACGTCAGAAGGAAACCGTTAACGATAAATACGTAACGCAATGACAGATCAACAGATGGTCAAATGTTATTTTCGAGAATAAAAAAGGTCACTAATAGGTCAAACGTAAGCTGCACATACTTGACCGGAGCATAATACACAACGTATAGGCTGAGAACGTTTAAAAGCCAAAGAGTGACGTCACAAGATGACCTTTTGTAAAACGTTGTACAGAAGACAGGGTTACAGACGTAAAAAAAAAATTAATTAAGGAATGACGTCATACTGTTGTCATTTTAATTCTCATCTGTTCAACTGATACTTACCTGAAGCATTTAATTAATCTCATTCCGATACACAACTAATTAATTATCTAATTACACAATCCATGAACGTAATTACGCCGAGCATAAAAAAAGTAGTTTAAAATACGGTAAATAAGACTACTACTCACCGGTTTCGGCATCTTGTTGTTGAAGAGACGACAAAACGGACAACGAAATAACGAAACGAACAACAAAAAAAAACCCCGCCCAACTCTTCTTCTCTCTTTCTACACTTTTTTCTTTAGAAACTGGAATTCCAACTGACTTCGTTGTTTTCTGAAGAAAAAAAGAAAAAAATGGAAAATTGAAAACATTAAAAATTGTGACGTCAATTAGTCATTTTTTCAGAATTATTATTAATTTCAAATTAAATTCTCCCCTCAGAAAAAAAGCAAAAATTTAAGACGAATTTCAAAGTGTTTTAGAAACTAGAAGAGTAATCACTCAAATTTCCAAAATAAGCCGTTTTATTTCAGTTTGAGAAAACTTTGAGACGACGATCATCTTTTTTTAAATTTTTGTCTCATAAAAAAGTTCATTTTGAAAGATATCATTCAAACATTCAACATGATTATTATTAAAAGTATTTAAGCTGGACCCTTTCTAGTATCTAAAATACTTTCTCCACAGTTTCAAATAATTTAGCTTTTCTGAATGGTGGCGCTGATCAAGCGCCAAATTGAACAAACGCCAAACTGAATAAACGCCAAATGGAACAAACGCCAAACTGAATAAAAGCCAAAACTTTGGCGGTTATTCAGTTTGGCGTTTGTTCCATTTGGCGCTTATTCAGTCGCGCCCCTTTCTGAATAGAGAGGCAGCTGTTTATCCAAATCTTAACTACAAATTACAATTTTACAAATAAAAACTAAACACATTTAAAACAAAAGAAATAACTAATAGGACTTAATGATGATGGCCCTATCTTAATTAACATCTAAATAGATATAGGCCTAACACCCCCCCCCCCCTCATTTTATAGTTCGTTAGAAAACAATTACAAGAAGACATTTTTTTAATTAGTTGTGTTTATATTAATTTATTATATTAGTCGTTTTTTTTTGGCTTTTCGACCGCCCTCCTCCTCTCCCCCCCCCCAATTTCAGGTCAAAACGAATGACGAAACTTCATTTCTTCTTAAAAAAAACTTCACCTGATTTGCAAAATAAGAAAAGTTCATTTCTTAACTTTTTCTTCTGAGTTTATGTCAAGGACGTCCAAGGACAACCTGATCTTCATTTCTTATATTTGTTATATTAATATTTCTAGTCAGCCATCATCATCATCATCATCAACCCACGCAATACAATTCACCAAAAAAAAAAACAACCAACAAATCATTGTGAATCACTTTTGACCATCAAAGACCAGTGGTCACCATTTAAGTCCACCTCCTCCTCCTCCTCCTTTGTTCTTTCTACTCAACTAAAAGAGTAGAGAGGGGGAGATGACGTCATATAGGCGCACGAGGCCCCCCCCTTGAATCCCATCAGATGAAGAAAGACCAATAACCCCCCCCCCCCCCTCCTACAACACAAAATCAAGTTTAAATGTAGTTTTTAAAGGTGTAAATGGGGGGGAGCCTCTCGAATTGTCTTAATTACTCTTGTCATTCAAGAGTTGCTGCAAAATGAAGAGAAACTTAAAATGTGTTTTAGAAACTAGAAGGGTAGCTCAGTCATTTAAGGGGAGGGTATTTTTTCGTGTTTGATATATCTTTTAAAATAAATTTTTTATGTTCAGTTTGAAAATGACATTTATTATGCAAATGATATTTTAATTTTTTAATGAAAATATCTGTAAGTCATTGTAAAACCTTTCTAGTTTTTAAAACACTTCATAGTTACAACATTACAATGAACACAAAAAAATAATATATTTTCGGTCTTAAGTCCCCCTTAAGATGGAATAAAATAAAATATTAACTTCCATTTCTTTTAAAACAGTTTCTCAACTAAAGTTTTTGGAGTTTGTTGTAGTTCAAGTTTCTTTCACCTTAAAGTTGGGGTTTTTTTTTTAAATAATTTACAAAAAAAAAAAACTCCCTCAACTTGTTTTGAAGAATTAAATAAAAAAAAAACGAGCAACTTACACATTCGGAAAGAAACAAAAACCACAAAGGTGAAAGCGAAACTGTTTTTCAAGTGGAAAAAACACAAATTGAACCAAAAAAAAAAAAAAAATAATCCGAAATTGGAAAAAAAAAAAAAGTGTTTTATTTGAAGGTAAAAACGTAATTCTTTCGGTTGAATGAATCAAGAAAAGTTCCTTTTATTTATTTTTTTTTAGTAAATGTGTGATGGCAAAACAACAATAATTATAAATCTTAAATTAAAAACTAGAAAAGAACACAGAAAAAAAAAAGCTGACTAGACAAGAGTAAGCAGACGGGTGAGTGGTGATGATGAACCCCTTTAAACACACTTCAAACACATACACCACACTAGATTCAAAAGCAGCAGCAGCAGCGGCGGTGGCGCTAGTTGTAATAGGCGGCACAGTGATCTGCTTCCGGTGGTGTTCCAATAGTTAGTAGTAGTGAAAAGATACGATTGGTTCTAAAAATAGCAAGCAACCCCCCATTAGGATAGGGAAACCCCCCCTTTCCATTATTATTATATGAATGACTACAGACATAAGTAAGTCTCTCTGAGCTTCAATGGATGACAAGGAGGAGAAGATGGGAATCAAAACTGAATGAAATGAAACGCACGCATGCGCGAAAGCAAGAAGTAGACGTATACAGGGTGTCCCAAAAGTAACCCAAGTATTTTTCGGTTAAATATTACATATTGAATATTACCCGTTATGTACATTTTTATACAAAACTAGTGGGGTAACCCGTCATAAACGACGGAAGCAAAATTCACAGGCAATTGTGCACATGCTCGTCGTTTTTTTCCTTTTTTTTACTCCTTTCATTTCAATTTCAGTCACCCCCTCCCACTTTTCTCTCTCTCTCACCCCTTCTACACTTTCCAAAGGGAGAGTTCAACATATAGTTGACCTTGAGAAAAAAAAAACGGTTCATTTATTCAAATTTATATAAATTTCCGACGTTCCAATGGTTTTGTTACTCCACACACACACACACACAGACCTGGGATATTATATATATAATAATTACAATTAGCCCAATTTGTAATTTGCATATTAAGATGAGCTTATATGAATAAAGCTTGATTTTCGAACTCTTTTCATTATTCAAAAGTGAAAATAAACTTGAAATGTGTTTTAGAAACTAGAAGGGTAACTCAATCATTTAAGGAGGGTATTTTTTTCATGTTTGATATCTTTTAAAATAAACTTTTTATAAACAAATATTTATACTGATTATATAAATAGCTTATTTTGAAAGATATCAATTTGAAATTAAATAATTGCGCTACACAGGAGGCAGATAGAAATAGGAGAGAACTTCAAATAAAAAAATATACTTATAAAAAATCGTGTCAATTTGTTTGAAATTTATCCTATTTTACTCACAGGTCCTTTTTTAGGGCAACCCTATGTCATTTTTGATGATATAAGGATGGTGGGTGGGTGGGTGGGTGTCAATCTGTGTGCAACTTTCTAGTTACACACAGACACACACACCATAGGCGCAAATAGAATTTAAAAGTTTTTTTTCCAAATCCTGTTCAGAGTTGTTGTGGGGGGGAAAAATAACCACGATGAGGATGACTCACAATTATTATTCAGTAAAAAATTAAAGTTTTAAAAAGTGAATTGGAGAAGAAGAAGGTGGAGCCTCAAAACATTTATTATTATTATTATTGCACGTGGGTCAAAGGCAAGAAACGTCGTTTATTTTTAAACCTTTTTCGCATTCGTTAAAAATTAAAGAAACCACACCAACCTGTAACGGTGGCGCTGATCAAGCGCCAAATTGAACAAACGCCAAATGGAAGAAACGCCAAATTGAACAAACGCCAAATGGAAAAAAACGCCAAACTGAATAAAAGCCAAAAATTTGGCGGTTATTCAGTTTGGCGTTTTTTCCGTTTGGCGTTTGTTCAATTTGGCGCTTATTCAGTTTGGCGTTTGTTCAATTTGGCGCTTATTCAGTTTGGCGCTTGTTCAATTTGGCGCTTATTCCGTTTGGCGTTTGTTCAATTTGGCGCTTATTCAGTTTGGCGTTTGTTCAATTTGGCGCTTATTCAGTTTGGCGTTTGTTCAATTTGGCGCTTATTCAGTTTGGCGTTTGTTCAATTTGGCGCTTATTCAGTTTGGCGTTTGTTCAATTTGGCGCTTATTCAGTCGCCCCCCCCCCCCTGTAACCACTGAAACTACGCTAAAATTGAAAATTCGTTCAATTTTTTTTAAGAAATTTAAAACACGATCAATGTCTTTAATTTTTAAGGACATAAAATGGTTCATTTTCGTAAAAATTAAACATAAATAATTTCGGATACGAATGATAAATTTCAGAACAAAAATGTGTCTAAATTTAGAAAATTTCCAGGTCAAGTTCATAAAATTAAGATGAAAAACATCCAATTTTAGATCCAAAATAGCTTAATATTTATACATAAATCTCTAAAAGTTGAACTTCTAGAAATTAGAACAAAAACGAATTGACGTCACACAACCTCCCCCCTCCCCAATAATGGAGTGACCCACCTGGGGCCACCACTATGAGCGCGTGACCGGCATTTCTTGACGTTAAATTAGTCGAAATTCACAACTTCGGAAATACTATACACTATAACAATCGGGAATAGGAACAGGCAAAGTAGTAGTGGGCCCAGCAGTCAAATTCTATTGGCTCCGCCCTTTTATGAACGTCAGACAAAACATCAACCAATTCAAAATTGAAAAGGGCGGGGTATGTGACATCAGACATAGGAACAAACCAATTAGAAATTGATGACGCTGATAAAAGGGGCGGGGCCATCAAAACTTTTTACTGCTGAACACACTTGCCTATGGAATATTAGGAGGATAACATAAGAAATGAAGACAATGTTGTCTTTCCATCCAGGGAAACAGGCAATTAGAAATCGGGACAAACAGAAGTTGGCTCCACCCCCTTTTTATGACGACCGGCAACTTCTAATTGGTTTGTTGTGTGGTTCGACGTTGAAAAGGGCGGAGCATGTGACGTCAGACTACATAA
The DNA here is from genome assembly GCA_036925085.1 of Brachycybe producta. NCBI lineage: Eukaryota > Metazoa > Arthropoda > Diplopoda > Playtdesmida > Andrognathidae > Brachycybe > Brachycybe producta. Next base: position 428,324 of record JAUPFP010000007.1, on the reverse strand, counting down.
TCAACCTATTAGAAGTTGCCGGTTGTCATAAAAAGGGGGTGGAGCCAACTTCTCTGTTTGTCCCGTTTTCTAATTGCCTGTATGGGACAGTCGCGACAAGATGACAATGTTGTCTTTCAGACTTAGTTACAGAAGCTCTTCACAAACTAAAAAAAAAAAACATCTCAAATGTCGAGTTGTCATTCGATCTCTCGTTAATTTTTTAAAGGTCAAATGAGGTCATACAACTCAAAAAAATATACTTTGATATTTCTAGAAGAAGAAGAAAAAAAAAAACATCTGAAGCGAAAAAAGATAAAATGTAGGGATTTTGGGTTGTTGTTGGTCAGAAGACAACACCTCCTCCTCCCCCCCCCCCCCCAATAAATAACGGTCAAAAAGGGTTAAGAAGATGCAGAATTTAAGGTAATAATTTGAAGTGGGTCACAATCAATCAATTGAATAAACTTATCTCCTCGATGAACTTCAAAACAGAATTGAAAATCATGATCTTGTTTTGATGCCTCGTTTAAAGCCATGAGACGCGGTCTGCAAACCGCGTCTCATAATGCAATGTTTTAAGATTTGTGTTGAAATCACATAATAATTATTAAATAAAAGAAATGCCTACTATAAACGCAGCAATCAAAACACGAAATATCCTCACACTGTAACAGGCAATTAGAAATCGGGACGAACTTCAGTTGGCTCCGCCCCTTTTTATGACGAACGGCCAACTTCTAATTGGTTGGTTATGTAGTCTGACGTCACATGCTCCGCCCTTTTCAACGTCGAACCAATTAGAAGTTGCCAGTCGTCATAAAAAGGGCGGAGCCACAGTTGGCTCCGCCAGGGGCCATGGGGGCCTCCTGGGCCCACAAATTCGTCCCGATTTCTAAATGCCTGTCCTCACACACACCTTATGAACTTTTTTAATTTTCTGCTTTGTAATAATGTGGTGGTGGGGTCCACCTACGCCCGAAATTCCAAATGAATTTCGTTACGATGTGTGGTGAGGATTTCATCTAAAAGAGAGATCGTGACTGACACTCTCCTATCTCTCTCTCTCTCTCTCTCTCTCAAGTGTGATCATCATCATCATCATGATTACACTTATGATGGCGATGATGACACTATTTTCTATCTTAATGGGGAAACCATCGAATATGAAAATAATTTCATAAAAATATATTTATGTGGGGGAGAGAGAGAGAGATAGAATGAGAGAGAGAACTGAAAAATATACGAAATCAGTACAAACAAAAGTATGTCACTGAAATTATTACGAAAGTTGAACGAGTAGCAACACTTCACTAAGTCAATATCATCAACTGACACTCGAGAGTACAAACGGAGCGATGGGCCCATTATTGTGTCCAAAGGGGGTCCAGAAAAGAAGCCAGGACGAAGGGGTCAGGATAAAAAGATGAACGAATGAACGGGATGAACATTGGGGTAACTCTAAAACCCGACACAGAATGCATATAGAATTAGATGAACACACATTTTAAAGGGATGAACATGGTTTTAGTTTAGGTAACCGAACCTAACCTAACCAAACCTCATGAAACCATGTTCATCCCTTTAAAGTATGTTCATTTTTATTTCTCTCTGTTCATCCCTTTAAAATGTGTGTTCATTAATTAAAATAGTGTTCATCTAATTCTATATGCATTCTGTGTCGGGTTTTAGAGTTACCCCAATGGGGTCAGACTAAAACACGGAAATTTATGGAAACGCGCGGAAAAATCCATATTAGGCTACTATATAAGCGTTACAAGACATGGAAAATACATGCAGACACATGGGAAAGCACGGAAAACACAAACACACGGAAAAGCGCGGAAAACACAAACACACGGAAAAGCGCGGAAAACACAAACACACGGAAAAGTGCGGAAAACGCTTATAAACACATGGAAACGCGCGGAAAACACAAACACTTTCCCGTGTTTATAAGTGTTTTCCGTGTGTTTGTAAGTGATTTTCGCACTTTTCCGTGTGTTTGTAAGTGATTTTCGCACTTTTCCGTGTGTTTGTAAGTGATTTTCGCACTTTTCCGTGTGTTTGTAAGTGATTTCCGCACTTTTCCGTGTGTTTGTAAGTGATTTCCGCACTTTTCCGTGTGTTCGTAAGTGTTATCCGCGCTTTTCCGTGTTTGTGTTCTCCGTGCTTTCTTATGTGTCTACACGTATCTTCCGTACTTTGTAAGGCTATAGTAGCCTAATATTTATTTTTCCGCGCGTTTTCCGTCAGTTTCCGTGTTTTAGTCTGACCCACCCCAATGTTCATCTTTTTATCCTGACCCGGACGAAGGGGTTAAAGGTTAACTCTCTCTTCCTTCCAACATCTCCAATCTAGCCTCTCTCAAGTCAATCGAAACAAGAAAAGCTGAATCAAGAGTTCGATGATGAAACCCATTAAGTTTTAATTAGTAGGAACGTAAACCCTCGCACGCAGACCACTTTTTCGACTCCAAAATGAAGTCGATGGTGGTTCGTATGTGTTTTCAATGGAAAGACTCAAATGTAGTCGGTGTTTTGGCGACAATCCGAACTTCATTTTGCACTCGTAAAGTGGGCCATAGAAAAGGAGGAATCTATCTTAAAAACAAGAAGTTCTCGGTTTTTTCAAGCTAAAAGGGCGGGAAACAGCAGAAATGTCGTGGGTTCGTTCCTTCGTATTTGCAGCACAGCGAAAAGAGGGGGGGGGGGGGGGGGAGGGAGGGGGTTAAAAAGAAGGGCAAGTATTAAAAAAAAAAACAGGAAAAAGGAGGTGGGATTGAAAGGAGGGAGGGAGGGAGGCTCTTACATAGAGGATATGGGAGAGAGAGAGTGGGAGGTAGAATCCCACTCATCGAGTATGTGTGTGGGTGGTTTACGCTCCGTAAAAAAAAGTTTTATAACTCATTTGGAGAAAGAGAGAGAGAAACAATAGAAGAAAAAATTGAAAATTAAAAAAAAAGAGTTGCGAATTACAATATTAGATTGGAGCAATGGCGCCTTAAAACACAAGAAGGAATGAGGAGGAAATAATGTTAAGGGGTGGCCAACGGACGTATACACAACTAATAATAAAGAGAGACTTCAACATCACAAGTTCACAAACAACAAAGTTTTTTTTTTCCCATAGACGTAAAAAAAACCAGAGATGATAAGCCCTCCCCCCCCACCTCAAGAACGAATCAGAAACTAAAAATCACAGCGTTTTAAACAACTATTTACAGATAAAATGACCAAAGTAAAGTAATTAAAAGAATAAATAACAATAAAACTATTAAAATCAATCGTTAAATGAAGAAATACTCACCGAAATAACAGACGGAAACGCAAAACAACACCGCAAAAAAAAAGAAAACGAACCGGACGAAAGTCAAGTGGATGACAGAACTTCAATGGCCGCCGAAATTTCCTAAATTCCTCCTCTTCCCTATTCTTCTTAGAAACACTATCAACAGCGCCCTCTATTGATAACCGCTTTTATCAATGACGTCATTTGAAGAATAAAAAAAAAAATCTAACGTCATTTACGATTAGAGCGCCATCTATATTAACAAATCGTAACTATACTTGCAAATCTAATCAACGTTATTTTTATTGAGAATTTTGAATGTTTTAGAAACTAGAAAGGGTAACTCAATCACAAAAATTAAAAACAATTAATCTGATTAAAGTTGGGTCATTTTCAAATATATAAAAAGCTTATTTTTTTAAAAGATATCATGATTAATGATTAACCTGCCCTTCTAGTTTATAAAACACGTTTTCTTTTACACCTGAAAGACAAAATAACCAGAAAAGCATTGTAATATTTCCTTCAGTCAACCAGTTGAGAGGCTTTAAATCTATTAAAACTCAAGATTAACTGATGACCGCGAAGAAATTACATAATCAAATAGAAAAAACGAAACATACAAAATCATTCACGATAAAGCCCCCTTTTTATTTAAAATTAAAAAAAGTTAGGAAGTAAATCCTAACTAATAATGAATCTTGTGTTTGTGACGAACAAAATGATATTTTTCTCTCCCTGAAACAACACAAAAATTATGACACAAAAATGACATTTCATCAATTAAAACAAAATTCCACATTTCCATGGCATAATGTCTAAAAAAAAAAATCTTCGTACGAAAACAGAAAACGAAAAATTTAAAAAAATTTCGATGGTAAATTTGCTTCCTTTTAAACCAATTATCTAAAAAGAAATTATTGAAATTTGTTTTCAATAAAACTTAATGTTCAGGTGGAGTAACTATAAAATTACTCAACCGGCTTCTTCCTTTCTGTTCGGAAACAGCCCCCTTCCCCTCCCACCCCACCCTTCGGATTATGAGAATAATTTCACGAACATTTATGAAACAAAAAATGATGTAACAATAATTTGTTTAATCGTCCCTCCAAAACTGACCACAATTAATCTAAAGAACACTCCCGTCCAGAACGCTAGCTGGGGCAATAGCAGCATCAGAGATACCATTAAGACTCGGCTTCTTTGTGGCCGAGACAGAAAACTCTAACTTCTCGTCTGCAGAGTCCCTAGATATGACAAACTTGGTGCAATTTGTTTCTCCATCCAAATGCACCGAGTCCTTTCTATCATCATCTTTTTCGCACATTTTAACATCCTTTACGGGCAAAGGAGGGGTATAAGTTTCCCTTGGAGGAGTATATGACTCCCTTGAAGGGGGTGTTTCGGGCGTCCTAGGGCTTGGTGTGAGGGTTTGTCGCGAATTGTCTTCGGTGGAAGATACTGATTGAGACTCGCTATCCGAGTGTTCGCTTCCAGCCGCTGCAGCCACCTCCTCGTCATCGTCGTCATCTATAGAATATCCGTTTCCGTTGACTGCAGATTGTGGACAGTCGATGACGAGTTCATCCTCACCCAATTCGATGTCCTCCTCTTTTTCAACTTCAAAACGTTTTGTAGACTCCAACGAGTTCGTTAGAGACCTATCATTCACGGCCGTCGTTTCGGCAACTTCGTTTTCCAAACCTCCTGTCGTCGTCTCGTCCACTTCCTTTCGAACATCTTTCGTTCCGTCTTTTTCTTCGTTCTCTCTGATAGTCCTAAATTGAAGTGGCGGTGGAGTTTGTATCGTCCTCTGTTCGATATCTGTTTCACACTCGGAAGGGCTAGCATCCATATCGATTTCCAGAACCGGGCTGGAGTCCATTTCTCTATCGTCATCAAACGATTGCTCCCGTGACGTCCGTTGCTTGGGAGACCTCGTATGCTCGAGAAACTCGGACGCTGCACGTCTCGGAGATCTCGTATTCTCGAGAAACTCGGAGGATGCACGTCTTGGAGATCTCGTATTCTCGGGCGATGTTGGCCTGGAAGATCTCGAATTCTCGGCAAATTCCGACAATGCCGATCTTGGAGATCTCGAATTCTCCGGCGATATCGGCCTCGGAGACTTCGAATTCTCGTGAATCTCCACCGATACGGGCCTAGTACATTTCAAATTCTCGGGCGAAGAAGCCACGGGAGATCTCGCATTCTCCAGAAGGTCATCTACGACGGCCAATGACACAGTTGTTGTGTCCATCGAGTTGTCACCAATTTCAGTTTGAGGAACTTTCGTCTTCACGTCATTTTGGTCGAGCTCATCTATTGGCACCATCTCCACGTCGTCATTATAGTTGGTCCGCCGTACGTTATCCTTTAAGACGCTCTCAGGATTTGGCGACACGGGAGACAATGCGTTTCGAGTTGCGAAGTTGTTCGATTTCGATGACGGAAGAGGAGGCGTTAACGAAACATCGTTAATCTTAGCCGTCGCTTCCAACTCCTCCGCCTCCATCTCCTCAACTGTCATCGACGTCCTTAGCAGTTGGTTTTCTTGTTGCAATTTAACAACCAGATCTTTTGTTTCACGTAACTGTTGCTGGAGGTAGTAGATGGTGCTCTGCATTCCTTCAACATCCTCGTCCAACTCCAAGAGAAACTCGTCCAGATCTGGGACAAAAGGAACGAGGAGGAAGTTACGTCCCCACATGCTCCATTCTCGACATCATTGTGATGATATAGTTCTCACCCGCTTGGGATTTCTTCATTTCTTCGCTAAAATTCCTCTGAAGTGCCAAATCTCCTTCAAGTTTGGCGATGCGACCGGATGAAATCATCTTGCCAAGCTCCTCGTTCTCCTGATGCAAAAGTCGACATTTGGCCATCAGTCGCTTGCCGGTGTTACTGAAGCGAAAGAAAGCAAATGCACTTTTAATCAAGTTCAGACACAATTAAAACAAAAAACACTATCGCGCCGTCGGCAGGAAACAAAACACTTCCGAAACAGTCCACAAATCAACACAATCGTTTACATTGAGATTACAGAAAAATTTAAGTTTGTATTTTTTTGCAATGTTCGAGAAATCACTTTGCCAAAATGTTTCCTGTAAAACAAATCCACTTTCAAAAGAAATATTCAACACATCATATTGAATTCTGGACGGTTCCATAAACATTTATCATTCAATGGCAGCGAATAAAATTTGTTCAATTTGAACTATCACAATTAACTGAATATCCACATTTACAGTTGTTTACAATCACCAATAAACAATAATCCAGGCTCCATCACCAACCTGGAAGCATCTTCCACTTGATCTAGTCCAATGCCAGATTTTGAACTCACAATACTCAACTCCCCCTTCCTCTAACTCGATAAAACAAACATTATTTTAAAATTCATAATTCAATAACAATGACACTGAAATTTAAACATATGTTTCAAAAATAGCATCTCACAATGTAACAACATAATGATTACAATACCATTTTAAAATGCAAGTACAAAACAAGACATTAGGACGAGGTCAAGCGAAGTTGCAGACAGAAACAAAAAAAGGTCGATTGAAAACGTTATAATCGAAAGGAAGAAATAAAAATTTGAAAATTCCCAAAAAAAAAGAATCATTCATTCTCAATTACCTAAGATTGTTTCAATAGATTCAACCAAAAACAACAAACAAGAAAGAAAAAAATCATGGGGCAGTCAGTTCCAGTTCAAAAGTGGACGTTGACAAACAAGACTTATTTACAACTAATAATACAATGTGCAGGGTGACAGATTGTACTTTTTTTTTTTAAAGAAAAAGAAATTTACCAAAAAAAAAAAAGTCGATTTTGAATTATGAAAGTTAATTTCTTATTTATTTTTAGTTTCTGTTGTGCAAAAATGTCAACAAAAGCAATAAATATTTTCCTAATCATAATCCATTGAAATCCAACAAGAAAACGAAAGAATGTAAAGTCAATGTAAAATAATAAAGTAAATATATACAACCATAATTTTGATTTTTAATCAAAAAAGATTGGTTAGAGGCTAGAGTTCACACTAGATTGGCACCTGACCGATATCAGAAATGGGCAAATATGTCTAAAACCAGTGGCGCCCGCAAACTTGTTTCATGGGAGAGAGGGTGAAGTGACAATGGGTAGAAATGAACCACCTCAATATTACGTCTCTGCTAGGGTTCCGATCATGTATCTACTTTCTTCATCGAGCTATCCAGAGTGGAAAAAGCACTGAAATTCAATGAAAGATCTTTTTTAAGCTTTTCAAATTCCACAAGTGCAAGGGGAGGGGGAGGGCTGAACAACTTTTTTTATTATTAAAATTCCTTTAATTCTGGGCATAAAATTAACAGCATTTTCTAAAATCACATAATAACAAAGGTTCAAACACAATTTGTATGCCCTTTTAAAAAATGAAAATTATATATTACAATAAGCACTGCGGCTTTCGAAAGGAAGGGACAAGCGCCCTCTTTAACAAAATGTGTGGGACCAATCGCTATATTGGATTGTATGGCTCATAATACTTTAAATTTGAAAAATGACTCCACAAAACAGCCAAAAAAATCCTATGGAAAGAGGACAAGAGTCCTATTGTAGCATTGAGTAAAAACTACTAACGAATAAAACAAACTAGCCTCAAACCAGTCTCTTTGGTTGTAAAAAGCATACTGGTTGTTGCTCATCAAAATGAAATCAAACTGGCTAAATTTAAAAATCGTAGCCACCCTGTAGCATTGTAAATTCATAATCATAACAGTTATTTTTTTTTTAATTACTCTGCAATCAACACAGGGGGACCTGTGGCAGAGAGACTATAAAGAGCATATTATGCTGCGCTTTCTACCATTTAAGTCACAATCAAAGATTCGCCCATTTTTCTTACACCTTTGTGCAGTATTGCACACAACATAACAACGTTACGACTTTCAATACAAAACGCACGTTAATTTACAACTTCAGCTCTTGCAACTGAATTAGAAAAAGCTTTCTTTATACATATATATATATACGCACAAACCTCCAGTCCGTCGTCAACGTTCCACTCAAGACTGGATACGAACCACAACAACAAACGTCAATTGCACCGCTCCCCTTAACCACCCAAACACCAACAATACCATCGACGGAATCGAAGTACAAGGTGAGGAGGAGAAAAAAAAGAGAAAAAAAGAGGGTACGACTATCACTTCGACCGATCCATTCCAACGTCTTTCCCTTTCTCTCTCTCGAGTGTCTTTTACCGATCCAGAGTTTATTTTTTAAAAAAAGAGTCAATGCAGGCTTCAGAGACCGTCGCTGCCGTCGACCTTTTCGAGCTCTGTTCGCTCATAAATAGTTTTTAAGTCTAGAAAAGCCGTCTCGTTTCCTTCTTTTCACGAGGACGGGACGGGGTGTGTATTTGTGTGTGTGGTGGGTAACAAGAACCCCCAAAATAGTACAAAAAAAAGTTCCCGAGAAAAGAACTCTTCGTTCCGAACTCGAATCGAATCCAAAAACCAAAAGTCAAATGTTTTTTCGTTTTTTTTCTTCTGTCTCTTGTCTTTTGTTTGTTCGTGTTGTGGGAGGAAAAGGGAGGAGTAATTAGGAGGAGGAGGAGGGGGAAGGGGGGCGAGAACAAAGCAAAAGTCTGAAAGAATGGTGCAGAGTACGCTTGGATCGAGGAAGAGTCGCCACCTGTCAGGAGTGAATTTCCAAGCACTCAGATCGTTCTGAGTCTCTTCCAATTTAGCCTTTGTTGAATCCAATCCCTTCTTCATACGTTCAAACATCAGGTTGACGGCGGGATCGACAAGAGTCGAACGAAGCTGAGATGTTCCTGGCACTTGAGCCTGCTTCAATTCCTGAATTTGGTTCTGAATTGTCGACCAAATTATGACGAGTTGGCGTTAAAAACAAATGTAATCCAAAAAACAACAAAAATAGAAACAAAAATTAGCAAGAACTGTCTATTTTCAGAAAGTTACGAATCTCATCGATGTCGTACCGCATATTCCTGCATCTCTTGTTCTTTGGTCGTCAACCTCATGACGAGAACGTTCTCGCGACGTGTCGCTTCCGCTTGTTGTTGCTTCAGTTTCTCTTCAGATTCGCGAAGACTAACTAGTTCGGCTGGAAAACAACAAAAAAAAAACATCAAAAACAGAGGATCCTTTTTAAAACGAAAGCGAGATTTAGTTTGTTTATTTACAGTTATCCTTGATTCTATCATTGGCCTTTGCTTCCAATAGGTCCAAATAATGCTCCTGTTCGATCCAACGACCGACGATTTCCTCTTTCGTCAATTCATTCAAATCCTTCTTAGTAAGGCATAGCTAGAATGGGTTAAAAGGCAATAGGGTTCATCAGTGGTGACACGTTCAAAAGGAAGTTTATTTTTCTTACCCTTTTCGGCTCTGGAGCCTCTGACATTTTAATCTTTGGCCAACGACTATTAAGATTACATCGATTGACACCTTATAATATTGAAAAAAAAATGCAGATATTTCGATTATAAACCAACAGAAAAAGTCAAAACACGTTAAGAGCTAATGGGGGGAGGTGAGAGGTGAATGACAGGACGCGCCTCCTGGTGTCAAACGACCACCTCATTCGCTTTTAACCTCCAAATAACGTTCAGAATGCAACCTATACTCAAATTAATATTTTTCTCCCTAAAAATATGGGAGAAACCGACAGAAAACCGTACTAATAAACGAGAGAACCGGTTTCAAACGCGATGGACTCAAAACATATTTCCGCCATTTTTAATCGCAAAAAAAAAAACCTTCGCCTTTTTGGACACCGAACGAAGAAGACAAAAGAAAAACAACCCTTACACGAAAAAGTCGAACCAAATGTCTTAATAAAGAGCTTTAAAACAGTAAATATACTCTCTAGAACACGTTACGCCTCATCTCTCGTGATAATAATAAAAATACGCGACTAAATATTGTTTTAAAGCAAACAAAATAAATTTGGATCACAAACACTAAACCGCATCGAACACGAACGCCTCTTATTTTTTTCTTCCACAACATGATGGCGCCACTATCGCACATTCAGTTAAGAGGTACGACATTGGAAAAAAGTCATATACGAGATTCAAATAGATTCACAGCAAAGACTATGTATAACATGTAGTGTTATTTTTTATCCGAGTTTTACAAAATTTCCAGAATAGAAATTAATTATGCAAATTCAGTAAAAATGCAGATAAATAGTAAAACGGCTTGCCATACCGTAAGAAATTTACATATTGTGTCGTTCCTCTTGCATTCAGCGCGTAATTTATGTTGTGACGTCATTAAAATATTTGACTGACATCTATCGGTGTATTTTGTCACCAAAATAACTCTGATTTCACAGCTCTTTTTATGAGATTTCATCCGTTTTTGAAGCGTTGTTTCTACGTTAACTTTGAACTTTGGAAGGCATTCTAGTGGCACCAAGATACATGACGTGACATCAACGATGCTTTATTGCGCTCTACCAATTGCATATTCTGCTATTCAACAATGTTACGTCATGTCCATTTAATCTGCAGTTGTGATGAATCTCGATGAGGAATAGAATGTACACCAAGCGGCTGACAGGTAATTTCCACTACAATGGTAGCGCTCAGTGAGAGATAACGTGAAAAAAACTGTGAGCATTTGTTTCTTGTCAAAAATTTCGACGGAAATTCTTTACCCTTTTACGTCGGTCTTTCTTTCATTTTCATTCAATTAAATTGTTATTTACAGGCTCAAGATGATGTCTTTAAAGGGTTTCACGTCTTTTTCAGGGTAAAATAATGTTTAAAACGGTTCATACCGTTCGATAATTAAAGCAAATTCTAAGAAATCAACTATATGCTGTCTGGTTCTATGAGAGGTCAAAGGTTATTTTCATTTTTCAGTGTTGTTAAGTCGATTTTAACGAAAACGACGTCACGAAGGTTAAAACACACACTTCCAGACTTACCTTACGATTTCAACGCATTGGAACCAGTTATTTCGGCTGAAATTATGAAGCTTCATTACACGAAACATCACGCAACTTACGTCACCAACTTAAACGCGGCAGAAGAGAAACTGAACGAAGCGATTGCCAAAAGTCTTTCTGTCTCTCATTTTCATCATTGCAACGTATAATCGTATTAAAGTTTATTGTTGTCATTTGCAGACGATGTCCAGAAGGTCATTTCATTGCAGCCGGCTTTGAAATTCAACGGAGGTGGACACATCAATCATAGTATCTTCTGGAACAATCTGTCACCGAAAGGCGGTGGTGAACCCACGGGTAACGACACTAGAATCAATTAACGTAAATTTAACGATGGCCGATTAAACTTACCACCATTCGTTTTGTAGGAGATCTCTTGGAAGTGATCAAGAAAGACTTCGGAAGTTACGAAAACATGAGAAATCAGTTGACAGCGGCTTCGGTCGGAGTTCAGGGATCCGGTTGGGGATGGCTCGGATACAATCCACAGAATAATAAACTTCAGATTGTCGCCTGTGCCAATCAGGATCCTCTCGAAGCAACGACAGGTTTTGCAATTTGAAACGAAATAACAACAAACAATTTAGATTTTTAATTTCGTTTTTCAGGTGTCGTTCCTTTATTTGGTATCGACGTTTGGGAACACGCTTATTATTTGCAGTACAAGAACGTGAGAGCGGATTACGTCAAAGCAATCTTTAACATTGCAAACTGGAACGACGTTGCTGATAGATTAGAAGCCGCAAAGAATCTCTGAAATGTCTCGTTTTTGGTGTCGTGAAAGAAATTTGTAAATTTAGTCAAATTAAAACATTATATAAAAGTTTATATAAGTGAGAATTATGTTTATGTATTATGCAAATAAAAGGGTCTGATATTGTATTTTGCTTCATTTAATTAAAACATTCAATAATTAAATTTCTAATCGGTGTTTAATTAAAAAAAATAATAAATTAATCGTGACCGCAATCATTTGAAAAAGGACGTCCTTCTTCCGTTCTTCTATTCACGAGAAATAGTTTCGAACCATATTTTGCAAAAAGGAAAACTCCGAAAACAAGAAGGATTCCCACCATCACCACAACAACTGTTAAATTTTCAAATTATTAAAACCAAAAGACAAAACAAAGTAAACTGTTGTTAATTTATATGCAAATTAACCTATTAATATAGCATTAGAATGGCTGCTACTTTCCTTGTCCTTCAAAAGATCTTTGACTTCATCGAACGATCCATTATTTGGAGCCGGTGTCAATCCGAGCAAATGGCTCGCTAATGGATAAATGTCGAGGTTCTTGAAAGGTTTCGATATGTACCCTTCTTTAAAACTGGGCCCGTGCGCAATGAAGAACGCCCGCATCGACGGTAGAGAGTTATTGTAACCGTGATTACCAAACAAATGATCTGAATTATCAACAAAAAATTATACGAATTATTTCTTTTAAACATGAATAACAAAGTATAGATTATTTACAACTTAAGTAATGGACATCAGTGGCATAATTTTCGTCTGCAACTAAGATGATTGGCGTAATTCGGTCGTTATTTCTGTAGTAATATTCTTCCGGTATGTTTTCTTTCTTGTAAGCAGTAAAATGAAACTCTTCGGAAGCATTTGTAAATCTTTCGTATACGTCGTCACCATGACCTAATAAAATTAAATCATTAAATAACTACTTTGTTAATAAAGTACCCCATAGTTTATATTATGTGCCTTCGTCTGGAAGGATGTGAACGATGGGAGAACTACTGAAGTCCCGATAATAAGCCTGATTAACGACATCTGTCAAATTAAATTCGTGATCTAACGGGATGTAAGCCATGCCGTGATCGCTAGTGATGATCAAGTCCACGCTATCGTAAAGATTAACGCTTTTGAGCCGAGATATGATGTAGCCGGTGACGTTGTCGGCTCGCTGAATCTGAGCCACAACTTCTGGAGAATCGGGTCCAAAAGCGTGTCCGTCGCTATCGGGTTGCTCGAAATAAAGAAAAATACAATTGGCCGGTTCCTTCGGATCCGTCAGCCACCTTATAACAGTGTCCACTCGATCGTAATATTCCATGCTTTTGTTATACTGTTCGATGTAGGTTGCAGACTGATTAAAATACGAAGAAAAGCTTCCGACCCACATCATTACTCCACTGTGACGACCGTTGCCGGCTTTTTCATTTAATATCTATAAAAAAATTAACCATTAAGTATTAAACATAAGAGTACCAAAAAGAACGACAGCCGCCGACATACGTAAAGTGGCATCACTCCAGTGTCCCACCATTCGACGTCCGTACTAGACATCGTAAAAGTATCATTCAGGTTAGGATCATAAAAGCTATTCGCCACGATTCCATGACTCTCGGGATAAAGACCAGTCGAAATCGAATGATGATTAGGGAAGGTTATCGATGGAAAAACCGGTTCAATCCACGGAGCTCTCACACCAGTATCGGCAAGGAGCTTGAAATTTGGAGTTTCCACTTTCTCGAGATAATCGTAGCGGAAGCCATCAAAAGAAACAATCATCAAGATCGGATGATCCGAAGACGCCAAAGTCGATTCGACAAAAAATAAGGCAAAAAAAAAGATGGAGATGAACATTTTCCTGGATTTGTCCATTTTCTTTTTGTTAACATCCAAAATCTAAATTATAAAAATTGACGGTAAAAGAAAAAAATCGAAATGGGAACATTTATATACTGTATATCGTTTGGTAGGATCTTATCAAGGACAATTAATAAACTAAAAAGACAACTTCAGAGATAACAAAAAATCCAAGGTTAAATTTATTTTCTCATCTATTGTCCCATATTTTCATTATAAAATTAGTAATTACACTCAAGTCTTGGAATATGTCAATGGAATACAGCCAAAAAAAAAATGCATAATTGTATAATTTACACAATTATATTTTGTTTATGGTTTAAATTAAACAAATAAAAATATATTAAATTCAATTCAGAAATTCTAAAACCATTTTTTTGTACATCATGAAAGATAAGCTACAATTCGTTAAAACCAGGCTTATCTCTTCAACCTCTAATTTTTTTTCCAAAAATAGAAACAAAAAGAGAGAAAGAGATAAAAAAAAAAACGATGCACAACCGTGAACTTTGACACTAAAAACACTGCTGGAATAATATTAAATTGGCTCAATGGCTACATAACATTATAACATCCGATACAAGGTATGTAAATTGTAAAAATAATTTACTTTGTAAAAAGATGATCGGTAAAAATAGATCATCGTCATCATTCCAAATAAAAGAAGAAGAAAAAACTTATGTACAAACAATTGGATCCAACCTAAAATCGAAATTAATTAAGTTCGTGTCGAAGGAGAAGAAGAAGGCTGTGGTGGCAAAAGAAGCCGTTGACTTTCTTCGAAGGCCGGCGAATCCTCGTTGTGACTATTGTTCGGACGTAATCTCCTTTCGCACGAGCCGAATATATCGTCACGATCTAAACGATTCTTGGCGGCTCGTCTTCGCAGTCTCGCCACGGCGCAAAGGGCTACAATGATGCACGCAGACAGCAACAGAAGAATAACTGAAAAGTTAAAAGTTTACTTACTTATTTTATTCTTTATGTATTTCCAACAGCTGCTAGTAAGCAATAGAAAAATTACTTTCCAACTGGATTGTTAGTTATACACGCGTTGAAAATGCAAAAATGAACTAGTGACATAGTGACAGATCAAAAGATCTTTTTTTCAAAGGTCGTTCGTTCATTATTTGCAATAATAATCAGTTTAGCGAACACACAAAAAATTAACAAGAATGCATAAAACGCAAAAATTGCATAGTTTATGAAAATTCTGCATAAAGTCGTAAAATTTAAGAAAATAAATTCTTCAAAAGGGTTTCTTTAAAATGGTTTTAAAAGTGTCAAATTTTTGAACATTCTGTCTTGCAAGAGGAAAATTAAAAAGACACTTGAAAGTACTTTAGAAACTAGAAGGGCAACAACCAAAATAACTCGAATATACATTAATTTTCATTTTAAAATAAGCTTTTTGCATTTACATTTTCTAGAGTCTAGAAATTGATTCAGTTATTTAACTAAATTTGCTTTTTGCTATAATAGGGTACCATTACTTTTAGTTGCATAAACAATTTTTAAATTGCACGTCATTTTGGATATTTTATTTGCTTAAATATATTAAGCCTTCGTTATGAATCATGATGTTGCATTGATCACGAACGAACGAGCAGAATGTGAGACCTAACGATGTGAATTCCTTAAAGGGGCCAGGCAATTTGGGAAGATAAAGAGACCCAGTGACAGAGCAACCGGGTAAAAGTGTTTAAGCTTGTAATAATTGTTTTCATTTTCATTTTTCTACATGAGGCAGATAAACAATGAAAAACGTTTTTCTTTTATGAAACAATTCCATATGAAACTAGAAAAACAGCGGAAGGTGAATAAATAATTTTCATTTTTACGAACAATTTTCTCCTTGTTCAAACTGAAATAAAAAGGTTTATTTTTACAGACACAGTGAGGCGCATTCGGAAATTAAACCAAAATCTATTATCGTGTCCGAGAACCATATGCTAGTTCGACCTATCATCCTTCTCAAGAAAGAAAGCATCTAATCCAGACATACTTGCTTTCTGGAGAAGATTGAATAGAATCTGGTTGCGACCTTCAGTGTCACTGTCAGAAATGACTTCATGTCTGCAAAATGCCCCGCCCCCCCCCCCCATCCAACCCGTCCACTCATTATTACGAAGAAAATGAAGCCCAGTGTCCAAAAACTGCCATTATCCCTAAATCTTGAAGGGAAGCATTACAAAAACACGGGCCCCATAAAGGTGTCCCTGAGCTAACTTTCAAGCAGAGACAACGGAATTAATTATAATTAACACATGCTAACGTTCAATAAGAAATGCGCGACTAAACTAAAGAAAAAAAGCAACAAACAAACAAAAATGAACAGAAGAAAAATGAAATTTTATTTCACTTATTTTCTCAACGCAATTAATTCTATTTTTATCAATCGATTGATCGATTTGTAGCGTCATACGCACACGTGCTAAATGTTTCTTATAGAAACATTAAAACGTCAGTTAAGAACTAACCAGGAGAGAACAAAACAATTGAAACTTCCGTGCAAATTATCAACAAAAATGAAGAAAAAACAAAATAATTGTTAATTCAATGAGTGCAGAAAGAAATTAATATCAATTTGCGAGAGAAATAATTTCACACAATCGTTATTAAGCAACGGTAATGTGAATTACGATAAGTGCCAGTCATTAATTAGAGTTTAGAGCAGCGAGCAAATTGATAAAAGGGAGGAAGAAGGAGAAGGAGGAGGAGAGAGGCTAGAGAGAAAGACGGACGAGAAGATCCGCCGTTACCGTTCTCATTCGACTCACCGACGAGGATGATGTCGTCGACGTTGTCGGCCGTGTCGTTAAGCAGAAGGCTTCTGACGATGTCGATCGTTCCGTTGTTGGAAGGTGCCTTCAATCCTAGAATACGACAGCCCAGAGAAAAGATATCGATGTTCTCGAATGGCTTAGAAACGAAACCTTTCTTAAACTGTGGACCGTGAGCGACGAAGAGTGCTTGCATCGATGCTAACGAGTTATTGTAGCCGTGATTTCCAATCGTTCTGTCTGTTTTAACGAAATTAACGCGTTTTAGAGTCGAAAACCAATTCATAATGGATCTTATAAGGTTTATCTCGAGTATTGAAACTCCAAAAGACTGACTTGGAACGCCTGCGCTCCGATCGACGTAGAGGTCGTAATGTTCATCCACGGCCACGAGAAGAGGCATCACTCGTCTGTTGTTCCTGTAATGGTACGATTCCGGAATCTGTTCCTTCTTGTACACCGTAAATGGCAGGTTTTGCGAAGATATGAAGAAATCCTGGTAAACTTCCTCGTCGAGACCTGAAACGAGGCGAACGAATTAAAACGGCCATTTGACGTCGTTAGATTCGACATTTAAATTTAAAAACCTGGATTCGGAAGGATGCTCCAAACAGGAGAACTTCCAAAATACCGGAATTTAGTCACATTCAAGAAATCCGTCATGAAGAGAACGTTTTCCTTTGGAACGTCGGTCATTCCGTGGTCGCTCGTAATGATCAAGTTCACCTCGTCGAAGAGACCGGCCTCTTGCAACTTGGAAACGAGATAACCGGTTATATTGTCCACCCTTTCGACCGCAGAAACCACTTCTGGTGAATCCGGTCCGTACTGATGTTCGCTCGAATCTGGTTCTTCAAAATAGAGAAAGACACAGTTGGCCGGTGTCTCCGCATCGGTCATCCAGAGTATTACAGTGTCCACTCTGTCCTTCCAGGAGACCTTACGGTCGTAACTTGCAACGTGATGAGTTGTTTGGTTGTGGATCCAAGCAGCTGTTCCGGGCCACATCATTCCACCGCTATAACGGCCCGAATCGGTTACCTGATTGAGAATCTGAAAAAAAAAAACAGAAAGAATGTTAATATTAGATCGAGAAGATTGCTGAATATACAGACCCAAAGAGGCATTGCACCGACGTCCCACCATTTGGCATCGGTGTCTTCCATTTCGAAAGTATCATTCAAGACGGGATCAAAGAAGGAATTGGCTACAATGCCGTGACTTTCTTCATAAAGTCCTGTCGCAATTGAAAAGTGATTTGGAAATGTTTTTGAAATGTATCTCGGTTGGATCCAAGGAGCTTTCACTCCGTTCGATATTAACCGATCGAAATAAGGTGTTGACGTCTTGTTCAGTAAATCGTAACGAAATCCGTCGAAGGAGACGACCAAAAGAAAGGGATACTTGGACACTTGAGCCACGTGCTGACCAAAGCAGCTGCTGCTGCAAAGGGTCAAACAACAAACGGTCCATACCTTAAAGAACGACACGTGGTGGGACATTCTTGTTTCTTCTCGTATTGAGAAGAGAAACACGAAACAATTTAAGACGTGACGTCAATTAGCAATGACAATAAGAAAACGTCATCGATTCTTTTTCTATCTATTCAATTTCTAATCATAACTCAAAATTTAACGCAACAAAAACGCCGCTTTTGTTAAAAACGAACCAACAAAAAAAAAACGCACCCTGTAATATTGCAGAATTGACGACCACGTGACTGCTTTTAATCGTTCAATAAAGCGCCGTTGACAACCCAAATCGGCGGCCGCCGATACATATTTTTAATAATAACTTTATTATAGTTATAGACAAATATAATAAAATATATTAAATAGTTTCTTATATGTTGTTATAAAACTTTAAATTCATAATTTTTGTTACGTTCAATAGTGAAATCTTAAAATATTGATGGTATTATTTTACGTAGCTAGTTTTAGCCGCCAAACAATTTATTTTTTTCTGGCTACGGTACAAGGGGAAGACACAGGAGGGTGAATATTCATACAATATGGCAATGCGTTTTTCTTTTTATCCGCATTTAAGTGGATTTTTATAATTCAATTCTATTTTGAGTGTTCTAGTAAAACGTGGCTAAAATGTAAAACGACTTGCCATACATACACTTTGTTGTTAATTTTAGTGAATCTCGTACATGATTGTTTTCCATGTCGGCCTCTTACTGCGGCGCCTTTTAACATTTTTAAACTTCATTCCCGCCAAATAATAAAAGTCTTTCTAGTCACTAGTGCCACCTAGCGGACAATAAAGAAAAAACAACTTTTTAACTATTTATTTATAAAAAATTAAAATAATTTACATGTATTAATTAATTGATCAATAAAATGATGATTATGGTATTGAATGTTACATTTTCTTAGATTTCGAGGTGTTATTATTTATTTTATGACGATGCCAACGATTATTATGGAAGGTGGAGGGAGGGACGTCCAGAGGTGCATTCGAAAACAACCCACATTTGGTAGAATATAGCCTCAAATACACCTAAGCCGTATGTTATTATGAAGTGTGTAACATGAAGTCTATCGGTGTGGGTGGTTGAGTTTGGATGTATTCGAGGCTACTTTTTTTTACATGATATTTCCGCTAGTTGCTTTCAAATGAAACAAACCCCTTTGAGAATGTCCCACCTGTTGTTGACAATCGTCGTAAAAAACAAAATGGCGGATCCCAAAGGGAATGGATTGGTCGTTGGTAGCGGATTCGATTTATCAGCTTCAAACGGATCATCAGATCATCTGAAAACTGTGGATCCGAGTGAGATCTATTTAAAAACGGTAAGTGACAAACATCGCTACGAAATTTAATTAGAAACATCAAATGAAAACTTCGTTTTTTTAATTTCTTTCTCAAAAAAAAAAAAAGTTTTAAGTAAACTTTCGAAAAGTTCGTTTATCCGAACAGATCGAAAAGAACCGATTCTCATTATTGATCTGATTATTTCTTGGTAGTTTATCATCATTTTTCCTTTTTTTAATGATTAATTTATCAAGCTTTTCTTTTTTTTTTTCTCTTAATTATTTTATTAGAAAATTTACAATTTGTGATTAAAATTCGATTGGAAATTCGGGCGCCAAAAAATGAGCTAAACTTTTATTTTATTCGTTTATCCGAACAACAAATAGTTTTTATTCTTCTTCTTCTTGTCGAAAACGATATTTTAAATCATTTTTGATTAATAAAATGGGTGATAAAAGTGAAAATGACAGGAAATAGCCTCAATACGAGTTCAGATGATGAATGGCACGATTTAATTATATCTGTTAATTGAGGCCCACCCCAGTCAATCGGTGGCCCAACTAGGTTTTTTGCCGCCGGAAACAAAAATCTCTCCAACGCCCACCCGCCCAAAAAAAAAATATATGCGTTTTTTGTTATTGTTGTTGAAGAACCTATTTAGAGGCTAGAAAATTAAAGGTCAGAGTAGCATCTATAGCCTTATTCAGACTGGAAAAGCCAATTATTACATAAAATGCATCATTTCTGGTTGCTTAATTTAAGCTTGTTGGTTAAAGGTTGTTCTAATTTTATATAAAATTAGGAAACTTGGAAATCAAATTTTAAAAATTAAATCTGAAGGTGGGCGCGCGCCCCTTTTGGCGACCGGCGCCGACAACAAACTGCGCTCCGAATATCTCTCGTCTGTAGGTTTGTCACTGTTGAGGAGGTCCTTTGAGATATGTCCCTTGGTGTTATGGACTTGTTATATGCTTGACTAAAAATTGGAGGGGCGCCATTGGCGCACGCGCCTAATCAGTAAATCGTCACTGGTTTCTATCCAGTTTTTACTGTATTGTGACATTTGTGAACGATCCTGAACCGGATGAGTGAGGTCAAAATCGCCGTCTAAAAAGTAAACTTGTGGTGTTGAAAGTGGTAAGAAATAGGGGGAGGAGGAGGAGGAGGCGTCGCCAGGCGCTTCTTCTTTGCTCAAACATTAAAATGGTGTCTATATTTGGGCAAACACAATTTTCATCTAAAAAAGGGGCCGGGGTTTAGGCCTAACTAATGGCGCAATGTGTGTGTGATGCAATAACATTATTATTATTATTATTAATGTATTGCAACAAGCAACCTGTTTGTTTAAATTTGTGAGTGACTGACACACACTCACTCATATCAACTCTTGGATTTTTTTCTTTTGAAACCACTTTTCTTGGCAGCCGGCCTTTCTAGTTTCCACTCCTCCTCCTCCTCCTTCCCCCCACTTAAAATCAGGTCTAGGTCAAGGATACAAAAAGAACGCCAACTTTGCCTACTTTATTCTATGTGGTTTAATTCAATTTTATATTTTACATATGAGAGGGCTCGGCCCTCCCATCTCACGTAAATAAAGACCCCCCCCCCCCCCCCCCATTTGTTTCATTTGACAGCGGCGCAAAAAAAAAGGAACGATTTTAACTTAGTTTCCTGTAAACGCCAACAGATGGCAGTCAATGTATCAGCACTCAGAATAGGAAAAGAGTTGAAAACCGATTTTTTTTTTTTTTGGTGAACAGCTGATTTTCAAACTGATTATTATGGTTTTGCACAGAAGACAAAAACGACTAGAAAGTTTTCTTTTAGAAACTAGAAAGTTTAGAAACTAGAAAGTTTTCTTTTAGAAACTAGAAAGTTTTCTTTTAGAAACTAGAAAGTTTTCTTTTAGAAACTAGAAAGTTTTCTTTTAGAAACTAGAAAGTTTTCTTTTAGAAACTAGAAAGTTTTCTTTTAGAAACTAGAAAGTTTTCTTTTAGAAACTAGAAAGTTTTCTTTTAGAAACTAGAAAGTTTTCTTTTAGAAACTAGAAAGTTTTCTTTTAGAAACTAGAAAGTTTTCTTTTAGAAACTAGAAAGTTTTCTTTTAGAAACTAGAAAGTTTTCTTTTAGAAACTAGAAAGTTTTCTTTTAGAAACTAGAAAGTTTTCTTTTAGAAACTAGAAAGTTTTCTTTTAGAAACTAGAAAGTTTTCTTTTAGAAACTAGAAAGTTTTCTTTTAGAAACTAGAAAGTTTTCTTTTAGAAACTAGAAAGTTTTCTTTTAGAAACTAGAAAGTTTTCTTTTAGAAACTAGAAAGTTTTCTTTTAGAAACTAGAAAGTTTTCTTTTAGAAACTAGAAAGTTTTCGTTTAGAAACTAGAAAGTTTTCTTTTAGAAACTAGAAAGTTTTTTTAGAACTGGTAGCTCAATTACCTAAGAGTATTTTCATGTTAATATCTTTTAAAATAAACTTTTTATAGACAAGAATTTAAAAAAAAAATCTGTCTGCTTAAATTAGGGTTCATTTTCAAACTTACCTAAAAATGGTTATTTTGAAAAGTATCAATATGAAGTGATTGAGCTACCCTTCTAGTTTCTAAAACATTCTTTTAAAAGTTTCTCTCCATTTTTGTAATGGAAAGGGTAAATTATAATTGAAAGTTCGAGAGAAAGCCCCGTTTTTCCTTGTTTTCCATCGTCTATTCGACACAAGAATAGAAAAAACACAGCGTTTTATACAGGATGTTTAGAAAGTAACAAAACCGATGTATATTTGAATGATTACTCTGCAAAGCGTAGCTCAGATGATTTGTGCCAGAGGGACCATTTGTCCAAGAGCAGCATTTGAATAATTAATTATTCATTAATTGCTTAATTGTGGTTTACGTTACCTTTTTTTTTTTTAAAAAAAAACACATTAAATATTAAAAATCTGGGTTTTAAAACGAATAAACCCAAGTTGAAAAGTCGTTTTAATTCTAGTTACTCATGTAATTTAAAATAAATCTTGAAAGTTAATTTTCAATTAACTAATTAAACTTTTATTTCCATAATGGCGTTCTGTGAAAGCAGAAGAACAAACATTGTGAGACACCCTGTACGTACTAGCATTGAGTCTCTATGCTGCTTAATTAATGGTTATTATATTTAATTAACAATGAAGCCAATAAAAATGTTTTACATGAAATTCTAATTACTCTTTTAGTTCGATATTCATCCAGATTAATTAGAAAATGAGATTACGTGATTATAAATAATTAAATTATTTGACTAAAACTACTTTATTTAGAGTTTTTCTCTTGTTTTCTATGAAAATGTCAATTCCCTTCTCCTCCTAATTTCAAATATGTGGTCAATTAATATTTAATTAGCTTTCTTTCGGTCACTTGAGTCTAATTAACTTGAGTACAAAGTGGAATCCTAAACGCATTAATTTATTATTAAACCGCATCTTTCTAATCAAATTTAAACTGGATGAGGGAGGAATTTAGATACACCCTGTACATTATATTTTTTTTTCTCACTAGGTGGCGTACTATTGTACAGGGTGCATTCAACAACTATATACAGGTTAGGCATTAGCGTCCATTTTTGTTTGTTTTCTAGCAGACTATGCAGACGTGGTGGGAGTCTGTAATTAAAATTGAAATTAAAAGTTGTAAAATTATAACAATTATTATTTATTAAAATATTAAAAGAAATGGGAAATGATCATTTCATTATATTTTTTTAAAAAAATTAAAATAAGGCATTTAGTTTTATTTTGAATTTAAAAAACAACTCAAATTAAGTTTAAATATGTTTTTATTAATAATAATTGTAATGTAAATTGGCGATTATAATTCAAGAAAAGTTTAAAATAAAATATTATATATATAATATCCCAGGTCTGTGTGTGTGTGTGTGGAGTAACAAAACCATTGAAGCACATCGGAATTTATATAAATTTGAATAAATGAACCGGTTTTTTTTCAAGGTCAACTATATGTTGAACTCTTCCTTTGGAAAGTGGAGAAGGGGGGTGGGTGGGAGAGAGAAAAGTGGGAAAGTGTAGAAGGGGAGAGAGAGAAAAGTGGGAGGGGGTGAGGGGAAAAGATTGGAAAGTGTAGAAGGGGAGAGAGAGAGAAAAGTGGGAGGGGGTGACTGAAATTGAAATGAAAGGAGTAAAAAAAGGAAAAAACGACGCGCATGCGCACAATTGCCTGTGAATTTTGCTCCCGTCATTTATGACGGGTTACCCCACTAGTTTTCTATAATAAAGGTGTAATTAATGAGATCCAATGTGTCTCAATGGGGGAACACCTGATTCTTTGAATAAACAAAAATGGCTGAAATTGAAAGACACGTTTATTGCATTTAAATGCATTTAAATAATAAACGTGTTCTACAGAGCCCCCTGTGAAGGGCAAACAAACAATATCTCGAATTCAATTCATTCAGTTAACTAATCTGAAAATATTGAGTTAATACTTAAAATATAAAATATATAAACTATATTGACAAAATATTGATTTAGTTATTTCCAATTTAAAATATTAATAATTAAAGTCAATTTTTATTTGGTGTTCATGTCCTTAACTGGATTCCGTACAATCCACCTAAACACATTTAATTTGAATTCATTTAACTCATGTGTTGTGTACAAGGTATTAAATACATTTGAATCATTGACCTCCATTGCTCTTCAGAGCACGTGTGTACATGTGTGCGTATACATGCGCACACGTGTTACGTAACATCAGTTCGAAGTGGGCGTCATTGGAGTGTTTCTATGATTCCTCATGGATTTGTAACTTCGAAAATTCATTGCATGCGAACCAGAAGAGCGGGAATGGAACTGTTGGAATCTCTAAATTCCCAAAGATGTCTGGAATGCAGGGATGATTTCATTTAGAGTGTTAAATGCACGCTTCAAAAGTTCAGAGTGGACGTAGTTGAAGTGTAACTATGGTTCTTCATGAAATTTTTACTTTGAGAATTCATTGCAAGAGATTTATGGGTTTTTATGGTCCTTGGAAGTCTGTTGGGCCCTCCTGAGTTCATTTCAGTGGTTTTCAGGGCTTCTTTCCAAATTTTCATTTTTTGAAAATTTTTACTTTTTTTTCGATAGGATCATGCAAGAAAAGGGGCAAAAAAAGGATGTCTGTATGTCTGGATTCTCGAGTTTGTAGTTCGAACAACTCAAGAACGGAATGAGATAAAGACATGGAGTGTTTTTATTTGATTCCGTGGGTCAATATGATGCTCCTGACAAAAAATTGAAAAATTTTACCCAGAGGTTAATTTTTTATGAGTTTTTTTTAGAAGCAAATTTTGAGTTTTTGGTCATAAATTTTTGTGGGTCGAGCAACTCGAAAATCAGGCCACTTACAACAAAATGTCATCAGACCTAAAATGATGTACACATTCTGACGATGAATCAGGAAGACAAATTGAAATTTGTAGAGTGATCTGATATACAAAATTTCGATTTTTAAAAACCTAATTTTTTTTAAGAAAAATGGAGATTCTTCCTCTTTCCAGTTGTAGCATTTGAAAGGAGGACTATTCCTATTACTTAGTAGGGGTGTTCCTTTCTATGTTCTCTTATTAATTTTTCTATATTAAAATAGATTCGACTTATTCTCATTTTAAACCATATTATTACAAATGAAGGACGCATGCGCATCACACGTAACTATGTTATGTACGTGAATACATACATGTGTGTATATCTTACATGCACGTGCGCACATGTGCGTGCACAATGGAAGAAAATTGGTTGTTTGATATATGAAAGCATACATTAAAGCAATGGAGGTCTATTGGGTTCCTTGAATCCCTTGTTTTTACTATTTGTGGGGGGTTTAAAGGGGGGGGGGAAACTTGGGATTACGGTTAACTCGAAACAAATCATTTTACATTCATTGAATTTCTGGTTTAATTCCGACATATAATAACTTGAAATGAGAGAGATTAAAGTGGATGTAATTGGGCGTGGTTCAAAAATGATGAAACTCCCTTTGGAGACCCACAAAAGCAAAAAAGAGAAAGAAACACGGGGTTTTCATTTGGGGTAGAATTTCAAAATCGCTCTACACAATAGACACACACACACATGCTTAAGTATATAGAAGAATAAAACACACACAGAAACATCTCTGCATTCCATCAAATTGTGTGGGGAGGGGAGGGGGTGGGTGGACACCAATATAATGTAATTTAATTATTCATTTATATGCAATTCCTAATTTCATAAAAATCATAACCCCCTCCCATGTTTAGAAGAGGGCTGTTAACAGTGTTACAAGTGGGACAATATATTAATAGAAAGCAGCAGCAGCGCCCTCTATGAATTTCAAGTTACACCTTAAGAGATTATTATTATTTTTATACATAATATAAAATGAGCTTTAAATGTAATATTATTCATCAGAACGAACCACACAATCTCAAGTATAATTTACGATTATTTGTCAAAAGTGAAATTTCTTCAAATATTTCTCTCTCTCTCTCTTTCTTTTTATAGAAATTGAAACAAATTTTGACATAAAAAACTTTTTTTTAATTTTTATCTCACTGACTGACATGAAATTTGATTTTGGCCCCAACTGTGGTGGCGAATGACGTCATTCGAGTGTTTTGTGTTTGTGGATTGGGTGGGAGGTGAGAGGGTGATTTATGTTTGTGTCTCTACCTTAGAACAATAATAATTTCTTATTAATAACAATGATGATAAAAGATAACTAAAAATAATAATAATTAATAAAGAAGAAGAGAAAGAAGCTGATTGGAAAAAAGGGAAAAAGGATTTTTATGCCAAATTATGCTGCTAATGTGTCTCGGTAGGATGAAAAGGGTGAGTGTTACTAACTAACTAACTAACTAACTAATTAACTAACTAACTAACTAACTAACTATTCCTCAAAAGTTAAAATCCTGTTCCATTTGTTGTGATTACACATATTATGCAACATACAAACACAGAAATAATGGTTTCTAAAGTTAGAGACACTAGGTGGCAGTGTGAAAATTCATTTTAATTTTTATTGAAAAGAAATCATATTTAGAATTTTTTTTAAAAAATAAAGTTTATTGAGAAAATAAAAATCAATATATTTAAAATTTTATTGAAATCTTTTTTTTTTACCTTTATTTATATTTTTTTTTTTTTAAATACAAAAAAAAAATCTGATTTTGTTTAAAGATTTTTCTTTTAATTTGTTTTAATAAAAATAATGTTTTTGTTTTGTTCACAAAAAATATCATCTAAAATCCTTTCGAAGTGAACTTTTTACCATTTTTTTGTTGTTGTTGGTAATTTACTAAAATTAACATTCAATTCAACAAACTAATTAGTAATTACGATAT